>JAWWQZ010000285.1:4800000-6000000 GCA_033815515.1 Cryptocheilus praepositus
TTATACCGTGGAAATGTGCAAGAATCTTTTATGTCTCGCAATAAAGTCCTGTTGTTGCACGTTTAACGCTGGGACGAAGAACACTGGTCAGTTTTAACGAATGATGTGATTTGTGGGAAATTTCGAAATACGTGCTGGAAATCAATTACTGCTACATCTATCATGCGATATATCTACCGGTGGACGTGAAAGGCGGACCACCGTGTATTATCCGTTGCTAATGAGTTTTCATTAATTCCGACCGTCCCCAAATGCGGACGCCTAGTCGAGATTATGTAAATTCGCCTGGAAATCGCATCTACTCGCGTACGAGCTCCGAATAATATTAATCGCGCATCTAGATAATCATACACGCCGTGGCCCACTTTGTCGGCAGTGCACGTTCCCGGTCGACATTTTCCAATGAAAAATCGTCACTATTCCGAGCTCGGACTTGAAAACACGCGAGTGATTAATTTCCGTTTTCCACCTGACAGTCTCTGCGAGGTGTTTGAAAAAAAATAGCTACAGACCCAACCGGCAGAAAAACTGCGATGGAAAGTAACGCCCCGATAGTTATCGAACGTTTGCGTCACTCGCACTTGTAACCGCCCAGTTCCTTGTATTTTCTGACATATTAGAACTTTTATCGGCACTCCGGAGCAGAGGTAAACTTTCACGCGATTCGCCGTTATCGTTCGTCAGCGAGCGCAAGGCCTCCTTCAAGCGGAGCAGCACACCGCCGGCACATGATATTTCAACTTCTCGGAGTATGCCTCGCTTGCAAAACGAGCCGTTTTCGTTTCCCTCCTTTTCTCGTCACTGCCACTCGATTCCAGCGCGGCCGGAGTGAATGACTCTGGCGCGGCCAGATAAGCGCTAAATTAAATTAATTGGACAGTCCGGCTAAATGCGCGGCGAGAGTCCTTTGGCGTCGTTTATTAAAGCAGATTACGATCTCGCGCAGTACTTCTCGCCCTCTCGCGTTCCGCTGCTCACGGACGAGATACAAAGTGCTCGGCGTACGAGGCTGCCTCCGATAATCGGCAACGTTGACATAATGATACGGTCAAAAGCATGGCCTATATTTTTGCGCGGATATCGCCGTACCTCGTGGAAACGATAAACAAACCGATAAGTCAGGTAGCAAACGAAATCGCGCCGACTCGAATCTCTCGCCGTCGAACGCCGGATGACGTTCGGGAGGTCGAAGAATTATCTTACGAGCGACGGTAACTTTTGCGTGGGTTGACTCACTGTTTATATCGGTCGGCGCGAGAAATCTCTTGGTTCCTCTCAACGCGCCACCGCCGCCATTTCACCGGACGAGACGATATTTTGCTCTCGTGGAAACACAGACGGCTGACTCGGTGGCGAAGAGGAGAGGAGGCTAGGTTAGGCGCACAATTTGCAAGCCAAATGAGACCGAGGTCAAGGAGCGGACGTTCGTTTCTCGGACGAAAACTTATCGCCGTCCAGAATGCCTCTCGCGTACCACACTCCACCGGTTGAATCGACAATCGCTGGAAAAGCATGCGAGACCATCGTCGGGGTGCACCATGCAGCGTATTTTACTTTTTACTGCGTCGTCTTGTCTGCGCACGAAGAACAAGATTCCGAAGCGTCCGGACTCTAAAATTAATCGAAAGTACAAAGAACCAGATGGACTGTTCTCTCTTGGCCCCCTGGTCTCCAGAGACCGAATTTCGAGAATGACTTTGGCGAGTCCTGTGATACCAACACGTAACGTCGTCCCGGCACGAACGTTTCTGCGAATCGTGCGGCGATGAAGGATGCACGGTAATTTTACTTTTCGCCAACGTGCCACGGGGAACCGTTGAAATTTCACCTTCTAGCTCGATGTGGCAATCCTGCCAAGGCTGAGCCAAGAGCTTAGCACGCTTTCGGCGATTAAGAGAGCCTGCGGGCAGGATTCTTTCCTTTAATCGCATAGGCAACGGCCTGCGAAAGATGAGAAGCGTGGAAAGACGCGCACGAAGATGCCGACGTCGAAGACTGAGGAGATGAGAAAGGCCCAAGGAAGAGGAGGTGGAGACCGGTCGAACCTACAATCGTTTATCTCGATCGGTCCGCAACTTCCTCCTGTCAATCGCTGAAATATGGTTGCCTCAGCCAAACATCCCGGCTTCTCCCGAAATCATAAGTCGACGCCGACAAATAAAGCGACCTGAGACCGTTGGTTCCGCGTCTGATATACTCAGAACGACGACTATTACACTCGCCGTCCTCACCCCCGTTTCCAACCAACCCCCACCGACGAATACCTTCCCATGTTCCGAGCAATCGTATCAACTCGTTAATTGAACCGATAAAATGAAACACACGGAACGTTGTCAAGTCCCCGACGATTTTCCAATCTCAGAACCGAAGGGGTCGCGGCTATAATTAAATGAACCGCTCCGGCCGACGAAAGTCGCTTATTGCATATTCATAACTCCAGAAGTGACGACAATATATCGGTAGTCTCGAAAAACTGGATCGTGAAGCTTGGACGCGACGGTGCACCATGGATGTCATTCTGGGGTTTTCGGCGCGCATGTCCTTTTTTCCCTCTCACTCGTTCTCTCTCCGCTCGCTGCTCGTTTCGTCCTTCTCGCGGGCATCGATTTTTGCTCTTTGCGAACCGGGTCAGCAAACTGTGGCGGCCGTCGAAGGACGCCGAGGGGTGTTCTTCTCTCCTCTTTGGCTCCTTTCTTTTCGCCCGGCCCGGGTGGTACATCTTTTGCTCCGTTTTCTCCTCCATGCCCCATACCCCCGAATCCCATACTCTCAAAGCCCCAGCGCGAGATTTGGAAGTCGTTGCCCGTTCCCCCGTGTCGCTCCTTCGTTGGATCGTTCGTGACCGGCATTAATTCTTCAGGACGATAAACGCAACCGATTACCCGGCGCTTGAGCGTCGGTCAGCGCCTCCTAAATATCGGGAGGCTGGCTCTTGTAAATCGGCATTAAACGGCATTAAACTGACGAACGCCCCTTATTCGAGATACTCACAACGAACATCGCTGCCATTTGAGTAACTGTCAATCGTTCGGTCGAGTAGAGTTACTGTCTTCCCGTAATGTACAAGCACAGCAATCGCCGCGGTGCTCGTTAACGTAAATATCCATGCGAGTCTTTACCGTTCGCGTTCGATTATCGTTTTCTCAGTAAGACGCTGCCCGGGAGATATCGATCGTGATTGATGTTGAGCGCACGAATGTCGTATTTATTATATGTTTTTAAGAGTGAAATTGCGGGTTGACGCAGGTGTCCTTTTCAGGGAAACGCGATCGGACCCGATTTCTCGATAATCGCAGATATTCTTCGCTATTCACAAATCAGCCCGATCAGGGACGTGGAACGAACTTCAGCTTTGATTTAATCGCGAGCGATCAACGTACCGTCGGGAGTTTTTATGCGCGGAGCTCATCTCAAGGTTTCCGTCGAAGCAGAATAATTGAAAAACGCAGGCCACACGTGCGATCGGACGCGTTCGTCGAACGAGACGCCGCTGCAGGATCAACAACGGGCGAACTCCTCGAGAAGCAAAGTAGAAGCCACGGGACCTGATCCACGCCATTGAAGACTGTCCCCGCCTCGGCGCGCTCGCGGGAATTTCCATAAATGTCGTAGTTGTATCGGCGCGGCCTCCGTCGATGAATCATAATTAGCCGAGGAAGATGTTGCGTTAAATTAAGGTGTGCCGTGTCGTAGCGTCGTCTCTCCCGCATGAAAATCGAGTCAAGTCGCGTGAGTCACACGCGTGTGTGCGCATCAGGCGATGTGTGAAAAAGTGTCGCGCGGTGAGTTAAACGTGGGCGATCGAAAAATATACGGGGAACACGACGATTCAGGACTCAGGAAGAGGGAGATCGCGGACGAAGAAAGGGAGCAAAGAGATCGTACCCGCAACATATCGTGAAACACGAACGAAAGAGGAGAGGGACGGAAAGGGAGAGAGTTGAAAAAATACAGAACATAATCTGGTCCCTCCTCGCGAGAGGAGCAACAGACCGGGGCCGCAAGTTTTTTGCCACCTTACGCAAGACTGGCCACTGCACGACGGGAATGAAAAAAGTCGGGGGAAGTTTACGAGAGATCGTGCCTTGACTTTCGTACCGTTAGTTTCGAGGCTGCTCGCATTATGCGTCGTCTAAGAAAGTTCAAGTTCCTTCGTAATAAACCTTCTTAGAAGGCCAGCGTAATAAAGCAGTCCCCTCTGCCGCTACTGTTACCGCGGTTACACGCCCGGCCTATTCTGTGTGCGCGCCTACAAAAACGAGGTTAATCTCGAACTTTGCGCTTAGACGCAACGACCGTGTCTGTCGCGAATTTTTATCAACAACGTTTGCGCGATTCGGTGGGATACCGTTGACGGCTTCGAGACGGCAATAGCGATACTTTTAGTATTCTAGGAACGGAGAAGCGGCGAGTTCTTTTCTGAAGTCGCTGGGTACGCAGGAAGTCAAGGTCCACGAATCAATAAAGCGGTAACGGCAAGGATTGAAACGTAACGCACGGTTGAATGGAAGAAGATGGGTGGCAAGATATATGCGCGATTGTCTTAGTCGTGGCTCTTAATTCGTTTGGTTCGCAAGGCGGCTTAAACCGGCGGTCTGTGTGTTTGGAAGACTCGGGAACGAGGAGGAGAACCTGTCAGAAGACTCCGATTTCGTCGTTCAGATGGCCTTGCGGGAATCCGTTGGGGCAAACCTGCGATCTACATAAATTAACACCCACAGATATTACGTCAGGGCTAAAGAGAATAGAAAGTAGGGATAAAACTCGTTTGTAACCTTTCACTACTCGCCACAACACGCCGTATAGATAATCATGAGGCAATCTCGCGAAGTCTTTTACACAGCGATAAGGAATTATCAGCTTTAACTAATCGAAGGTACCTTTCTACAATGGCGAAACGTTCGCCCGCTTGCGCCTGTTGCGATTAAAGTCTCTTGATACGTACCTGCAACAAACAAGAAACCAAAAGAGTTAGACACATGCTTGAAAAATGTTGTACATTTTGTTCTACGATATCAAATATTCCGCCGTATAAACCTACCCGTGCAATTTGCATTATCACGACTCGCGTTATCATTATCGTAAATAACTAAACGTTACAAGATTCCGCACGTTAAAGACTGTTCAGCGGTGTGGCAGTCATCGTTGGCATTGAATTCCGGATTATCACCGGAGTCAATCGGAAAGTACCAAGATCACGTGCACGCGTGCGCGTAAAAAGCATATGAGCACGTAAGCACGTGTACAGGTACACACGTAGAGCAGCGTGGTCGAACATGCGTACGCATAAAAGGATGCGTTCATGCAAGAGGAGAGCGTTGACTATTCGCTACACGTTACGGGCGCAACACGTACGTACACGTACGCAGGAAGAGGCTATCGAAAATCTCAAATCCCACTAACCTCGTTGGCGAGCTACCAACAAGAGACGACAACGACGACGGCTTCGACAACGACCACGACGACGACGGTGCAAGCCTTCGCTTCGGTACAGATTTCTTTACGGCCGCCGAGAATTTATTTCTTCTTTACGTGCGACGGATATATATTCCCGATAGCAGCAGTCCGCAGCCACCGACGCCGCAGGTAGCCATTCTCCAGAGTAAGAGAGGCAATCCCGCGAACAGATACGAAATCCAGGTGCCTCCTGCGTCGAAGACCAAATCGAAGCGCGAAAACGAGCCTCGCAGGAGTGGCGTGACGCGAGAAACGGAGCTACTGTCTCGGTACACGCGAATCCCCTACTCGATACGAGTGTTGGGCAAAATTTTATACGAATAACGGATAAAAGATAAGAATAACGAATACAATGTTCTTCGTGCAAAAGTTGCTGCGGACAGAATAAATATTCAACGAGTGGAAATTTATACGGGCGAGGACTTATTTGTTATGCAAATTCGTTGGCATTTTGTAATAGGAGCGAGAAGTATTAGAGGGGCAGAGCGCGAGAAAGCCGATATTTCGCAGTAAGGGGATTGACAAAGAAAGAAACTACTTTACTTTTATGCTAGACTAAAGATAATGGTTATGCGAAATGTTATTCGAAGAAACCGGGAGTAATTTGTTGCAAATTATGAACAATCATTGTCCACGTCACATATTTTAATAAATAATGATTTGTTTTGGTGTGTGCTTAAATAAAGATTTAGTCAAAGTAATTCGAATAATGCCGAATTTTGCTCGATACCACGATTCTCACATTTAACGGACGTCAAGTTAATTGGGCAACTAATTGTGACGTTCAACCTTGTTACGTTAGACGTTCGACGTGAGGCATTCACGGTCGAGCGGGGATAAAATCTTTAAGGGGCAGACGGCAAAAAATCCATTGATGTTGCGCTTTGTTTGCCTATAATTTATTGTATCTTGGCTTGGCTTAGGCGCGAGATGTGGACGGTGGCAAACGGACAGCGGGAGCCACCGGTAAGACTTTTTAATCACGACGGCGTGACTAATAAACAGCGTTGCGCGCTTCTTTCGCGTGGCGGAAGAAAAACGAAAGTGCGGTAATGGTGCAACCGGCCGCCGGACGTGAAGCAGACAAAGAAGTCTTATGTACAACCAAAGCATCTAGCCGCAGTGAAATGCACAGCGGTATGCGTCGCCGTGAAATTTTCAATGTTCGACATAAAGAACTTTACTTTCTCTGTCGATAAAAACAAAATTAATAAGAAAAACCCGTCGCATTCCGTCAAATCGCCCGGAATAACACGATAACCGATACGTATAACTTATCGTTCTGAGAAGAACTTTCCACCGCACGAAGTTCTTTTCGTGATATTTAACATGTGAATGCCGACGCTAGCAAAATAGTTTTCGTGCACCGTGTAGAGCTCGGCGGACAGGGAAATTTAGCGAATAAGTAGTCCAATTGCGCAGCCTAATGGCGAGCGATCGTTGGGACCTGGAATTGCGCCCAAACGAGTCATTGACAGGCAAGTTCGTCGAGACGATTGTCCGAGCCGGCCGCATGAGGTTAGAAACTCGGTCGTGTGACGTAACGTCTGCTTTACTAGACTAACGATTATTGCCCTCCCTCCTATAATTCTAGCATGTCCAGCTTAGGCGTCGTCGCTTGTTGGCGAAAGCAAACGAGCGAGCGAGCACGCAAAATTGTGACGAGCACTAAAACGTACTGTTGCAATTATGTACTTTGGCCGCCTCTACTTCGCTGCGGACGTACACTCGCCGTGTACTTGACTCGTTGCATCATGCGCTTCTCGCTCGATTTTGCTAGTGGTTCTCCACGCCACGTGCACGCAGCCGTTGAACGGTAAATGACTTCGACTATCGCAGGTGTAATTACCGTTACCTCTATGTAATAGCTCATAGACATTTAACACCGCTGCAGTGTCAGTTAGTGATGATCGATATCGAGACACGCGTCTATTCCGTGTCAGTCATCGGTAATGCTTAATTAGCATTATGGCTCGGCGCACATTATGTACGCAGTTATCCCGCGTAATAATAACGTTCCGTAATTATTTTGCTATCGGTAATGAAACCGCCGCGGACGACGGTAAACAAGTTGGGGTAAGACGAACGATCGCTGTCTCCCGGAAACGATTCTTTTTTACCAAAACAGTCGAGATCCAGGAGGCAGGAGAGAAACCGAAAGGCACAGGGAGCGAGTCGTTTTATTGGGCTTGTTGAGAAGGAAGAACACGACCAGCAAGAGACTCGACACGTCTTGCAAATCGAGAACGAGCGGAAACATCGGACATTCCGAGGGCTGTCGAAGGTGGACGGAGGTTCAATTACGGAGGTTCATTAAAAACGGGCCTCGCGGGAGCGCTGATGGATACGGTAAAGCCGCGCGAATTTCAGGCGGGGACACGAGTAGGCAGGAACCGGTTGCACCCGATTCACGACCAGATCGAGAGAAGCACTCGAGGCAGAGGCCGATATCGCCTGCGCGGCGAAATAAAAAGGCACGCGGTCCTCCGAAAAGTTAAGGGAATCGCGTTTTCTGCACCGCTGCGCACTCGTGCCGCTGCGTGCCAATAAAATGGCGCCAGACGGAGCTCGATGTTTATTAGAACTGTTACCGCAATTGCGGAGTGTTAGTTTATGGCGACGTCGAACGGCGTCATACATAGGCGCATTCTACTTCTCTGATTCCCACAGCTGATACCGTGCCGCGACTAACAAGTCGTCGGGCCGTTCGCCGCTCGCATTGTCGAGTCGCAAATTATACGCGGCGAAGGAAAAATCAACCGCGACGCGCAGAACTGGGTTGCGGCAAATTAGTTCGCACCGCGGGGTTCGAATTAGCAAAGACAATTAATTCCGCGGAGTGGCGCGATTTTGCCACTTTCTGCGCGAGATCTTGCCCGCGATAATGCGCGCAGAACGGAACGGTATATCCTCGAGACGCCGGGCAAGAAGCAACGAGCGGCTCTCCAGCTTTGGTAACACCTCGAGATCAACGTAATATCCGGACGGCATTAGCAAAACTACTGATGCAATAACGGAGAGGCGCGCGTGGAAAGGCGAGTTGGAGGCGCTTTTCCACCGCTGGCTGGCCCCAGCTGTCGATTAAATCTTCCTCTTTCCTTCTTCGTTTTCCGGCACTCGCCCGATCGTCGCCGGAGGTGGTGGCCACGGCACGGTGGCCACGGCATGGTGGCCATGGCGTGGTGGCTACGACGTGAGAAGCTGCTTTTTCACACGTCCTCGTTGGTCGCTCGGTATGATGGGAAACCGGGATGAACTGGGAGGTGGCATTCCAGGTGGGGCTGTCCATCGTGAGGACGCTCTATTCTCGGAACCTGGACCGACCGTCCGTTAACCGTGATAGCTTCTTTCCTGATGCACCGACGATCCGGCCCCCAGGCCGGCCACAACTCGAGAATCATGCTTCTGACCCCGACCATGGGAGATAGAGTGGCTCAAGATTTATTACCGGCGAGCAATTAACGTCGCCGCTATCCTTATATCATTTGCACAAAGATACCTTTCGCGTCGTCACACTCGCCACACGTTTCCCCCGTTCTCGTTAACCGGTTTAATCGGCCGTGCGCACTCCACGGATGGATTGAGCAATCGGAATCAATTTTAATCTCCCCCTGCCCGTCGCGATAATTAAGGCGGCCGATTGCCGATTATCTCCCTCGGTCGTTACGAGTCAATAACACCTCTGAAATTCGCGGGAGGGAAGAAGACGCGAGGCAAGAGCGTAATTACACGAACTGCGGGGTATATCGTCTGCCACCGCGATCGGACGTGAAAGTCCGGCGTTTGAGAAAGGCCGACCTGACAAGCGGACGATATATTAAGAACGCGGAATATACAAACAGCGTGCGGCGGTGTGCCCCGCGCACTGCGAGAAACGTGGGCTGGAGATGCCGGCAGACGATCGGAACAAAAGTATCGAGGCAACGAGTCTCTCTCGTCTAAGGTGTGGTTAGAAGATCAACGATCTAACGCTCTCTATCTATCGTGGGCGCTGGTTATTCTCGGTGTAACGCCGGCGAACGATCCGTCGGCGGGTCGATCGCAAATAAATACAGAAATCATAGAACAATCGGCCCCGACCCCTATTCTTCCGGTTCTAGGGACGGATTATGGATATCGCCAAGTTACCGCACTTTCCACTCGATCGAACCCGCCGGCTGCTCTTGTATTGCGTGTTGTATCGACAGGAACAATGCGTTCCCAAGTAAGTAGCCCCCACCCCATGCTTCCCCGTTCACTCGCCGACCGTCCAAATAAATCCCCACAATTACGCGCCGTGCGTACACTCTCTATCCCCATAAGACCGTTTGGCTTGATACGAGTAAATCAACACCGTGGCGCGAATTTATGCGTACGCAAATCCTCCGCTCGTTCGTTTCATTTCGTTCCCCCTCTTGTCTCACTCGTTTGCACTCCATCGTTTAATTCAAGACATCCGGTTGCGACCAACGGCCGGATTATCGTCGGCCACCAACGCTTTTTACGCTGCCAACTATAAGATAGCGCCTAGAGGGTGGTAGTGCGAATTCGGCTCGGTCGTCGAGTGGCCTTGACTCGGGTCGACTAAGCATGACTTCGTTAATTACGGCGGTTCTCCTTTCGAGGGAGTTCGAGAGTGCCGACACCGAGCAGGCGGCTTCCTTTACGGGATTAGACGTCGGTACCGACCGCCAGTTTCTCCGCTCGCATAAACACGCGTAAATTCGTTTTTAAGGTCCCTCCGAGCAACCGACGCGAAACTACCTACTCGTAAAGCAATGATAATAAAAAGTGTACGAAAATAACAGCCACCGGCCGCAGCCCGAATAAATTGCGCACAGCCTGCCACGATTGCCGGTTACAATTAAAACAACGCATACTACCGTCATTGTTGATTGGTGACGACGGCTTTTCGTAACTGAGTGTTAAACGGTAACGGCAACTTCCGCTGTCGCGAATCAACAATTTTATCACGGCCAAACATCTACGCGTGTTTGTATTTTACTAGGAAACAACGCTGCCGAAAGGACCGTAAAACGACAAATACTATAACGCAGAGTCCTACGAGATGATACGAACTTCGATACGATCCGATAGAAGAGAGAAGATTCTTGCGTCGCGCACAAAAGTGGTCCGTTTTAGCTTGTTCAGAGGTTCATCGATTTACGAAGACAAAGGTGCTCTCCTTCTCCGTATAATCATATAAGGGGCACCCCTTGGCCTGATTAATGACGTGCCCTTAAAAGGAAAAAGAACAATCGGGCCTGCTCTTAGTCGCTCGCTCTCGGAAATTTGCAAAATCGACCTCGGCCACGTAACTGTCGCTTCAACTGAAGAAGGACCGCGCGTCCGGTGTGAGGCCAGGCCCTGCACGTCCGGTCTGTGAACGGATGAGAGCCTTGCATTCAAGTGCAAATCATTTCGCGGCATTGTGCCCGAGACCCCGACAAGAAAGTCGTTCGTGTCGAATGCAAGGGACACCGTGAATTGTCTAAGCCCAAGAATGCTGTCGACATTACGTCGTGCCCTTCAAGAGGAGGAAGAGTGCGTAAACTGAAGGTAAGCCGACGTTCGAAGGCAGGGCAATTATCGCGGGCGTTGAGCAGACGCTCCGTAATGAGGTGAGTGCAGCCTTGAAACATTAATAGCTTCCCGGTTTTTATTTAGATGCGTCTAAAATGTATTATATTAACTGACCGGCGGGCGGGCGAAGCGGGGATACTCGAAATAATTGCGCGTAAGCACGATCAAAGAATCTAGAATACTTAAACGGCCGGCCATGCATTATGCATAACGTCAATTAAATTACCCGCGGCCAGACAACGTTGTACTCGTGCGTACTTGAAGCTTTTAATGCCCCCTTCTCTGTTGCCCGCTCGCGTCTTATGCATCTCCCACTCGCCACCGCCGACGGTTTTATTCGCGACGAAACGAATTTTCTTTCTATTACAAAATTAACCGTAATGGTAGGTGCCGCACAACGAGGCTACGGCGTGTGGAGCGTCGTCGAAGATCAAAATAATAAGTACAAGATCGTACCCCCTCGTGCGGGGAGTATGAGGGTTAATTGGAATTCCACGTTCCATTATTGCACCGAGGTCCGGCCTGGCGGCTTAATCTCGCCATCTTCCTAGCGAAATATTTACATAATGCCGGCAATTGACCGTTCAATCGGGGCCGCGCCGTGCAACTTATAATTTTGAGTTGGCTCCACTGGGAAATCGCCAACTGTCATCTTTCATCTGCCTAGACAAACGAAGGCGCAATACTCTACCGGCGAACGCTAGGCCTCTGTTTGCACTGCTTGCTAAAAAAAAAACCCGAGAAACAGGTCCGAAAGAGCTAAAGGATATCTTTACCCAATGTAGCCGGAGCCATATTCGGCCCGCTCGATGGGCTAACTATTTAAGTGGATACCCTGTATTTAGTCGGGGAAACCACTACGGAATGGGGACAGACGTTTTTTGAACCGCAGGTCTAGCATCTTTCAACGGCATTTTCCACAAGTTGGGATAGTTGTCCGTGCATAAATCGTCAGCGTGCCACGAGAGAAATAACGAGGGAACAGTGTATGAATTTTGTATGATTCGGTGCGTCGAACGTTTCGTCTACATCGACTCCGGTCAAATATCCATATTCGTTATCGAAATGCCATTTTTACTGCCTGGAATGCCGGCAATCTGGTCCCATGGAGTATGCGTGCTTGTCCTAAAGGCAAATCGCTTCGTAGTCGAGCGGAAGTGTGGACGATCTCCGAGAAGCAATCGATTTTCTCTTTCCCTCGCCGTCCCCACTTTGTCGGGCAATAAACGACGATAAATCCAGATCGGTTGACGCTAAAATGCCGATGCCGATAAGGCTGGAATTTCATTGAGCGGTCGTGAGACGAATGGAAGTCTGAGGTTTCATACGCTAATGAATGTGCCTTTGCCCCCGAGATCAATGAATAGGCTATCATTCATTTATGTCGACGATCGTGAACATGCCTTCAAGGAAATGTTTACGGAGTAACATAAAACTCGGAATTATTCGCGTGACCTGCGGTGGATTGAAATTGTTGACAAATTCATCACGCGCCTTGTCGGTGAATTCTAAAAGCAAGTGCTTCCGCAATAGAAATATTCGTTGAAAATGACTGCATATAGGCATTCTTCGCACCTGACGACCGCAGGCACTATTCGTTAACACTTTGCCGGCCGCTGTCACGCTGGCGTGACTTTTACTCGCCAACGGTTATTGGCGGGGTCACGTAGTACGCGTGACACCGGCTCAGCGCAGCGACAATGTTTCGACTATTCTTCTATTTTAATCCCTTGCCGTACTTTAACGAGTTTGACTCGTGATGAGAATTTCGTGGTGAGAAATGTATACAAAAGATAAAACAAATCAAATAATTTTTTAAACGTTTTTGGTTCAAATGTATTCGAATTCTGCAAAAGCACTATCGCATGTAGTATATAAGTGCACGGTTATTTCACAGGCAGTCGCAAGGTTTCGTTTGGACCCACGTTCTTTCGAGTTAAATGGTACGGCAAGGGGTTAAGGATATAAAAATATGCATTAAAATGTATGTAACACTCAGTTTAGTGCCATTTTTAATAATAACCATACCCTATGTACGACAGATAGCGTAAATATCACGGTAGCAGTAGAATCCGCGCGAAATTCGCCGGCGGCAGCGTAAAGGCTCCGCGAGAAATAAGCGGCCGGCAAAGTGTTAAAACACGAAATTCAACGGTTCACAGTATGAATCGGGACAGGCTGAATACTACAAAAGGGGATAGATGGCAAGCAAGGGTAACCGCCGAACCTGTCGACGAATAGCTTCACGCATGCTTCCCACGTGACTCACGCAGTCGGGCATAGATACGCATCGCGCGCAGGAGCCCTCATCGTAACCTGCACGCACAATGCGTGGCGAACGGCGCGCGTTTCAACAGGCTCAGACGTGCACCTTATGACTCAACGGAGTCACTAACCTTCCCTGCCTTTGTTTTTTTAGACTATTTTTCTGCCCCTGCCCTCTCCCTTTCTCTCTCTCTCTCTCCGTCTCCCTCTCATCAGAGATTCCGTTCCGCGAATCTTCTGCATAAAGCCGATGATCTTATGATAGCGTTACTGCATCCGCAGGAAATTCAAAAGAGTAACATTGGCGAAGAGGCATGGCCTGGCAACGAGTCTACGGCACGATTTACATGACGATTCACCGCGATGGCATCTAAACGGACGCCGAGCGCGCGACACAACTCACTTTCACGTCGAACGAATCTCCCCATCGAGCGAACCCCCAACTGGCAGAGGCATGCCAGAAAAGTTCGAACTGGCCTTTCGCGGAAGTCGTACCTCTTCGGTAATACGCCATTTTCCCTTTCTATTTTCCCATAGTGAGGAGTTATGACCATTTGCGAGGATCGACGTATTCTGTCTCGAACGGAATTTAACGTGGACCGCTATATGTCCTTCGGAGCGATCGATTACGGAACTTAAAACCTGCCTTCTTGGGCAGAGTTTTGGCGCGGATCGTTCCCGGTATAGACACGCCTGACACAGTGTGCGCTGTGACTCATGCCCCGTGATTCGAGTTTGAAATGGTTCAGGTGGTCCGTTCGCACCCGGACGCTGTAAGTCAGCGGATGTTGGTATTTTGGATGCGATCAAAAGAAGATTCCACTGGCATAACTGTAAAGAACTTTCTCCGTCCCCGTCAAGACATCGTAAAATATTGATGTCAATTCTCGCCGTCCCAGCTGCAAGGTAGGGAATGATAAATATCTCTATACGCGAGAACCTTTTTCTGCACCTCGGCAGCTAAAAAGCTATTCTTAAGAGTTTTACGCACCACTGATGACCGGTAGAGCTCAGTCGGAAAGTTCAAACGCGTGCCGCAAAAAGGGCGTGAGAATCGGATAATCCGTTCACCGCGAATTCTCAAAGAGCAAATACTAAAGCGCAGGTATATCTGTCTTGCAAGTGGACAGTGGAGATTTATTGGCCTGTATCGATGTCGGACAAACACAGCGGTACCAGCACCGCATCGTTGTGTTGTGAAGGGAGCATTATTATTCCCGGACAGGTATGAAACAAGCAACACCGGCTGAAATACCCACGAATCCACCCATTGGTACCATCCCGTAGGACTGAGCGCCACTAATTACGCCCCCAGCCAGGGCATTAAGCAGACCTTAAGGCGGATTATGCGGGTCGAGTGTGATTTACAACGTTGCAGCTAAACGCTAGGCTTTGAAGAAGGTGATCGCGGCGGAGAAGACGACGTGTATATGTTGCAATTCGCAATTCCGGGATAATGTCGCCCGCAACCAGGCGTCATAACGATCCGTACGAGAGTAGGTGGTCGCACCGTGCAATTTGCTCGAAGGCGGCTTGTCGAAACAAAGTAGAAGGTACGGCGAATTTTCCACGTTCACAATCGCGATAGCTAATCACCTAAGCGCCGAAAGAAAAGCAAGGCCATAAATCAGGCAGCTTTCAAAACTGGTTACGAGTATGGACATGCTCTCATTAATACCGCACTTCGGTCACGGTAATTGGACGGTCCGTTACCAGTATGATCGACAGCTTTCGGATCGGTATTGCGTCGTTGTCGTGGACGTGTGCCCACGCATCGTGCGTATCCTGATTCCGGAGAACGTTTCTTTGTCGTGTCGCTGTTCCTTGCCGAGCTAAGCCGGTGCTGCCTTCCAGCACCGATCGTTTACCCTTAAGTACACGCTCGTGACGAAACAACGAAAGGCGGTTATTACTGCATGCCAGGTCTGTGTCTATCCCTCTCTCCAGCTCTCTGCCTCCTGCCGTGTCCCGCGCTCTGCCGTTCTTTCGCTGTCTTTCCCCCTTCTTTGTCACACGTGTTGCCGCGACAGCGCGATGCCGATTATCGCCTCTACGATAGAAAACCGGACCGATAAATCGCCGGTTCGTGAGAGACCGCTTTTTCGCGATTACGTCAAGGACTCCGACGTGCGTGTAGCCGGGAGTTCAGAGTACGCTTGTGCCTCTTCTCTCGCAGTGTTCGCGCGTCGCACCTCATTTTAATAATTTACAATAAACGCCAGACTCATTTATCGTGTAATTTGACGTAACGCGGTGGTGCTGTTTACAGTCGGCCGGCTCTATAATTTCGACGCACTGGGCAAAGCGAACGTGTCGAGCGCGGGGAATAATGATCCGTCTCGTCGATCATCGGCGGCTAACCGCTCCGAACGTTTTTCCGCCTCGCGAATCCTCGGCACCTCTATCTCTAGCGCATCTAGCAGAGAGCGACGTGAATCACGAGCGGGTACACCTTAGGCGACTCGAGTATCGTGTCTATCTCGAGACGCGGCGTTTTTACGAGCGAAACGGATTAATATCGCCGATACAAGGCGCCCGCCGATTGCATAATGACATCGTGAAATACCGTGGGGAGTTGCAATATTTAGATTGCTCGCGGTAATTCGATACTCGATATAAATCTTTCGGTGCCGTCGGTGCCGGTGCCCACCGTGCCGAGTTACATAATTAGTCCACATTATCTGGATCTCCTGCTTTGCGCGCATACACATACATGGGAGGCGAACGGAAAGTCGCTTCCGACAGTCGACGTTTCGACAGACACGTCGTACCGAGAAATGGCCGGTCTGTGCGCCAGCTACGATAATCGGGTAAGTACAACGATGCGAAACCGGGCCGATAAATCAAACCGTTCGTAAACCTGCTTTTCCGCGGTTACGCCGTCGTTCGGAATCCTGTCTTCCCGCGGATTCAGCGACAGCTGGTGCACGCGAGCGAATAGATAATCGTCCACCACGTTCGTTGCATTATGAACTGCTTCGATGATTTATCGTCACCAACCTGAGAATACGCTCGCCGTTGTTCCGTGAATGTGCAATACGCTGGCTAATAACGATATACCGCCGAAACGTTTTCTTCTCAACGGAACTTCACGCGTGATCGATGACGACTACGCTGTTTAATGGTCGACACTGTTCCACTGTGCTTCGCGTATTTTGTGACGAATTGCAACACGCGTGTGAAGAAAACAAAGCAGTAAAGGCCTCTGGACTGAATCAGAGTCACTGCAAGAGCCGGTAATATTTACTAATAGGGTTCGAGAACGCTAAAAAGTGTGCAGCGCAAGAAATATGCTGTCATTCTTGGGTGACTGAACTTGCTACAAGAGAAAAATCGATTGAATGTTCTAACGGTCGGCAATTACTACACATGAGTCATGCAAATCGCAGTATTTAAAAAAGAAAACTGCTTAACAGTCACATATCTGCGGTATATAGTCACGGACCAGGGGAAGAATTTAGCATATTACTCACAGAGATCCTGGTAGATAACGCGAAAATGTCAAATGTAGCCTAAGAAAAATGACGCTACATTTCTATTGCGTTAGATATACAAAAAAACTATCCTTGATATAGCGAGGCTTCCTCCTCTAAGTAATTGCCGCACTTTACTACTTCGGATACTCGCATAGGCGGTGATAAAAATGAGCAATGGTCGTGAATGAAGACGTAAAAACGACGCTACAAACTCGGCACCTCGATTCTAAGCGCAGCGCGATAGTCATACTTCCGAGAAACGTCGTGCGTACGCGGGTCGTGGTTTTTAGACACGAAGAATCGAAAGAGGCCCAAGAGGATGCCTTCTTACAAGACGTGGGCACGACGCGTCTTCACTTGGCGGGCCCGTTCATGAGGAGGCCTACTTTGCACATGGCCTACTTGCGGAAGACCGACGGTCACGCGAGAAGGCATCGAGAGTCGACGTGTGTCTCTCGCAAAACAGCAGACTCGAGGCTGGGAAGACGAGAGAGTCTCGTCAGTCGAGAGTCGACGGTCGAGCTAAATTCCAATGGACACCGGAAACCGTTTAGGCCATCTCGCGCCGTCTGATTAATAATCGCAGCTATGGGAAAGTATAATGATTCGTGTCAACGTTAAAATGCGATGTTAACCTTGGCAGGCCCCCGTGTCGGATAGTACGTGCCAGTTTTGCCGGAGTCGAAAAGCGAACGGACGGAACAACGTCGTATATATATATATATACACCATTTCTTTTCGAGTCGTATACTCGCGTATCTATTCAATTTAGACGTTGCCCCGCGTAGGCATACAGCGCTCATAAATTCTCACACCACGCCGCCAAGAAATGGGAACACGTTAGGCAGCGATGCAGCAGAATCAATACAGCCAATTGGCACTTCTGACTCAGCGAAATGTAATCAACGCTATTCAAAAGGCGCACGCTGTGAGACAGCAATAAACCTCTTTTTCTCTTTCTCAAGAGGAGAACGAGTTAATGCGTTCGTGACACGAGGGCATACGTCGAGAGACAATATACAACGTACACCTCCAACAAAACAAATCCACTCCTCCGTCGTCATACTCCGTGCGCACACTCTCCGGCTCGAAGACCATACATCAGTTTCGCAGATTTCGATCTCCGTCCGTGGCTCGTACAAATCCAATATCGAGCCGCTTAAAATTCGCACTTCGGGCGAGCCTCCGACCTAAATCACTGGTGGCTCATCGATCGCGAGAGGAAAATAAATGGATGGGCCCGGATTGAAAGAGCGCTCAGAAGAGGGCCGTGCGGCGAGTCGTGGCACATTATTCTCGGCGATCGTTGAGCGGAATATACGTCGGTTCTCATACGCATCACGCTACCGGTCTTGAGGGCCGTAGTCACAAAGAAGAGGAACGACGCGGCGGACGGCGGGGAGATTCAGAGAGACAGAAAGACAGAGAAAGAGAGAGAAAGGGAGGGATGCTGCGGACTCACGTGAGACGCCGTGTCCTCACCTCGGTGTCGCGACGATGGGGGACCCAGAGACCTGAATAGCCGTAGCCGGGGGGGCCCGACGGGGCAGAGTAACGGTCCACTGATGAAGGTTAGTCGCGTTATCCGAAGCCAGCAGCCGCGGCTCTTGTCCAGCAGCGAAAGAACGAAAGATCGGGGAACCGACTATGGCCCACCTGCAAGCACCGAATATTGGCCAGGCCGGGTCACGGACTCTGAACTCGCCGGCGGAACATCGTCGAGAGGAACACTGCGGCGCGCGTGTAAGGACTGAGAGAATTCGCGAGCCGCGATGGATAACAGCGATATTGACTTTCCGACTCGAGGAGAAACGTGCACTTTCGGTAATACCGGCTCAGACGCCGACGTCCGTTGCATCTTTCATGGCCGGGGAATTATTGATATTGGAAATGCGATGGAGGAATCGCGAGCTTGCCTGGCGAGTATCGGTGCCGGTGCCGTTTCGAGAGATGAAGATTATACTTTAGCGAGTAGCACATCAAATTGCTGTTGCTGAATTTTTCATGAGTCGCGGAAGCATTGACGTTGAAGTGGGCGGATGAAAGTCGGATTAAATTTTGATGAGCTATGCCTGCGCGGTGAGGGCATGAATGAACTGAGAATCGTAAAATAATACGATCGTGTAATCGACAAGAACGCCGACGTCGATTATGAATGCAACCGCGCATTTGTTGACTTCCGTTTTGCGTGAACGCTATCGAGCGTGCAGGAAGTAGCTACCCACGCGAGGGGAAGACGCGTTCTCGGCCTACGTAAAATTGTCTCGTAATTCGCGCAGGCTCCGCTCTTCTCACGAGCAGGTCGGAAATTTACTTTCAAGACGATGAACAGCGCGATAAGAGAAAACCGCGAGGATCATTTGTATGACGAGCACGAGGTATGCGACCACCCTGCACGGTGGAAAAGCTCAAGGCTTGCCAATTCCCGATGTAACTCACAATGGAAAGATAGGTCGGCCGATAACGAAAAAACGTCGGGACGTCCAACCTAACAGCGTGAATCCCACTGTATTCTATTCCGACGTACGAGGCGAAACCCTTCGCAAGGAAATATCGAAAGAGAGAAGTTTCTCCTCTGGCGGCCAGCCAGTTGGTTCGGTCTCACCGGTCTTTCGTGAACCCCGCGGTGGAAAGAACGCTGAAAGCCTTCTGTGTATACCCCCGGCGAGAGAGCCAAAGAGGATGTTGGCTCGTTCACAGGAAAGGCACTTTTCGAGCGAAATTCCAGAGGGATTACTCACGGGCCACGACAAATGGACTACGTGAGTAAAAGGTCCGAACTGTGCATGTCGGGCCGCGGATCTTTCAGGTAGAGAGCGTCGAAAACTGCGCTCCAACGGAGGAGAAATGTAGGGAAAGAGACGGAGAAAAAGGAGAAGAAACGAAGCGGTGGAGAAGGAAGAAAACCGGGCTGGGTGAAAGACTGAGAAAAACATGTGAAGGTAGAGCAAGACACGAAGCGCTGGAATCATTTGAGGAGGCACAATGTACCGACAAAAGGTGAAACCCTTCACGAGGGATTTGCTCACAAGAATGTCTTCTTCAAACGGCAGAAGGGCACTTTTACTGCGTCCGTTAAAAACTCATTCCCCTTTTCTCATCTTTCCTTCTTGCGGTATCAACGAAACTACGAGAGTCCTTTGCCATCTCCTGTGCAGTACCGGAGGTCATGTAAACACGTGTTGCAACTGCTTTACGGGGAAATCTCGTTTGGAGCGCCTTAAAGCGTGAACCCAAGCCGGGAGCAGTTGGCGTAATAAAATATCCCCGTTTGATAAGCGACTAGATCGCAGACGCACGCGGTCGGTCATTTTGCTCTGCTTTTCTTCGCTGCGGTAGAACATGTGTGATATCCGACGGGTAGAAAGAGAGATAGCGACACAGAAAAGCAACGCTTACTTTACGACGATCTCGATGATGCTCGCGAGCGCTGGCCAGATTCTACGCCGACGGCAAAATTTCCTATGTGCTGGCTGATGGCCGCAGGTCACAAAATGAGTTTCATTTTATTACCTCTCTCCCCACCGGGTGCCTCGCATCCATCGCCTACTTTCTGCGCTGCTATCTGCCACTAACGTATTTTATATTCTCCTGAACTCGCTCCTGGGCACGCGTGTTTCTCTAACACAGACACGAATTATTCTCTGTATCGAACACCTCGCTATTTGCATCGGAGCGTGGCCTACCGTTTTCATTCAGGCAAACTGGTTCAGCACGATGTGCAACCCGCTCTCTAGACTTGACAAATATTACTCGAATGGAACTATCGGGTGAACCATTCACCCTCCCCATAGGAACCACGGATCATTTAGCCCGGACTTGTTACACTTCCACCAAAAAGTGACTTTAACACGTTGACTGCCGTGCGTATTTAACTATATTCAAACCGCAACGTGATGAAGTACTACAGAATATGATTGAATTGTGCAAAATGAAAATGCAAAGGTATCGGAGACCAAAGAATTGAATCACTACTTAATATTAAAATTGTAAATGCTACCGATTGGGTATTTTTGAATTTTTCGTGAGACCTTTTGTGCCGGCACCACAGCAGTTAACGTGTTCACATCTTTCTAATCTAATCGCCAGCTCTCGCGTAAAGCGTCCGGAGACCTGCATTCGCACGTTGACGATTAGAAGAAAATTTTCCTGATCACGCGAGGCTTACGCGCGTCGCGAGAGAAAAGTCGTCGCGGTGCAAAGCGAATCGTGTCAAGGCCGGAATGCAAATTCCACGCGAGAAAATATTGGCGGCGGTACGGTCGTGTGCCGCTTCGGACGAAACCCCGTCACCCAATGTCAGTTATGGATCTTAGTCAACGATGACGTCGAAGGCGAGAAGGTAATCTTCCCTCTCCTTGATATTCCGCTTCCCGCACGCGCGTAGACACGTTTCGAGGTATCGCGTGACTAATGTCCGAGGAATTTTTCCTCGGTACTCGCGGCGAACTGGTGAGGGCCGTTATCGTTTGAAATAGTTAGGGTCGGTTATCGTGGCGGATCGTTCTTGCCGGCCGCTGACTCCGGGAGTCCACGGATTGTGGTTCAAGGTCCGCTGTTCGCCAATGGAATTCCTTCTTCGCGAGTTTGACAGCTGTCGTGCCGATAATACGCCGCCGCTGGCTCGGAGTATTAACCATCTACTCGTCCACAGGACGACTGCGGAACCTGGAGAACGTGACGGGCTAATCAGGTGAGAAGATTTATGTGATTGCGCTTGTTCGACGTTGAGTGTTGTCATTGTCTTGAAATCTTATTTTGTCCTGACGCAAGGCTTCGGCGCTCGCGAATGACTCGAACGGTCGGAGTTCTCAATATGCCTGGTTCGACGTTTAACTTGTTCCTATATGTGTCAATGAATATAACGCTTCGAAAGAAGTCCCGTGAGCATAAAGCGTAAGTGCATGTTCATCCATACCTATAACTCTGCATTTTTTACGCATACGTAGATAGGTGTGAAGAATCTGAATTTACATGAAAATCCAGAGTACCGAATATTCGTCCGGTAATATACGTTTTCAAGAGAAATTTATTTCCTTTATTATTATTGCTATATTATTATAAATTAATATTATTATTGGATACCGCATTAACCGAATCAAATCTTATGATCATGAACATTAACGTTCTCCCTTGTTAAAGCATCCCTTTCAACGATGGATCTCATGCCGCTCGAATTATGTCACATCCGCTCGTCGCCGTAATAGCGTTCGCGACATTTGTTATCTATTTTAAATTCCCGCACCTTCCACTCATAACCTGTCTAATAGCGTAAGGATTGAAGCTTGTCCGACATCAACAGTCGTCTTAAAGCGAGGCAAGAAAACGCTCGTAGAGTGTAATCTTCGGCAGAATGTGCGCGTAATCGTTGTTGTTACACGCACGTGCTGTAGTGAAAGCGCAAAAGGCGCACGACAAAGGGAAAGGGCAAAGAGCGGAAAGAGGGCAAAAAGTTGGGGAAGCGGGAAAGCCGCTTTTCCCTACGGAGTTCCTCAAAGCCCTGCGATGCAGAGAAGAGGGCAAACTGCTGGCGCCAATGCTAATGCAGCGTTCACTCCTCAGGAATGCGCTCGTGTCGCGACTAAGAGAATGCGCGCGTGCACACGCGTGCGATATATTTGTATACCCGTGCATTCGCCCGGCGACTGACAAATCTGGAAGCGAGCCGAGGTGAAGCCTCGAACGAACGGGCACGCCAGTTGAACTGATCTGATCCTCCCGATCTTTAATTTTAGCGTCGATCGAACTTACCCCTCGTTGGACTTTAGACGAATTACGAATCCAGGCCACCTCCGGGGAAAGGCCTATAGAATTACAGGTCGACGCTTCAAACATTAAATTTCTCCTCTAAGCGATTCACGGGCCATCGGGCGGAGCGAAATTTATGTTTTGACATTGTTGGCCCGCGCTCCATCGAAATGGCTCAATTAAGAGAACAGGGAACGGATCGGTGTTTCCGTGGTTCGAAGGAAAAATAAACTCCGAACTGGCGGACGGATTCTGAGCTGAGAAGCGGTTCTTAATTCGCTTGAAACGCTTCGGTCGTTACTCAAGGAGAAAAGTCCCTCCAGTCTGCGAACGGTACTTCCTTGTGTTTCCACGAAGTCCAACAAAGATGAGCAGCGGGACGCCCAGAGAGTAATGTTTAGTCATCAAACAGGATATCCGATTAAAATGCCGCGGACGAGAATAAACGAACTCGCCTAAAAATAGCGGTCGCAGTTCGTTCCCTTCTGCTGCAGCGGCACTCTGTTCCTCTCGATTCACGACCTCATGCGTACACATACGGCCGCCACGTATGCGAAGGCCTCTTTTTCTCAATGCGACGTCATAACGCACTACTCACATCGTGCATAAGCGACATAGCCAATTTAAGCGTTCACTTTTTGCATCCTGTAACCGTGGTTCGCATTGCGGAAAAGGAAACAGAAGCGAATCATTTGAGACGTTGTTTAAATCTCTTAGATACTAATTTTCACAACGGCATACTTTTCATCCATACCGGGCGATTTACGTGATATTAGCTTGATTAAATGATAATTAAGAGCCGATGAAAGAATGTTATGCCGATTATGTAAAGGAAAGAAGCACGGAAAGGAACAGAAGCTACTTCAATCGAGAAGGTATGTGAATGGTGAAAGGCGATAAAACTTCATTCCTCGATTCGTTTGAGCTGCCCCCCTCCTCCTTCCTTCTCTCCCAGTCTTTCTCCGCAACAGATTTTTAAATGCCGATTTCGCGACATTAAAACAGATCTCGAGAGGTTTCACAACAACGGTCAACTGGTTTGGGTTGCTTTTCATCCAGTCGATTTTCTTTCAATCAACACGAGCACCCAGCTACGCTGCAACTGTGATTTTTAGATCCACGATAAAAGATGTATACACGATTACGATAATTATTTGAATATTCCACAATCCAGCAAAAGTAACTATTCTCGCAAAATAAGCGTATGAAAAAATAAGTGAAAAAAATAGTGCAAAATAATTCTTAATATGTTGACTGTCAAGCGTATTTTGCTACGTTAGAACTGCGATGCGATGAAATACTGTAGAGTATAATTAAATCGTGCAAAATAAAGACGCAGAGTTGTTAGAAGCCGAAGTATTGAAGCACCGTTCCAATGTCAATTGCTTTTATAAGATTGCAAATAGGCCTCGTTGCGACCACCGTGGCAGTCAACGTGTTAATATTAAATAGTGATTAAATTCTTTGGTGTCTGATACCTTCGCATTATTTTCATTTTGCACAATTCAATCATATTTTGTAGTACTTCATCACGTTGCGGTTTTAATATAGTAAAATACGCACATCATCAACGTGTTAAAGTGTTAAAACACTTATATTGATCAGTAATTTTTGGTCGTTTTCGCATTTCCCGCGTATGCAACTATAGCCAAATGTTACTCACAATTCTATTTTTCAATTTTGTATTTTTAGTCAAATCGTTTACACCGCTCAACGTGTTAACCGAAGTTTAAATCACATGAAAAAACATAAAAGTTTTCGTTCCTCTCAATAAGCTGCTCGTTAACTCCTAATATGACATCACTTTCATTTCGTTGCACGCAGCAGACGTACTTGCGTCAAACGCACTTCAGCTAAAAAAACACATCAAATTCAGCGTAACCGCATCCGTGTCGCGCTATCAATTTTCACGAGAGACATACACAGTACCCGCGACGTAACAAAAGGCATGCATACGCAACCAACGCGATACACGCGCCCAGTTGTGAATTGTCACAATTCGCATGTGTCCTCTCTGTGTCACCCACGTGACGGACGAGACTCTACATATGTGTACACAGTCCAATTAGAGCCTACGCACGATAACGAGTAACACGCGTGTCCGCATAAGATCGCGTCAGAACACAACGACGTCTTCTCACGACAATGCATGAGACGTCGCGGTACCAGAAACTACATACATACGCCTATCAAGTACGATGCCGGAGATGCATGGTGTCTCTACGAAGAGATTGACCATTGATTAGTTCCCGATAGATCGTCGATTGATCCCGTTGCACGAGTGACGTAACGCACATGATACCTTGAACTTTAATCTAAATGATTGATAATGCGTGACGGTCGATTGAAGGCTAGAATATAAATCTCAACATTCTCCGGCTGTTGACGCAAAAGCATATTAACCGCGGTAGCGTTGTTGCACATAAACACACTAGTTAAACGCTCTTTCGTTTAAACTATATTAGTAGAATATTCAGGCGACTGTCGTACGTGAAAATATTGCACGGGCCTTGTTTATGTTTCTGGGAGAAAGCTGGTTGGGAAACGTCAAAGATAATTGTTGGAGAACCTGAGGTATTAACGGCAGGATTGACACCATCGAACCTGGACATCGTACATCCACGCAAAGATCTCCGCCGTCGTCTCGATCCCTTGTAGTCTTGCGCCCACGTGGCGCTTTCGAAGCTGCCTTTTAACGGCACTCATCACTTCGATACACCCGCTCTCGTGTCTCTCTCGCCCCGCGATTATTGTCGGGCACGGCCCGTTCCCATTACCCACGATGACACAATAACAACAGGCAACGACGTCGGCGACAAAGGCCGCTTACGCAAGGCCGCGAGGAAGGTAAAAGGCGAGTCGATCGAGGCGCTTCACGGATTGATTAAGCGCATATTAGTCGACTACACGCGATACACCATATACGCCTCGCACGACGCATCCCGTTTCATAATCCTCACTCTCTCCGCCCACGTATTCTTTTCCTCTTATCGATCGATCGACAAATCCGCATTCGGCCGATCGCTGAGTCACGGGGACAATTCTGCGCAGTGAAAACAAAACTGCCGGTCAAGCCTATTGGCGATCGCTACCACAGTGATTGCCTACCGGAATTTTTGACTCGGTAATCACTGTGCACGAGCTGGTCGATTCAAGATACGTGTACCGTTCAGCAGCTTGGCTCGCGGTGTACGAAGTTGCAACAGCGAAACGCGTAAACGCATTACGACAGCGTTCGCGCGTAAATCTATTAACCAGTTAAGGACGTTTGACGTGTATACTCGTCGTGTAAAATTAAAAATTATCATTGACTATCAAAACTCGAAATTTCAATTAAACACTGTAGGAATATTATTTGGTGGTATGTTTCCTTTACATTACCAATAGGACTGCTTACGTACGTAATTGCTTTCGTAATATAAA
Organism: Cryptocheilus praepositus; assembly: GCA_033815515.1. Lineage (NCBI taxonomy): Eukaryota > Metazoa > Arthropoda > Insecta > Hymenoptera > Pompilidae > Cryptocheilus > Cryptocheilus praepositus. The sequence goes on from JAWWQZ010000285.1 coordinate 4,825,932, forward strand.
ATACTTTATCAATAGGACTGCTTACGTATGTTATTCCTTTCGTAATACATATAAAATACTTAGCAGTACTATTGGTAATGTAAAAGAAACATACAATCATATAATAGTCTTATAGTGTTTTATTCAAATTTCGTGTTTTGATAGTTAATGGTAATTTGATAGTTAAATCCTAAAATTAAATTCCGCACTTAACACTTTAAGGGTCACTAAGAAATATGTAAGAAATACGACTGGGACCGCACGTTTTTGGAAAACTTGTACGTTACAGAAAATCATAACTTTTTTGTGAATCTTTCAGAAATTGTATAATTGGAAGTATTTTAGACATTATCAAAAAAGGTATGTTTTTTAATCATTATCATAACTTCTTTACTAAAAAATGAAAATACGAAAGAAACATGAAAGCAATCGAGTTTGATGCATCGAGTATTGATGTAAATACTTAAATAGATAAAATAGATACAATGTATCAAAATAAGTGATATCTAAAGACAGCGCGTAAGAAATACGAGAAAACTCGTCAGCGGTCTTTAACACGATGACTGCAAGCGTATTTCGCTATGTTAGAACCGCGATGCGATGAAATACTGCAGAGTATGTTTAAATCGTGCAAAATGAATCGTTGCAATATCGATTGCCTTTACAAGATTGCAAATAGGCTTCGTTGCAAATTTTTTGCATTTCTGTCAAATCTTTTGCACCGGTCACCGATGACCATCGTAGCATTCAACGTTTTAAAATGTTAACTGGTTAACCGTTGACTGCCTGCATCCATGCAGTGACGGTCCGCAGTGTAGGCTACTTCGCCAAGCGACAGTAATGAAATTTCAATATTCGCTCGGCTCATGGTGCGTTAATGGAGAATCCACCTTCGAAACGTCAGCTATCACTGACGACGATCACGCGGCATGCTTAACGTAACACGCTCTCGCCGTGGAAGATCGACGCGTCGCAGAATCGAGATCCCAGCGCGTCACTGCAATTCCGTCTGCGAGTACGTCGATCCAGGCGTCAGAGGCGTGCAAGAGTTGCGAAGCGTTTCACGCCGAGCGGAACGGCGGAGCGTTTAAATCGGCGCCACGTCTGCGGCCTCGGCCGAGTCGGCGGCGTTTACCATCCCAGAAGAGAAAACTGTGTTAACGCAATGTAATCCGCCGGTAAGCAGTGATTATCGGCGCACTCTCGCCTCTCTCGTAAGTGCAACGCCGTTTTCCGCGTTCACTGCGTTCTGTTTCGCTGAACGCCGGGCCGTTCTGCGCCGGCGAATAATTAGCCGTGAAACAAGCTGGCGAATGTTAAAGCCTTTCCTCGGATGTTTTGCAAGTAATTCGCGCTTGTGCGAGTGCGCCGGACAAAGAATGTCGTGTTTTTTGTCGGGCTACCGCGATTTATCTCGCTTAAAGCGCAGTTAACGGGAACGTCGGCTGGGACACCCGGCGAAACGAAGGTACTGTCGGGTGTTTTGATTCGCGGATCCTGGCCGAGTGCGGGCGCTTTTATTAATTACGTATTGAAATGGAAGATATGGGCAAAAAGATGATCGCGAGATAGCCCCGTAGCGTAAGTAATAGTACTTTCTACTGGCCTCCTTGCTCCGGCGGCGAATGTAAAAAGATTGTCGCTTACTTGGCGCGTTCGAGCGTTAAATAGATGGCAATGTCCGATGGATATTCTCGCGCAGCTTGAAAGAAACTCTGTTAACACGATATACGCAAATGTGTAACATTAAGGTAGCGATACGGTCAGGTAGCGATTATCGTGACAGAAACATACTCGCGTGGCGAGTTGCCCTGCTGCCGAGCCGTTGCTACGCCTTTATAGTCGTCGATGGTTGCGTTAGAGAGCTGCTTAAACACCGTTCCCTCTCATTGAGCACGGTTGCGTATCCGCGTCGTTAGCCTAAACGGGAAGGTGAAGGGGCAGCTTGGCGGGGGTGTTCTCGAAGGCCACATTTATCTAGGTCCGATCAAAAGAACCGCAGCCGAACCCTGGTTAAAAGATCAAATGTCAGGCCGTCGACAAAATTCACGAGATCATCCGGTACCGTTACGTTTCGGTGAGTTCCTTTCATGGCTAAACACGACGATGTATTCGCGATAAGCGCTTAGCGCGCAGAAAGGAATACGGAACGGGAAATTGAGAAGGTGTGGTTATTGAAAGTGAATTGGCAAAACGCAGAGAGCCCTTGACATTTGCAACGGGCAGCGCGCGGTCGAGAAGTAAAAGTGAATTCAGGAAGAGGAAAATAAAAGTCTAACGACTTCCACCATTTTGGAATGCATCGCAGGAGGCAGTACGTATCCGCCGAAGCGTACGAAGAGGAAAGTGTCCGAGCGGAGCGATAAAATTATGAATGCATGGCATGCTGAAAAATTGCGACCTCGCACTCGAAACTACCGTCCACGCCTTTCGTCGCCGGCGTCGTCGTCGGCGCCTCGGCTAATGATAAAACTCGGTTTCACGATGGTTTCGCGACGGTTTCACGGTAGGCAGAGACCAATAATTACATGAAATCATAATTATCCGCGCGCAGTGGTATCGGGCAAGCCGTCCCACATGACGGTTTCACTCCATTCAGGTCACCGTCCCACGTGAAAATGTATTCGTGCGTAAGAATGTACGGAATCGTGGCCTATGGCACACGTCAAAAGTCGGGGTCTTCGACGGAAGTCCCCCGAAGGATGAGAGAAAGAAAGACGGACCTATCGCATTTTCAACGCGCGCCTGATTAATGCGGCGTATTAAAAGTCCTCGCTAAGAAATTGCAAATCATAGCCAGAGGTGCAAATATCACATTCTCGCGTATGAGTCACTCATGCAAATTCGCCGTTGGAAAGTAGAACTTGGTAAAAGATGGCGAACTTTATAAAGACGCGCGGCTCCCGTGTGACTTTCGTAAATTCTTGAGACGCGAAGCGAATCAAATGTCCTCTTCTCACGAATGGCCGGTATCCTATAATGTATGCACGCCCGCCGTCGGTCAGGCTATCGGAAGTGGAAACACGTTCAAATCGACTCGAAGGAAGGAGAGCCGCCGACTGAGAAACGGGGACACGTCCTGACGCTGTAAAGGGGAACATAAAAGTATACGGTTTACGAACGAGGAAGCGACAGTTAGGTACCTCGTGTCATCGTCTTCAAAGCCTGACTCGAGTCTTTCGGTATAAACGGGCCGAGCGCACTTCCGATCCACTTTTCAGACTCACCGAGATTCGTTGTTTTCTCTTTTGCCGCTTAGTCGAACCCGACCGAGAGATTAGGGCCCGCCAATTATAAATTGGCGAAATGTTTTTTTACCGGAGAAACCACGAACCGCGTTGCCGCGGATATTCGAAGTTGCTCGCCCGATGAAAGTGCGTTAGTCGTTAGGTCTCATAACGGTAGCAATTTTTCAACATAATTCCCGCCATATAATTAACTCTCTCGCGCGCGCTCCAATTGTACGATTGTTAACGCCGTGGCGAAATAATCGGTTTCGCCTCCGAGACCCGGCCACCTGAATTCGGCGACACAAATTTCCTGTCGCGGGGCAAGAATACCGACACCGGATCGAAAATGATGCGAGACCGCGGCATGGAGAGCCAAACCGATTGACCGGGGGCTGGGTCGGGCAAAAAATCCGACGTCGGAATCACGCTCGAGGGATCAGCGGGTACAAACAATTGATATATCGATTCGTTACAGTAATCCGACTAAGCAGTAGGGAACGCTCGATGCACCTGCGATACAGCCGTTCTCAGTGTTTCCGTCTTCAAAGGTGGATTACGTGTTGGCACGAGTGCAACGCGCAGGTTTTGCACGAGTCACTATCGAAGCAGGGAGAAATTGATTTCGAAATCGTCCGTCACCGCAGGAACGACCGCAGAAATTCGCGAGACTGCTGGCTACGACGTCGACTGGCAAAAACGCCAATTCAGTTGCCAATGGGCAAAAAGAAAATCCGCCCTCAAAGTGAGCGCCTCCAACAATTTATTGCCGATCTTGCGCAAGGACTCGCGACACGTTTAGTGCTTTAACGACCGGCATCGTAACGTTTCACCGCTTTATCCTGTTATTAGAGACGCTTTGAGAGTCACTGTGCCGGTAAAAATCCCGAAAGATGAATGATGAAAGATGGAAGAGGAAAGAGCGACGCAGAGTATTCGCGTTCGCGCGAAAGAACGCCGGCGGAAAAGGAGAAGAAAATTTACACGCGTGGAATGATCGTGCGGACACTCGGTAAAAACTTGGAGCTCGATAATAAATTGCACCTAACCGCATCGATCCGAAGACTCGTGTATGAATGCACTTTACAAGGGATATCAACAGCCTGCCACAATGTAGAGTCGAGTCTTTCCCACGTGACGATAAATTTCTCTTTTACGCAATGTCTGCTTTTAGAATTTCCTGCCCACTGTGAATCCGTGAAGAAGGTAGGAGATGGTAGGAAATTAATATTACGCGTACGTTACCGAACTGACTAACAAAATTGCTTAATAAACGGTCTGTTAATCGTGACCTGCATAAACGAAGAGGGTAGATTGAGGACGAGCAATATTGTTGAATGAAAAATAACGCGCGTTCGTGGGTGGAAAGGATGCATAATGCAGTTACAGCACTGTCAATATCTTCCACTAGGCGGTAATAAACGAAGAGGACAATAAATCGAACGGAATAACTGGCCACATCTGTACCCGCCTATAGGTACACTAGGTGGGCCCGTAAAAGTGTCTCGAGCCGAGTCGCCGGGCGGAGCGTGCAAAAACTTTTGCAAAACAATATTTTATGCGGCGACGCACGGCCAACCCTGCACAACAAAAAAAACGCGAGAAAATATCGAGAGAAACCGACGTATGTATTACACCCACCCGGCGTCCGACCATTTATTTCCTTCAAGTTCGACATTCCTCCCAGCCGGAGCGTTCGGCATATCGCGGCTACGCCTTCCACTTTACGACCGTCTCTACTCCGGCAATTTTTTGATCGTGAACTTTCGAACTGATGCGTTCCGATACTCTACAGTAACTGCAACATCTAGGCCGCATTCTTAACACGTTCGCGTAGATTTAAAGTTTCAGCGAGGTGCAAAAATTGTTTTGTTGAATTGTCTAAAATGAATATAATGGTTAGGTATTGGAGGCCAAAGGTTTGAATTACTATTTTGATGCGAAAGGCATTTATAAAATTGCAAATGCGATTAATTTCCAGTTTCTTGCATTTGTAATGAAACCTTTTGCGTCGGTTATCAGTAACCACCACTGGACTCAACGTGTTAAATTGGTTGTGATATCCGAAATTTGATTAAACACATTTTATAAGGGTAGTCAGATTATCATATTTGTAATGAAACCTTTTGCGTCGGTTATCAGTAACCACCACTGCACTCAATGTGTTAAATTGGTTATGATATCCGAAATTTGATTAAACACATTTTATAAGGGTAGTCAGATTATCATATTTTAGTGCCGTTAGTCATAATCTTGACAGGTATAATAATTACAAAAACTTAAGGTTATATAAAATTAAATTCAAAACAATTGACTTTAAGATTTGAATGCTATAGCATCATGTCATTCTGCATCATCATGAAAATGAATGCTATAGCATTCACATCCGCAAACGTGTTAACGTAACACCTTAAATCACAGCAATAGGAAATTGCGTGGGACTAGAAATTCACGAGGACGCTGTTTCGAGTCTACCAGCATCGACGTTTATTTGCAATCGTTGATTTACGAGTTCCATCCTATTTCAGAGATTCTCGTTCATGCCGAATGCCGCCGTAATTTCGTAAATACCTCCGCTCTCGTCGTCTACTTTGCGCATCGCGTGCAGTTATTAAAATCGCTCGTGTTACATTCTAAAGACGACGGCGATTTGTTGCGGAGACCAGAAGGGCGTTGCGTACAGAGGTGCGTGCGTGCATTGCGCGACGTTTACATATAAGGAACACGCACACATCTTGCTCGTCAGCTGTCGTTCCCGGGAGCGAAGAATGTGCGTGTCGAGGGGAACGAACACTCGAGTTTCAGCTGACGATGAGCGTTCCCTGTTGCCATGCTCGACCACGACCTGACTTGCGAGGTTGGAATACGACGCGCGCGATTTTCATGGTCCCGTCGCACATGAATCTCGTGCACGTGTAAACTCAGCCGAACAGTTGCGAAAATCGCCAGTGAATAAGGCTTCGCGCAGCGCATTCCTTCGCTCGCTTCCCTCGATAAAGCCGGACGATTCGCTAAAATAACAACCTTACAAAATCAATTCCGCGAAAATACGGTTAGCAGCTGCAACAATGTTATGCACGCTTCAAAGGCGGCAGTGTGCATCGCAATGTAATCACCGCTGCGAAACGGATAATTGCTGAAAATGATTCCTCACCGAAAATGTTACGTCAACGAGATTATGTTAATGCGAGCGCAAGGAGTGTACCCGTGCCGCGGTGAAGGCGAAGTTTCAATCTGCATTCCATCCAGAGCGTGCGCGAGGGTAGAGTTCCGAATGTGCCGGCGAGTAGACGTAAATTGGATGTGGGGCATGTGAGAAAACGTAATGATGAAATTTCAATATAATGTTAGCCGCAGTTACATATAATTTAGAAATTACGCGCCGATCGTACGTGTTCCCATTAGCTATTAGCCTACGCCGGGATTAATGATCTACTTCGCCTATTGACGGAAATCAGAAAGCTGGGAAACACGGAATACAATTACTTCCACGACGGGCGGTCGAGCATTCAAACGAGTTCCCCTCGTTTCCGGAATGGCTAATTATTGCCTCACGCGCGCAACTTACTTTCCGATCTACTTCGATGCTCTAAGAAGCGAGCGCTTTATGTATGTACGCGGCTGCCGAATATGGAAGGTTTTAATTACAACGCGTGTTACGCGCACAAAACTTTCTCGCGCCTGACGTCACCGATATTATAACGGAACGGACCTGAAATCTGTATGTCAGAGCGCCGCGATAGCGTGCGTGTCCGACGCGTTTGTCATTGCATCGAGTCACCGGAGACTTCGACGAGTGTTTCCTTCCACATGTCGAACGCGCGACCTTCTCGAATCGTTTCATCATGCAGCGCGATACCGGCTTTGGAAACTAACGACTCATATTTCTACACAATGTGAATTCCTTTCCGCCGTACCACGCCGGAATGACATCAATGAATTTCAACAAAACATTAACACGTTGACTGCCACGGTGGTCACCGGTGACCGGCGCAAAAGATTTTACTAAAAATGCAAAAAATTCGCAATGAAGCCTACTTGCAATTTTGTAAAAGCAATTGATATTGGAACGGTGCTTCAATACTTTGGCTTTCAACAACTCTGCGTTACCTTTATTTTGCACGATTTAGTTATACTCTACAGTATTTCATCGCATTACATTTCCAAATGTACCACACCGTATTTTTTAACGCATTGACTTCCACGGTGGTAAGCGGTAACCGGTGCAAAAGATTATGGTAAAAATGCAAAAAATTCGCAATGAAGCCTATTTCCAATCTTGTAAAAGCAATTGATATCGGGACAGTGCTTCGATACTTTGGCTTTCAACAACTCTGCGTTACCTTCATTTTGCACGATTTAATCATACTCTGCAATATTTCATCGCATCGCGGTGCTAACGTAGCAAAATACGCTTGGCAATGTGTTAACACGTTGACTGCCGTGCGTATTTTACTATATTAAAATCGCAGCGTGATGAAATACTACAGAATATGATTGAATTGTGCAAAATGAAAACAATGCGACGGTATCGGAGACCAAAGAGTTGAATCACTATTTAATACTAATTGCATTTACAAAATTATAAATGCTACCGATTAAGTATTTTTTTAAATTTTTCGTGAGACATTTTGCGCCGATCGCCAATGACCACCATAGCAGTCATCGTGTTAATAACCGTACCAACATCACGCGTCTCCCCGTTAGACAACGGCCGGATCAATATTCATCGCCTTCGATCGAATGCAAACGAGTCGATAAACACATCCGTCGCGAAGAACAAATGTGTCGGGAAGGAACAGGGCCACATGACCGCCTAACAGCGTCCAGGGCGCACGTGCTGAATACGCTGAACAGGCAGAGCGCGCGTTGGGCCAAATTATTAATCGGCCGAACCGGATTACCCTCTGACACGAGTGGCCACATTGCGACGCGAAGCGTTTCGATCGATCGTTCTCGGTCGATTGACCCGCATTACGTTACAAGGGCCTTGCAGCTGGCCCTGTATACAGCGGTCTCGAATCTGGGACAGAGAAAAGAGAGAGGTGGATGTAAAACTATATCGGTGGACTATATCGATCCTGGGTCGCCGGTTACTGCCTCGCGGGGGACAAAGTCGCCCTTGGCATTCCTGGGAGGTGTGGGTGCCTTCGTTTTTCCACCCTCATCCCCACCCTGCGTCGCTCTCTGTCTCTCGATCTCTGTCTTTTTCTCTGCCGTTCCGTTCAAGAAACGATTCAGAAGGCGATCGCGGTTTATTCCACCCCGCCTCTCTCTTTCTACCTCTCTAGCTGCCGGATCGAGGCACGCGGTCGCTGGAGCATAACCTCATTTTTATTTCAAACCGGCAGCACACGGCCACGAGAGCGCCTCAAACGCGATCTCTCATACAGATATCATTTCCCCCCGGCCCTCGCTCCAAAGACAAAGGTTCACTTGAGAACGAATCGACGATGCGCGCAGGTACTTCGAGGGTAATTTCAGTAATCGGCGTACCGCTATGGACACGAAAGAGTGCACTGATTTTTGCGTCCTCCCTCTAACCGCAAGATAATCGCGAACTCTCTTTTCTCTCTATTCGTCGATCCATCTTCGTTCCAATAGGTCTTTTTTCCCTGCCTCTTATTTTCCTCACTCTGTCCCACATTGCTGTTCTCGTTTTGTGTCACCGGAATAAGCGCAGCGGAAAATTCAACAAAGTCATACGTGTCGAGAGTGTTAGCGTAACGACGGTCGTTCAAGAAACAATAATACGGTCCGGTTAATACGACGTCCCATGTTCGCGGTAAATGACGAGGCGGCCGCGTAAATGCCCAAAGTGGTCGGAAAAAGGCATGTAAATGCAGGTACGATGATCGCACGCGAATGCCGACGTTAAAGGATCCCACCCAAAGCGTGCCCGGTCTAATGGAGTGGCCGGGCGAAACAACTTATTCCGTTGTTGACCGACTCCGACACACGAGCAGTGCGCCGTTGCATGTGATTTCTTACATCGACGAGAGGGTCACGTGAGATGAAGTTGTATTCATGGGTGAGCATGACTATGTTGCGTGTTTACCGTGGTCCGCTCGCGCGTAGGCAGATTACGACGGGCCATAATCGCTCGTGTAATTGCATCCCTATCGGGGGTAATCGAGACGCGCGTTTCGTCTTGAAAATCTACGATGGCGTTTATGTCTTCGGGCACGAACGCGTCTTAATAGCCTCGCGTTAACCGACCGCAAGCAGTTGTCTACCACGACGTTCGCACGATCGGGGAACGAGGGGTACAAGAGACTGTCTGGATGGTGTCATCCCTTCTGTTGATTACCCCTTCCATGGCCCTTTAACCCTTTGTTCTTTCTTACAATAGCTGTCCCTCGCTTTATGCCACCGAACTCGTGTGTGCGTGCGTGCATTGCGCAAAGTAAAACTGCCCCCTGCAGCCATCATGTTCGGTCATGATATTTATCGAACATATGTGTAGTATAAGCTGCGACAGACTCAAAAGTGCAAGTTTGGGGAAGCAATGGTGAAGAAAGCAGAGTGAGACAATGACGAAGACGATCTCCTTAAGCCTGACAGCATTTGGAGTGGACATTGTACGGGGGCGGGGACGGGGACGGTAACAGGACGCGAGTAAAACGTCCCTGCACAGCTTTTTCGGAGCGAGGCTAATTCACCTTGCAAAATGGCTCGTGCGGCTTGCGCAAATGCACGTTTCGCACGTGTCGCCGGTTAATGCCTTTGACGCGCGTGTCATGAGAACCGGGATAAGGGTGGTTACGCGGATAGGCGACTTGCGACACGATAGAAAATGCGGGCAAGGTTGTTCCCTTTCCAACGGGCACCACAATGGATACGCGGGGAACCGCAGCGCGATCGAACGCTATGTAACAGGACGGCTTTTATACTAAGTAGGACGTGCCTCCGCCGCGAGAGACTGCACCGAGTTACTTTCAAATGATTTCTGGACATCCAACGGTCATCGAAATCGGCCTCATCAAGGCAGAACGCGAGAGAGAAGGACAGAGAACCAGTTGGCGGCGCGAGTACGCAAAAAGGCATCGTAAAGGCGGCTTATTTGCGAGAGTTTCTCCGGTGAGCCGGCGGCCGCTTGCGTCTGCCAATGAAAAATAGAAAATAGGTAAATGAGGAAATCGTTACCCGATACGCTGCGCGCGTGATAATTTATTAACCCACCGCCAACTATCGGGCAACGTCCGATAGTGTCGAATGAGCACGCGCACACAGCCCGAAGAAAGAGAAAGAGCCCGGTCGTGCCGATTCTTCGCCATCGATTTCTAGAAAGGTTCGTCGCAATTTTTGTACGTATTGCAAACGAGTTAAAACAACGACGTGGGGCGGACTCGTGTCGTCGTTCGCCTCGTTCGCGAGAGTTGGCCGACCTTCACCCGGCTACCGTCGCCATTATGCTCGTTACACACCGGTCGCGGTTGTAATTTACGGTTAACCGAACGGAAACCGAAGGGGAGCGACCGCGTTGTAACGAGGTCGGTGCGCGCAGGGTCTTAACGAAGAAACCACTGCGACTCTATCTGTCTTTCTCGTCTCGTCTCGTCTCCTACTCCTCTCCCATTCTCTGTCATTCTCTTTTATTCCCTCCTATTCTCTCCCGGCCCCTTTCTTCCTGGCACAATCTTTGTTCGCTTCTTTTTCTGCCCTACCACTCTCCTCTATCTTTGGCGCAACGACGTGCATAGATTCATTACTGACCCTACCTAGCCGTCGCTTCCAGGAATCATTACAAAGCGCAGTTTGACTAAGACGGCACTGGAACCTCTTCGTGTCTCTTCTCGGCGAGTTGATCGCGGGGAACGAGCCGGCAACACTTCTCAGCGCGCTGCCTACTGTCCCGGACTAGTGGGCCGAAATTACTTCGTAAACAGCCGAGGTGAATCGTACAAATTGCGCGATCGAGATATTTATCGATGAGTAACATTCCGGTTAGGCCGCCCGGCTACATTGTTCGAGATGGTATCTCGCGTGTGCGACATAAAAAACGAGACAACGCGTTGGAAGCAGGACTCGAATCTACGCGGAGGAGGCAAAAGTTAGGAACAAAGGTAGTGCGTAAACGAATCCAGACGTTTCGTAGACGGCCATTATACGGTATAAATGAGATCCGTGGAGTATTTCGTCGTCGCGAAAAGAGGAGGCGAAAAGAGGAGGCGACAGAGGTGGAGACGGAGAAGCAGACAGAAGAAGAAAGAGAAGGGCTGATGAAGAGGCACGAGTTTCGAGATGCGTGTGGGCGCCGAACAGGACCAGGCGGTGCCGCAATCTGATTTTCGTGGATACCGCTCGTTTCGCGCAGCCAAGGGCTCGCTTCCACGTACGGGAGTGAGAAAGGAGCGCGGACAGGTTGAACATGGCCCGACGTCTCGAGGCACGAGGACAAAGGCATTTTTATGTTTTCTCGAGCGCATTCCCCTTGTTCAGACCGAGTGCGCCGCGTTATCGCCAATCGGGTGTCTCATTCCACTCTCGGTCGAGAGCGAATTCTCGCCCCCTCGTTCCTTATGTCGGTGTACTTCGTTAACGTTATCTCCCTCGCGCTGATAGAAAAGTACATTTCGAGACAATGCGGATCAGCCTTTGCTTTTTGGGCAGCCTGTAAGACGGGAGAGCGTCCGGCGACATGAAAAATTGAGACAATGCCGCGATGTCACGGGATACTTGACGCTGCTAAAACGTCGGGGCTGTAATCGGAATGAATTACAGCCCGGCTCGTGCTCTGGCCGGGTTTAAAGTATCGACCCGTGATCTTGCAGCTGGCGAGACCCGACCGCACTCTCCGCCACCCGGCCATATCTCGTGTCACGAGGGATCGAGCTTTCGAATTCGAAAGATCGGCATTTTTCCGGGTGTACGAAAGCGAAACACCGTCGTAATCTGTCCTTTCTCATGGAACATTGCGACAAGACAGAAAGCCCATGAAATACGCTCGAGTCGTGACGACACAATGGCACGGAGTGATCTGGGCCAAAGGTGTCCCGCCACCGAAGAATCGTGACCCATAGATCACCGCAATCGCAAACGATCCAGAGTTGCCCTTCTCCACGGTGTCGGGCAACTCTCCGGCAACACCGGTGTTGTAATCTCTTTGGCGACCGTGCCTCTAACTCCCCCGACTAACTCCACAACTCCCCCTCTTGTCGTGATCGATCTCGATCCCATAGATCATTCGAGCAGGACGTTTTCCGCTCGATTGAGATTCACTGATTTTACATCCCGCCCCATCCAGATACGAAACGGTAACGTTTCCTTTTGGAATTCCCCGTCTCAAGAGATGTTCGTAAGAAACTCGAACTCTGGTCTAGAGGCGAGCAGTGATCGCGATTACGCTCATCGGCTCTTCCTTTCATTTTACGCTCGATCCTGCCAGCGCTGTGAGAAAACGAGGAATCAGGAAGCGCGGTTGACCGTCGATTAATCACGCGAGCGCGTTCTTGTACGCGTACATCTTCCTTTTCTACCTTTTCCCGTACTTAACAAGCAAATTCTCCGCTCTGGGGAAGAAGGTGCGAATTCGTTCTGGGTGTCGATCACGCGATAGCGATTTCTCTTCGCGCAAACGCTAAAACGGAACTGTCATAGGTCACGGTTTCATCACTGAAAATAAATTGGCGCCAATAACTTAAGCGCTGCTTCAAGATCTGCGGCCCAATTAACGCTACATCCGGCCGAAGCTTCTAATCAGCAGAAGCGACGTTTTGATTTTCGATTTGGACGGAGAAAACGGAATCGGCCGGCACGCCATTCATTCCCTCCCGATTCGAGCACAATCATGCGGAAGGTGGTGCGAGCGTGCACGTGGAATGATCATGGCGACCTTGGGAAGAGGCAGCGTTTGTTCAGTCGTCGTTCCCCATCGTCGTCCTTTGGCTGCATAGCGCTGCATACCGCCGTATTTTCTCGCCCGTGAAGATTGCCGGACCACGCCACTTTTTTTCTCCCGACTTTTGCGACGATCGAAGAGAGATCGCACTGGCGTTCCGATCGAACGAGCCGATAAATATAATTAAGGCGACGGGTAGTCGAAGAGCCCTCAACACGGAACGGCACGACTGCTTTATCACGGGCTGTATCTGTATCAGTGATAATCGCCGTCATCGTGCCGAAGGGATGTTAATAAGACGTCGTGTCCGTTCGCTAAAGGGAGTCACGACTCTTGACCGCCGCCGATAGGGAAAAAGACGGGGTAAGCGAGAGAACGTGAAAAAGCGTACGCCGTTGGGCGTGCAGAATTTCTATGGCATCGACTCCTCGGCGGGATATATTCCTACTCGACGAAGCTGGATCCTTCTCGTGTAACTGCAATGCCTTCCAATTTGCGTTAAGTCCCTCTTCCTCTCCCTCTTTCCCCGCTGCCCTATTAGGATACACCCACGTACTCGCTGAGATGTATGTTGGGGAATCGTTACGATTCCGCCACTCATTTCCCTTTGGCAACAGCTTTGTACGAATTACCTTCTATACTCGTGGAGATTGGTGCGAATATCTTAGTAACGGAGAAGAGAGAAAATTAAAGATCATATTATTACCGTTTCCCGTACGTGGGGGATCACAAGTCTTACTGAAGTAATTGCATCGGATGTGTTAGAATTTTCATTTCTACGGTTTGTTCGAGTTTTTTGTTGACACGGAGAGTCCGGTTCGAATGGGGCAATCTGGAAAAGGAAGAACGTTGGGGTCGAAACGCGAAGAATTCGTAAGACGGGTACATCCTAGGAACTGAAAGAGCAGCATTGTTATGCTAAGTGAAAAGACGTGTCCGGGAGGTGCGCGGGGAGAATCTTCAAAAGACAAGAACAGCGAAGAACCATGCCCAAAAGGTCTTAGCCGATAGGCACACCCGTGGGGAACAGCTGTCTAGAACAGCTGCGTCCTGCAGGACGTTTCTCGGCTGTCTATCGTCAAGGGGAAAGAAGAGAAGGAGAGAGAGTTTCAATGAGATCAGCGAAAAGAAGAGAGAATTTCTCAAGAATTGAGCCGTAACGGCGCGTTGAAGAGGAAATCGTTCGATCGGCTGGGAGGCAGTGTCAGAAAACTCGTTTGGACGGAAGGAGGCGTCACGAGATTCCGCACAAATCATGCGTGCCGTCGGGAAATAAATTCCTTCGCAATTTCACTGCGGCCAGGAGACTCCGTTAGTGTAGGCAAAAATACGATTCTAACGCGTGAGGTGCAGGCACCACATCATAACCGTGACGATCGTTTCCAACGCACAAAAAGGAAAACGGTGCTGCTCGGTATGTTGTGCTTTAAATTATTCATGGTTCGCTTTTTACGAGATAGGATAATCGAAACCCCTTTCAGTTGCTCGTTGCAACAAGCGAGAGTATCCTATCGCATTATACCTTCATTCACAACAGGGGGAACACGAAGTTCTGTGTCTCTGCTTTTTCATCCGTGAATCTTGCGTCGCTATCATTTCATGACTCTATCGCCCCGACGTTATTTGGTCGTCTATCGATTGTCGGCCGCTCGCCAATGACAGGCAACTTTTTACTAGGCTCGTTGGACCGCAACTCGGCCGACGAGCGATTTGCCTTTGTTTTGTGCGAAGGACGAGAGAGGTAGGTAGGTAGGTAGGTCTCTTGTTTTGTTCGCCGGCGATTCGATGACGCGCCACCCCGCGATCTCGTTTTCCCCCCTCGTCGGAAGGTCATCGTCGACCGGATCGCGACACAAGGTAAGAGAGAAGAGCGTGTAGGCAGCAGCCCGACTGAGCCGCACTAATTGCAAGTGCCGTTACCGTTACTTTCCAGATGGCATACCCGTTTCTGTCGCCTTACCTCGTTCAGTCCATCCAGGACATTCCTGACCGATTGCAATGAGACACAAGAGATTTTGGTCAAAAGATGAAAGTCTGCCGACGTGAACCGGCGTATTCTAGGACGAAACACCATTAAAAGCGCTACGTTCACGACGAGCCCAAATAAAAAAATGTGAAGACACGAAAGCTTTGAGAAAACCAACGCCAACTTCAACGCGTCACGCACCGTGAAACGTGCCCCGACTATGTAGGCGTTTTCACAGAAAGGCGGAAGGCAGGAGAAAGGGGAAAAATTCGGTGTCTCGACTTGAAAAGGTGGAACGTGACCGATACTCTGAAACTCCGTCATAGCACATTCATCGCCTTGGAAACCCTCAAATTGAGAACACATTGTGAACACGTGTGCCAGTATTTATTGCTTCCGTTCGACGCAGGTGATAAAACCGACCTTTGCTATCGTTGTGCCTATTCCCCGTTGCCACGGTGTGTCCAACTGTTTGACGCGAGCCCACGGAAGAACGCGTGTATATTATATGAGCGGGACACATGTAAGGCGTACGCACTCTCGCAAAGGAGACGTCGACGACGTTGAAATCTGAGTGTGTTTCCAGAGGAGATCCAACGATTTACAAATGGTAATGTTTAACGGGCTACATGGGCTCTTGATACAAAGTCAGATAAGAAGCAGCGTTTAGTGCCGGGAAAAATGGAGCACAGTCGTTTGGAAGCGCATAAAAGGCGGTCGGTGCCGAGTGATATTCCGCGAAAACAAGCGCTTCCACGAGCGATGAATTTTGATAATGGAGCACCTGGGTTGAAGGACCGAGGGTCGGCTGAATAAAGCGCGAACGCGCGCGCGCGTTGCATCAGAGTGGTGCCTAACATCGAAATGTACGGGAAAGGTAAATCAAAGGAGGAAAAGAGATGGCGAAAGACAGAGGCAGCGAACTCATTTTCTAAAAGGCTAGACAGGTCCCGGGCAGCTCGCGTGCGTGGGAGTTGAAACACCGAGGTAATTAAAGTGATGAATTTCGTAGTACCGACGCCGGGCCCTAGTGTCGACGAAACGGTGGTGCCACTCCTTTCGTAGAGCGCTACGAATATAGTGCACATAGGCAACTGCGCGGATAATAAACTGCTCGCGTTAAAAGGCACGGATTTGTGAGGCACGGAATGAGTGCTTAAGTAAAACTCTCTGACGGAAACGTAAATACTGGTCTAGAAATACTACGCAGTTACAACATTCCTGCAGATAAAGAGCAACATTTTCCTGACGCTCGTTTGCGCAGCAGAAATTGTAAGTATCACTGAGTGAATCGTCATCCATATACTTATTCAGACCTACGGTTACCGTTCCCATGACGCTCGCCCGATAAGCCTATCACCGGTTACATAACGATAGGCCGAACAAACTTAGCCGGCGTGTTTGTGAAATCGTGCGAAAAGTCAAACATCGCCGCGACCAAAGAGAGCGCAATAAAATTCGCGAACAAAAGGACGAGTATGTAACAGTGGCGAAATGTCGCCGAGAGTCTTTCTAAGTCGATAGGCATTCCAGGAAAACGATGTTCTGTTATCGGGGTCATCGAGCTCCCTCGTGTTGCAAAAAAAAATGCGGAATACTCGGAGGAATCTCCCTTAAGCCCTTCTCCCGTGCATAGCTCGTAAAGCGAATTGTTCCAAGAGGTCTCGGGATATCGACGCTCGCAGCCAGTATATCTTTCGAGGCAGATCGTCCTTTTGTACCCTCCTCGGCTCGCCAGAGGTGGAGGTTTGCAACGTATCTACCTATAAGGGTATAAATATCGAGTGGCAAGTGCATAGCGGACGGTCTCCGCATACTCCGCCCGGCCACAGGCTATTTTCAACCCACGCTAAACCGTTCTCTCTTCTCCTCCAAGCATCCCATGCCTCTCTCCATATATTCTAAAACACGGTCTACCACCATAAAGAGCCGTCTCCTCTCGGCAGCCTTAAAGTCTCCGGAAGTACGGGAGGCCTTTATGATCAATCGGAGGACTCTGCTCTCGATTGGCTAGAGGGAAATTTCTACATGAAAGTCATACGATACGCTTCGCGCGAGTACGGCGACTTGCAATTACCATACACGCCACATGTTGCCGACTTCAGCGATTCGTAATCCATAATGGTACGGAATATCCGTTAGATCTACCTAAAGACCTACTCTCCGTGGACTATGCGTTCACCACTCTCCGTTTGGAGCGGTGCGCATCAATGTTTCCGTAGGAGCCAACTAAATATTTAGATAGGAAGATATTTGCGTAACTCGTCACAGCGTCACGGCGTTTTATCCTTCCTCCTTTCGGTGGCGTTCCTTTCGAATAACCGCTTACTTTATGACTCATTGCTTCAGTATTCATTATCTTCGAGAGATTCTGAAGCACACGACATTCGACGACGTTTTTTCGATCTTGATGTTTCGTTAGACAACATTGTTGCCCGATGTTACCATGGGAATATGTTTCTAGTGAACTGGTATGCGATGTTCCGTACACACTCGACCGTAAGTTTGAAACGCCGACCCATTCTACAAACTTCGTTAATACTTTGACTGCTGTGATGGTCATCGCTGACCGGCGCAAGAGATTTTACTGAAGATCCAAAATATTCGCCATGGGTAGCAATAATTATTTTATAAATGCAGTCATTGTTAGAATAGTGATGCGATCCTTTGGTCTCCAATACTTGCACATTATTTACATTTTGCATAATTCAGTCAAACGCTGTAGTATTTCATAGCATCGTCGTTCTAATACGGCAAATACTACAGAATATGATTGAATTGTGCAAAATGAAAATAATGCGAAGGTATCGGGGACAAAAAAATTGAATCACTATTTAATATTAACACTTTGACTGCCGTGATGGTCACCGCTGACCGGCGCAAGAGATTTTACTGAAGATCCAAAATATTCGCCATAGGTAGCAATAATTATTTTATAAATGCAGTCATTGTTAGAATAGTGATGCGATCCTTTGGTCTCCAATACTTGCACATTATTTACATTTTGCATAATTCAGTCGAACGCTGTAGTATTTCATAGCATCGCTGTTCTAATACGGCAAAATATGCACGGCAGTCAACGTGTTAACATTTTACTTTTAGCATATTTATGAATTGAAGTAATGTAACAAATAATGAAATAAATCGAAGGAAAATATTTACAACAAGATATGTATAGACATAGGCTTGAATAATTTGATTTTACACCGAACCACCAGTGAGGTGCTTGAAACTTTTGTCCGACGGTGTACATTAAATGCGACACAGAAATCCGAAGCTGGCCGGTACAGACGTCGTGTACCGTTTCCTCTTTTTCCAACGGTTCGCGCGGATTAAAGGACGCCCCAGCCATTGTCTATCTACGCGCGCGTACAAATGGGCTAACACCTTGGCACGTTCAATGAATAAATCATGCGAGCGAGTCGTGTGGGAAAATTGGAATGCGCACCAA
Source organism: Cryptocheilus praepositus (assembly GCA_033815515.1). Classification (NCBI taxonomy): domain Eukaryota; kingdom Metazoa; phylum Arthropoda; class Insecta; order Hymenoptera; family Pompilidae; genus Cryptocheilus; species Cryptocheilus praepositus. The sequence goes on from JAWWQZ010000285.1 coordinate 4,844,396, forward strand.
CGTCCGTGGCGGCGCTTAAAGCTCGCTACGCATCGTTAACAAGATTCGCACTTGTCACTCGTTCCAAAGTTTCCGAGGGATTCGCGAGGAGACAGACAACGGGGGGTGCACGAACGTGATGTTTCCAACGACCTCGACAATGCTGCGTTGTGAACGATATTGCGCGACGGCAATCTCCGGTAAACTAGCATTCCGCCGCTCACTGTGTAATTTATGCGGGACCAAACGTATCTCGCAAAAAACGACCTGAGCGACTCTTACTTTTCCTGCCACCCCTACGCATCGGAATGTCAGTCCGGTAATGAGAAAAAGCGCCATTACGTCGTTAGAAATCGGCCGGGCACAATGGAGATACTGTTGAGTGAAAGTAAATTAGGATTAAGTTATTATAAAGCGACGAATCGACGTATGTTCGGACAGCGAAGATAAACGTTACATGAGGCACGGCGTGCAGAGCGTGTACGTGAGGATCGATTACTCGAGCAGAATGTCTTAATTAATGGCAAGTGATTGGCGCTCCATTGAGTTTATTTACATTGGCGAATAACGCTCCGTACGCAGATATGGCCATAATATTTATGCCCATACCCTCTTCGTGTGAACGCTTACGACGTCGGTCTGACAATTCTGTAGTTCGAGACTGGCGCTGTGGGTAAATGGCTTGATCTGCTCTTTCGCTTATCACTAGTTTGCTGTTCTAGGTTCAACAGACGCTATATGGACAGGACAAACAATGAAAGGCTTAATGATAGTCGATCGGGTAAAGAGAACTCGCGACGGTTTACAACACACTCATAAATAATTAAACAAATTGCACGATTCTATCTCAATGGCTATGCGCGTGGAATTTTTTAAGTACGCTATACGACAGATTGTGACGCTGTATCTATGTACATGGATTTTCTTAGTGGAATATTTCAAGTAAGATGATTCGAAGGGGAGTTTAGCGTGGTTTGAAGATTTTGTCTCGCATGAGAGCAAGATAATTTAAACTATCCATCGAGAAATTTGTAATATTGCGTGAAACAATTATGTTATATAGTCGAGGCGTGTAATATCATACAGTCATGAAATTTCTGACAGTGGCAGATGTTCGGTACCATGTTATCTTGTGTTCGCTAGTGATCACGATCGATTGATTGACGGGTGCGTAATAGCAATAGTTAACGCCTTTAAAGAGGAACTTACACGTAACAGGTGTTCAAAATGGGGACGTTAATAATATCTGGGTGAAAAGCGAAGGTAACGTGATACTGGCATAAAGCATACTTTATACACTCGCATAGATTTTAGCCAACAAAACCTTTCTGGCGGCAGTGTCTCAGCGTAGACTTCAAACATTCAATTAAATGCTCGTATATCAATTGACTTTCTTTTTAACGTTTCAAAATAAGACAAGCCGCAATGAAATGTTATGTAACAAGCCGCGGTGCAATTTCATGCAACGGCAGGGAGTATAGCGTTGGGTTGGCCTACATTCTATCGCCGTCGCTGAGAATGTCATTTGCAGCATTCTGTTGCCTACTTCGAGCAATCGCCGAACAAAAGGATTCACGAGTCAAAATGGCATTCGAGCAAATCGAGGATGAATGCGCTACTGATCGTGACCGTAATACGGGCGTCTAAATTTCGCCAAGTAACTGACCTGCAAATCGATATCCCGCAAATGAGTTTGAACCATCGGAAAGTATAGCGCGTTCAAGAGTACGAAAGCGGAATACCTAGCAGCGTAAAATGCCCAAAGAAAACTCTGAAAGGAACGAGTTTGAAAACCTCGTTTTAACACGGCATTGTTTTAGGGGACCGCTCAGAAATTCGGAGCATTCAACTAGTAGCTGCTCCAGACAACCTTGACGATCTTCACGTCACTATTTCCAAACAGTTCTTTCTTTCGCAAAGCATAATGTGATAAACATATGTAAAATATGCCACGTGCCTAATTTGGATGCGCATGTCGCGAACAAATTATAACTCTTTACTACCGTGGTAGTATACAACATCGCATTGCGGATTGCAATAATACGCAAACGAGCACAAAGGTAGAATAACGAGTAGAAAGAAGAAAGTCCGTGCGCGGTATAAAGCAACAACTTCACCTTGCATCGCGGACCGAAGGCACTTTTCTAACTTCTAATCTGACGTCGAGCCATCGTCCATGACCTAGCCTGACCGAGAGTCTCGAACTGACCTCAGAGCAATAGCGTATAGAGTGCAACGTGCAACGAGCAAAACACAAGGAATACGCAGAATTAATATTAGAAATTACTTAACCGCGTGGACCCCTCCGCCTAACCCGACTAGCGATTTTCTCTCCACATTTTCTCAAAGCCATTTAGGACACGCATTGAACATCTTTATGGACGGCCCTCGACCTTGCATAGTTTGAGACGACCGTTCGGTACCGCCTTCCTCTTTTCTCTTCTCCGTCGCTCTCTCTTCCTCTCTCTCTCTCGCTCTCTCGCCCGTTTTCAATCTTTTTCCGTTGGTCGACGCATCGCTCGTAACGGCTAACCGAATCTTCGGGGAAGAAAGAGAGGCTGGAGAGACGGAGGTCGTAAAAGAGTATCGGCGCGCGAAGTCTCGACCTCGATCTCGCGGTAGGGGCACTTTCTTTCTTCGAGAGGGTCCAGGGCCGAGTTAAGGGAACGTCAGGCCCTAGTCAAACATCCTCCGTCGAAGGAACCGACCTCCTTTTACGACTCCCGCTGGCGTGGGAAGTTTTTATCATTGGCTTCCAATAATCGACATATTTCTAGCGTGTCGAAACATGTACCTGATCATACGCGTTCGAATCTACGTCACGTCGCGTCGGTGCGGAGCCATGGTGTTACGTACATTGAAAACTAATTATCGCGGCTGCTTCGAATCTTTGATAAAATATTTAAGTACGCCCGATGGATTTCAGGGAACAAAGTACGACCTGCGATGCATGTACATAACGGGGAAGTATCTCCTTATCTCAGAGACTTAATCCCACGCTCTCAAAATTATCTTTCTAATTTATCGCAGCGATACTTCAGGTTCCGTAAACGGGTCGACTCTGTCTTTTACCCTTTCGGCGCTTTGTTCCCTGGGTGATGTGGAAAGAAAAAATGACGCTTAATCAACATAAGTACGTGCTCGCGGAAGGTCGTTAAGTGCCGCAGCGGCGAAGTCCGATTACAAAGAGACTTAAAATAACGCGACAGAAAAGAAGAGTGAGCACGCACGGGCAGATCGGATCTCATCGCGTTCGGTCTCGTGCGCGTTCTCCAGCGCAAATCGGAAGTGGAGGGTTGAACCTAGCTTCTCTACGACGAGTCGGAGCCGAAGCGCGCGCGTCTCAAGTGGATAGAACTTCAATCGTGGCTTACCGTGCGAAAGGCTGTTCCTCGACCTCATAGAGCTCCTCGAGGGTTTGTTTCGAGAGAAGCCTCTCCAGTCTCTCGGGCGTGGGAGCGAGGTGCCCCGGGATGCTGGTAGGCTCGAACAGTGTGTCCGCAGTCATGGCCGTTGGCCTGGGACGATGACAGTGTGTCAATAACAACACCGTGGAAAACGGCGAACAACGGGGCTGACCGCACGTACAGCAATCACGAAAATAATCCCAATTTGCGTCCGTAGGCACCAGCGCGTAGTTTAAAAAACGCGCACGACGTTACGGGCTCGGTACGAGGAGAGATAGGAAGCGATGCGCGAAAAAACAGCCGCGCGCAAACTGGCACACGATCGCTAGATTCCACTCTTCCACCGATACAATACGCATATATCACAGCCAGCGGTAGATGACAAACGAAGTATCCATGTATGTACGTGGGTGAGCGAGACGTTCGGTTACAGAGAAAAGTCCCTTCTACACCCGGGGTCACCACGCGTTGCTTCTCTCTCCTCTACGTGTATTACTTTTCGTCCCCGTTCGCGCCGTTTCGTGTCAACGTAAAGACGAAACAAGCACCACGTCACTGTCGCGTGGAGCAGCTGCTTCGACACGCATATCTCCGCTGCGAATTCCTCCTCTGCGAGGCTCGCCCGTCGCGAGTTTTGGGCAAACTGCGTGTACCGGCTGGTCTTCGACGCGGCCGAAACCGGAAAAACACCCGGACCGATTCTCCTTTGGGTTTGCACGGCACGCACCGTTCAAGAACGAGGCACGCGTTCTTGTTGTGCGAGCCTTATCACACGCGACCACTCTTTGCGACGGTTGACCAACAATTGAACGGCGCGCCTCGGCTCGACAGACTCCCCACCATCGGCAGCACGCCAAGCGCCGTTCCGCCCGGAGTGGGGGTCACTTTTGACCCCCACCCCTACGCGTCGGTGACAGTTCGCGAAGACTGCCGAGGCTGCACGGAGAACACCGAGAATTCTCGCCCGACATCGGAGTGCGTCGAGTAAACCGCGCTGGAGTAAACCGCGGCCGCAGTGAGTATGCAATGCAGTGAAGTCTGCACCGACCACTTCCTCCTCTTTTACTCGCCGTGTATTTGGTCTACGTTCGTATGTGTCACTTCAATCAACGATTGCAGCTAATAAATATTCCGCGCAGTACGTATTTGCGACATGAACTCTGGAATCTGGAGTTGCATTTATTTTCGAAGCAAAGATACGAGGATTGGGATTGAAAGTAGGTCTTTGAATGGGTCTGAAGGGGTTTGCATAGAGATTAACTATGGGATTTTTGGATGATCCCGAAACACTGAGATTAGTCTTTAGTCGTTTCATTAAATGAGATTGAAAGCAGGTCTTTGAATGTTGTCTGAAGGGTTTCGGGTAGAGATGAACTATGCGATTTTTTGGAGATTCCGAAAGACTGTGATTGGTCTTTAGTCGTTTCATTAAATGATATTGACAGTAGGTCTTTGAGTGTTGTCTGAAGGGTTTTGGGTAGAGCTGAACTATGCGATTTTTGGGTGATTCCGAAAGACTGAGATTGGTCTTTAGTCGTTTCATTAAACGAGATTGAAAGTAGGTCTTTGAATGTTGTCCGAAGGGTTTTGGGTAGAGATGAACTATGCGATTTTTGGGTGATTCCGAAATACTGAGATTAGTCTTTAGTCGTTTCAGTAAATGAAACATTCTTTAAGGTAGCGAGAGCAAGCGCAAAGAGTCAGGTGACTGTTAAAGCATGACGGGGTCTTGTCAACCATCGTACATGATTATGGCGATCGAGCATGAATAATGGAATGCATAATTTATCGGTTTAGCAACGAAAGAGAAGCAGCGGCACGAACAGACATAGGAGCTGTCGTCTCGACTATGCACGCGTGTACATTATAGATTTCCTAATAAGTCGGTACAGCTTCCAATGCCAAGATAAATCAGGTAATCTCGATAAGGATAACCGTTGTCTCGATGTTGCAACTATGACGTAATTACACCGCTGCCATAAGTCACAGTTAGTACCATAATCAGGATGAGCTGGAACGTATGAATTGCATTCCTGCATCACGTGCATCCGATGATTTACTGCAATAACAGTTGGACAACATTCCTAGGCATATTTCCATCCGGACAGGCTTATAAATCCTTTACAAATCACGACATTTTCTGGCGTTGAAATTGTATTAAATGGGCAAACTTAATTAGGGTAATGGTAGAAAACGTAAGATATATCAATTGACATAAGAAGTTAATAGGCGCAGGTAGAAGAAAGAGCTTAGACGATTAGCAGGCGGTCGATATCTGAGGCTGATTTCCTCGGAATTATGGCCATCTAAACGCCTGATCACCCATTACGAGCGGGACAACGCCTTTTTATTCCGCTTACAGGCCGCCGACGGAGCGGTACGCGTTTGTGAACTAGGCAGTAGACCGGTCGATGTTGTACAATTTGATATTCCATTTGCGGTTTCGGCCAGTCGATAAGAATCTATCGATGAATGCGAACGGCAACGGTTGCGGCCGATTTCTAAATGCATCGATGACTCCAATTTCATTTTGTTACGTCTCACTTCGCTGGCCTTCTCCGTCGCTATATGATGTTTTCGTTCGCGTCAAACGTACGTGTCAGGACGCAACCACCGACGTCGTGCTGTGATTAGTTTTGTTAAGATATGTGCTGGCTTCGGATCGCGCATCAGCGTAAAATGCATCACATATAAGTTCTCGAAACAGATCCCACGTATCGGTGTGCACACAAATGTAGTCGCATGACGTTATCTTTTACTTCGCGCAGCATATAAAATTCATATTTTTCCGTCCCGTTTACAGCCACGATATGAAGCATTTGCAGTACTCTCATAGACGCCCCCTCCAACTTCGAACTCCCGAACGAAAATATTTTCTTACGCGACTCAAATCTGTTTTTCTTAAAAACCATCTGCCGGTCGTTTGAATCGCGCGTATCCCCTTGATCGCCGGGCGTAAAGTGTCGAAGAAAATTCGCTGAAAATACGAAACCGGGCATATTTATGCATCCGCGTCGAAATTTCGTGGGGCCCATGCGCCAGAATAATGCGACGCCACCGTAGTATTGGTAGACGGTAAATTTAAAATGCAGTCAAACGGTCGACATTATTGCCATTCTATATTTTTAGCGCATTTGCAGCCGGACAAAAGCGCATGCCGACGGTGGTATGTGAGAGTGCGAAGCGAGGATACGAGAATGCGTACGTACGCGCCTCATACGGCGTATGCGCACACACACGCATAGTACCTGCGCGATACGTTGCCACGAAGTTACGGGAGGTCAGGTAGGAGGGTTAAGAATTTATCGTGAAAGCGTCGAAGCGTTACCATCCGACCGGATGTACGGGAAGATCGGAATGAAGAGCGTGTTCAAAAAGGTTCCATCTAAGCTGGCAATGCGCGCAATAATGAACTCTCGACGACGATGCAAGTGATTCATCGTGGTTGGACGGCGATCGTCGTCTAGGCTGTCGTCGTTGTTATATACACACTGCGTCTGTGTGTTGTGCGCACGCTCGTATACGACCAGTTTTCTAGGATGGCAATCGTAATCGTCGATCCTGCAACACGTTGCGCCACACGGTATCATCGGGGTAGGGGCTGAATAAAGCGCTGTTTCCTTCTTCGATGGCGATTTCACGGATATTCGAGACCATTAATACCGGACTGGTAGCATCGACTCCCGGGGGTAATTAGCTCTAGCCTGGAATTAACTTTATTTAGTACGCGAAGGAAGGAAGCTATTTCGAACTCCTGCGTCGGACGTTCCTCCGTAGGAAGTAATATTTCCAATGACGTTAACGGGCCACTATGCGGATTTTTGTTACGCGATTCCCTGGTCCCCCGTCATTACGCGCTGACATTAATGACCTAATGTTTTATCGACATCAGCGCCGTATGACGGCGAGCGCGGCTTTTGAATTAGATTGTAATTCGTGCGGATCTTTTTTTACGCGACAGATGGCTCTTAACTAATCTCCGCCCTCTTCCCCGCAGGCCTTCGCTGCCAGATTTCGTCCCCTTCCGGTCATTCGCGTTCATGGGAAAGGAATTGCCCGATGCACAGTACAAACAAGAAAGCGACGTCCTGTAAGTAAGATTGCCATCAGATCAGCGGACCTCGGGTGAAAATTTTGGCAGCGCTCTTACTCCACTTTTACCTTTTTCTCCGCGCCGTGTCCGTCATTACGCCTAATAAAAACTGGCCAGCACTGAACTTTTCTAGCCCACGGTGCCCCGCGCGTTGCACAAAGGCGCAATCAGACGGGCCTTCCGATCCTCCCCCTAATTCGGTTCGTGCGCCATTTCCGAGGCGCATTTTCTCGCAGAGGCAATTTCGTATAATCCCACGTGGATGAGCCAAGGACGACGTACGTGGTTGGAATCGGTTGAAAGTACCTACGTGCACGTTTCCTGCCACTCCTACCACCGGGCTAACGGGTGTACAAAAAGTAACTCCTGCCGATCGCGGTTGCGTCGCTTCCTTAGTTCGTTTTCATGATTGGGTGTCGATCGTGTCCGAGGTCACAGCTTCTACCGTGAAGTACCGGACGGCGGGGCAGGGAGAGGAATCCCGGTAACTTTCCCACCTACGCACCGCCCGGAGCGGCGAATGGTGAGTGATAAAGGCGAGCGCGCAGCTGGATGCGGCCGTATCGAAGCGGAGAGAGACAGACGGGCGTGCTGTAGAACGTTGAGGAACGGTGAAGACCGGTGGAGAGAAGAGAAGAGTGGCCTGGCACGCGAGAGAGCCTTTCTAATCCGTCCAACGAGTTGATGTTTTCGTGTTCGCTAGTAGAAAACAACGTACGTGTTGCCTGACGCAAGGGGCAAGGACGGCCGAGGCCGACCGAGCTCGGCAGCAACGGCTGCAGCATGGGAGGAAGTCGGTATGGAGAAAGAAAGACGGGAGACCGATCGACTGACTAACACTAACGACCACCGGCACGGCCGCCGTCGCACGCTCTATGGATGCACAGAGTGCGCGCGCGAACCTGCGATCGCGTGTCCGCAATGTCGTGTGGGTTCACGTCCCTACGAGTTGTGCGCGTGTGAGCCAACGGCACGGTGCCACCGACACCGGATCTTCAAGCCGTGGGGTTCGCCTAACGTGGGATGCCAGAAAATCTGGCCTTTCGCTAGATTTTCGTTTCCAAGCTATGGAGAAGTTACAGAAGTTACGATGTTCACCCACCTGCGCGTTCGATTTCGAATTTTACTGGATAGCGAGTGGTGGGCAGGAACCAGGAAATATGTGACATTTGGAGACGATACGAATGCGTCGAAATTCACGCTGCTCTAACTATTGCGCCGCGAAGAAGTTTTGTAAAGCACTTGAGCATTAATTTCCTTTCTATCCTATGGAGAAGTTACAGAAGTGATGTTCACCCAACTGCTCGTTCGATTCCGAATTTTACTGGATAGCGAATGGTGGGCAGGAACCAGGAAATATGTGACATTTGGAGACGATACGAATGCTTCGAAGATCACGCTGTTCTAAATACTGCGCAGTGGAGAAGTTTTAAGAAACACTTGAGCATTAACACTTTGACGGCCATGATGGTCACCGCTGACCGGCGCAAGAATTTTACTGAAGATCCAAAATATTCGCAATGGGTAGCAATAATTATTTTATAAATGCAGTTATTGCTAGAATAGTGACGCGATCCTTTGGTCTCCAATAGCTGCACATTATTTATATTTTGCATAATTCAATCAAACGCTGTAGTATTTCATAGCATCGCCGTTCTAATACAGCAAAATATGGTGGTCATCGGTGACCGGCGCAAAAGGTTTTACGAAAAATTAAAAAAATACCAAATCGGTAGCATTTATAACTTTGTAAATGCAATTAATATTAAATAGTCATTCAATTCTTTGGTCTCCGATACCTTCGCATTATTTTCATTTTGCACAATTCAATTATATTCTGTAGTACTTCATCACATTGCGGTTTTAATATAGTAAAATACGCACGGCAGTCAAAGTGTTAACTTCCTTTCCATCCTATGGAGAAGTTACAGAAGTTATGATGTTCATCCACCTGCGCGTTCGATTCCGAATTTTACTGAATAGCGAGTGGTGGGCAGGAACCAGGAAATATGCGACATTTGGAGACGATACGAACGCTTGGAAATTCACGCTGCTCTAACTACTGCGCAGCGGAGAAGTTTTGAGAAGCACTTGAGCATTAATTTCGTTTCCATCCTATGGAGAAGTTACAGAAGTTACGATGTTCACCCACCTGTTCAATTTCGAATTTTACTGGGTAGCGAGTGGTGGGCAGAAACCAGGAAATATGCGACATTTGGAGACGATACGAACCCTTCGTAGTTCACGCTGCTCTAACTATTGCGCCGCGGAGTTTTGAGAAGCACTTGAGCAGTAATGAAAGTACCCGGAAAAAATGCATCGGAGTCGCCCACGTTTAATGTTATTTCCCACGGCCTCTTTTGGAGGTAAGGCGCGTCAGAAGGCGCACTGCGGTATTGTACGTAAACGAGGATATTGTGATTCTAAGCGGAGAATAGTTACACTCAACTCCGGTGCTGCCGTGTTACCGAATGGCCCAGATTCGTGGCATACATTATTATCGCTTATCAGAACGATCGGTGTAGATGGAGGCCACCCACGCCTGTTTCTTGAATGAATTTCCACTCGATTTTAATAATTTCCTCGTTTATCGGAACGCGTCACCGTCGGTCGGAATGGTTTTCTACGGAAAAGGGTCAGAGCTTCCTTAACTATGCCTCATTCTGTTCAACGTTTTCTCTCACGGTACACCCACAACTGCGTCTAGAACTGGGTTCTACGCGACGCACGCAGAGCGCAAGTCGTTGCTAGTCGTTGTTATTAACGCGCGGGAATCGTTGTTTGCTCTTACATCGGAACCCGCGTTCGTGGCCTTTTACGCCGATATGAAAAGCCGACACGTGTGCTCGAGACAAGAATCTGAAAATGCCTCGCCAGATAGAACCAGAAATCTATCTAGGGTTTTCTTATTCGATGCCCTCGGCGCACGCAGATTCTCCCTTTCCGGATTTGTGCAGCGCGATAACAATCGAAATGCCGGAACACTGTTCCGAAAGTAGTCACTTTTTAAAAGGCTGCCCTTTTCGTGCGACCGATTTCCCGACATTTGCAGCGTGACGGTCCCAAAGTACGTAGACTGCAATTTGTCGTTGTCCGGCGAGATAAGCGATCACGTTGGCCGCCAGGAAAGTGCGATATTGTCACGACTCTCGGAGACCTCTCATTTTTTTCATCAGATTCCTCGCATTTATCCGCTGTTTTACACAAACTTCCACTTTGCGCTAAGTATCGAGAAGAGGAGCATCGGTAAGCCGTCATCGAGCGAGACGTGACTTTAGACCGTCGTCGCGGAGACCAACCGGTTAGCTTCCAAGGCAATTTAAATTTCAAAACACGCCAGAGACAAACAGGAGCATTCGCTATCGTTGGCTGTTTTTCGCGCACGCCGAAATCTCAAAGTCTAATTCTATCGTCTCCGGGTCTCTTCCTTACAACGCGTTATTTTTCGCGATGGCGAGCTAGGCATTCCCTTTGAAATTCCGCTCCTCGCGGACGGTGAATTAGCCTCGCTCGTTTTAGCAGAAAACGAACTTATTCATGGCGGCCTGCCGGCCTTCGACGTGGCTATCCGATGGAAGACGGGCTGACAGTAATTTATGATACCACACCGCGTCGGTGATACTTTTCGATTTTCGTAAGCGACGTATTCTTCGTTATCCCGACGACTGCGTACTGCCGCGGTCGGGGAGAATGTCTTCTACCGAGAAAACGCTGTCGAGAGTTTCCCGCGCTATTACGCCTATTATACTTTTTATGGACGCCAAGGAATGCGCGTATTTCCTACAGCCCGCAACGATTCCGGCTTGAAGTAGCCTGAGAGCATCCGAGACGAGAGATTCTCTCGTCGCGAAAACATGCGTCCCTCTTGAATAAAGCGGGAAACATCGTGCCGGGTGACAAGATCTTGGCAAAATGGTCAACGTTCGTTCAACATATTCTAACGGAATCGTAACCTTTACGAGACGAATAGATATTCGGGTTAAAATAGATTACCAATATTCGGTTGTAAAAAATCTAATAATAGTCCCAGTGACGGCTTGAATTCATTGCAATGCAAGCAGGGTGATTGAAAGCTCGAGATTATGGCAAAAAAAAAATTAAAAAGATGTATAATGTTACTTCAGATTTGTCCAATTCGATAAAGAGCGCCGGAAATTAATACGAATGTCAAAAATCCCGGTAGAAATCGAGGGCATTGTAAGAAATACTCACCATTTTCACCAAAAGCAGTTTTCCAATGCAGAAATCTGTAAATAGGCCTGAAAAATGGCAATAATTGAGAAGGTATAACCACAAATTTGTGAAACAGACCCTTGTTCAATAATCATATTTCCATGAAAATATTATTAACGAGGACGAAGATAAATAATCAATTAGCGACTGATAACGCAGAGAAATATCATCGAAACTTGTACATCAAGTGTTTAATTGAACCCCAAATATGGATGTATGCCATTGACGCAGTTGTAAAAATATTTATGTAAATCCATATTGACTACTCTTAATTCTGTCGACCGAGCAGCTTCTTGAATATCCGCACAGGATTCTGTCGTTGGTAAACACATCATTTCAACCAACATGTAAATTACCCATCCTCCCAAAATATCCGTATACCAGAATTCGGAAAAATCGAAGAGTCACGACAACAAACACTGCGCCTCATAAGGGTGGAAGGTGCATTTGTGAGGAACAGGACTATAAATGAAATGGAGATTGATGTTCGTTTGGGCCGTCTGTGTACACAAATGAAAACGAGCTTCCTGCAACCCTCCGGGCAAGAAGATTTGTGTTGCACATTCATGACAACAGTTATCGTTCCCATGGGGCTTCGTGTGTTTGCCACGTGCACGTACGCAATTAACACTAGCCACAGATCGGAAGCATGTGTACGAATAATGGACGAAGCGCATTAAACTTTCCATTGGCCTTCACTGGTAAACGGTACGCATCCTCTTTGTTCATACTCGAAACCGAGAGAACAGTCATTTTTGCAAACCTCAACGACTCTTCCCTAGGGGAAAGCGAACAATCTCATCTGCACACCGTATGACTTTGCTATCTGCACTCACGCACCCTTCCTCAAAGCAGGTCCTCTTATTAGAAAACCCCTGATCGTAACACCCCACGGTAGTGGAGACGCTCTGAGAATATCGTATTCCAGTGCGATTAACTGGATGGAGTGGCTTGGCGTATATTTCGAGTTATACGGGATTTCTTTGTAGTTCCCCGTACGCCCGTGCGTTTAAATGGGCGTGCAAAGTGTGTCGACAAAGCTCCGAGTGCGGCATTAAGTGCGGTGGAAAAAATGGTCCGTCGAGTTCGCTAAGATAATACCACATGTGGAAGCTTTCACGGATGCATGAAGGCGTGATTCGAAACATCCACCCCTCGGGAAGGGTGCGAGAAAGTAGCCATCCCTCTAATTGAGCCGATGCTCGCGCAACCGAACCGCTGCATCCTGCGTGAATATTTCCTATGTTTATAAATATAGACGCGGAGGCACGTGCCGCGTACGAGAAAGCGGGACTTTTCCGGCGCACAAAGTACTTAATTGTATTGCACGCTGACGTGCGCGGATTACACGGCTGACAGCCTGGAAATGGTTAGTTAGATCGAGTGATATGTGGCGAAACATTCGAACGGGCCCCCATGCAGCCCGCATCGCGTGACATCCCCAAAAATTACGTTTACGAGTTCCGGCTCATGAGACCAGGGGGATTTGCGTCGATCGTCAGAGTGCTGATGTTAATTAACTTCGTTTCTATTGCTACAAAGAACCTTCGGCCGGTCTGCGATCTGCAATAATATGCGCCTGATAAAAGCGGGACTACCAGGTTCTATTAAAAGCGCTATCTGTAGCTTACGTGTCTAGCGCACGCTAGCTAACGAGTATAGCAGATATGAATGTTCTATTCAAGTTATATGGTACGATTAGAGACAATGGGCATTACTCATTAACGGCGGTATGGGAATTCCTCCACATCAAACGTGAAAAATTCTTTATCCTAACATGCGGGAGCGTCTCTTTGTCGTTGTACATCACGGTAGACGAAGTGGCACTATCTATGGCGGGAAATATATTCCGTCCACAGCATTTCTTTTGTTAAGTCTTCGCGACATGTCGGGAGGACGAACTATGTATCTCGTGTCAAAGCAAGGGAAACGCATTTATTCTGGTGCTTTTATATCAAAAGACTGGTCCTCCCTATGCGGCATGACAAGCAGACGCGTATATACCTGCATTCCCAGAGGTTATCAATATTCATACATGCTAGAGTAAAAACGCTTTCAATAGATAAACGTACATAATCCACCTTCTGACATAAGCGTCCGTTGAAAAACATGTTCTGCTAATTATAAATGGTCTCAGTAGTTTTTCATTGTTTAAGGAACCATGCCAAAAATACGATAATGAACAACACAACAAATACAAATTTGGATACATTTGTAATAGGTTCGACTAAACTCTTATACAATCTCGGCTGCGTTTCGAACAAATTTAAAAATATTCAGACGACGAGAGCCTCGCGATAGTACCGACGGAGTGCTTTTTTTCAAAGGCACAAATCGGAACGGCCGAACAAAATTCTGACCATCCTTCAAACAACCGCGTACCGAATATTAATGTCCCAACCGTCCACGTAAATGTTCCAATTTTTTGCTAATCTAACAATATTCCCGCCATAATTTCTGCCTGTTGCAGAATGTACGCATTTCGCGTACCGACGGACGTCCGTCGAGGCTTTCAATGCCTTCAAAGGCACAAATCGGAACGGCCGAGCAGACGCCAAAATTCTGACCATCCTTCAAACAACCGCCTACCGAATATTAATGTCCCAACCGTCCACGTAAATGTTCCAATTTTTTGCTAATCTAACAATGTTCCCGCCATCATTTCTGCCCGTTGACTTCTGCCAAGGACGACACGTGCATGTGTACCTGACATTTTTTAAGGGATCCGTAAAACTGATTGCAGCACCGCTGTTTATTATTCTTATTCAAATGGAACGACAAACTGTCTCGACGCAACGGCGATGTGATTTATTATTCTCGTCAGGAGAACGTGACTCTCCGCCTATGTCACATCGCTGTAGCGAGTGTGACGCAACGAAAGAAATCGGTTAAACAATACGCGTGCGTAAAACGTACGTAATGAACTACTATCACTCTAACCGGAAGCGTCCCGACTAGGGAAAGGTACGTATTGAAGGACGTACGTTGCAATTATTTCATCGTCGATTCCTCCGTTGCGTTACGCGGTGAAATCGCATGGAAAACGTACCGATAATTGCAACACAGCTGCCCCACTATTTATACACATGTAGCGACGTACTAATCACTCAGCCGTTTTCGATTTTCCTCGCTATAAGCGCGTTGAACCGACTATCAGGAGGCACGAAGAGAAGGAACAACTGTGCACGCCCATCTCGCTGAACGTGTAATGAGAATTGCGTTGGATCGACAGAAGTGGAACTCTTAAATGAGCGATATATGGGGTCCCGTGAAAAGTAAAAGGACGCAGATGTCACACGCGTGAATATGTTGTGGCTGACTGTTAAGTCAACAATATGACGATAGTCGCACCCCGTCTGGCGTTGGTTAATCTGTCCCACGTGTCCGTAAGAGGATCTCTCTCTTCACGAACGTAATCGGGGGCGGAACGTGGCCTAAAATTACACGAACCGACGGTTTCTCCACTTAGTAGCACGGAGGACCTACCGTAATACAAGCCCGTGGAAAAAAAGTAGTCCTCGAGGTCAAAAGGGGCCCGGTTAAAACATCGGCCCGGCGATAAGGCAAGCTTTGGAGAGTGCGCTGGTCTCTCTATTCAGAGCTGTAATTTTGTTCTTATCGATGACGCGACACCAGAACATCATCTAGACCGCTCAAAAACAGATATTCCCGAGATAAAGACGCACCCCAGCAGACGTGGTATAAAACAGGCGTGCACCCATTCTGGGATGTTTTATCCGGTAGCGCCGGTTACAAAGACCTTTCGGGATCTTTCTATTTTTAGATAGCTTTCATGTACGTCGACTCCATTCATGTTGCGCCGATGTAAAGGAATTCCTTCGCGTCGGGGATTGTTTAAGCAACCGGTGTGATTAAGATGTTTAATTAAAACATTTCGCCGCGAGCGGTAGTGACGATAGTCTCGGAAAGAGAAATATTGACAGAGTCGAGCAAACGCTGTCATGTTTCCTCGAATGGGCAATTTGTCATCGGAGTTTCCTAAGCATTGAAACGTCATCGTTTCCGTTATGCGCGAGCCGGCATTCGTTAAGGAGGTCTCTATCTTCATAGCATTAACGGGGCGGGGTATTATTAAGAGTCGATTAACTTAAATATACACTGACGAGCGTTTACGCATGCGAACACCCGCTCATATGCTAACGCATGGCCGATCAAAATACATGTTACAGAGGTTGATTATCTGGAGTTAGGAAAGTTTCGTACTCAGAACCAAGTCGGTTATTTGGAATTACGGCGTACCGATCATTTCGATTGTTCGCTAGCGATTTTTATATTTTTCATGCACCCAGACAGCACGGCTCGCGCAATCACGATTAATTCCGGGCGCAACGGTCGCTATTAAAGTTGCACCTGTATCGGAATTAAAAACACCTGCCTCTGTTCTCCGGCCTTAATGCATACGAGCAGGTGCTTCAATAGATTTCTTTTATCACCTCTCCCAACCCGAGCTTCTGAAGACAGTGCGTTAGCCGGTGAACATATTATTTCCACGCCTTAGTTTGGCTGAATGAAACGCGACAAGGTTGTCAAGACGTTGGATATAATTCTCTTTCGAGCCAGCAGGTTTCATTTCCGCGCATCTTATTTCACGGTGGTAAGCACGGGCAGTGCAAAAAAATGTGAAGCACGGCCAACTAATGCACCGGGTGATCAGTCAGTTCCGCACGAGTAAAACGGCGACTGGCTGTGAGAAACTGTTCTTCTCTCGACTAAACAATTCGCTCCGTCGCCTCTTTTCAACTGCGCCGTAAAATGCGGCTGAACTTTCTGCGCCGACGGAAATAAATACACTTTCAACGCCGCTGAATACCTTTCCCTATCGCCTTTGTCCCGAACGCCGTCTCGTGACGATCGCGACTCTAATCGTCAAATTTAACGCCAACTCTCCGTACGCTCTATTTCTTCTGAAGAAATTTGCGTTGTTACAAAAAAGCATTTAACGCACATTTAACGCAAATTCACGGCAAGCTATTTTCAAAGCGGACCATTGTAGTGAAAATTAGCTAAAACGTCCGTCGTCACACTGAAGGAAAACAAACCGATTAGACCGCGCAATTCAATAAGGGTATCCATTTGTCTTGTCTGAACTAGACATACCGTAGCGGTCGTAGAAATTGTATCGCAAAGAGACTGTAGTAAAGGTCAGTCAACAGATATGCAAAGTAATATATTTAACGAGTTAAGCACAGAATTTAATTGTAGGAATCCTTCACAGGGTGCGGAATTAAAATCAAGCAATGACGTGTATACATGTCGAACGCACGACACATGGTCCTATTATAAATGTTACTACTACTGTTGTCTGAATCACCTATCTGGAGGCTAAATTTAGCAATTTATTGTATCAGCATTATTATTATATTATACTATTTAGCTATTTTTCATACCTTACGCTTTATTTTGAAAATAACTGTGAAAATATACAGGTTTCCTTCAGACGCTTCAAAAGCGAGGAAGAGAGAGCTTTTGGATCGAATGCTTTGGATTCTTGTATTAAATTCAGGAATATTTAGGACTCTGCCTCGTAGAGCAAAGGGCCAATATTGGTCCTGCTAATTGTTTACGCAATTTCTCCGCAAATCAACGCTCACCATCCAGATCGCGGCTTACGTATGTAATTGGTTTCGGAATATAAAATACTTAGAAGTTCTATTGGTTATATAAAGGAAACGTATCACCAAATAATATTCTTATTGTATTTTACTGAAATTTCGAGTTTTGATAGTTAATGGTAATTTTTATTTTACATGACGAGTATACACGTCATATGCACCGCAATTGAGATTTGGTCCGACGTGTAATATACGTCGAATGCAGGACAAATGATCCTATCATAAATTTTGCTACTACTGCTGTCTGAATCACCTATCTGGAGGGTAAATTTAGCAATTTATTGTATCATAATTATTATTATATTATACATATTTAGCAATTTTTACAATTGATACAATTTTTACAATTTTATACAATTTTTATACAATTATACAATTTTTCATACCTTACGCTTTATTTTGACAATAACATACGTGTGTACACATGTATACACGTCAAACGCCCTTAACTGGTTAAGTTATCACTTTAACGACCGCTAGCCGATTAATCGACTTTTCGGTTCCAACTGCTATTTACCGGTAGCCGATTAATCGGCTTTTCAATGGTCTATGGTTATATTAGATAAAATAAATATCAGATGATATTATGACGATTCTAAATGTCACTAAAATTACACTGCTTTGAAACCAAAGGATTCTCGACAACACTTTCAGTATTTTTCAGTTATAAAGGTTTACAAATATGCACATACACAATTCCTGCGTGATATCCAAAACAGAATCGGTCGTCAGTGAGTGGCATCTTCAGTCAATAGCGGTCGGTAAAGTGTTATGTTCGCAATATGCAATGATCTCGTACGTAGTATAGGAAATAAATAAAGAAAGCGCAGTGAAAAAAGTGCATTTTTCATCTCTCTTACGCTATTGCAATTTTCAACGTAAGCACATTCCCACAGAATTTCATAAGTGACATAATTTTCTTGAGTGCCGCCGCTTGAGCGTGTTTCGCGTATCGTTTCTCACCGTTTTGACGCGGTCAACTGGTTAACTTAACTGATTAACACTTTGACTGCCGAGCAGATTTTGCTGTATTCGAACGGCGATGCTATGAAATACTACAGCGTTTGACTGAATTATGCAAAATATAAATAATGTGCAGGTATTGGAGACCAAAGGATCGCATCACTATTCTAACAATAATTGCGTTTATAAAATAATTATTGCTACTCATTGCGAATATTTTGGATCTTCAGTAAAATCTCTTGCGTCGGTTACCGATGACCATCATGGCGGTCAAAGTGTTGTTATGTTCGCGATGTGCAATGATCTCGTACGTAGTACAAGAAATAAATAAAGAAAGCGCAGTGAAAATTGCTTTTTTCATCTATCTCATTCTATTACAATTTTCAACGTAAGCACATTCCCACAGAATTTCATAAGTGACATAATTTTCTTGAGTGCCGCCGCTTGAGCGTGTTTCGCGTATCGTTTCTCACCGTTTTGACGCAGTCGACTGGTTAACTTAACTGATTAACACTTTGACTGCCGAGCGGATTTTGCTGTATTAGAACGGCGATGCTATGAAATACTACAGCGTTTGACTGAATTATGCAAAATGTAAATAATCTGCAGGTACTGGAGACCAAAGGATCGCATCACTATTCTAACAATAATTGTGTTTATAAAATAATTATTGCTACTCATTGCGAATATTTTGGATCTTCAGTAAAATCTCTTGCGCCGGTTACCGATGACCATCATGGCGGTCAAAGTGTTGTTATGTTCGCGATGTGCAATGATCTCGTACGTAGTACAAGAATTAAATAAAATAAGCGCAGTGAAAATTGCTTTTTTCATCTATCTCATTCTATTACAACTTTCAACGTAAGCACATTCCCACAGAATTTCATAAGTGACATAATTTTCTTGAGTACCGCCGCTTGAGCGTGTTTCGCGTATCGTTTCTCACCGTTTTGACGCGGTCACTCCGGCACTCGGCGAAGTCTCTTGCAACGAAGTCCGTGATAACCGACGCAATCTATTTCCGGCCGCACGAGCCAGAGGCGCCAGACATTAGGCATTCCATGCCCGTCCATGCCTCCGAGTGATCGGTTACTGACTTAGACAGAGGATACATCGCATGTGTGCCGGCCACACTGCCGCATCTCCCTGTCACTCGGCTCGTTTTCCTATTAATTCCGCGCGACTCGCAAAGGAAGTGCGCTGGAGTCGGATATGTGGCGCCATGCATCGTCGGGAATATCTCGTGTCTGAATCACACACACGGACTGTGCGGCTTTAAAGACGCCACTTTCGTTGACGGCCGATTATCTCCGGGCAGAGCGAGCTGTGTGCGTTTGATCGGTGCTTTGTGAGCGAGATCGTTTCAAACTGCCTTGGCAGTTGCGGATTTTATTTGCGCGCCCGACGAAATTCGATGCGAATCGATTGGCGGCTCGTCCGTTGGTGCTTTGTGGCGTTCTCACGCTGGACACACGTAATATACGCCGTGACGGTAAGACGATGAAATTTCTTTTACCCGGGTTAAGTACGCGGTGAAACGTTATACGCCGCGAGAAAACTGTGCGCCGTTGGCAGCGTGCCGACCTTGTAGCTCGCTTTATCGGATCTATCTTTTTCGCAAAATGCGAGGAAAGCACGGATTTTCAGCGGGAGACGAGAAAGAGAGGCATCTCGTCCCGACCCGCTTAGCATCTGTTGGCGTTTGCTTAACGGTCGTGAAAGATTTTATCTTAATGTCGCTTACTTCCACCGTGATGAGTTTGGGTCACCGTTTCCTGTGTCTGTCACTTCACGTAACCTGTCTGAGAGCGTTTTAGAGAAAAAGACAGGTAACCGGGGCAGGTAATTCCCGGGCGAGCGATTGCATCTAAAACGAAAGCCCTGTATCCAAAGTGACCGAAATACTGTACAAATAACTAAACGCTTTCTCGAAAAACCCTTTCACCGGATTGTATAAACACACGCCACAGAGATCTCGAGATTTCGCTAGTCCCACAAGATGGTATCTGAACCGGTCACTAAACAAAATGAATAGAAAAATCGACCGGTTTACTCTATTAACCTTTTGACTGATAAGTACTTCCGGCCGAAGTACTCGCTGCGGACAAAATACTTTTCACTAGTATGAACTCTATTGATGATGTAAGGCGCAACTAAGTTCTAACGGTAATTCTTCGTTTACTCCAAATTAAGCAATGCAAGAAAATTATTTGATAAAGAACGCATCTGTATTCATCTCGTGCATTGATAATTGTAGCTGCAATAGGTAAGAAATCGTAATGATTGGGAAGCGCATATATGTGCCCATAGCAGTCAAATGGTTAATATATGCGAGCAATATGCGTTCCTTCTAAGAAGGTGCATTGATAATTGTGGTTGCAATATATAAGAAATCGAAATGATTGGGAAGCGCATATATGCGCCCACAGTCGACAACGATAGATTTCGGCCGACGCATATATGCGTCCATAGCAGTCAAAGGGTTAATGCGTGAGTTCAATATGCGTTGCTTCTAAGAAGGTCTTCAATTATAAGCAGGCATTTACGCAGAACACTGCTCATTCCAACGAACGTCCTCGGCACCGGCCAACGACTACCGGTCGATGTAAACGCTGGCCTAAATAGGACGTGCGACCCGGCATCGTCATCATCAGTAGCAACAGCGGCAGCTGGCAGAATTTTCGCGAGCATACTCATCGGCCCACCTAAAATTACGCAACCACATTTAGCGAGGTGATTCAACCGTAGGGCCAGAGCCAAAGGCGAGAGCTCGCGCTCTTTAGGGAGCTACCCACCTTTATATCTCTATGCATCGTGGGCCGCTTACGTTACGCTCGATGCACGCTGCACGCGACGCGCCTCGTCGCTTCGTGCGGATCGAAGAGGTCTCGAGAAAACGCGCACACAAACAAGAGCTGCGCATGTCACGACGATCGTCGCGGTCGGCAATCGTCTTCGTCATTGTTATCATCACTGTCACCAAACTGGTGTCCCATCCACGTCGCCGACACCTCTTCCTTGTCGTTCTCGCTTTAACACATTGACTGCCACGGTGGTCACTAGGGACCGGTACAAAAGCTTTTACTAAAAATGCAAAAAATTCGCAATGACGCCTATTTGGAATCTTGTAAAAGCAATTGATACCGGACAGTGCTTCAATACTTTGGCTTCTAACAACTCTGCGTTACCTTCATTTTGCACGATTTAATTATACTCTGCCGTATTTCAACGCATTGCGGTTCTAATATAGCAAAATATGCGGTGACCGGTGCAGAAGATTTTACTAGAAATGCAAAAAATTCGCATGAAGTCCATTTGCAATCTTGTAAAAGCAATTGATATCGGGACAGTGCTTCAATACTTTGGCTTCTAACAACTTTGCGTTAGTTTTATTTTGCAGGATTTAATTATATTCTGCTATATTTCATCGCATCGCGGTTCTAACATAGCAAAATATTCGGTGACCGGCGCGGAAGGGTTTGCTAGAAATGCAAAAAATTCGTAATGAAGACTATTCGCAATCTAGTAAAAGCAATTGATACCGGGACGGTGCTTCAATACTTTGGCTTCTAACATCTCTGCGTTACCTTTATTTTGCACGATTGAATTGTACTCTGCAGTATTTTATCGCATCGCGGTTCTAGCATAGCAAAATATACGGTGACCGGTGCAAAAGATTTTACTAAAAATGCAAAAAATTCACAATGAAGTCATTTGCAATCTTGTAAAAGCAATTGATACCAGGACGGTGCTTCAATACTTTGGCTTCTAACAACTTTGCGTTACCTTCATTTTGCATGATTTAATCATATGCTGCTGTATTTCATCGCATTGCGGTTCTAATATAGCAAAATATGCGGTGACCGGTGCAGAAAATTTTACTAGAAATGCAAAAAATTCGCAATGAAGCCTATTTGCAATCTTGTAAAAGCAACTTATACTGGAACGGTGCTTCAATACTTTGGCTTCTAAGAACTCTGCGTTACCTTAATTTTCCTAAATTTAATTATACTCTGCAGTATTTCATCGGATTACATTTCCAAATGTACCACACCCTATTCTTTAACACGTTGAACACCACGTCATCCTGATATGGGCGACGGCTATGTTTGCACAAGGGGCCCATCACCCCTAAACGGGCGACTCTATTCTTCGTCCAATTAAAACAGGATTTTTAGGTAATTTATAATAATTTGATTTGTAGCACAATTATGAATATAAACAACAGAAAGTAACAATAAACTATACAATAAACAAAAACGAACATTAAAAATATTTATATTTGTAAGCATCTTTCACAAAATTATTTTTTAATCCTTTTAAAAAAAAAATATCTTCTAAAAATAAAAATGATTCTTACCAAAAACATATCTTCTAAAAAAGATCCTCTAACATATCACAAAATAAACTGTGGTTGCATTTAAACTACGCAATGCATTGTATCGCTCTCTCTTATCGCGCTGCTTACACTCCGATTGTCGGATTTGGGCTCCGGGAGAAACTCCACCGATTTACGCTGTCCGTTCAACATTGTAAGAAATCCTAACTGCGGTTTGTGTCACCATATATCGTAATTATCGTCGTCTCTTATTGACATTATGTGCCTTTTCGTCACTGTCATCGTTACGCTCATTGTGCTCCGCTCACTTCCTATATTGGGAAGATTACACGGATTCCTTGGTCTGTACGCATCCGTAACGCGGCATGTCCGTTGTCATGTCTTATGATGCTCATCTTACGTTATCCCCGCACAGCTCTTCGTCATTATTATCATCGTCATTCTGTTTGCCATCGTACGGCGTCCTCGTCGTTACAGTGTGTTACTATGGAGTCGTTTCTCGTCTATTGTGGCCATCGTCGTAGTACTTCTCCTGTCCGTCGTCTTCGCTATCGTAGTGCTCGGTCGAGCGATCCGGCGCGTGTGCTCACGCATTTGCACGCGCGTTCACGCTCCCCCGTAGTGATTCATCCCATGGAACGTGAGAAACACGACCTAACCGCGGCCATCCGTTAGGACCGTTCTATTTCTATTTCGGGCAGGCCGCAACGTCCATTCGGTCTGTTTGTGACCGCTAATAGATGCGGACTCGCGCGGACCCGGGGAATCATCTCTAGCGTACCTAAAATCTGACACTATAGCGTTCGAATGCTATTACACGGAAAACTGTGCAACGAAGAATGTGCGCCTTGCGATCCATTGCAAGAATGCGCAGAACCAAGTAATGTCACTTGCAAACAGTGAACACGTAATCATTCGCAGGGGACGTTAAGGAAAATTTTATCGCCGTAGAATGTTAACCTTGAAGAATAGTTATTTTGAGAATGTTACTGCTTCGCTAAAATCTAGCCAAAGATCTGAACGATATTGTAAATTAAGAGTGACGCGGAAAGTATTCTCAGCCGAAGCGACTGAGTCGTTCACATTTTTGTATGTTCATGTCCTTTTTATTTTTGGCAGCTTCTAAATCGGATCATTGTGAAGTGTGGGTTGTAAATCCACCTCGGAATACTTTGGTCAATGCTCACTGTATTTTGGAAACATTCCCGTCCGATGTGTCAGGACACTGTAGGGATATATTTCGAGAGATGTTGCTTATTTATATGAGCACGGTGAAAATAAGGAGGCGACGAGTCTTCCTGGTTAAAAATATTATTCCACTAGAGTTTCTCCATCCCTCAATTTTAAATCTTAGTAAGGAGTGGTTTGTTCTCTCGCAGGATAGATTATGTTGCAGAACGGAAAAGCGCGAATAATATATTACCGTAAGATTCATGATTGTAGCTTAGTTTGAACAGCCAAGGGGGACGTCAGACGCTATTGCTTCATACGGAAGACTGATACAAACACGGGTGGGTGAGTTTCATCTGATTTGTCCGGTACAGTTATGATAACTAAGAGTACGATCTTACGATCGCGAGGCACGCGAGAGATATTCTAGGAAGTTGTAAGTATCGGCTGGTAAGTATCGAATGTAGTCGTTAAAATGAAATAAGCCCATAACGTTCTCTGCGTCTGGAAGATTTTTCATCTTCCAAGTATTTGATGTATTATTAGCGGTCCACAACGTACGCTGACACACACTTCGTTTCTGACAACGCAAACAATTTAGCCAATGAGTCAAGGCAGTTTATCTACCTTGCCAAGATGAGACCTGATTTGGTTTGGTATATAGTTTCAGAATTCTACAAAGACAGGTCTGATGTTAGGCTTTTTACAAATGCCGCTTTGTACTTCCTTCGCTACACTTGAGAAGGCAATGATTGATTATTTTAATGTCGGATAATCGCATGGTATTCACTTATGCCAGCAGCTATTTTAACTGGCTATTTGGCAGGCTGCGTACTTGCAAACTGTTCCCGTGGTGCTATTAACCCCGTGGCAAGCGCCAAAGATCACTATACCGTACGAAAGGTTAGTTATATGTATTGTAAGTTGTATCGTGGGACGAGACTCTGACATATTCAATGAATCGTATTCGAAAGTGGAACTGATGACGCGTTCGACAACTTTTCGCAACTTGTTTAGTAATTCAGCGTAACTGACGTAATGCGTGACATGTCGAAAGTTTAGCAAATTTCGAAGGCATTTAAATTTTTCCCAGCATTCTTGTGCATGTATTTTGAAGTACGGTGTACGAATATCATTGCATTCTGTCATATTCTTATGACAATGGAAATCATTATCTTCCTGGAAATCAAATGCCAAAACACGCGCAAACTTCCGGTTTCCTGGGTGGTTTCCTCGCACCATATTGCTATTACCGATCACGCGCCTAGTTTCCGGCGATTGGCACCCACGTTAACACACACGTTGCTTTTAGGACGGGCAAGGAACATAAATCTTACCGAAACCACGCTGTGTCTCGACGGTCCTCCTCGGGAACATTTTTTAATGCCGCTGAAAACGGAAAATGAATTCTAATTCCATATGTGGGTAGAGATATATACTCAGTATCTCAATCGAAAGTAAGCTTTCTCTCGCATCTGTCCTTCGGTGTAAACAAATTGATACGGCTGACATAATATTCTCCTTGACTCGATCTGGGATAACATTTTGTTCAGCGTATTTATGTTCAATTCATAATAGATTAAGCTGCCTCTACATTAGAAGCTGCCAAATAACGATGTTCCGTTGAAATGTTCTCGAAAATCTGCGGATATATGTACGCCGCTGGCTAGCAACTAGTGTAATAATTTATCGAACCTTTTGGTAAGAAGCTATTAAATATGTTAAAGTCTTCATTATAGTCAGTTAACGCTTTTTTTCAATAAAGGGACACCATCTGATGGGATAACATTTTGTTCAGCGTATTTATGTTCAATTCATAATAGATTAAGCTGCCTCTACATTAGAAGCTGCCAAATAACGACGTTCCGTTGAAATCTTCTCGAAAATCTGCGGATATATGTACGCCGCTGGCTAGCAACTAGTGTAATAATTTATCGAACCTTTTGGCAAGAAGCTATTAAGTATCTTAAAGTCTTCATTATAGTCAGTTAACGCTTTTTTTCAATAAAGGGACATCATCTGCATACGTGGCATGTGATTCACCGTGGCTAATAAATATTTATTTTATGCGAATCGTTTGACCGCGATGATTCAGAAGCGCCGAGCCCACGACTCGCCTGTCTATACGTAGCACGCACGACGATTACGGAGGATCAGTCACGGATACAGCGAAGACGGGAGCCGTTAGAATCTTGCAAAATGCGTCGAAAGGTGCCTGAGACCCTGTCCCGCCATTTTCACCGGCTGAGCGAAGATGTAACGGACGATTTGTATTCTGGCACTTGTCGAAGCGACGAATTAATTTGCTAAACTGCCAACACTCTTATGCCAGAGACGACCGTGCGAATTCGATCTCACCCGTTAAGATATTATATAAGACCTTATTTGAAATTCAAAGTCTTTCCGTGCTCGCGGAGTTGCGTAAGCGATGAGCAGAACTGCATTTCTCGGGTTGTGGGATCTTATCGGGCAACATTTCAATTGCCGGTGATTATTATGCATCGCATCATCGGGTTTTAGATGTCGCAGGTAGATTCATACTAACGGTGCGATCCGCTGATGGCGGCTAGAAGGCGGAAAGTTTGCCATTAAACGTGGCGGCAGGACGTTCCCGCGGGCCAAGTAATCGCCGGGCGCAATGCAATGCGGTGATCATTTTCGCGTCTGCCCGCGGAAACGTTAACGACTCACCTGATGCGTCGGAGTCCCCGCGTAAGAGCAAAACCCGTGGAATTTCCGTGCCGCGACGCGAAGGCCGTTTGCACGGCGCATGAATGAATGCGCCTCGTCCGATGCATTGCCGAAGCATTCGTGTGACGCACCTGGTGCAGGTGGCTCGGTATCGTAAGAACCGTGCGCTGGCGTGCCTGACTGGCTTCTTCAAAGTTTAAACGGGTATCGAACTCGTGGCCTCAGACTCGGCCGATATGAACGACTATAAAATCTGGACCGACTGTCGTGAGCGGAGATGAATTGGATTCGTGCGAACACGAGCGACACGGGTATTAGCGCATGCAGGCTTCAAAATCCGACCTTCGTTACTGACGGTGTAATTGCGAACGATAACGGATGAGAGAACGTTCCGAAAGAACGCCTGACTAAGCGGTGACGCACGCCGTAGGACTTTAAAAAGAGTTCCGTTAATAAAACTAATGCTCTTAAAGACGTCCGCATAACGGATTTCGTTTGATTGTTAAAAAGACATTACTGTTTCGAACCGTACGCGTTTCTACGCGCTTAACGTCGCGGGGCAGGACTCGCGTGCGTTGAGAATCGTAGTCAGGAAGTTCTACCATTTCCTCCCGATACCCAAGAGCGAAACGCGCGAGAGTTCCGGAATTGTAGACGGCGCGGCGCGTTAATTGAAAAAGCATCATGATCGTGGATCATGGCGGCGGCGCGTTTCAGGTCTCTCGCACCTGCATTCGTATCGGACGTGTTGAGAGACGTCGGCCCGACTCTCCCCTCAATCTCCGCGTCCGTCTTGCCTGTTGGTCGGGCCGCACGAGTCAAGGGCCTCTTTTCATGCGCGTAGTGCCGACATGCTCTTTGCCCAGGGCGACCTGTGTGCAGATGGGCCCTCGGCTCCCACGAAAGAAAGAGAATGAGAGACGGCGAGACGAGGACGGAGAAGAAAGTTGCGGAAGAGGATCCAGAGACAAAGTGAGAGGGAGACGGGCCGAGAAAAGCAGATAGACAGGTCGAAGACCAACGGATGGGAAGACGAGATAGAGACGGAGAGGAAAATAGCGGGAGTGGACCTAGCGATGGGACGAGACGAAAAGGTGGAGAGGGCAAGGAAACCGAACAGTAAAGCGCGGAGGGAGGACGCAACTTATGTAACGACCCGCGTGTAATTACGCTTCGGGCCCCACCGCAGCTTTCATTTGTTTATGTTCCCGCCGCTTTATTAAACCAATAAGGCGACGGCGCGCGGGGGCTGCTTTTTACGCGACTGATTAGAAGGCAATATAGCCAGGGCATTATGACTGCCCCTGAGGAAGAAAATCCTCTATTCCCCTGCGCGCCGGCTTATCCTATCCGGCCTCGTGAGTTCAGAAATTCCGCTCGCTGCGTCCCGATACTCAACGGCGCCGCTCTTCTTAGCCGGTAACTTAACTAATTACAGAGCGCTTTCGCGGCTTTTCAGCCGGAGCAAGTGAAGCGTTAGTTACCCAACGTGACATCGTTACTACTTCAAACGCCGGTGGCCAATCGCGGAGCAAGCGTTCCGAGAGACTGGTGAGAGTATTGCCGCGGCTGATCCCTCTTGATTATCCTTTTATCGTTACTTTCATTAGCCGAATAGGTACGTTCGCACGAGACACGGTGATCGTATTTATACGGACAGATGCCCGGCAAGACTGTAGTCTCATTTCGTCGGGAGTGTTTTTAACTGTGTAAGAGGCAGCGTAATAAGCGAAGAACAGCTGGGCACGTTCATTACTCTGCTTGTTGGAAGCTAAGCGCGTTTCAATTGACTAAAAATTCTTTGATCATACACCCTATTACCGATGCCGCAGTACAATTGCTGAGAACCGCAATCTCTGCTTAAAGAGCCTTGTAATGGATCCGCGTGATTTTTCCCGATTATACTATCTATCTTTCATTTGCGTCAATCATGTATTAACTTTGAACATACGTATCTGTCAGGAGCAAAGTTATGTAAGGAACATTGTGATGAGTTTTCTGAATGCCCACGTCTGGGTAGAACGAATGCTAACATTAATTTTCTCCCACGATGTTCACATGGCAAGAATGTAAATGCATTTGTACGACCTACTAAAAAAAGTGACATGAAAATTTGGGTTATTCGCAGTTCCTCAATCGAATAGTCCCGTATTAACAAGATGTAATTTGCGACGTAAACTATTAATCTACTACCGCGACATCCGTGGTCGCTTCCCAATGGAGGTGAAAATACGTGCTATACTCGGGAATACATCATCTCCCACGTAAAAAAAAATACGTGGGGAACCATTGCAAACCCCTCCAACCTGTGCATCCGCCAATTATTTTCTCGTCAAGGCTCCCGCAGGGTTATGGACTAGTCCGTGAACGAAAGTGCCGGTCGACAACCGCGATACACTCCCAACTACGCCATGAGGGGGGAGAGTAAGTTCCCCGCTGGACTCGCTATTAATACGAGAGGTCGTTCAATTGAGTTTTAACAGCCGAAGCAATTTTGTGCGATCTAATAAAGGATCGTTAAAGGTCCGCGTAGACACCTACTTAACCGGCCATTTGCTGATGAATCCGACGGATACGCGAAGGAATTCATTTGTATGAGGCAAAGTGCGTTGAGCTCGCACAGCCGCGGATCAATTCTCGAATAAATATTTGCCGGGCCAATAAATACCGTCGCGTACGCTGACGACGCGATAATGATATTTTAAGCCCGCCACAATCTTACGCTGTAATAACCTGTATCAGCGACACGCGTAACTCTCGAACATTGCCGACGAAGTGAGGTAAGCCGTAAGGCATCTCGTCGGTCGTAGGTCTAGATCAACCGACCCTGTTTACTCGGTATATGATACCCTAAAAACGCAAGATAATATAGACGTGTTTCGTGTCGGTTACGTGCGGGGAACAAGTGAGGCGAATGCGGGCCCGAAGAGCGCACATTCAATTTGCGATTCGTAATTACAACAATTTCCTCGCGGCCAGTTACCGTTGCATGTTCGTTACGTATATAAACCCAAGCCTTGACCCGGTTAGTCTGTCAAACCCAGTCGTTAGAACGGTATCATCACGATGTCGTTCACATTATATAACCAGCATAGTTCCCAATTCCGCTCATTCTACGTCTCTGCAAGGTTACTACCAAGAAAGCAACGCGAATTTCTAATACGATCGCGAGGGAGGTTGAAGCGCATAAGCCCGCTGGGATAATTAATATAAGTTTCTTCCTCCTGCCCGAGAGACGCCTTATTTATCGCAAGGTTTGAAGCCAGCCAGCCAGGCAACGCGTGTAATACCAGGCAGTGAAATATAGGCGCCGTAATGCCGAGTATTTTATAATAGCGACTGGATGGCGTGGCTGTAACCTTTGAACGCGGTTGCGAGGTGATTGGCTGCGATGATGCTTATTAAATTGAGTACCTGCGGGCGGAATAAACGATGATCCTGTTCGCGGTGGAAACGATCCCGCACGCATCCACGGAACGGTCGCCAGCGGATTCACATGCCGCGGTATGACAGAACGTTACCGGAAGGCAATATCGATAATAGCGGCTCTTACCTCTCCCTCACGCACTCGTTACGTTCTCCACCTCAAAGGGAAACGGAAGGCTCGCTTCGTGCGGCTAGGAAACGCCGTGCCACCAATTATGTTTGACCGAAAATTATTATAATCACTCTGCCGGAGTGTCATGAGCGAAACGTCAAATTGCCTGCATATACGATACTGCGCGCCGGATAA
Organism: Cryptocheilus praepositus; assembly: GCA_033815515.1. Classification (NCBI taxonomy): domain Eukaryota; kingdom Metazoa; phylum Arthropoda; class Insecta; order Hymenoptera; family Pompilidae; genus Cryptocheilus; species Cryptocheilus praepositus. Next base: position 4,874,637 of record JAWWQZ010000285.1, read on the forward strand.
CTTTATTACGATGAAGAAGGCGTACTACACACTCCATCGGCGAAGACTCGACTTGGGGGAACCCGGTGATTACAGGCGAAGGTGATAATCGTCGGAGTACTTTCAGGAGACTTCCCCTATACGCGCGTATACGGTGTTACCGTGTTACGCACTGAATTCAGGTAACAACAGTAGCTGGGACAAGGCCATGAACGTTATGCACGAGACTCCTACCACCCCGGCACTGAACCACTGTCATCAGAGTGCTCGCCAACCGTACTGTCAGTTCATATTCGACGCCGCGTCATTGCAAACGGACTGCATCCGAGTGCAATTTATTCGTCGGAAGAGGCACGCTAAAGCGTGGCGAACCACCCTGCAGGAACGGCGTCGCCAAGCCATTATCTGTCGTTTACCGTTATATATACAACAGAGAAAACCGTTTGTGCCCGTTGCGTTGCCGATGAATACGGACCGGCACTCATTCAGTCGTGAACGTATATTATATCTGGGCAGATTTAGCATTATCATTTACAATGCGCTCGGGAGATAAGCATCGCATATCGCGGAAGGTCATCACAACAACGGAACGTCTGTTGAATGTCTAATGCCGATTCTTATTACGGTCGATCAGCGACGGCATCTCGCGCACCTCGGGGAATATGTAAAAATAAAACGATTTCAATTCGTAAATGCCGTTTTAACGCGTACGCCCGTTTCAGCGAATGGCGGACCTTGAAAATGGATGGCTTTTCGAACAAATGTTCAATCTTCGCGGTATTTTTCTTCACGGTGCATAAGTCCAAGAGTCAATTATGAAATTCCAAGCGGCGATGTGTTTATGATCGATCGACTCATCCAGCTACATTTCTCCGGCGGAGCCCTCTGTGCAACAAGTATATTCTGCGAACACAGCTAAATGATGGATGTAATCTATGTCCCAACGCGGTTACTAACCGATCAGAGGGGGTGAAACGTGAAAGCTACCGAAGAGATTTATATTTCCCAGTATGATGAACGTCGCTTTGTACAGAAGTACCTATGAAAAGTGCTGGTCACCGACGTTAATGTCCACCCTTGCAGCCGCGAATTATCGCAATACACCCGACATTCGGAATGTATTTCATGATGTTGCAGATTGTATCGTTGATCATCGGTCGTTTGATCTTCTCGTATTTGTTGTCAAGCATTTCCGTCAATTCACGTCAACGATGAATCTCTGGCAAATTAAGCGAAATACAGTAGAATGTCTCTACATGGCGCACCGTATCTCCCTTCCGAATGACATAGTCGGTGGTCCCACGCTGGTGTAAAATTTCTACCTACGCCTCTGTTATTTTAAGCGCAGAGAGGCAAAGGTGCAACGCGGTTTCTTTGTAGCGAGTTCCCGGCTTGATAGGTCATAACATAGTAGTATAACTTCCTTAATTACATACCTTTTAATCCGAAAATTGCGTTAACGTATTCGTGAGATTTTTCCAATTATAATGAGACTAAACACGCAGTAATAAAGACCACACTTACTTGTTAATTATTTATTACATAACTTATTTTATTTTATTATCGCCTTAATTGCATTAGAAAAATGGAATGTTGCTCACATTAGAAATAATACTAGATTTTTAGATTTTAGTATATTGAAAATAGTATGCATATAAATGTATTACATGCAAAGTTGCATTCGTTCTGTAAGTAACAGAAAAAAATTATTTTTAAAGTGTTTATTAATATTTAATTAACGATATAACTTTGATTATTATTTATAGCTTCTCCTATTAACCTTAGTCCGTGCAGATATTAAGGTATTCCGCAATAGTCCTACATTTCCGCAATATTTCCTGTATTTTTCTAGCCGAATGGAATGCTCCCTTCCCCATGGCACTCCTAAGTAGGCTTATATCTTCAGTTTCCTGTATTTTTTAAACCGAATGTAATATTTCCATTTCCACACGGTAGTCAAACGTAGTCCATTCCTTTCCTAACGGCACTCATATGTAGACTGCGTTCCCGCATTATCCAGACACAGCTTATGTTGAATGTGTACCCCATTACATCTTATTTGGTCCCATTCCGATTATAATAATATGAACATTATGTTATAAACGTTTTCATACAAAAGAATTACATTCACAAAAGTTTATACAATGTCTTATTATGGCGTTGGTACTGTTGTTTTTACATATCTCGATTGCCCGGACTTTAATTGCGACGTTTGCTTTGTTGCGATATCATATCTTAATTCGGCAAATAACCAAGGCATGTTGTCAGCTCTGAGAAACGATTCTCCTCTTCTCCACATGGCACATTTCGATTCCATTCAGTAGGCCATCTTAAGGTGATACTTTACGCAATACTATATATGTACATCTAAGAAACTAAATGGACAGTAAAAAGGAATAAAACGCAAATTTCATGTTAGGTAATGTAATACAAAAAAATATTGCATATAATGAAGAACCCACTAAAGAATGTTATTTGTTTTGCCTGTACAATAAGCTGTATGAAAATATCGGCAGCGATGGTAAGTGTCTGATATCCTCGAGTCGAAACGACCCTTCCGGATAGATAAGTCGATTGTCGAACGAACCGCGCGCATCAATGGCCATTTCCCCGTTAAAACCGATAGTTTCTCGAAACTCTTCTGAATTTCATGCAGCACGACTTCGAGTTCGATCGCGTGTATGTAATGAATCTGAACCCATTATGTGCGACAACGAAAATTGTGCGCGTCATCCGGCTTGGTTGCCAGCTGTCAAGGGGAAGGTACAGAATGACAGCGAGTTACCGTCCTTGGAACGACTGTCATGGCGAAGATCTGCGCTTCCGTGCGGAAACACCAGGGTCGAGGACCTTGGTGACAGCTTCTTACGGTGACTCATTAAATTTGTTAATTTCCAGGCGGTCGTCGCTCGTATCCGATCGCTTTAATGTTCTTCGGCGACGGTACTTCGAGAGTGAAAATAATACCTGTGTTACAGCCCCTTTCACGCAGCCGGTATTAAGGGAAACGCGATACAGGCGCGCGCATAAAGACAATGAATCGAAATGATATTCGTCTAAACCGTGATTAAACTCGAGTATATCCTGTTTCATAACCGTGCTTCCTGAGTATCGGTATTTTAAATCCGCACCAGGCAGAGGCAGATTCTGGTGTACGTTACCTCTGTCTGGCGAAGTCATTTGATCCCGTTCGTTCTTCGTCCCACTTCCGGTCAGATACTCTTTGTAGCGGATCGCCACTGATTTCTCTCGTTCGACAGAGCGAACTGTAGCAACTGCGCGCAATAGGTCCGACCCACGCAATTTCTCTCATTGTCAGAATGGATCTGCTCTGTCGTAAAAGGTGAGCTACTCGCGCGAGGGATCCCTCGCGTTGGCCGCTGCACTTCAACAGCGGGCAATGGTCAGAGGATAAGTACCTATCCGGTACGTACATCTCACCTCAGTAACGGTACAGATTTCCCACACAATTCTGACATTCCATCGTCCGATGTACTTCCTACTTCGGAACGGAGAGCGAAGTCGCGAATTCATATGGAATAGACTCCGGGCGGGTCCTCTACTTAAATCGAACGGAGTACGAAGATCAAGGCTAGCGGAAAGATCAAACCTGAACTCTCGGTAGAGACTTTATCCCACGCTCGAGCATTTTCATCGGCGCGCTTCCAACGGAAAAGGGGATTACCGTTTCTCGAATTGGGTAATATCAGCGGCCAGTCTTCCAGCCGGGTAATGCGAGTCAACCGTAAAACGCGATGCATCGGGAAATAGGAGCTTCTACCGACAATCGGCCGCGAGATCGGCTTCGACCAGAGGAGGCCCTTGCACGCGGCGCAAGGAAACGCTTTCCGTTGAAACAGTACACCGCCGATAATTTCTAACTTTATCGAGCTCGATTATCGTCGAGGGCAACGACACGCGCCGCACCGTACGGTAAACTATCGAGGAAGACGTTCTCTCTCAATGATTTTAAGCGGATTCAGCTTGTGTTGCGTGCACGTGATCTTGCACGTATGCAGATTAGCCACGGTCTATCAATTCCGCAGGAAATATTTTTTCCTTCGACGTAAGCCTTTTCTCAGGCAATGAACTGTAATCGTCGGCCTGCAATCAGGCATTGCGTGAAAAAATCCGTTTTCGCCTGATCACGATCCGGGAAGCAATTTAAACATTGTTGCAGCTATGATGCAACGAAAATGAGTTCGCATTCTCAATTGGATGCAGTCGAATCTCGCACAAACAACTTCAAATCGTTAATCATCGTCCAGTGCCGAGACTGAGAAAGCGTTACTAGATTAATCTGTTGACTCGCGGAGCTGACTTCCAATCCATTCCACACCTCCGAGATTTAAATGTCAGCGAAAACTCTTTGTCACCGTGTCGGCGTATCGCGGTACGCGAATATAATGCGAAACGAGAATGTCGGTCAGGCATTTGGCGATACATAAACAGCCTCGTAAAATGTGAAACGGCGCGGGAAGAACAAAACGAAATTTTCATGACTATAAATTGGTAGCCCGCCACAATGATTATCAGAGAACTTCATTTAAATGAATCGTCAATTAAAGCGTTAGTAGCTAATCAGCAGCGTTTCCGAGAATCGATAAAAACGATTGTCGCTGTGTGCCGGGAGTGTTTAACTCCTCGCGAATGACGTTTGAGGCGCTCAATGGCGTGGTCTCTTTCGAGGGATCTAATTTGGTACGGGGAGCACCTTCATTAGAGCACTGGGCGCTCAGGCACGCCGCGTTATTGCGGCATAATGCAGGCTTGCGAGGCCACGGCGGGGGCACTTTACTTCGGGTAATGGCAATTTCATCCTCGTTTGCGTAGCTCGGGACACGTCATTCACACGGGCTGACACCTAATCGCGACCAAAAGTCAATTACCATATTCATAGAATCTCATTATTATCCGCATACATCGTCCTCGTCTGCGCTCCTTCGTATTGTTTATTTTTCCTTTACGATTTCTGGTCAGCGAACAGTCGTGCGCGAGGGGTACTTCAAATCCAGAGACAAGGTACCCGGGATCGGAAGGTCTTCGGCAAAACTGTCGCATCACCTCGACTAACTGTAACCCCATAGCCAAGGGACCCCGGCGAGTTGCCATCGTTCATCCGCGCGTCACTGTATTTACAGATTCCTTCCGGTATTTAGCTACCCCGAAGCGGTTCAACCCCGGGACGAGTCCCACTTACGTGATCAAATATTTCTGCTGCCCCGTAAATTGCTAGCGCGTGCAATACACGGCAAGGCATCTCGAGGTCGCGTCCACTGTATGTACGGCACGGATTACCCTTCGCGCGGCGATGGTGTCCGGTCGTAAATGAAAGTGAAAATAAATTGCTTGGACGGTTCCACTACAAAATGCAATTTGCTCCATTCATGGAGCCGGTCGTTCGGGACACCACACGGAGGCGCTTCAAGCCGGCGGCTGGTCCTGGGTCCCAACTGAGAGCAGACACCTAAATTACGTTTCGCTCCGCGGTCTCTTTTTCTTCTTATCCCTCACTTCGCCCTCGGCACTTCAGGAATGCGCTCCGTGCCCTTTTCTTTTCGTCAGGTACTGGGAATACGCGATTCCGTAAGTCAGCGCCTTCGGTCGGCGCAATCGAGTTCTCAACATTGTGTGCGGCGTTATTATTGAATAGGAACGTGGGAATTAATTCCGGTAAGGACCATTGAGCGTCGGGAGGAACGAAGCCATCAGCGAGCGCTATCAAAACCGGGAGCAGCGGCAGCTTCATCAGAGAGCCGGCGAACGCGACTTGCAACGGCCTCAGAGAATCGCCGTTGCTCACCCTTAGGCCACTCTTTAAGTTTTTACCGCGGCGTACTCGAATCGCGAATAAATTAGTCGGGTGGCATCTATGGTATTATTATGTTATTACGGTTCAACTTCGTACGCCACCGCCATCGCTGGTCTTCTTGCCTATTCATTTATCGTCGCGGCACTCACACTTGCGTAGTCAGTGCGTTACACCTGAAGGCCCGCGGCCGCTGTAAACGAACATTTAGTGGCTGCGATATCTAGCAAATAATCGTTAACCCTTTGAATGCTGTGGACGCGTATATGCGTCCATCGGAAGCTATCGGCATAGATGTCACACATATGCGTTTGCCAAGTTTTTCGATCTCTGACGTGCTGCAATCAGAATTATTAACGTGTGAGATACACGTATGTCCTTCATTAAACAACTTTGTTGCGTTATTTAATTTGGCGTAAGTGTAGACTTATAATTATAATTTAGCTGCGCCTTGTAAAATCTATTACCAGAGTTCACACTGGCGAAACAGTTTTGTGTCCTTAGCGAGTGCCTCGGCTGAAAGTATTCAGCAGTCAAAGGGTTAACACGTTGACTGCCAAGCGTATTTTGTTATATTAAAACCGCGATGCAATGAAATACTGTAGAATATGATTAAATCGTACAAAATGAAGGTAACGCAGGGTTGTTAGAAGCCAAAATATTGAAGCACCGTTCCAATATCAATTGCTTTTGCAAAATTGCAAATAGGCTTCATTGCGAATTTTTTGCATTTTTAGTAAAATCTTTTGCGGCGGTCACCGGTGACCACCATGGCAGTCAACGTGTTATTTAAATTTCGTATCGATATGTCACACATGGGGTTTCGCCGTTTCGTATTTTTTTTCACTTATGCCTTCTGACCGTCTTTCGTCTTTTCTCTGTACTGTATGCTTCCCATTCGTTCTAACTTTGGCCTGTATTGCTTCGCCATTGCTGCGCTTTCTTTTAGTCCCGGGCAGAATCACGTGCAGGGGATCCTACGAAAATTATGCATTTGCGCATACTTTGTGGAATGCGAGTTTAATACGTTGACTTCCAAGCGTATTTTGCCATGTTAGAATTAGACCTGCAATGAAATACTGCAAAGTATGATTAAATCGTGCAAAATGAAATTAACGGAGAGTTGTTAGAAACCAAAATATTGCGGCGAATTTTTTGCATTTTTAGTAAAATTTTCCGCTTTTAGTAAAAAAAACTTTCCTGCTGTTTCAGGAATCTCTATTATCGTTACAACTATTACTCGACGTATAATTTGGCGTCGTACCCCCTAAACGTATCAAAAGTCATCACGCGAGAGTCCTCTACCATACCTATACTACTCGTCAATCTTGTCCAGGCACGCGGTAGCCCGTTCGCTCAGTGCTTAATTAACCGGAGGCCCGGACGGAAACAAAGACACTTTCTAGTCCGCGTGCGGAAAATCATTTCGATATGTGGGCCAGCGTGTAGCGAGAGAGAAATCGAAGGAGACTAACGAGATCTCATTACGTAAAGGCTCACGTATGAGAGCTGTATTATTCCTTGAAGGATAGTGGATTATAAACATGCCGGATTTATCTGTTAATTATCTCCTGTTTCGTAACCGTGCGGCAGCCGATATTGTAGATAATCGAAAATTTTCTCCGCACGGACACCTCCGCGACCGAGATTTCTACTTCCGAGTACAACGACGCTAAGAGACGCGTCAAACTATTAAATCTCGGTAAAAGCCTAGATAGATACGGGAGCGAAGGGAGAGGCGCCGTTAATTTCGAACTTTCGTCACTTACTTGCGCATGCGACAATCTAAATGGGAATCTTTTTAAACGGGATAGCTCAACATTGCAACATCCTCTCTCTGTTCCTGAATCCGGCCCGGTCATCGGAATGCCACGATGACTTCGGCATTAATCAAACCTCGTGTTTCACTTTTTATAGAAGCGCAGTCGTCAATCGGGAACTGCTCGATTCGCGTGAAAGGATTCTCCGCGTATGCACGTCCACGAACTTTAGAAAAGTGTCTTCCGGATGGAAGACACGTGTGTCGCGTGGGAGATACCCACGTGGTAAGAAAAGTTCTCCTCCCGGAGGAGTTGGGAACCGCATTCCAGCTGGCGTCTGGCGCCAAAAGCGGCTCTCAGTCTCGACGTTCCATCGCTGAACGTAAGGCACGATGCATATCGACGACGTCTCCAAGAAGACGAAGCTGTAACTGGACGTGGAGAACCCTCGAATGTGGAAGATGGACGTGGTATACATTCATTACCAACCCAGGTTTCCGCCAATGTAAAAGGTGGCTGCACGGAGAAGAAGAGAGAGAGGGAAGCCTGTTGGACATGTTTAGAGTTTTCATATAAACTGTTGGCCGTACGTAACGCGAGTTATTGAATTTCTGCCTTGAACGGTGCGAAGGCAAACTGGATGCGTCGCGGAAGATACGAGAACTGTCGATACGCTCTCGGCTTTTTATTCCTTACGAGGGCGTTTCGCTCAAATATCTTCGGTCGAACGAGGATGCGAGCATAATTTAATTCTGTTTAGCATGTTCACGTTTCATTAGATACGATCCTACGTTAGATACGTTGCAGGTGGCTGTAAATTACCGGCGCTCACGAGTGCGTTGCATTCCGTTCCCATCGTGCGAAGCACTTTATACGCGTTCCGCGGCTCGGAGCAAACAGTTCGCGAAATCGTTCCGTTATCGATGCGCGGGGGTCTAATTTTTTCCTGCCTGTAATAGAAAGCACTCGCGTAATAATGGTTAATAACGCTTGAATAAATCACGGGCGCGAACCGTATTAGGAATCTGTCGCATTACACGGAGTACGCATTCTTACGAAAAATCTCTTCAGAAATAATCGTCATAAAACCATATTCATCCGCCGAAATGAACATTCCGCAATCTGTGCGTGCCTTTATGCAGAACCCATAGACGCACCGATAGATATTCGAACTGCCCGTATATAGTGTATTAACACGTTGATTGCCGTGCATATTTTACTATATTAAAACCGCAACATGATAAAGTACTACAGAATATGATTGAATTTGCAAAATAAACATTATGCGGAGGTATTGGATGACTATTTTATACAGAATTGAATGACTATTTTATATTAATTGCATTTACAAAGTTATAGATGCTACCAATTGGATATTTTTTTAATTTTTCGTGAGACTAGTACACGGGCGCGCTACACAGAGTACGCATTTTTACGAAAAGTCTCTTCCGAAACAATCCTCATAAAATCATACACATTCGCCGAAATAAAAATTCTGCAATCCATGCATGCCTGTACGCAGAACCCATAGACGACGATAGATATTCACTGCCCGATAGATATATTAAAACTGCAAGATGACGAAGTACTACAGAATATGATTGAATTGTGCAAAATGAAAATAATGTGAAGGTATCGGAGACCAAAGTATTGAATGACTATTTAATTTGAACACATTGTTAACCGGCAATTTTCGGCAAAAGCTGTCTCAAATCACCGGCTATTATTTCGTAATTGAACATGGAAGTGAAACGATCTAAATAACCTTCAATAAAGTTTGTTTGTGCATAATGGGTTCAAATCGAACTTTGGACATAAATTGTATGTAACTTTTAATATTTTTTTGTATGATTAGCTGTACAGCAGTCATTTACGCATAGATGTACACAAGAGCTTTTGCACATACATCTTGTTTCGTTGCGCTTTCCTTTTAAGGAGCTAGATTATGCCCTTGTTATTTCATTTTCAATGATCATTTTCCAAATGACTATAATTATAATTGATTATAATTATATATTGACTATAATTGACTATAATTATAATTGATTATAATATATAATTGATTGAAAAATGCTTCACCATCACGTTCCGTCGTTCTTGACACTTTCTAATACTAGAATTGTAATAAAAGCCTCAGTACCAAGAAAAGTATGCTTTTTCATAATAAGACAGACGCGATTGTACACAATGAATAACATTTTTCTATATTCTATATTGCCCTCCGTTTCAAAAATTAAAATAGCCGACGCAAGTGCAAACACGAGTTAACTCGTGACCGGTCAACAATGTATTAATTGCATTTACAAAATTATAACTGCTACCGATTGGATATTTTATGAATTTTTCCTGAAACCTTTTGCGCCGGTCACCGATGACCACCATGGCAGTCAACGTGTTAATCCAAAGTATTTCACGACGACCGCGACAGCCGTACAGTCGCCGGTTACTCCGGATCGCGGGTCATTGACATGCGAAAACCTTCATTCAAGAGGATTAAGACGACGCTCTCTTTGATACTGGCATCTCGAATCAAACGTTCCCCCATCGTTTCGGCGCGGAATAACGCGCGATTCAGCGGCGTTTTAAATGTGCAAGGGCATCGGGCAATTCGCGTTGGCCAGGCGACGCTATAAATTTCTCAGCATTATGCCGGATAGTCATCGTTAAACGCACTAGCTCCACCGTGTGCCCTTCCATCCCTATTCTCCGCCGCCTCATTGTTATTTTCTCCTTCGCCACGGACAACGGAGCGCGAGCGTGCGGTACATGCACGAGAGAACGGAGCGCAGGTCCAGTTTATGATAATGTAAATGCGCACCGACGGGGCACCGAGAGTGCCGTGTACGATGAAATGGACTGCGTTGGAAATAGAGATTGATGAGACGAGCGCTTTCCTGAGAGCGCGCGCGTCTTTGTTTAATCATCTGCTTATCATTCATCATTCGTTTAATGCCGTGGGTAGAGGTGCATCCGACCCCCGACGATTAAGAGCATTGTCGCGGTGGAAGGAGCGGGAGGCTCGCATTTGCGATGCATAGACACGCGGTGTACGAAGGGTGTACCGAAGCGAATTTCAACGCAAATTAATTTCTTCCGTGTGTCGTCTGCTTTTTCAATATCGCGCTTTGCTTGGCAACGATTAATAAGACGAGCGCATGATCGATGGTCTTATATTAAAGCTTGATTATCATTTTAATTGTGCGCTGAATACGTTACGTTAGTTATCCCCGGGAATAATTTTTCTCCCATGACGAATATTGAATCTTACTGCCGCGAGAATCTTGGGGGAGGGCTTCGAGGAGGCGACGCGAATCTGCGGAAAAGATTGTTTAACACTTTGACTGCCGTGATGATCACTGCTGAGTAACACAAGAGATTTTACCGAGGATTCAAAATATTTGCAAAGGGTAGCAATAATTATTTTATAAATGCAGTTATTGTTAGAATAGTGATGCGATTCTTTGGTCTCCAATAGCTGTAAATTATTGACATTTTGCATAATTCAGTTAACACGTTGACTGCCATGCATATTTTACTATGTTAGAATCGCAATGCGATGGAATACTAGAGAGTATGATTAAATCGTGCAAAATGAAGGTAACGCAGAGTTGCTAGAAGCCAAAGTATTGGAGCACTATTCCAATATCAATTACTGTTAAAAGATTGTAAATAGGCTCCATGGCAAATTTTTTTGCACTTAAAGTAAAATCTTTTGCGCCGGTCATCGGTGACCACCGTGGCAGTCAAAGTGTTAAATAATATAACCACAATGAGTAGCAACTATTATTTTATAAATGCAGTTATTGTTAGAATAGTGATGCGACTCTTTGGTCTCCAATAGCTGCAAATTATTGACATTTTGCAGAATTCAGTCAAACAATATAACCGCAATGAGTAGCAACTATTATTTTATAAATGCAGCTGTTGTTAGAACAGTGATGCGATCAAGTGCTCTCTAATACCTGCACATTATTTACATTTTTGCATAATTCAGTCAAACAATATAACCGCAAAGAGTAGCAACTATTATCTTATAAATGTAGTTGTTGTTAGAACAGTGATGCGGTCCTGTGCTCTCTAATACCTGCACATTATTTACATTTTTGCATAATTCAGTTAAACGCTGTAGTATTTCATAGCATCACTGTTCTAATACAGCAAAATGCGCTTGGCAGTCAACGTGTTAAGATGATTCTGAGCGATGGCGAACTTCGCTTGTCTTTCGCGATTTTCTGTTATGCCTGAGGCGCGTTCGATGTTTTCGAGATGAGTAACCGTCGTGGGTGCGTTTTAGTTCTGTTTACCGGCAAACCCAGACTTCCACGAATTTTCGTGATCACTCCTTTCTTTCCCTTTTTTCCACTCTCTCTTTCTGTGTCTGCATTTCTCTATCTGTTTCTTTGACTACCTTCCTACCTGTCTCTTTGTCGACGACAATGTGTCGCCTTTTGACGTGAAGCGTGCCCAAGCCCGAAACGATAATTGCGGGCCCATTCTCGGTTAGCCGTTATTTCTCCCCTGACCGCCGAAAAAGGTGCCTTTCTTTACGATTACGGACCTTGCTCACCTTTCGGGAACAACACCAAGGTACACTCGCGAATGGTTTCGCTTTTTGCGCAGAGGCCTCGATACGAGAGCACTTACTTGCCGCGAGCAAGGTGAGATATGGCGTTGCGGGGCTGAAAATATGCCCACGGAGTGTGAGAGTGTCGTTCCATTAGGTGTGTGAGTACGTGCATGTAGATAAAAAAAGCACGCATGTTGTATGCCGTCTGCATCGATGCTACCCCCACAGATTCCAAGATACGAATCCGGTTTATGAGCCTCGGATAGAATCCGCTGTCCGCCCATGGTTAAAAATAGAAATGCCTCTCCCAATGTGAGATTGAGTCGTCAGACAGCTGCCCCCCTTGAACTACAACGGCGGTCCTTGCGGATGGAAAAAGAAAGAAGTAATAAGAGCAGAGAATTATGGCGTGCCGGGGTCTGCATAGATGACGAATTGCGGCCGATCACACTACTATTGAGCAGCCGCGATATTGTTTGGCCGCGCGCAGAAGAATATTACCGAGAGATGATCCTACCGAGATGCCTTCCAGCGAGAAAAAGCAAAGATAAGAAGCTTACGCTCGCTTTTACTCATCTTGACCTACCCTCCCATTGTGCGTGCTGTTTTTTACGTGCGATATCTTGAGACGCGAGCGCTGACACGCTAAAGGGGGTTCAACCGTGAACGAGTTCCTCGCATTCGATGAGAGAAAGTGACGCTATGCAAGAGAGAAAGGCAGGAGAACTTGAGGGACCGCAATATTCCTACAACATCTGGACTTCCCGTACCACATTGCATGTCCTTGTGTAGGTTAAACTTTGACGGCAACTACAACGCACTATTTATAATACCTCAATACTGTTATTTAATGAACGAGTTTCATCCCTCGCGCGATGGCTGATATAAATTATAAAAATTATACCTTTACTTCGAAACGTTCGGATGGCGTTTTTTATGTGCATATGTTCAGCGACAGTAAAACATGTTTTTTACGAATACCTCGTTAAACACCTACTATTGAGCACTCTTAAGCTGGAGAAATTTATGTACCAACATACAGTAGGTGCCTCTTAAGGCCTAATGGCAACTCCTACATTAAGGATTACGTACGAATCGAACAGAGAATACATTCTCTCGCGACAATAACATGAGTGATGTAACAGTAAAGTCTAATTAATATGCAATAGTACAAACTCTACCTCCGGGCTTGTAGGCAATATAACTCCTTGATGTAACTTTGCCATAAAGTTAATATAATATCAATAACTATAACGCCAGCATTGAATAATGACCAATTAACCGCTCACCACCATGTTGAGTCCGATAATGTACCTACTCAAAGAAGACGCAGTAAAATAATTTCTGTTAAATTATGCTTGACGTTTTTTCCAAAACGTTTCAGTATAATTAATGTAGGATTTTTGATTGGAATGATATATTAAACGGTTTTAAACACAAAAGTAATGGTTGTAATGTTTCTCGCACTGCACTCTGTATTAAACGCTAATAAAGGTTCGCTCAAAACTCACTAAACGCATTCGCTGATAATCTCTAAATATTCGCTAAGATGCACACACTGTTACGCTTGAAAGTTTTGCAAAGACTCACTTATTTTAATATCGCGCTCAACACTTTTATACTGCTTGGTTTCTAGAACATTCCTAATAACAAATATAGATACATGTATTCTTTCTCACTCTCTCACTCTCGCTTTCTCTCTCTCTCATACGCACACTTTCTCATTACTCGTTCGTACAAAATCACACATCCCACATTAAAAATAAACACGCGATAATGAGTTAATATTGCGCTTCTTCAATTAGCGGAGTTAAACAAACGACGCAAATCATCTTCCATTAATCAACATTTTTGTCCAGGGTAATATTCCGTGGTTTTCGCAACACCTTTACCCAGGATTTGCTAAACGTTTCTTCTTCTCATAATACATGACAACAAGTGGCCCAAGGACAGTTGACACAAAATAATTTTGTTTACTTTGACCCTATATTACTCAACAAAGGACACATTGCGCTAATAACAGGTCACCGCTGCTCGCCTACTAGACTTCCAACAGTTTCAGTAACATGATACGGGTTCAGTTCGGGACATTTTATATCTTACGATATTGCGCCTGCCTTAACAATTTCCTCACTGGCACCGTGTCCGGATAATGAAATTCCGTTAGAAATTGTGCCGAAACTGTTAGGTAACGGGTTTTGAAGCTGGGCTAATGCAAGAGTTCAGAGCGTGCCTTGAAGACATGGGACCTCGTTACGTTGCTCTCTTCTTCTCGACGTCGCTGAGGAACTTGTCGAACGGCCCTCCAGCCCGGAGGTATTCCGATAAATAAAACATGCTCACGATCGTACCTCCAGGCGATCGATGGTAAATCCTTTGTCATCGAAGAAGGGCCACCCGAAAGCATGATTCACCGATGCCCACTCACCGGTGAACAAATCTATGCACTCACCATAAAACTTGCACTTCTTCCAGATTTGCTGTCGCCCTTCATGGAATGGATCAAAGCACATCGATCATGAGTATGAATATCGTACGTTAGATCAGTTATGTGCAGGCAACACGAGTTTTGTCTCGTATAAAATACTCGATGATCGTTGGCAGAAGTTTGGGATTCTTCCAGATTTGCTGTCACCCCTTTATGGAATCTATCAAAGCACATCGATCATGAGTATGAATATCGTACGTTAGATCAGTTATGTGCGAGCAACACGAGTTTTGTATCGTATAAAATACTCGATCGTCCTTGCGCAGGATGTTGAGATTCTTCCAGATTTGCATTCGGCCCCTTAATCGAATGTGTCAAAGAACATCGGTCATGAGTATGAATATCGTACGTTAGATCAGATATCTGCGAATAACACGAGTCTTGTTTAGTATAAAATACTTAATCGTCCTTGCGCAGGAGTTCGAGGTTCTTCCAGATTTGCTGTCGCCCTTTCATGTAATGTATCAAAGTACATCGGTCAGAATTATGAATATCGTACGTTAGATCAGTTATGTGCGAACACGAGTTTTGTTTCGTATACAATACTCGATCGTCCTTGCGCAGGATGTTGAGATTCTTCCAGATTTGCTGTCGGCCCCTTCATCGAATGTGTCAAAGAACATCGGTCATGAGTATGAATATCGTACGTTAGATCAGATATCTGCGAATAACACGAGTCTTGTTTAGTATAAAATACTTAATCGTCCTTGCGCAGGAGTTCGAGGTGCATCCAGATTTGCTGTCGCCCTTTCATGGAATGTATCAAAGCACATCGGTCAGAATTATGAATATCGTACGTTAGATCAGTTATGTGCGAACACGAGTTTTGTTTCGTATACAATACTCGATCGTCCTTGCGCAGGAGTCAACATTCTTCCAGGTTTGCTGTGGCCCCTTTATGGAATGTATCAAAGCACATCGGTCATGAGTATGAATATCATACGTTAGATCAGTTATGTGCGAACAATGCGAATTTTGTCTCGTATAAAATACTCGATTGTTCTTGCGGAGGAGTTCAAGATTTCTTCCAGATTTGCTGTCGCCCCTTCATGGAATCTATCAAAACACATCGGTCATGATTATGAATATCATACGTTAGATCAATTATGTGCGAACAACACGAGTTTTGTTTCATATAAAGTACCCGATCGTCCTTGCATAGGAGTTCGAGATTCTTTCAAATTCGCTATTGCCCCTTCATTGAATATATCAAAGCACATCGGTCATGAGTATGAAAATCGTACGTTAGATCAGTTATGTGCGAACAACCCGAGTCTTGTTTCGTATGAAACACTCGATCGTCCTTGCGCAGGATTTCGAGGTTCTTCCAGATTTTCTGTCGCCCTTTCATCTATCAAATCTATCAAAGCACATCGGTCATTAGTATGAATATCGTACGTTAGATCAATTATCTGCGAACAACACGAATCTTATCTCGTATAAAGTACTCGATCGTTCTTGCGCAGGAGTTCGAGATTCTTTCAGATTTGCTGTCGCCCCTTCATGGAATGTACCAAATCACATCGGTCATAAGTATAAATATCTTACGTTAGATCAGTTATGTGCAAACAACACGAGTCTTGTTTCCTTCAAAATACTCGATCGTCCTTGCGCAGGATTCGAGGAAAAGTGTATTTCGTACAGAAGACTCGTAAAGAGTTGATGGAAGATACCCAGGATCTCTCCCCTCGGAGTTCGTAAGTCAGAAGCGATAAAGACTCCGCTGAGTTTCGACGACAACGAAAAACGACAACGACTACCAGGTGGACGCTCGCCGCGTACATCCGTATCGTCTCAAGGACGAGTACCGAACCACGGGTAATGAAGATTCCATCGCCTTCTAAGTACCTGCAGAGAGCTTACTTTGCATGTCGTGCCGGCGTTAAAAATAGCCCCGCTTGCCCACTGCAGACGTTTTTGTACCAAGGATATCGGGGGAGACAACCATGACCCTCAGGATGTTTTCCACTATTGCGCCCGGTGCAAAGAACTAAAGTATGCTGGAGGCCAACCAAATGACGCTCTCTATTTTTTCGCGCGAACTATTTGGCGCTCTCAAGGAAACACCGTCAAAGTTTATTGTCCCGCCGTAACCTGTCCGGCGAATTATCCGGGGGACTTCTTGCAACTATTACAAGATGTGTAGGAATCAAACGCGTGATCCATGAGTCACACGCTGCCAAAAGCGCAGCTGCGCTGTGTTGCGCATTTCGAAGAACACAAAGCAGTTCAGGCCACATTGCGAAAGACTAAAGACGTGCGAAGTGTGGCTCGTGGTCACTTTTATTATACTACGTAATTGTTATCCCAAGCTATTTGTAACACTGGTAGAATATATTTTCATTAACCCCTTAACCTACAATGACGGGCATAGCCCCCGTACGATGGTCGGGCCAAACTTAAATTTTACGGGTATAGCCCGCGTACGATGATCGGGCCAAACCTAAATTTTACGGGCATAGCCCGCGTACGGTGATCGGGCCAGAAGTGAATATTACCTGGACTATTTGATACGCAATTACACTCTAATGCAATAATTGTGGTAGACGTAAGTATTACAAAATGTTTATTTATACAAAACTCTAAAATACAAAATTAGTAATCTGTAACGGTATGATATATTTCAAAGCATTCGGGTACATGTCTCGAACGCTGCGCGAGCTTGTATACAATTTCGGCCCAACATCTTCGAATCTAAATCGTAGGTTAAGGGGTTAATGTAGTAAATCCGATTTATTCTCTGTGTCTTCTCCCTTCTACAGATGTATGCCGATAACTTTTAGTAACGACGTTCGTAATTAGATAACCCGCACGACACTGAGGCGCGAGTCTTTGCGACTACGATAGGCAGCCTGAAACGATGCTTTAGAGCTTTTTTGTTGCCTTCCTTCGCACAAGAATGGCTCGATGTACTTCGTAGCCAGTCGTAACGAATTTATCAGCGGCACTGAATATTCGCCTCGGCGAATCGCGATCACTTCACAATAGAGCGAAATTAATACCGGTCGAGCTTCCGCCAGCTCCTCGCGAAACGACGCGGGATTCCATTGGGGACCGGAGAGTTTCTCACATGCATACGGCAGCTAGAACGTTTTGCGTGAGAAACCGGCGAATGCCGATGTCGTGCACCGCCCTGACACTCTTGTAACTTTACAAGTAGTCGCAAGTAGCCGGCGGCATGCGGCGTTTGTAGTTATGGAAGTGGTCACCGACGAGTTTCCTAGAGGCGAGATCGGGGTGAAGAAGATCCCTGGGGGCAAAACGGGGAGACGACATTCTTTCGACTCGAGCGTACCCGACACTCCGGCCTATGGGGTTTCGCTATGACGCGAGCCGATCTTGTTCGTTCATAAAGCACTTACGATAATGGGATAATCGTTTAATTCATAATCGCGGAACGTACGATCCGAGACGAAGCGCGCAATTGTAAAGGCTGGCAATACTTTAACGAAATATTGCGAATTGCTCGACGCTCGGAGCCGTATGTCTCGAGGCGTATCATAATCCTAGCGGACGAAATTAGCCAAATAAGCGGATGGGAGGATTTATTGTTCCTCCGCATCAGAAATTCCCTCGGCGGAAGTTACAAATCACGCGAATGCGCGAAAGCACCGGGCGCCCATACGTGTCTCGCCACTTAACAGATTTATAATATCGAACGTTGCATTAAATCTCGCGCCGCGACCGTACAATTTGCAGATACCGAATTTTTCTGCCGTTTACGTCGATGGCATGCTGCGCCTCGACTCGCACGAAATCGCCGATCGGAGCGGGGATCGACGTTTCCTGAAAAGCGAAGAATGGCAGGCGGGGAATGTCGCGATACCGCAAGAAACCAGGTAAACGCCGACTCAAACTCATTACCTAACGGTGCCGCGTTTCGCGAATTGCTTAGTGTACTCCGCGACGATGGGGACTGCCAATTTATTTTGTAAAGAATACGCGAGAAGAGGCACGGTGTGACGGAGGCAGAGAGGAAAAAATCGTACAAATAAAGCTGTACGAAGTCTGGTGGTAAATACGAAGTACGACAGAACGCGGGAAGTTGGTGAAGCCTTTTAGTAAGACCTTTTAATCGGTCTCCTCGGTTGTTCCTCCTTTTTTACGGAGCACGGGGGAGTAATGATAGCGCGCCGAGCGGATATACAATGGCACTCGTCGGATAATGACAATGTTTCGGGCTGAATGCCGAAGAATGTCAGGTCGTTGCCCGTACGACATTCGCGCATTCACCCGTAATTGTCATGCACGGGACATTAGTAAGTCACGTCCGAGGCTGAGCTACGATTCCCAAGAGACATGCATTCCGCACCCGCCTGAAAGAATATAAGCAGGAACTCACTTTTTCCACGCCGCGTGTAAAGGGTCGCGAGGAAATATTTCGACGGAATTCATTTCAAAGGTTTACGCGGCCGTGTACAGCTGTAGAAATATCGTGCATTTTCTACTTATACGCATGAACGTATCACAGAGATTTTTAACGCAACCAACTGTAGGTTTAAACACGTGAAACTAGAGAGTATAATATTTGTAAACAATAACAACACAATCGAGACACTTTAGTCTTATTTCCTAACCTTTCGTCGTTTCATCGTTTTACCTTTTTGTATTTACGTCATTTCGTTTTTATGTTTTGTTTTCAACTGGCTATTACGCAACCAAACAACATAATTCAATAAACTCGTCACTTATATATAATGCCCTATGTATAATAATCACTCATATATATATATACATACAACATACCATAGCAACCAAACAGCATAATTCAATAAACTCGTTACCTATATATAATACCTTAATATAATGATTGAGAATCAGAGGTGACCTTTGCTTGCCAACAAGAGGACCCTGTATTTGAGATCCTACACAACGATTTCGCGTGAATAAAACATCGAACATTGATCATTGGACGATTCTACGGTAACATACCCATGAAGCTAATTTACTTTAAATTTGCGCACTAATCATACCCCGACCCGAGAGATCTCATAATCGTACATGAAAATCGTCGAGCGGGTTTTCAAATAACATTATTACAGTGTATGATACCAGCAATGCTGGTAACTCGACGTAAATGGTAGTACGTGTTGCGCATGTACGCACACGCTGAGAAAGTACTTGCTGTAATTGAGGCATTTAAATGAGCAACGATTGATTTATAAACCATTTGGCTTGTTTGCAAACCTTACTCCTGCATCGCCATAGTCTCGAGGGAATTAAATTGATGCTCCTGCAGTGATTAGGATGCCCCATGCGGGCGCTTGTTTGTTATAAAACAGACGTTAAAGCGAAAAATAAGTGGAGAAAGTTTAAATTGTGCGTCTTCCTGACTTTTATGTTCTCTGTACGAATAACCGTGTGCGTATTCGGGCAGCAATTATTCGCTCCTCCATGGCAATGGGTTTCCGTGTGATGACACTATGTTTCACACAATTTACGAATGATTCACCTACGCCCCCAAGTAGTACCTTTCTAATTACTGTTCGCGGATCATGGAAACAATCGCTAATGACCGATGGCACGGCGCTGTTTCGTAGACAAGACTTCGCGCCACGTTCGCATAAATACCAAATTCAGATTATAAATCCTCAACATCACGGGACGTACTCGAGGGCATGAAGGGGCGTAACTAATAGCCGTGCGACGTCGCTCGAGAGACTTTGAATGGTGCTTTGCATATCCGGATTTATGAATGCGCCGATGGGCTAGCATTACAGATTTATCTGATAGAATACTGACTGTCTTATGTTATCGATGGCGAAATTGGTGACTCGATGACATAAGGACGTCAGGATTGAATTCGCTCAGGCCGATATCCGCGCAACTGAAGTTTACAAGTATAAGCACTTAAATCTCCCCGCTACGCTTAATAGAAAACAAACACTATTATGCATAACGTAAAGTATGAGCATTCTCGAATGCTGTAGTATTTCATAGCATCGCCGTTCTAATACAGCAAAATACTCACGGCAATCAAAGTGTTAATTATGTGAGAGTTTGTCGGTATTTACTCCGTTATATTTAGGATTTGTAAGTACTGCTATGGCAGATTATTTAATTTTGTGACCGCGATGTCCTGTGTGTACGTAATAATACAATTCATACGAGCGTAACGAATGTTGTCAAAAGAAGTTTTTAGGTCATAACTTTGGGCGATTGTATTATAAAGGGCAGAGAATGTACAATAAATATAACATGTAACAACGTGTCGAATATCGTCAAATTAAACAATTACATCTACCGGTCGCACACAAAACACATAACCGAAAAATTCGTGTTTAATTTATGCAGGGTCATAATTAAGGATAACTATGTTACTAAAGATGATGAAGAGATAAAAAACACACTTTGTGTTGGATATTGCTGTTCAATCCGTGATTACATCAATATGCCATCTCCACTTAATTACCAGCTTGTATGTGTGTATCAAATATCGTCACAAGGGCGATATAGATTAGATTATGTCATCACCATTACCCGCATGTATCACATACGCAAGACAAGATATTTATTCTGATTTACGCAAGACTGTAATTTAGGAAGATCGTCGCGAAGAGCTATCCAATTTGTGGTACGAATAATTTGTAGTCGATCGGGTCTGTTCAAGCTAGACATTCTACGACTATCCGTCTATATTTGTGTAAATGCGTGCACGCGCGCCTGTATACGAGCGAGATGCAATCAGTGATCTAATGAAAGTAACGCATTACGGTTAAAGGAAATTTAAACCGCGGGGTCGAGCTAGGAGATCGGCCGCGCTTGATGCTAAATCGGGTAAGCAAACCGCGGACGTTTATTTATATGAACTATCTGCTTGCAATCTCGCGAGAGCAGGTACCCCGAGTATTTCCACATGTATACAGGGGTCCTTGCGCAATCGAACGCCGACTGGGTGAGTGTATAATACACTGATGGATTAAACAACCGTGTCACACTATATTTTAATGGCCCGTGCGTAAATGTAGTCCAGGCGTCGTCAATTGATAATTGAGCCGTAAAACACGCACGCATACTGGAGAATTTAGTGCAAGTCCTTTACGACTTATTACCCGGGCTTCTAGCATAATGAGGCAAAGGTTACGTAACGATACTCTATATTCTTTCTTTTTTTTTTTTTTTATTAACACATTGACTGCCACGGTGGATACCGGTGACCGGTGCAAAAGATTTTACTGCGAATGCAAAAAATTCGCAATGAAGCCTATTTGCAATCTTGTAAAAACAATTGATATTGGCATGGTGCTTCAATACTCTGGCTTCTAGCAACTCTACGTTACCTTTATTTTACACGATTTAATCATACCCTGCAGTATTTCTTCGTACCGAGGTTCTAACGTAGCAAAATACGCTTGGCAGATAACGTGTTAACAGAAATTTTGTGCATTACATTGCATGGCATATTGTCACTCCACCAGTAGAACATCCTACATGCTAATAAACTCTCTTCCTCACCTTAAGCCCAAACGAAACGATACTTCATGATTCGCTGGTTCAGTCCTTGCTATCCCTTTCCTTGCAAACGACAACGGACCTTTCAACACGCAACCACCAATTAGCCGTCGGCGTCACAAACGAGTAGTGTATCCTCTCACGATATCTCGCGCATGACCCGCATGTCGCATTTAGAACGTCCCGCTCGTAAACCAAATCACGCTGCTTAATAGATTGAGCAATAATTTACGGAACGCACGAGCCTCAATGCGTTTTCATGTTTTGCATACTGTCGACTTCTCCGTTTTTCGAACCCGCAAGAGATGGATCATGACTTCGTTGTAGTTAGTGCGACAGAAGGCATAACCAACAACCGCGTGCTCCAGATAAGAAAAAAGTGTCACGCTTTATGGCGAACCCAAGATCCTGCTATTGTGTCACCTGCGAACAAACGGTAAACTGACAAGAAACGTTTGCTTGTACTATTGGCTTTCGGATGGTTGCCGCGTTCTTTCCCAGCATTTGCCGACGATTTCCGGAAGTCAACAATATCAAGAATCATGGCCGCGAAAGTTTTCAATTTAAAAAGAAACGTTTGCTTGTATTATTGGCTTTTGAATAGTTGCCGCGTTCTTTCCCAGCATTTGCCGACAATTTCCAGAAGTCAACAGTATCAAAAATCATGGCCACGAAAGCTTTCAAATTAAAAAGAAACGTTTGCTTCTATTATTGGCTTTTGAATGGTTGCCGCATTCTTTCCCAGCATTTGCCGACGTTTTCCGGAAGTAAATAATATCAAGAATCATGACCGCGAAAGTTTTCAATTTAAAAAGAAACGTGCTTGTATTATTGGCTTTCGGATGGTTGCCGCGTTCTTTCCCATCATTTGCTGATGTTTTCCGAAAGTCAACAATATCAAGAATCATGGCCGCAAAAACTTTCAAATTAAAAAGAAACGTTTGCTTGTATTATAGGCTTTCGAATGATTGCC
Organism: Cryptocheilus praepositus; assembly: GCA_033815515.1. Taxonomy (NCBI): domain Eukaryota; kingdom Metazoa; phylum Arthropoda; class Insecta; order Hymenoptera; family Pompilidae; genus Cryptocheilus; species Cryptocheilus praepositus. Next base: position 4,897,665 of record JAWWQZ010000285.1, read on the forward strand.
GCGTCCTTTCCCAGCATTTTGCCGACGATTTCCGAAAGCCAATAATGTCAAGAATCATGGTCGCGAAAACTTTCAAATTAAAAAGAAACGTTTGCTTGTATTATTGGCTTTCGAGTGATTGCCGCGTCCTTTCCCAGCATTTTGCCGACGATTTCCGAAAGCCAATAATGTCAAGAATCATGAACGACAACTTAAAACTCTCTGTCCTATTACTCAACTATCTCTAAACAAAGAAAACTCTATCTTCGCGAAAGCTTTAAAATTAAGAAGAAACGTTTGCTATTTTGATATTCTCGTTAATCATATTAATATTTATACCAAAATTGTAATTCTCTTGATGCTACAAAGGATATGCAGCACAAGCTGGTAAGGACATTAATGGGGGGATTTATAAGGTTCTATGCAAATACAGGAGTGACGGTATAAATACACCAGTACACAGAACTAGTTTATGCAATTTTCAAACTTTCAGACCGCACTAAATAGAAACATGTAATGTATATTCTTTGGTTAAAACAGGACGCGGTGGAGTAACACTCTTTTGTCTGAGGGCTAAACGTTATCACGTCTAAATTAATTGTTCCTGATTTGTGTGAGCAGTTCGCTAGGTCAGGGATTATTTTTTAGGTTTGATATTTCGGCCAATCACGATACGCGTATGGATTGCTACTTGCGCTATTTTTGTGATGCAACTTGCGCTATTACATAAGCGTTCGCACGCGGAACAGTCTGACGCAAGATAAATTTTCCAAAACTTGCCGTTTGGCAATGTTTGCATTTCTCACTTCTGTTGAACTGTACTTTGCTCACGGATCAATAGCGATGATGTATTGCTAGGCGAATTCCATTAGCGTGAAACATAAGGAAGGCAAACTGGAATACGTTATTTTCGCCAGTCATAACGGCACTCTGCATGTATCTGCCTTAACGATACGGACACCGTGACTAATTAAACGCCCGGAAGAGTTCACTCTCCAATTCGCTCGGAGATTACTGATTACGCCAGAGTGTGTACGTAAGTACGTACGAGATATACAGTGAATCAATGGTGTATCGGCACACCCCGTTTTTTCCAAATATTCTTACGCAGTCAATTGATAGACGCGTAAAAAAATATGTAATTTAACGCCTTTTAGTGTATAAAGGTATGGTGTTGTTTTAGAGATCTGAATTATAGTTTGGGGAAATAAGAAAAAAATGGAAGTTTCTTGGTCAAAAAAGTATTTACACGATTGCAAGTATAGAGCAAGGCAAACAATTTCACGCTATATTACATCTCATACACGATTGTAAGGACACGAATATAAACAGTTTGCCAAATTGCCAAATTGATTACAGGTCGTAATTAATGCGAAGATCTTCTATACCAAATATTAAATACCGTGTTTTGCATAAGCTACATAATTGAGGCTTTTGAAAGAAAACATGCTTATACATGTTAAACGATGTTAAAGTGTATATTTTTTATTTATTCATCAAATGACCGTGTGAAGATATTAAAAAAAAAAACGGAGAATGCCAATATTTCTTTGATCTCCTGTAGTCTCTGTAACCTGCGTCAAGGGGCCAGGAATTAATATGCCATAATGCAAATAATGGGATAGTGACATATTTGTTACTAATACTTCCATTTCACGATTACTTTGTGAATATTGCCTTTTATGCTTTTGATATTGCCATTATTATTTTATCTCTTGTTTTACTATTGCTTAAGAATGTATGATATTTCTTGCACTTTCTCGTACTTTTATCGCATTTCTATTTGATATCAGTGTATTTTATACGTTTCTGCCGTTTATATATGTGCCCATAATTATGAAAGTGGTCTAAGTCAAAATTTAAAAAAAATGAGTTTATCAGTTATTTCATACCACATTATTTTTAACTAAATTTATTCAATGTAATTTTTACGAAATTGTCAAAAATGAACCATTAGATAGTGGTTGTAATTTCAACATTATATGGAATTCATTTAGTTTTAATTATGAAAGTGGTCTAAGTCAAAAATTTAAATAAATTATATAAACAACTTGAAAATGGCACGTGGCCTTCTTTGACGCGTTTCTGAACTACATAATAAAATAAATGACAATCAAATTTTAATAAGAACGACAACTTCATTTTTAACGAAGTCACTAGAAGAATCAATAACAAGAAGAGTAAAAAATACCGCGGGTGAATCTGTCTCTTGGCTACAAATTCAATGGATGAGATTCTTGAAAAATGAACCTTATAAAATGTTCTATAAAACATCTTTAGATGATTCTAAATTTCACGTTTTGGATCTTTCACCTAAAAAAGGAAGACCAAAAATATACGGAAATATTAAATTACTTCCATTATACACCACCATTAGACCAGTATCGGAAGAAAAGCATAAAGATATTATGAGTTTACTACCGTACATCCCTCCAGTTTTTCAGGAACGTTTTAAGAATCTTAAATACTCGAAATAATGATAAAAATGGATTACTGTTTAAAAATAATTAATAAATGTAATAAATGTTCACGAATTATTTCAATCAAATTATTGTTTCAAATAAAACTCAAAGTTCTTTATTGCTTTAAGTCATTTATAGGACATTCAGTTAATTTTGAAAATGGTCTAAGTCAATTCAATCTTTAAAAATAATATTATCGTATAAAATTCACACAAAATTTCATATTCATAGTAAATTTCCATTAATTAAGACTAATAAAATTATAAATTAAAATGTCGCATAATGTAAAAATATTTTTTAATTTATTCAAATGCAATTCATTAAATATCTCGAAACAAGAAATATATGACTTAGACCACTTTCATAATTATGGGCACATATGTTCTTCATAATTATTTTTAATAGTATAATTATTTTTACCTATCATCGTTTACCTATAATATTACAATCCTGCCGTAGTTTTTATGGCACTCATTTTTTTTTTCAAATTAAGTAGGAGAATGAAACGGGATATGAAATTCGCATGGAGTAGACATTGCTCCTGTGCGTGTCGGTACTCTACGTTTCTCAGCCACGCTCGCTTTGTCAACCTACATCTGCGAACACTCCTTTCTTAGGATACTTACCCAGCAGGTCGATGGATTTTTGATAACCAGGTAAATCAACAACTTACATGCGTCGTTCGCAAGCGCCTGTGTAAGCATTTCACGATACGAATAATTTTCTTAGTACACGTGCATTTGGATCGTCCGTCATTCAACCATAAAAGCCATGTGCTACCGCAAATTTGCCAAACGATATCGTGATCACGGAAAAGTTCCGCGGTCGCCTCTTACGGACGGTTACCTACAGTTACGTGAAACACCTTGCGAAGTCAATCGCGTAATGTGGTAGAACGACAACATGCTGAAGAGTTACAGTTCAAGACAGACGGGTAAACATTCTTTCGATTTCTTCTCGATACGTAGAAAGATATATTTGCCACTTCAATCGATTTTGCATTTTGTCACGTCGATCGAATTTGCATTTTGTCACTTCGATCGATTTTGCATTTTGCCACTTCGATCGATTTTGCATTTTGCCACTTCGATCGATTTTGCATTTTTCCACTTCGATCGATTTCGCATTTTACCACTCCGATTGAATTTACATTTTGCCACTTCCATCGATTTTGCATTTTGCCACTTCCACCGATTTTGCATTTTGCCACTCCGATCGATTTTGTATTTTGCCACTTCGATCGATCTTGCACTTTGCCACTCCGGTCGATTTTGCATTTTGCCACTTCGTTCGATCCTACATTTTGCCACTTCGATCGATTTTGCACTTTACCACTTCGATCGATTTTGAATTTTGCCACTTCGATCGATTTTGCATTTTGTCACTTCGTCCAATTTTACATTTTACAGATTACGTTTTTCGAAACACAACATGTGCGGCGCTTCGTATTCTGAACTAGATAAATGAAAGGTACGTCAATATTTTTACTCCCAATTTACAACGCAGATATGTCTCGACACATTTCGATTAATTCGCATGTCTATCCGTCGTGCAATAGCACCGCCCTTTACCTCGTACTTTACTGCGTAAGTCTCAGACTTGAACTTTGTGACAGGAGCCAGCGGTGCGAGCGTTTCGTGTGTTTATGGGTGAGAGCCGGTCGTGCGTTACAAAAAATGTCACGTTACTTAGTGTTTCGAGAAAGTAGGACGAACAATCAGATCTCCGCGCCTTGGCCGAACACGCCCGGCACATATATTATAAAGCGCCCCGATACTACCAAAAACTGCGCAGTTACCTATTGTCATGGGATAACAAAGCGTGACTGTTTTCTCGCGTGCGGTCCGTCGGGGTCTTTGTGTTATGTCTGTTACGCAAAAGGACTTTGCAAAAGCGGGGCGGGTAGCATTGTGACGACCTAATAGGAAAACACGCGGAACAACTCGCGTTCTTTCCCTACGAGGCAGACTGTGTTCCACTGCGTCTCCTTCTCGTGCATTCATCTCTCTTCTCCTCTTCTCTCTCCCTCCCTCCCTCTCTCTTTCTCATTTGTAATGCAATCGCGAGCGTGGTAAACATTCGCCGCAGGAGTGCGGAACAGTCGTCTGGTGTAAGGTACAAATCGAGCAGCTGAACGTGTTACAGCTGATCAAAATGAGCTCTGATAAAGTGACCCGGTAACATGTGGCACTTGAATTGTATGTAAATCGTCTGACATTAATCCAGCATGCGACCCGATTACCCGCTCTCCCGGATTGCCAGGGAGACGCAGCACGACTGCATTTCCATGGGCACCATGCTAAATGGTTAAATGCCCTATTGCGCATAAGTTACTCTGGAACATTGTTCTCTTTTGTCCTTTACTGGCCGCTTGTGCTACGATACATTTCATAAGTGTAGGATTTAGATTGGAATGATAGTATTAACCCCTTAACCTACGATTTACGTCCGAGAATTTTGGGCCGAAAACATAAACAAGCTCGCCCAGCCTTCGAGGCATTCGCATGACTTGTTTAGTACGAAGTTTTGTGCAAAGTTCCCTTACATCTACTAGAATGTTTCGAATTGTATCACACCGTTGTATATTATTAATTTTGTATTACTTGCATCTACCACCATTATTACATCAGGTTGTAATTACTTATCACATATTCCACAAGTTTTTATAAGTTTAGGAGGGCGCCGCCGCTAATTTATATTTGGCCCGATCATCGTATGGCATAGCCCGTAATATTCACTTTTGGCCCGATCATCTACTACGGGCTGTGCCCGTAATATTTACTTTTGGTCCGATCACCTATTACGGACTATGCCCGTAGTTGTAGGTTAACCCCTTAACCTACGATTTAGATTCGAAAATGTTGGGCCGAAATTGTATACAAGCTCGCGCAGCGTTCGGGACATTTGCACGACTTGTGTAACACGCTAATCCGGGCTTTGAATGCTTTGAAATATATCATACCGTCACAGATTACCTATTTTGTATTTTGGAGTTTTGTATAAATAAACATTTTGTAATACTTGCGTCTACCACAATTATTGCATCAGACTGTAATTGCGTATCAAATATTCCACGTAATATTCACTTCTGGTCCGATCACCGTACGCGGGCTATGCCCGTAAAATTTAAGTTTGCCCGATCATCGTACGCGGGCTATGCCCGTAAAATTTAGGTTTGCCCGATCATCGTACGCGGGCTATGCCCGTAAAATTTAGGTTTGGCCCGACCATCGTACGCGGGCTATGCCCGTCATTGTAGGTTAAGGGGTTAAGGGGTTAAACGGCTTTGGTCACAAAAGTAGTAGCTATAATGTTACTCGCACTACACTCTATATTACACGCTGACACTCTCAAAAGATTCGCCAAAACTCGCGGACTATTATCGCGGACACTTATCTCAACATCGCGCTCGACCCTTTTATTCTGTTTGGTTTCCATGATAATGAATTTGTTCGAGAACCTTCTTAATAACAAATATACACTCATACATTCTTTCTCCCTCTCTCTCTCTCTCTCTCTCTCTCTCTCTCTCTCTCTCTCTCTCTCTCTCTCTCTCTCGACGTATTTTTCGGGTTCCATCTAAGCACTTTCTGTAGACTCAGGGTTGTGGTACTGTTACCGTGAATGACCGAAATTGGAGAATGTCGACTTTCACCGGTGAATGTCAACAGATACCAAATACGTCGGTGAAAGATCGAATATTTCATTACATTGTTGTACATTCGGACCCTCTCCGGTGTGTGTCGACAATTAGTGCATGGTGAATGTATTTACCGATGTAAGTCGGTATTTAGCAAATATTTCGGACATACACCAAGCGACCATGTGAATGTTGACATTCACCGGTAAAAGTCGACATTCTCCAGATTTCGGTGTTTCACTGTAACAATACCATAACGATAACTTTCCAGTGCGTTCATTGTCTTTAGTTGTTTACTTCAAGGTTTTTTACTCAATCCCATCGGACTTTAAAGGACACGGATCCGTGACAGGCACGGTGCGTTTACTGGGGATATAGTGAATATTCAACAGTTAGTCATTCATAAGTTTCCATGTAAAAGAAACAATGCAAATTAATCGCTTGTCATCATTCATCGCGCAACGATGTTTTGCCGGAGCTTAGGGAGGAACGTATGAGCTATCTTGTTTTCATCGCTCCCAACCGACGCCCCATTAACAAAACTTTTTGCGCGAACAACAATGATAGCCTGACGCAAGCTATGATCATAGTTGGTAGGCGGGTTCTTCCTGAAGTGCGCTTGATTGCTGTAAACTAGCATGCCGTGACACATTGAGTTCATTTAAATGTGCTCGCTCATGCTTTTGTTGGAACAATTTCATCGATGATCGAGAAACGCAGATAGCGATCGTCCTCGTAACCCATAACTACCGTCTTACCCGGGAAAAAGAGGCGGTGTGACAAACATAATCTATTGCGCATAACGGTCCGATCGACGTCTGAATACTCGGGAAAATTACACTCTGCGCGCGACAATTCCAGATGTAATCGACGAATGACGTACTGAGATCTCGGTCGCGACCGTAGACGAAAAGTTCAAAAAGAATTGTTTCGCATCCCGTCCATATGGCGGATCAGCGATTAATTGACGTAAATTGGCTCATAGAAGATAAGCGATATTTTCAATCTCAACCGAAGTCCCGCTGTCTGGCTCGCTTTAGTAAACAATTCATTGGATCGAACGATAAGACTCGCACGCGATCTCAATATATGTGTGCCGTGTTAAAATACGTTTTACGTTTCTTTCGACTCGTTACCGCAAAGTTCTACATAAATTTGTTGCGAAACTCCGGTGTTTTCCTTCGTACCCGCTGATACAATTCCGCAACCGAGATTAATCGAAAATATTTGCAGTCTCGCACGACCCGCATATATACGCGTTTCGCTGACGTTTTCAAACGTCTCGTTTCTGCGCATTCCTATGCCGCATCAAAAGCTAACTGAGAGTGCTGTTTTATTCCGTTCCAAAGTCCAGCCTGACGAGTGAGTGCAAAAACTAGTTGCGACGACGAATCGAGTACGCCGTCGCGCAAATAAATATCAGCACATCCTCCGCATTAATAACAGCGCCACGCGTACGCATTGTTCGCAAACGTTCGTTAATTGCAGACTGGACATGCTCGAGACTTGAAATCTACGCGGTTGTGCAATATTACGAAGCTAAGCTTTGCAAGAAAAGTCCGCGCTCTCGACGATGAGGTAACTACGTTTGCCAATTAACTCGCGGGGAACCTCGAACTGGTAACCCCGGTTCCAGAAATCCCTGCAGAACCAGATACGTACACACGCTCATGTTTTCTCGTGTAATAACGCATCGAGCAATCTCCGCGGAATCTTCCTGCTCGCTCGCTTGATGTCGAGGAAGCACGAGCTTGCCCTGGGCAAATTGCTCGTCGTTTTAACGAAGGCGTTCCATTTCGCCCCGCGGATTGATACGTTCCACGGGGAATCGTACTTCTCTTCTTGAACGTTGATTAAGCTTCCAGTGGCGCGTTAAGGCCAATTCACATTTGAGCGGAACGTGTCTCACGTGAAGTGCGATCGTTTAAAAATTTGAAAAAGCCGCAACACGGGAACGAGCAGGTACCAGCGTAGATCACGAGTGTTGGATCGCGGTAATGGCTAGACATCTGGCTTTTTCGTGCGCAAATAAATATATGAGGCATTTATTTTGAAAGTGGCCTAACTCCATTTATCTTCAAATCGAGATAAATAACATTTACTGATAAATAACATAAATTTGTACATATAACCATGGTAACCGGAAAATATTGAAAAACGGAGTTAGGTCACTTTCAAAATAAACGGCTCATATGTCCGAATGTCCCGTACGGTGAAATCCGAGTTTGTTAGATTTATTATTTGCCGGCAGTGTGCAATTATGTAGTGAGCTTAAGTAGGAAGTTGTCTTATCCCCGACGGGATCCGTCGCTTATCCCCTTTTTACATAAATTATTCCCTTATTTTGCAGTCCTAAAAAGTCGCCCCGTCGTTCAATTAAATCTTTGCGCAACGTCGATTTTTATTCGGCGATACGAACGTATATGTGCGCTTCCTCTCGCTGTCGGCACTTATCTTAGGAAGTACGAACGAGGATGCATTTTTTTCCGCTGCCAATGCCGCGTCCCTTTGCGCTTAGCTCTCCATGTCATTAGTATCGGCGGACAGTGCCTATCGAGAAACATGTCTTCTTCGACGTTCGTTGCCTGTAGATGCAATTAGTGCTTAAGGGTTCCGTGCGAGATTCCGAAGCCCGCCAGACTTTGCACATGGATACTTGGACGCAGAGTTTACGCCAGACCAGGATTAATCGCCGTGTTTCTCGGCATGGAAAGACGCTCCGTGTTCAACGATCCCGTGGATTCTGCTTCCTGGAGGCTACCGACACAGTACGACGTATCTGATGCCGTCGGCAAACACATTTCTGCCCGAAAATTGTCGAGGTTTTACATAGTTTTACACGTGTGACTTCAATGGATGTTGAATGTGCGTAAAATTTTCCGAGTCCCTTATCGGTAGCTGATAAAACATCGTTCAACCTTTATGGTATGCATTTTTTTTCTCTTAAATCGGGTGCGTACATTGGTTTCACGTATTTCATATACATTGTCTCAGATGTATTTTAACCCTTTATGGGCCCGCATGACTTTGAAGTCACATATGGATAAATCGATATTTTATTAAATAATTTAATTTTATTACTAGATAGCGTATACATCTTGTTATATAATGTCTCCTTAGTAACCAATAACATGCTTGATGCGGTTATCAGCTGCAACCGGAAATGTCAAAGTAAACGCTTCTGCAAGTTGTCTACAAATAGAAGCCAAAGAAACCGTCTTGTGTAATTGTCATTATTTGTTCTTCTATCGGTGCTTGTTAAACAAGAAAAGCGTACGGAATAGCTTTTGGTTTGTATATCAATAATGTCTTATTTGATTTTACTGATATAATGTCTTATAATGATTTTACTACTATTTTCATGGGATATAGCTTTGTGACTTTCAAGACACAATGGGCTATTAATGGTAGGGTTCGATATAGGTATTTGCGATAACGTTCATGTTTTCTTTGCTTTTTAGTTTTATATATCAGAGGCCCGAAATATGGATACAAAATCATATAAAAATAACAGAGGAATAGGAATAAGAAGAATTAGCAGTACTAAATCAGAAGATTCTTTATGCTTTTATACACACAAGTGCAAACGTTGTAAGCCGTTGTTACTTCAAAGTTACAAAATGTATTCGTTATAACAAAATAGTTGAAACTGCTGAATTCATTGTTGATATGTATTTTGAGGTTGATATTTGTTGATTTCACGTTACATAGATTTTTTATAGCCACCAAAAAAAAATTCGGTCCGTAGTTAACACATTGCGTACAGATCATGAATCTCGTTTTAATGTTGATCGGTACGTTGCTAAAGTAATAAAGCCTTATGGCAATTTTTGATAGTATAATTGCGAAGTAAACGAATGTCAGAAGGTCGAAAAAGTGTAAATGTATCAGTCCGTATTACAAAAAGGCTCAAATCTATTGTATTCAAGTTTTTAGGACATTTAAAAATTTGCGAGGTCTGTGTGAGCAAGAACGCCGTACACGATGTGTTAAGTTCGGATCCTATTAAATTAATCGCGATGCCAATAGACCGGCGACATTCTACCTGTATTATACAACGAAAGGTGGTCAACGCTCGCGCGTTGGTTGTGGAGAACAAAAACTTGTAACATCCGAAGGAAGATGGTATTTTAACAGATTGCATACGAATCACGAATCTCGTTTTAATGTTGATCGGTACGTTGCTAAAGTAATAAAGCCTTATGGCAATTTTTGATAGTATAATTGCGAAGTAAACGAATGTCAGAAGGTCGAAAAAATGTAAACGTATCAGTCCGTATTACAAAAAGGCTCATATATATTGGACTCAAGTTTTTAGGACGTTCAAAAATTTGCGTGAGCAAGAACGCCGTACGCAATGTGTTAAGTTCGGATCCTATTAAATTAATCGCGATGCCAATAGACCGGCGACATTCTACCTGCATTATACAACGGAAGGTGGTCAACGCTCGCGCGTTGGTTGTGGAGAACAAAAACTTGTAACATCCGAAGGAAGATGGTATTTTAACACATTGCGTACGGATCACGAATCTCGTTTTAATGTTGATCGGTACGTTGTTAAAGTAATAAAGCCTTATGGCAATTTTTGATAGTATAATTGCGAAGTAAACGAATGTCAGAAGGTCGAAAAAGTGTAAATGTATCAGTCCGTATTACAAAAAGGCTCAAATCTATTGTATTCAAGTTTTTAGGACATTTAAAAATTTGCGAGGTCTGTGTGAGCAAGAACGCCGTACACAATGTGTTAAGTTCGGATCCTATTAAATTAATCGCGATGCCAATAGACCGGCGACATTCTACCTGCATTATACAACGAAGGGTGGTCAACGCTCGCGCGTTGATTGTGGAGAACAAAAACTTGTAACATCCGAAGGAAGATGGTATTTTAACAGATTGCATACGAATCACGAATCTCGTTTTAATGTTCATCGGTACGTTGTTAAAGTAATGAAGCCTTGCGGCAATTTTTGATAGTATAATTGCGAAGTAAATAAACGTCAGAATGTTGAAAAAGTGTAAACCTATCAGTCCGTATTACAAAAAAAGCTCGTATGTATTGTATTCAAGTTATTAGGACGTTTAAAAATTTGCGGGGTCTGTGTGAGCAGGAACACCATAGGCAATATGTTAATTTCGGATCCTATTAAATTAATCGCGGTGCCGACAATAGACCGGCGACATTCTACCTGCATTATACAACGGAAGGTGGTCAACGCTCGCGCGTTGGTTGTGGAGAACAAAAACTTGTAACATCCGAAGGAAGATGGACAGGAGAAAGTTGCGATGTGGCTCTGTGTTTACTGGTTTTTCTTTCATGGAACCAGCAAGGCACTGGTCAATGTCAACGTCGAAAAACTCTTTCCAGTCCAATAAGAATGATGTCTTTGTATGTCGATCACAGGTTTCCGTCGGATTAAGATGTAACTCCCCATCATTGCTCTCACTTATTCCTGCTTTTCTCTACGCCGGCCGTCCTTGTGCGCAATTACCGCTCGAAATATTCGCGGTCCTATTTTTGTCCCACGGAGTAGAGTCCTCGAAACACCTTCCCTTTCGTGATGACCGATTAAGCGAGTGCTTTTTGCCGGCGTCGCGTGTGCTCGGTGAAAGCGGAGGCGTTTGCAATCATTTTATAATCAGCCGTAGGGAAAGTGTCCTTGTGCATTCCCGTGTGGCGTCGAAGAGGACGTGTTCGAGATAACGCCGTGGCAAATACCGACGTAAGATTTTTGCCCAAACAGTTGTCCAAGAAATATAGCGGTGTCCGTTGGAAAATTAAATTTTACGATTGGACTTTTACCCAGAAAGAATGTCAGCGCAGAAAATGAAGAGGACAAACTCACTGAACCGCGATGTTGATCAATGCGAATTCCACACTTATCGATTTGGGCGGCGATAAATAACGGATAAGTCATATCAGTTTGCGTTACCCAGTTTCGCGTCAGTAATCGACTTTTCGAGCTGAGCGCATCTCAGAAACTCTCGCATGGCAGAGGAAACGGTCGTATTATAGTAAATCCCGTTCCTTTATTACGGCCATTAGTGCTCGCTTTTAAGAGGTCGGCACTCATCCTGTTCCGCGTAGAAAGATCTTCCCGCATATTCTATTCTTTATTTCACACGTGCCTTAGAATACTCCGACGCGGAGAAACTTTCCCGAATTCGTTAGTCGCGGTCGTTTACACTGGAAGTTGTAACTCGGTCGCCCGCTTCTCTATTGCCATTACAAAAGCGTCGACAAAAGCGCGCTCGATAATGTTGGCAGTACGTTAAACGATTCATTCAATTCTTTCGCTATGACTATGACAAATGACTCGGTTTATAGGACTTAGAACGGCTAAAACGTAGAGTTTCGTGCTATTCTTGTCTCAAGGACGCTGTGACATTTTCAACGAACGCCGCTTCCTGGTTTTCAGTACTTAGGACTCGGGAACCTTTTGTACGAGAATTCGTGAAACGTCCGCGTGATCGATGGCGAATGCTGGTTGCGAATCGCGACGGTGTCGCAAAGAAGCGGTATAAATTCCGAGCCTAGTTTACTTTTACTTCGCCACCGAACTCATCGATCACGCGCGAATAGCTCCGATCGCTGAAAGCTTAGATTTACGCCGCGTCCATTCTGGAATCGTCGACGTGCCGATCTTATCTCCCCTCGTGGAATATTCAGCGTTTCTCGGTGACCCGGTCAAGAATGCCGGCGATTTCCAGAAGCATTCGCAATTACCGCAATTAAGGCAGTTGGCAGCGGACTGTCTTCCTCGTACGTCTCCGGGGACGCACGCGATGCCATTACCGCCCGACACTAACTGCCGCGCATAAAAATCGTCGCAACGAGAGATTCGAACGAATAATCGCCGTGTCCCATTCCGCTCGACCCTGGGGAATCCTTCACGGTTAGAAATACACCGTACTCACACTGCACATCGTTCAATTCTACCCTCCGCGTTCACGGTGCGCAGGCTAATACAGTATTTCAGGAAAATAACGGAAATTTTTAACCCCTTAACGCAGTTTCTTTAAAAAACCCGACCAAAAGAAATCAATTTTTTTTTCTGTAAGAAAACACAATTTAGAACATTGCCTTGGCAAAAAAATGTAAAGAATACAAAAATAATCAAAATTTTAATTTTAATTTTGGATTTTGGTTCACATTGCAGAAAAGAGAAGAATATTGCAATGTTACACGTACATCGACTTTTTTATCTTTCTTTTCGAATTGCTATTTCGGAAAAAACATCTTTTTATCAGTAAAAATATTTATTTATACTTTTACATCATAAATAATAATAATACTAGTGTTTATCTTAAAAAATTATTCAAAATTTTCTTCTGTGTGGTATATTTCGAAGCAAGGTGCAGCACATAGCCCAACATTGCAAGTATTACAATGTAGCGACTCTCTTTCCTTTTCCTTTTGTTCCATGGGAAAAGGCTATATTTTATTCTTGAATAAATAAGTTTTATAGCTTAGAATCCCATGTAAATTATAAATATCAATAAAACGATTTTTTTTTCTTGGGAGGATGGGGGCTTCCACGTAGTACTTTGGCGTTATGTTTGCGGATCGTACTTGAAGCGTTATTTTTTCGTTATTTCTTCGACTTTTCTATTTCTTCGAATAACTTCCGTTATTTTTCCGACATACCGTGTATGCGTCTCCACACTCAATGTGTACCGATCGAAATTAATTGGCCAGGCGATCTTTTGATATTTGCTCCCAGGTGTACTTCGCATCAGCCAGGATCGCGGGCGCGTTCTGTGACGGAAACATATAGCTTTCAAATTATATACCATATTGTTTTAAGATATGGTGTTAGTCATTTTTGGTAAATTTAAAAGGTTCCGTTAATTTTCCGACATACCGTGTATGCGTCTCCACACTCAATGTGTACCGATCGAAATTAATTGGCCAGGCGTTCTTTTGACATTTGCTCCCAGATATGCCTGGAATCAGCGCGGGCTTGTTCTATGACGGAAACATACAGCTTTCAAATTATATATTGTTTTAAAAAATGGCGTAAGCAATTTTCCGTAAATTTAAAAAGTTCCGTTATTTTTCCTACATACTCTGACTATAAGCGCTATAACCTAACAATCCTTCGGTCGATAACAATGATCGTGGGTGCGTTCTGTTCCGGAAACATACAGCTTTCAAATGATATATTGTTTTAAGAAATGGCGTTAGTAATTTTGCGTAAATTTAAAAGGTTCCGTTATTTTTCCGACATACTGCGTCTCCACACTCAATGTGTACCGATCGAAATTAATTGGCCAGGCGATCTTTTGATATTTGCTCCCAAGTATACCTCGCATCAGGCAGGATCGCGCGCGCGCGAGGGATCTAGGTCGACGTGGCATGGGGATGTGGGTACGGGCGTGTGAAAGGACTCGTGCCATCGATCGGTATCCGCAAAGATCCAGCAAAGTGGATCTTTCTCAAGGAAGCGCCTCTCTTTCGTTGTACGTGGTCCCTGGCCGCCTGTGCCCGGTCGTTATACTGAGTGACCTTAAAGGCGGATAGGTCGATATGGAGGCGCGCGGAGTATTTAACATCGACAATAATTATCGTCCCGATATGTGCGCGCGCCTCATTCGTGGGAAACGTGACTCGTATGTTACCGGTGCGTACGTTTTATATATGCCGAGAACATGAGGCGAGCTCCCTGTGGCGAGGCGATAGACGATCGGTCTTACGACTAAATTTAATGCGAGTCTCCGGCGCGGGATATATTTCACCGGTCGCGGTTACGTTCAATTATAGTAGCGATCGTTAGGTACGAACATGCGCTCGCTAATTGTTAATATTTTCCAGCCGGGGACGGCCGGCGTCGCGATTAGCGTTAAGCGGACCTTTTGTGATAATCGCGTTTGCGTGCCCGGTAAACCAAAGCTCGTAATGGCCGGAAAGGGGAGCCGTGATAAATATGTACTTACTCCTACGATAACGATAGAGTCGTGCGGCGACCGCGGACTTTTCGTTAGCGAAATTTTTCCCGACTAGCTACGATATTTTCACGCGCGCCGTTCCAGCCGTACGTGTCATTAGGGACGTTCGGAGTGATTTACCGATCGTAAATCCGAGCGTGTAGCGGCGAACTTATAATTAATAGTATGCGAAACGCACGGGGCGCGATAAGTGCTAGGTGCGTGGCCGATATGATTTGCGCTCGCGGACTACAAATTCAGTAGGCTGACTTCTTTCGCTTTTCATGCGTTACAAGGAGAGCGCGACGGGCGTGCTCCTAATCATCGATATTTTATTTCGTCTCGGAATCCGACGCGCGAGTATCCCGATACGTTTCTCGTGGTTTACGGGCGCTTTTCTTTCGCTTTCAACGGAACACGGTGGCCAACCTGGTGGTGTCCCATTGACGTGGGCCGGACGGTAGTTTAGAATTCCTCTCGTTTGTAGGCGTGCAAAGTGCGCACTCTGTTCGCAAATATATGTACTCGTAGGGACGTATACTAGCGGATGTCGTGGGCGAGAGTGCTTTCTATCTGACCTGTGGTATGCGCTAGGGGTCCTCGTCAGTTTCGTTTGCGAACGTTCACTGAGATTATCGATAGGCCACTCGAAGAGTACACGTGCTGTGCTCGACTTGCGATAAAAGGTACCGCCTCGCGTTCTTAAGTACTCGAAGATCAATTAATCGTCGTACTTGCACGGGTGCCCAATTATTCTCTGACAGCATGAGTGATATCGACGAGATGATGTTTCAATAGGAATCGCTTTTTCTTTCGTCGCGGAACAAGTGTCGGTAATAAATGAAAAATGCACGCAACTGGTGTAATACACGTTACGGACCCTTTGCAGATGCTGGACGCATATATGCGTGGTACGGCAACCATCAGCATAGTCGGTAGACTCATGAGTTCGATCGCAGGCAACAATTGAGATAGGCAGAACCGTAAAGACCTGTAATACATATTTATCACAGACGAGGTATAGGGACTATTGACATATTCTTATTAATTATACCTTAACAATTATTATTATACCATGACCATATTGTAGCCTCAAGGCGCCTTTTGTCATAATTTTTAAGACATTCATAGATAGTCAAAATTATGAAAAATGGATTTTTACACCTTTGGCATATGGACTAAAATAAGTGAAAAATTTCAAACGTTTGCTTTGCTCCGGACCAATCTTATTCGATAGAGGGTCATTTGCGCTAAAAATCGAAACCTATCCGCCAAATAAACTGAAAAGAGCGTCAAAGAATCTTTAAAAAATCTTCATACAACTTATAATTTCCAACCACTAGTTTAGACGTTAGAGGACCGCGAAATTCGAAAGAAAGAATGGAAAATACACCACTTGCCATTTTTGCGAAAAAAATTAATGTTTCCAGATTTTATTGGCGTTTTGGCATATTCGAGGGGGTAAAAAAAAACTCCAGAAAATTTTATATGCACCGCAAAATTTGTGACAGTTTCAGAGATATAACCAAAAGTATGTGTAACAATGATGAAAAATAACTCTCACAATGGGGGTGACAAATAAATATTCTCTAATCGGATCAGTCGTCTGAAGATTAAAAAATGGTGGATGTTAACTCCGAAAAAATGCAGATTGTTTTATAAATTCAAATAGTTTCTGAGGTATAACTAAAAATAGATGGGGAATGAATAGAAAATACGAAGAGTTTGAATGAGAGAAACATCAGTTCCATAACTAATACATCTTAATATCCAAATGTTCTATATTATAATATATAGACGTACTCATTGGGTGTGTGTGCTGACAATTGAAAATGATTACCGCTGGAGCAACACAGCGCCGCCGTTTCTGTTTCGAACACCCTCCGGAAAATATTAAACGAAAGGAACCCAAATTTGTTCCGTGATTCTCTCAGTTCCATGATGCTTTTAAATAAACACGTAGTTTACGAAGTTGTTTCAATAAGCAAGCAAGCAAAGACCTATATTTGTAAAACAAACATACGGCAGCACAGCAATGTAATTCTGCGATAGTCGGTGTTATCAGGTGCAAAATATTTACGTATTTATCATTTAATTGTTTTGACATCCGCACCTAATTTCTCAGTATCACGAAATTAGTCAATTTTTTTATACACCGAAATTTGACTCTGTCATTCTCAGCCGCGCACCTACGAGTCCTACGAGGATGAATTACGGTAACAAAAAGCGATCTTCCCGCGCAAGATTGTCGCAGCTCCTTTGCAATCGGAACAATCTGAAAGTGGTCCGTCGCACAGAGTGCTTTCCAAATATAGCGATAAAAGAGACGCCGAGCGCCGTCACGTATTTTCCTCTCGTGAGGAACGAACGGTTAAAGGTGACACGATCTGCAACCTTTGTAGACCGGCTGCATCGGCGGTATCACTTTCGCTGGCAGCCAAGGCAGATTCCGTATCGTTGACCCTTGACCCGCCTTTCCCCGGTAGAACTATGTGACACAAGCGGCGATGATAAATATTCAATTCGTATCGTGACGCGAATGCCGCCTTTTGTTTCGTACTTACGGCCGCTTTCCTAATTAATTAATTGTCTCGTTGGTGCACGCCGCACGCCTTCGTACGGGAGCCAGGACTTCCTATATTTCAATGCTGAATTTCCCACGAGAGACTTCTTCTCTGCCGGCAGCGTAGGCTGCCTGGAAACAGTTGACTTTTCACCGTGCCATTCACCGAGGTCGAGGAACCTCAGGACATCGTGACTGCTCGCGATAAAAGTGGATACGATTACGATATTCGATTAGATCGTATCTTTTGATCAATCGTGCAAATTACCGCCGTGGCAGATTCGATCGCTTCCATCCCAGTAACGCTGTGTCATCGGCGAAAAAATTCGTTTACGGCTTCACACCGAGCTCGTGTCGCGCCGATTCTGAGTATGAAATTGAATGGTACGCGTCCTTATGTGCCGCGTTAAATTTAGAGACTCTTAGTTTCGTTGCTAGACTGCTTGGCATCGTTTGCCGATGATTCTCGAACGATCGCTCGTTAACCTTTGGCACGGTCAACAATCAATTACTGGGAGCGTAATTGCAATCCGCTGCTATATTACCACATTACCTATAGTCAAGCCTGTCGACGCGCTCCTATCAGTGTACATGTGAAAGAAATATCAATAATACGGTTCAAAGAGTAACGCATCAAGTGATTTTTTCTTCTGCATGTAGAATACCCATGTAGAATGAAATTGCTTAACACGTTGAGTTCTGAGCGACTGTGAACATCAGGGCTTTAGTTTTTTGGTTTGGAGGAATAATATTGGAGTAACAGCAAGAGCTAAAAATTGGAGCAGAATAATTGAAAAGGAATTGATAGGCGAAATTATGGAAACTTTGAACACAGTCGTAAAATTCGTAACCAATTTGTATAGTTTGCAGTAGACTTTGGACACGTTTTTATACAGAAATGATCAAAGAACTTGGCGTACAGGAATTCAATGTGCAAGTTGGTTTATTCTCGGAGGATTTTTCGAGCGGAAAAATGAATGTGGAAATTAAACAAGTCAGAATCTCGAAGCTGGGTTCGTTTATATTCATATTAAAGTAAAACCTTAATGTTCCGCTAAATTTCATTCAGAAGTGTTACTTTTTGTGCAGTACCGAAAACGTGATAGGAAACACACAGATTGGACGATATTTTTTGCTGAGCTTTTAAAAACGTTCCGTTTGTGGCGTGACCGATTAATTAGCGTGACTAACTGTGTGCACGGCCATTATCGTTCTTTACTCATGCACTATTCGAGGTGTCTCACCCCATAATGTAAAAACACCTGCTGGCATATCGCAAATTCAAAGTACGCTGTTGATAGATTACACCAGGCACAAGATACCCCGTTCGACACCGTAAAAACCGGTAATGGTTCGGCAGATAATAAATCCGCGTTATTACCCGCGACTCGCAGCGTTAATTGAAAACGCAGGGTGCGCCGGAGTCTAAGGATCCAATGCGATATATCACATAACCCGCAAATTCGACAAACTTTGCACCAATGGCAGCGATAAAATTCGTTCCGCTCGTCTTGTCGGCAGACCGAATTATTAAACGTCGTAAAGGCCTTTTATGACCGGCCAATTATTACAATCTTGAACGGCGAAACAGTCTGCCCGCCTCCTAAAGGCGGGAATTATCATCAGTACAATTGCGGTAATTCAGCGGAACGAGGTATTACGGTTTACCATCGAAAGTTCGCGTCCTGCCGTTTATGGAAATTTATTTGGGAGCCGGTGCTCCGAAGATTGCGAAAGCGCGAGCGTACGTAACGCAGCGGCGAATCGATTTTGGAAGAGTAGCGTGCCACGGCGCAAAGCCGCAAATTAACACCTGATAATCGACATCCAGGGTGCAGGTGCGTACATAGAGCCGCTACAACAATAGACTCGGCCGACACGGTGGCGATAGTCCTCTGTGCGTTCACACGTGAACTGGTTTCACACATGCAGGAGCACGTGCAAGCGCAAGCGCCTGCATATGGCGCGTGCATTTCTCTCTGGAATAACACGCGATCGCGTGGGCAATGCCTTATAGGTATTGTGATCGCCGATTGCAAAAGATCGGCGACCTCTTTTCAGCCCGCCAAGCCGTGCACTTCGTATCCTGCTCGATCTGCAGCGAGCGATTACCGCCGAACGATCGGTATCTCTCCGATTCGGTGAGCGCGAACATACAGAGCGTGAAATTCTCTGAATGAATTTATTTCGTGTTAACTTCGCCGGCGGACTTTCATTCCGCCGATGTCTCCGTCTCTTTCGTGCGACGACAGATCGTTGCACTTTCCCCGCGGTACTTTCTCGAAATTCCCCTTAAGCCCGGAGCCCTTGCCATTACGGCGCATTATAATAATTGAGGACTCTCGTGGTTCGCGGTCGCGGGTAAATATTTGAACGGCATTAAAGGCGATGTCCTCTGGCGCGGACAAAGCGACGTTTACGTAATTATCAGACGAACCTGGCTCTCCTGGGTGTCGATGCACTCGAGACGACTTTATCGAGCGTTTCCTGCGGCTCGTGCATTTACGGTGCGCGCGCGGACCCTAGCCCCGTGCGCATATTTTCTCGCGGCAAAGGGAAGAAGAAGGGTTAATGAAACCCTCATCGGGCAGTGCGAAGGGGAGAAAGGGAACGGAGAAAGAGCGGCCCTCTGGGGAAGGTAAAGGGAGAAAGAGGCAGAGTCCGAGCTCGTCGAGAGGGGCCGCATGGCCGAAGGGGAATTAAAAAAGAAACAGGAGACGGAGAAAGAGGACGGGAGGGAGAGTAGTTAAAGGAGGAGTAGTGGGAGGGAGAGGAGATGGAAGAAGAGTGAAGAAGGGGGAAGAAGAGGGCATTAGAGCCGACCTTGGAAAGAACCTTGCAAGGCCGTCACGCTTACCTGTGGACCGTCTCGAGAGCTGCCTTGGCTGCTGCTCGCTGCTGTTGCTGGTACTGCCACGGACCGGATCTCACCTGAGATGCGATATAGAGAAAGGCCTGCGAGGCAGTTGCCGTCTTCCGCTCGTCTTGTCTTACGGACTCGAAATCGATCAGGCGGATCACGCGGAGCGTGCGAGAAAAATTCCGCGCCTCCTGATGCGTATCACTGCGGCCGCGGCAAAATCGATCTGATGTAATTAGAAGGGGAATAATTGCGTTTGTGCCGACTCTACGTCGGCATACCGAGAAGTTAGTCAACTCTGAAGGTCTTATGCCTTTCTTCAGCCTCCGGAAGGCCGCTGCCCCGAATGGGCATTCCTTCCTGTCGTTCGGCGAAACTTCTTTTCACGGATGTTTAGAATTCTTACGTGCTAAATAACGAAGTCACGGGTATCCGGGCTCCCTAGCCGGCGGGGCCGTTGAACCGACGATTTCACGGCCCATAGTATGGATTCTGTTTCACAGTCAACGTTCTCTGTGTCTCGATGCAGCGCTGCCAATATCGCGCGGGCACGCACGTAATATAAATTACAAATTGTTCGATCACCGTGCACCACCCAAGGAGGAATGCTTTTATATCTTTTAAGAGGCTCGCGTAGAGGATGAAAAAAATTTTATTTACATACGACACGCGAATCTTACCGGTTTTACTACGCGCAGATTTATTAAAGATCATTTCGGCCACAATTAGCCAGTTTTTTTCTTATTACGAAACGATTACACGTCTTGCGAGCGACCAGACGCTTTTAATATTTATCAACGTCGAATTCCATCTGAGGTCGTCCTTGCCAAGGCACTCAAAGTACGTCGTGATAAAATTTATCGTCGCACCTTCGTTTATTATTAATTGCATGACAAAGCGCGCAGGTATGCAACGATAACGCCTTCGTACAGAATATATTTCAGCCGATGCACTCGTTGGAGATGCGTGACGCGTGGTACGTGTTTTTCACCACTCGCTTCGTTGTTCTTTGGAATCTCTAAGAGTGACAACAGAACGTTTCACGTCTACTTACATGAGCGCGGTTTACTCATTGAAGACAATCCTCAAGAAAAGGGATAGTGGACAAAGTTCGAGGAATATCAGATTCGTCACAATGTTATCCCTTGGATTTATGGTCTGAGGCTGCGACGCGTACACGCGTCTCATGCTCGTCTATAAAGCGCATTCTTGAGACAAGGATGCACTGCGGGTCACACGCGACCGCGACGAAAACGTCGCTGTATAGAAAATAGAAGTGTGTGGTTAGATATGCATTAAGCCCCGGTGCTGGAACGAAAGTGGTTTGTAATTTGCTTTGTAACAGCGTGATGTAACATTAGCTATATTACGATTCATTATGCTAAATGTAGTGATGCGCGAGAAATTACACGATGTCCACACGAGAGTCGCTCGTAAGGTGTACCGGCAATCTAATGTCTGTTTTTAGTTTATTTAACCGGGCCGTATGGTCCGTTAACGTAGGTGGTTCGCTGCCTAGCAACAGGCGCGGTATCACAGAGAACGCGGATAGTTGCGTGTCTTTCTGTAACGTCGTTGAAGTTCCCCGCGTTCGAAGAAAAAAAGTGTAACGACAGTGAGACCGTGTAGTCGATACGAGATCTGGGCTAGCGTATTTATCTGGACCGGTTTTTGATTCAATTATCCGTCTACGTGCATCCGAGCGGCGTAAAATCTTTGCAGGAAGCACTTAATCCTCCGATCTACAACTACCGTGCTGCGTAATAATTAAAAATTATTTCGCTGGGCTTGTTCCGTTTATCGGGCTATCGTGCAATCTTATCGATTGCATCGTGACTCGGTTTAACGTGACGCGGTCCATAAATGCGGTCACGTTTTACTTGTAATACATATTACGTACGACGCATTTATCAGAGATATTGAATATAGAGAGTCGGATCAGTCCAGTTTGCTGGCAGCCGATAAAGTTGGACTGTACCGAGCGCGGAACATTCTTTTATCAGGCTGAGTAAATAATTCCATGTAAAACTACGCTGGTGCGATAAGCAGTCAATTGTTGGTTCTAGCTGCACCTGCCGACACACACTTCGGAAAATATGCCGAGCTATTGTGCGGAAAGTACTGATAACAGCGATCCCGCGTTCTTCACGCCCCCTACATCTCGACGGTACGCAGTATAGCGTTGAAAAAACGACTCATTGGTTTTTCCTTATCAGCCGCTGACGTTCGCAAGGTCGTTTGACGTCCTCGAGAATCGCGTCGACGTTATGAGAGTAGACGCGCATGAAATCGGTTCGAGCCATACACGCGTCGAACGAATTCATGTAATCGACGTGGGAGTATAAATAATTGCGCACTGTCAACACATGTGCGCCCAGCCGAGACGCATTTGGTCGCGACAATATGTCTGCACGATGAAAAAGTATGGTCGTCTCCCGAGGTTAATTCGATTTTCACGTCAAAGATTAATTGTCCCGCGAGAGATTGAACCCCCGCACGCACATATTGCATTCGCCATCTTACGCAATTATGAGCGAGCCGCCTTTACGAGCTTCGACGACACCGTCGACGGAGGCATTTGATACAATCCGTTCCAATTAAAATTCCGCGGAATAATAGGACCGCTTCCACGTGGCTAAGTTAAATTTATCCTAACTTATTTTTGCGCGCCGTTGATGCACAACGAGCAAGGCCTAAAGTCCGCACGTACGGATGGTAGTCTGTCTCGCAGGTATTCGTTAATCCGCAATAGGTGCTCGTTTTAATTCTAGCGTAACTGCACGACAGGGAAACCCGGTCAGATAATAGCCCGTGCCTGTAATTACGCAGCCGATGGGCCGAGTTGAGAGTGTTCTCCGGGGTTAACGATGAAACTAACCCCGGAATACCGTGGATACCGCAATAAGGCGACCTCGCAGTATGACGCCGCTCGCTGGAAGCTCCTACCGCGATAGTACGTGAAACTACATAGCGACTTATGAAACCGCGCGAATGGTCAATGAATAAAATTAGAGTATAACGAACTCGAGCCCGAGTCACTTGCACCTTTGGAATTCGATATTGCGCATGCTGCGAGCACGTAGAATAGAGAATGTGCACGCTGCGCGTTGCTTTGCATATTAGTTTGAGCGTGCAACTTGAATTATTCCACAGCGGAGGAACTTTGCGTCCCGGCATCCCGCCATTTTCCGTATTGTAAATTCGTAATTTATCTAGGCCGTGCGCTTTGCCGCTTCTTACTCAATGCATTACTCAACTACTCATGTAACAAGGCCAGCCCGTGGAGCGGTATAGCCAAGACAGCTTTTTGCCAGGGACTCGTGACTGCGTTCCGAACTTTTCCAAAGTTCCCTTATTACGAGGAACAATAGCAACAAAGATCACGAATCGACTCTGCTCGAGAAATACTTCCCGGCAGCGTTCGTTGCGCCTTGACAAACGATTTAAGATCACCGCGGCATCTAAGATTGGAACATCGACGATATCTATTCCCAGTAATAAACCCGATCGGTCGCATGCAGCCAATCGAGCGATCTCTTATCGATCGGCATGACTCCATGTCCCGAGGAACGTTTCGGGATGTTTTCTTCGTCACGCTCAGCGTCGCGCGACGATTAATTCGCGAGAGTAGAAATCGATCGGGCTAACGGTCGTCCGTGCGAATTTTTAGTCTCGGTGCATTCTCTGCGCCCACTCGGACTCGAATCTAAACTCTGGCACGGTATGGCCACACGTTGACGTAGCGGTGACCCCCTGATTGGCCGTTACGCAAGATTTCGTTTGCGAATCGCCGGTCGAGTTATTTGTCGGCTGGCAATTGGTTTATTGGCCGGGCCGGTCGGGTGGGTTGCCGACTCGGCAACACGGCAACTGCGAACGAATACAGTCGCCGAAGCCTGAGCAAGAAGTAAGGGAGAACGTCCTTGCAAGGCCGGGCGCCGACGCCCGAGCCAAGCCATCTTTTTCTCTCTTTCCTCGACTCTCCGCTCCTCCTGTCTCTTTCCCTCGCCACCCTTCTCTCTCTTTGTCTTTCTCGGCCTACCACGCGTCTCCCTCTCTCTCTCCGCACTCGTATACCCACGTTCTCTCTCGCCTCTGCGATCCTTCGGTTGCTCCTCCGCCAGTTACACACGACCATGTAACATCCATTCTACCATCATGCTTGCTTATACAGAAACTGTCGTCTCACCTATCCGGGTATAGTTATCAGCATGCATCCCGCATTCCGACGTGCCGACGCGGGCATGAAAGTAAAGTACTGGTGATGGTGCACGTTCCTCGCGTGAGAAAAGTCGAGCCGATCAAATCGCGCAGATAGCGTTAATACGCTTTCGGTACGTTTTATTTCAATTCTTTGCCGCACGGCGTTCTGACCTCTTCGGCCGATCGAGTCGGCGCGATAAGATGCCTCTTGATTTACGTTCCTAAATATCGGCGATTGTTACGTCGCTTTAACGATAATGAGATAATAAGCTGATACCTGTTTTCGGTTACGGTCTCGTAAGTTCGCTCGCACGTAACACTCCGTGGTTAGTTTGGAAACTGCTCTGCGCGTAGTGTATTTAAAGGAGTCGAGTCTACCGATACGTGAATGACGATAATGATAGGACAATGTGCCGTTTTTCTCATTTATCTTACGTGTAATCCACTTTCACCGACAGTTTTTCCGACAACTGACATTTGCTCGTTAATTATCGCGACTGAATCAGCGCTCGACTGCGTGGAAGGCTGCTGAGATCTTTTTCGTCGTTGCCTCTGTTCTAAAGCAAGCAGAAAGTTTCGCGAAAGACTTCGGTGAGGCTCGCGGACAGTTCTTTGTTCAGTCGGATCGCGAGACATAACAACAACGGTAATGTCTCGTCGGTTGGCAAACGGCAAGCCGTCGCGAATAAAGTCTCGACTATATCTATGTTCCTGTCTCCGGCTAAAAAATCGTTCGTGGGCGCCCGACCTCAGTTCCACGTCGTCAGGAGATAACTTTGCCAACGATGGTGGTTCTATAAATACGCATCGGTCGTGTTCTGCCGAGGGTTGAATAAGGTGTTCACGCCCATTCCCGAGTAACGGGTAAACCCACAAGTGGCGGTCAGCGCGGAAAAATGTCCGCCTTAAATAAAGCTTGCGTTTCATTTAACCGCGTAACCGTTTCACCACGAAACGACTCGCCGTAGGAACTTACTTCTTAATGACTGACTTAATACTTCCCCGTTTAGAATATGTGGGACAAATTTTACTTTCTTACGTTTCTTTTTAACACGTTGACTGCCAAGCGTATTTTACTATATTAGAACGGCGATGCTATGAAATATTACAGCGTTTGACTGAATTATGCCAAATGTAAATAATGCGCAGGTATTGGAGACCAAAGGATCGCATCACTATTCTAACACAACTGCATTTATAAAATAATAATTGCTACCCATTGCGAGTATTTTGGATCTTCAGGAAAATCTCTTGCGTCAGTCACTGGTGACCATCACGGCAGTCAAAATGTTAACCTACCGCAAAGCTTAACACGTTGACTGCCACGGCGCAAAAGATTTTACTAAAATGCAAAAAATTCACAATGCACAAAAATTCACTATTTGCAATCTGTGTAAAAGCAATTGATATTGAAACGGTGCTTCAATACTTTCATTTTGCTTCCAATCCTTACTTGTTTGTAGCAATGCGTTGCTTACAATACTTTTGCTTTCAATACTTCAATTTTTCATTTTGCACGATTTAATCATACTCTGCAGTATGTCATCGCATCGCGGTTCTAATATAGCAAAATACGCTTGGCAGTTAACGTGTTAACTAACTCCGTGATGTAAGAAATCAAAGACGACGTCAGTAACAAGGAAACACATTGGTATTTTACTTCGATACAGTCCATTATCACGGAATTACAACGGTACGTTACATGTTTCTCTTACAAATGTACTACTTATTTTAAATTGCTTACGACTAGTTAAAGCATTATTCACCACTATTTCCTTAAAAGTATCGCGAAATTACACATACCACCGAATCATCCTAGTTCCCTCTATGTAATCATTTTCCGCGCAAGTATTTTTCATGACAAGCACTCGAAAAAAACGTGCAACGAAGAAAACAGGCTCTTTACCGCGAACGCTTCGAGTGTTAAAATTCTATAGAAGTCCGTCCAATGTGGGAGTTATTCGCTAGGACGTGACGAAGCTTGTTGCTCGTCACGGTTCCGTGCACATACCGGTGTCATCTCACTTAGGCGTTTGAAAGACAACCGTGGTGTTTGGCATTCATCGATGAGAGACGCGGCCCTAAGACGCTGTGATATTAACTTCGCAGTATCGATCGGGCTGACACGTGTCACGGATCCATATACCGTTGATCGTCGGCGATGGAGTCTTTCTTCTCGAACGGACTCGTGGGAACGCGCGGCAGCCACGTAGTCCACCGTTTGCCAGTAGAAATAGTTTTCCGCGCTCTATCCGTGCGCACCAGATTCCCAGATGTTTCCGTTAACGAGTTATTCTTCGAACATTTCATTTCGTCCTCTTCCTCGACTATCGGAATTCGCCAGTCGCAGGTGTTTTCCGTTAACAGGATAGCCTATAAATACGTTCTTTTGCTGAATCGTTACACAGGATGTGTAATTACGAAGAGTGACGAGTATTAATACCTCTCCACTGCGCGGAAATTCATTTAAAATAAAAACTAGACTCTCCTAGCTCGGTTCAGCGTGGGCACGTTAAAACTCGAGGGAAGCATCCGGCGCGTAAATGCTTTCCACCGGTTTCGCACTCAAGTTAATTCCGACCGCGATTGATTAATCGAATGCGTTCCTCTGGTAACGGACGATCCCGCGCGCCCCATTTTCATATAAATTGCGTCCTGCGAACATTACCACGTTCTATCGGAATCACTTGCTAATTCCAGCGCACTCATTGAAGGACTAAGCCGGACGACAATGATCGCGGTATGGAAGGCTAAGGCGACAATGATCGCGGTATGGAAGACAGTTTGGCGTGATATACTCAAACCGCGCAAATATGCTGATGCACATTCATTATGCCACGATTGTTGCTTTACGTAAAACAGTGTGTTACATCCACGTCAGGCGTCCAACACCGTGTGTCCTCCTGTGTCAGTCGGTCGTTTTCCGCCTATATGGTACGAGTTTGCGACCTGTAAGGAAGTAGCACTATTTTCTCGCAGCTAGATCGTTCCGCGACACGTCCCGGACCATAAACTCAACTTCCTTTTCCGGCTTCCGATGCGCGAGAAACGCTCGACGAACGAATCTCGCGCCGCACTGTCGCCTTCGAATCGCGCGTTTTGCTGAAAAATCCCGTAGCTTCGTCCGTAACATGTCAAGGTCCCGCTCGGCAAGGTCACGCTAGAAGCGTGATTCAAAGGGTGACGCGGAAAAATACATGCGTGCGAAATCATGCCTCATTGAGAGCGCAGTTGCGTGTGAAACGGATTGTTATTTGGCTCGCCACTCTGACTTGGCACTGCCGTTAATAAAAGACGCCTTCTAAACGGCCGAACGATGATATGCTTCACCCGCAAAAATGTCTGTGATCGACGATCCGTTTCCAGGACTAGCATAATGGGAGGCTGGTTACATGTCGTAGCGTTTGATAAATAGCAACGCTTCTAGTACCTGTTTCCCGACAATGGCAGTCGGGCCGAAATTCTATTAACCGCAATACTTTTCACCCACGTAGATTTCGTCAGTGCCGACCGGTGCCTGGAAGCAACAGTACCAGGATCTTTCCCATTGTACGTTATTGAGTAATAGTAATAAGCGGCGGGAATATTATCGTCGAAGATTTCGTGGGTGTGTGAGTGAGATGGAGCATCTGGTTGCGCCGGCGTAAGTGGGCGAAACGAAATGCTAACTCCACGCAATGCACTCGCTTATGCGGCCCACGAGGTGGGCCTTCTAGCCGGTGCAAATGCGCATGTTGCACTTGCGCGCAGCCGATTGTGTGGGCGCGAGTCTCGATCGGACTGAGTAGTGCGCCGGGCTCGCATGAATCGGGGGTTTATAAATAGGCAAACTGGTATTTAACGTGAGAGATTAATATTTCATGCACCGCGGCACCCGGCGCTGCATCTCGATACCGACTCCCGGCGTACTTTTGTTAGGCGGAAATCTTTCAGCCGGCCATTGTAAATACCTCTCTCTCGCTAACTATTTGCCGCGGAAGATTCGCCGCGATACGGCGGACGCTTCTTGACGCTCGACTTTCTAGTTCCTTATCGCTCCTGACCGCGTCCCGCGATTTATCGCATATAAATGTTACGGAGTTACTCTACACGACGCGACTCATTGTTCACGCCCGCTGATAAATGCGTCTTTTGTTAACGTCTATCTGTCAAGTTTATTGGCAGAAATTGATTGCGACTGTTGTTCCCAGGGATTCTCAGCGCGCGCACTTTATGGCGCTATTCACTTCCGGTTTGTCTGTCGAATTCTGCCGGCTCGCTGTACGAGCGTACAGCGAAGTTAGCTTATCTCTGACATCGTCTCGGGTGATAAGGGTTTAGAGAACGCTGAGAAACATCGGTGCACGTGCCATAATAATAAGCAACCGATTTTATTTCCATCTCGATGTCGTCGCAATATCGCCGAGCCGTTTAGGTATTCGCCTAGGAATACAGAGACGTCGGTTCCGGCGAGCATTAAATATTGCAATGAGTTTCGTAGCCAGCGATGCATAAAATAAGAACGAGCAGGCAGCCCGTGTTTCAGATACGTTCGAGCGTAACTTTGCACCCCTTGTACCATTGAGCGGTACACGAGAATTTCTTTATGTCGTGCTTTCGCACGCTAACAACGTCACTTGTAATTTTCTGCGAAAAAGTAATGAACCCCCAAATGCACGGTTGAACATTAATACACTACCGTGACGGTGCCATTTTCGGCAATACTGCGTTCTACGTTTCTGGAGTCATGGACACTTCTTCAGCAGTATGTCTTAATTTTTCCTATATTCGCAAAGTATTTCGACACGATGCAATTGAAGTTTAAGAAATGAAACTGTCAATGGACTTGCGTGCTTTGGTTAGATACACTTGAAAACAAAAAACGCAGAGTATATATTGGGTTGTCCGGAAAGTTTGTGCCGATTTTCATGTATAATAAAATTTCATAATATATCATAATTTTTGAAAACAAATGACATGTGTACATATTCTAAAGCACGGTACTTCAGGCATATGTGGAAAAAAAGTTTGGTTAGGATGCGTTGATTTTTGTAAATTTTATACGCCTTAGAATATGGTAGCAAACAAAGTGCATTATAGACATTTAATGCTTTTTTTCCAAAAAGGCAAAAATACCACACAAACGGCGAACAAGATATGCGCTGTTTATGGCGAAGGTACTATAGTCGAAAGAACTGTATGGAAATGGTTTGCTTGCACCCTCAGATTTCTACCTATTCCGATCATTACAAAATTCCCATAATGGAAAAAATGTCAATTCTTTCATCGAAATAAAAATTAATTTAGCAAACTTATTCGCCGAAAAACCTGAGAGGTTCTAGAAGGACGGAATTCTCCAATTGCATGAAAGGTGGAGAAAGGTTGTGGAACAGAATGGCACCTATATAATTCAATAAATGTATACCAAAATTTAAATGAGCTGCGTTCCAAATTTTCCTTCACAATCGGCACAAACTTTCCGTACAACCCAATATCTTCCATAATCTACCGCTTAGCGGGTTTTAAACATTCTCCTGACGTCTTGACGTGTATATGCGCATTTAAGAGCAAGCTAGTACGCATATTTATTTCATATTTCCATAATTTATGATTTTGACCCAATTGGACAGCATTGTCGCTATTAGAACGGTGAAATGATTTATCGTACAGATGAATCATCCGCGAATTTTTGCTCGTGCGTCGTCGACACACGTGAGTACACACCGTAAGAGGCGTAATATCGTCGGTGCGGTAAGAGAAAAGTGTGTTTACTTTTAGCGATGCATCACGTTCTTAGAATACTGTAATGTCGAAGGCTCGGAATTACGTGATCTCCCGCAAGAACGCAGATGCACGTTTGCAGTCGTACGTTTCTAGTTTTCGGTAGCGCTGGGAAGACGAATGTGTGTCACGATTTTCTCTGGCACTCTCCTCGATCCGCAGGAATTTCGCAAAATCATCTCTCGCATGTAAGAATAATTTGCCGCGTGAATTATAACGGCGTTGGTTTGTCGATCGGAGTAAGTGGCCTTTCGTGTTGTTCCTGTAAGGTGGAAGCTTGCGGAATACCAACCGCGCTCTGTAAATACCGAGATTTATTTGGTACGGTAAACGGACAAGCAATTGTTCGACTAGACTGTTGCTGTTACAGCTTTGGGCGTATGTCCGGTGTAGTTCTCTACTTTTCAAAGAATCGAAACTGTAGGATGTGTGATTTTGTACGAACGAGTAATGAGAAAGTGTGCGATAACAAGAGAGAGAGAAAGCAAGCAGTGTTTGAGAAAGAATCCGAAAAAGTATCTATATTTGTTATTAGGAATGTTCACAGAAGACCAATTAGTATAAAAGTGTTGAGCGCGATAATAAAAGAAGTGAGTCTTTGCAAAACCGTTTTCTGGGATTAACAGTGTGTCAACTACATAGACTATGGAGAAGATGCAAAACATCACGGGGCTGTACTATGCCATTTAGTGAGATTTGACGCCGAAAAAACGGCCCCATTTGGCGAAGAAAAAAGCTTTTTCACCACGATAACGCACCGGCTCACACCTCTGCCGTCGCTACAGCCAAATTCGAGAAAGCGGCCCCATCCATTACAGACTACTACTTTTTTTCTTAAAACTTGAAAAAGTCATTCGCAATCAGAAAAAATCGAATGAGGAAAATCACCGCCACGGTATACTACTTTGCAGATCTCAGAAAAAGTTTCAGACGGATTTTAGCATCGCTGGATAAAATCGAAAATAGATTATGTTGAAAAATATCCGATTTTATAATTGATTCGTTTTTCTTTTGTAGGCTAAGTACTTATCGGACTGCCCTCGTATACCAGCGCTTGATCCAATCATCGAAACACCGCTGGTATTCAATTTTTGGTATGTCCATCAGAGCCGTCTTCGATTTTTCCATAAGATCCTTCCGAGTGCTGTAACGCGTTCCGCGAAGCGGTTTTTTAAGTCGGTTAAACAGAAAATAGTTGCAGGGAGCTAAATTAGGTGAATTCGGAGGCTGGTGAATAGTATTCGCATTATTTTTGGTAAAAAACTCGCGAATAAGGATCGCATTGTGCGGTGGTGCGTTATCGTGGTGCGAAATCCACGAGTTGTTTGCCCACAAATTCGGTCTTTTTTTGGCGAATTGCTTCACGCAAACGTCTCATAACGCCCAAATAATACATTTTGTTCACTGTCTGTTGCTCTGGCAAGAATTCATGATGCACAACACCGTTGTAATGCATGAAAACCGTGAGCATCACCTTCTTTTTCGACTGAAAACAACGTGGTTTCTTCGGAAGCGTTCGTGCCACCGAAAAACGTTTGATCTCGAAAGAGTATCGTTGCCGAAACACTTCTCCAACATTTCCAAGGTCTGCGCACCGTTAAATCTGTTTTTCACGCAAAATTTTATGCAAAGTCGTTGACCCAAAGTTGATGCTATTTTCAAATATGTAAAAAATCGAAAACACGCACAAAGGTAGATGTACTCAACACGATATAACTTTTACAAATGTCAAGCTATGACGCTGAAATTTGGTGGGAACGTTAATGACAGATATCCTAAAATAAAAAAAAAACAATTTCAATTTGAGAGATAAAACTTTTTGATTAAGGTAGTATTATTATAGGTCTACCGAAAAGTTCTGTCCGATAATGTCATCTCAAGTATGCACACGTATGAACGCCTTTATGTGAAATATACGCGGCTGCCTCTATTTATCATTGTATTTTGCCACATGGGTTCTTCCAAATGTGCTAAAACAATGATTTCGGTATCTCAGTATTATGTATTGAAAATGTGTTATTTTGTTTTAATTCAAGAACGGGCAGGATTTTCTGGTACACCTAATACTTCCCCACCCTTTAAAGAAGACGTTCTATCCGGTTGCATGTCGAACATTCCGGAATTATCAAATTCCAACGCTCTGATATCACGTTGACTGCTACACGAGTTTATCAGAAAACCTGCGACAGGCCACGCGTGCTGCTATATCATGCGCCAATTGTCTCTTTATCCTAGTAGAAAATTATTACGGTTAGAAGGAAATGCCTAGGGATTCCCATCAAGTTGAAAATCTATACTGGATAATTGTACTGGGCCTATTGTTTCTTATCGTAGCAGAAGATAAGCACGTTTACATCGAAAAGTTTTGGAACATGCATTCGGGTGAAAATCTTTCCTCAACAACCAAGTATCTAAAAGAGCACGAGAGATTAAAAAATGATTTCTCCTGTTGTGATGAATGGTTAAAGCTACTTTCGTAACAATTTAATAGTTTTATCATATCCTGTGAAATATATTTCCAAGTAACTAATAACAACCTTCGCAAATACTCAAACGAACGTCACCCCAATACGGATGACGCGGTCTGATGAGATCTTTTGCCGTCACCCGAATACGGATGACGCTCCCTGATCAAATTTTTTGTCGTCACCCGAATACGGATGACACGGCAGTCAACGTGATATTCATGAATCTCTCTCGGGCACAGGTGGAGGACTGCATAAGAGATGCGAACGTAGCGCGAGAAATATCTTTATTTTATAATAAGGAGGAGCGAAGTTTTGCCGTGCCGCAGTCCCTCCGGCACGTTACCTGGTCGCATTGCGTTATTTTAGCCGCATTAGCGGACACGTATTATTATGCCTATTAATAACACCCTTTGCTATTGGTACCACTATTTCTTCGTATCGCACGATCGCAGCGGGATTCGGTTCAGCCCCCTTCGGCGTGGAGACTCAGATATTAATGCGCATGGAAGTTTTCCGGATAGCCATCTTCGCGACCTGATAAATCGTTGGGCAGCTCGACCGTTTGGTACGTTCTCTGTAATTACGGCACGTAACGAAAGTGTTACGTGTAGGTGCTTTTGAGCCCTCAAGGCTGGAACGTTCGATGTCTATGAAGCTGTGCCAGGCCCCGCATTCAACTTTGTTGTCAACGACGCGGTCAGTGCTGTCGAGCACCGAGGCGACTGCGAATTTAAGCGGAAACGCAAAAATTCCGCGCCGCAAAAACGTGCGAAACCGCCGGAGTTATGGAAGAAGCCGGTGCGTTCACACCTATTTCAGTACGGCAATGAAGCACACCCATCTTTCTTTGTACTGCCAGTGACGAGAATTTGATGAAGCTTTCATAGCATATAATCAGCGATGATGAACTGAAGTTTATGGCGCGATATTAGGACTTCGACGTTCCTAATTGACTGTGCCTCAGTCGCGCTCGTACTTGTCATTGAGATCGAAAGTAACAAAGAAATAGAGAGTCGAAAGAACACACGGTAATTTATACGCATAATGATTCGGGGTCCAGACACGCAGACCGACTCCTGTTAAGAAGTTCTCTCGTGGAATTTTAGCTCGTAAAGTCTTGCTAGTATGGCGGCTATTAAGGTTTTGCTTCAACACTTGACATTGATAGCTTTCTTGCTTGTTACTTAACGCGTGAGGTTCAAGCCGTCGCTGTCCAGTCAAAACGGACTATTAGCAAGCTTGTTTTAGGTGGTTTTCGAGACGATGTTTTTGTTTGTTTCTTTCGCGCGGCGTATCATTAACTGCGGATTATATTCAATTGTTAAAATCGCGTTTGATAATCTCATGCGTAAGCCGACCGGTAATATCTCAGCTTCATTATTTCGCAGCCGCGTGTAAACACGTAACTTCGCTCACTTTATTTTGACTCATCGTTTGATCCTGTATGAAAACATGCAATTATCGAGGTTGCAGTAAATCTTACCGATGTTGCCACGGCATCAGATAAAGCATACCGATGCTTTCAGTTTTCAAACAAGCAGCTTAGACGATGCTTATCAGCCGTCCGGGAACATTTCTAATCAGCAAGGAACGCGCCGTACTTTTTTGAATATCAAGAGTAACAGATTAGACAAGCCACGCTCGATAACGCTCTCCTTTTTTATTTCCTGCTAAAGCCCGCGATGATTCACGGGCACACTTGTTCCGTGAAATTCTGCCGATTCGTGCATACGTGTCCGATGTCAAGTACGCCGCGCCATGTTCGCACGATCATGTTCGCTTAATTCGGCGTCGAATTCGGCATTCAGTGTTTTGCCCTTCTACAGGTAGTTCCGCCGGTGCCCGGTAAACATCGAAATTATTTTCCTTCGCCAGGCACGTCGGAATGCGAGGACCGTGTCGCCGGGCAACATTGTTTCACGATCGGCGCAGTGCGTTTGAAAAGAGGCATGTACACTGAATTCCTTAGGACAATCTGTCACGTAACCGTTTTTAGAAGCCATTCACCAGAAGTCAATGAAGCGAGCCTTAAAAATACGAATGATACAGCCGCCCGGTCGACAATCGGCGTCGTGCGGCGTGTAACGGGAAAAGGTACCGATATCATCAGAATGCTTTACGCCTGTAGGTTCGCGGACACATTATGACATACGGACTTCTCGGAGAGGGAATACAGGTGTAATTAATTCAGATCGTAGATCGGCCACGGTAACTGGCGAGTTGTCGCATTTCGTCGTCGATTCGCACGCGAAATTATGAACGCGCCCGACGTATGCGAGCAGATTTACGGTCGTTTGGAGAGAGGACGCGGTTGAGGCGAGGACAGAGAGAACGGAGAAGATCGAAGACACGGGACGTGTGTGCATCGGCGAGATTAATCGGCGCTATCGCGTAAACTTGGTAGCCGATCCAGTTTGTCTTCATTAGGGATTCGCCCGATAACGTATGAAACGATATGTTGCCGTGTGTCGTGTTGCCAGTGCCCTTGCGGCTCGCTTGCAGGCGCGTGCGTGATGCAGAATCGTCCATGACTATTTGCCGTTGTGGGGCCAATAAATAACTGGCCGATGCCGAAAGCGGTGATCGTAGTCCGTCGGAGAAGTCGGGGCGTTGCCGAATGATTCGCGCTGCGTGACGAAATTGATTTAAGCCCAAACGCCGACGAGTAATGTTCGGCTGTGGTGTTGGTTCCGCTATGGACAGCCTCCACGACCGCAGTCCTTTCTGCGGCTTCCTCTAAACTCGTAATATATATCGACTGTACGAATACAGCAACATGTTGCCGGTCGAATAACGTATCGCACATGATTGCAGGTTCCAAACGTATATTAACACTTTGCCGGCCGCTATCACGTATACGTGACTTCGTGCGAATCGTTATCGGCCGCTATCACGTACGCATGACTTTTCTTTCTCCAGCGGTGATGCTTAACCGTTTTGCTGCTGATGGATTTTTTCGGACGTATGCCAAAACTGCGGCACTAATTGCGCGTGTATGGGAAAAAATGGAAAACACTTTTCATAGAATAAACTCATTTATATTACATTGCAACAACAAAAATGTTTAAAAATACCATTTAATTAAATTTGTTTTAACTCATTTTGTGGATAAAACTGGTAAAAAAATTTATAATTCACTCAAATTAACACAAATAATTTTTTATGACCCTTTATACGAGAGGTACGCTATACAAAGCGCGTGATTGCTTTTTACAAATACGTAAATTAAGTTTTGAATCCGAGCAACGTTATCACGCTACGTGACTTCGTGCGAATCGTTATCGGCCGCTATCACGTACGCATGACTTTTTTTTCCAGCGGTGATGGTTAATTTCCATGTTTGTGTAGGGAGATACATTGTTGCAGGGCAATATTTCACGAACAGGGAACTGTAATTTTAACTGTTTTGCCCTCCCAATTTACCAGATTGTGTTTTATTGAAATCATTGCCCGTCGTATCGAAGCGGCTGCTTGTTTGGTTGGTTTGACACTGTCTTTCGCTGCCT
Source organism: Cryptocheilus praepositus (assembly GCA_033815515.1). Lineage (NCBI taxonomy): Eukaryota > Metazoa > Arthropoda > Insecta > Hymenoptera > Pompilidae > Cryptocheilus > Cryptocheilus praepositus. The sequence goes on from JAWWQZ010000285.1 coordinate 4,934,031, forward strand.
TCGCATATCGGAAGATTACGTTAAATTTATTAAACATTATAAAATATCCTTCGAAATGTCATACAAAAGAAAATATATGCTGATCCGTTATCAGACGCGGAAAATAGTTCCGATAACCATAGTGATAGTGATTTGGACAGGGGGAGCGATATCGTTGTGAGACGAATAAAAAATACCGGAAGATCCTAAGGGTTACATTTTTTAAGTAAAATGTTTAACACTAAACATACCGGTACTTTACACCTATGTATTCATACCATGATAGGTCATTTGACCCTTTATGAAATAAATGTTAATTTACTAATTTACTGAAGCGAGAAATTGAATAATCAGACGATATAAGAATTTACAGAAAGTCAAAGGAGCGAAAGAAATAACAATGAATGTACGATTTAAAAGTAAATTTTGAAAGGGGTCATTTGACCCCGCTTTGGTATGTTTAGTGTTAAGTATAATAATAATTAAAAAATTTAAGATTATGCAATAAAATGGTGTAACAGTTACGTTAATGCCTTCTTTAATAATAATTATATTGCAACTACTTATATTATAAACGATTGCAAAAATACCACCATTGGAGAGTAATCGAAATTAAGTGAATTTTGCCGCGGCAGCGCAACGCTCACGAATTTTCTCGTGTTTCCTGTCCCAAGGGTTACGGACCGCTCACGAGTTTTCTCGTGTTTTCTACACGCTGTGTTTAGATGCCACTTACTTCGATACATTGTATCTATTTTGTCTATTTAAGTATTTAAATCAATATTCAATGTATTACACTCAATTGCCTTCATGTTGTTTTTCTCTTATTTACCAATGCTTCACGCAATATCATACTTTAAAAAACTACTAGAAACACTGATAAAATTGACTCTTAAATAAAATTTTATGATTCTTTCTTTAAATGATTTTTTAAACAATTTTTTTAAATAATACCTAAAATGCTTCCTATTTTACAATTTCTATCATTTCATACAAATTTATTCTTTAAGTAAAAAAGTTATGATAATTACTAAAAAACATAATTGTTTTAATAATACCTAAAATACTTCGAATTATAGAATTTCTGAAAGTTTTACAAAAATTGCTTCATAAATAACAAAGTTATGATTTTTTGTAGCTTACAAGTTTCCCAAAAACCTGCGGTCTCAGGCGTATTTCTTACCATTTTTTAGGGGACCTTAAAATGTTAAGTTACCGTAAGCCATTCTCGTAATACGTCGATTATTTCCTTTGTTGTCGCAGATTGGAAAATATTTGTTGTTCGTTGCTAAACGTAGAAAATACGCCTGTCGAAGTCTTCAACAAAGTCGTTCATTGTAAAACTGCACCGCTAGTCAAACAATTGATCTCAAACGACCGCGTACCCTTTTCGGCCGTAGCGCCTTGCTGAACAGCGAAAATATTGGCATAACCCGCGACAACGCAATTACACTCCCTGGCATTACTCTCGTGACGCGTCGTCTCGCTTAGATCCGACTAAGCTGAGACAGGTGTAAAGACACCTTGATTTATCTTGTTTCCCGAAGCGTGCCATTCTTTCGCGCTGACTCTCCACGGAATGCAGCGAACGGTTAACGCCTTACACGCAAGAACATTAGGAAGGCACATTTTAAGGAACTTCAGCTTCTTATAATCCCAGCGATTTATTTTCACCTGTCAACGCGCACCAGGCGCGTTCTAGCGTTTGCCTTTAAAGAAACTTTATACTTCATCCTATTCATGGGTTCATGCCGGAAGACTCTACGTAGGCGTCCTTTCGCCGGTAGGATGCGCGATAAGCCGCGATAGAATACGGCATGTGATAAGCAGGCGATAAAGGACGATAAAGATGGATCGATCGATTCCGCGGAAGATCTCGAGTTTCACGCGGCTAATTTCCCGAGCTCTTGCGAAGCTGACGGGGAACTCGTCTCAACCGGTGACAGTGCGTACCGCGGCTAGATCTCTCGCGAATAGACGGCCGATCTATAATTAAGATCGCTCGGTGATCTGCGGCTTGCCCAAGGAGACAGCCCGAGTACTGGAGACGACCACTGGATCCTGTGACGATGCGCGCGTGTGGTCTCTCTCTCTCTCTCTTTCTCTCTCCTCTCCACGCAGAATCCGCGTATCGTGTTACGTAGCCTTACAACAACGGGTCCGTCGGTCCCGGACGAGGCAAGATCGATCGTTTCTTTTCGAGCGTACATGCCGCGTTACGATTACGCGTTAGTTCTGCTCGGCAGATCGAAAGAGTCGCGCGGTGGCATTTTCGCGACCGCGACGACGATGATCGACGTCGTCTTCTCTTCCTGATTCCCTGTCACAGAGAGCGAGGTATCGGGTGTCGGCGGGTACATTTGTCGTCGCGTCGGCGCACCGCATCGCTGGCATATCTTTGATTAGTTCTGATCCCGACGCTCGTAAAAATGCATGCGGCTGCGGATAAGGGGGTTGTTTGAAAAGTTTGCGGCCTTTTTTAAAAAAAACATCATATTTCGAGGCAAAACAAAATTTATTTATCGACGAAGTCTCCCTAGAACTCGATACATTTCGTCCAACGTTTCTCCCATTCTTTTAAAACGTCAGAAAAAATTGATTGTCTAAACCTGAAAAAATGTTTTCCATCTCTGTATTTGACTTATATTTTTTTTCCGCAAGAAATCTTTTCAAAAAATAATGGTTTACAGCGTTTTCCTTTAACGCGTTGTGTTTGACTTATATTTCGTTACGTTAGAACAGCGATGCGATAAAATAAATGATTTTTCAAATTAAGGTAACGCAGAATTATTTATCATTATCATTTATCACCGGTACAATATCAATTATTTATAAGATTACAAACATTTTTTGCATTTTTAATCAAATCTTTTGCGCCGGTCACCGGTGACTACCGTGGTAGTCAACGTGTTAATTCGTTCGATTTTGACATTGCGATCATGCACGTGTCAGCCCAAGCGTCAACTTGGTGAAACAGGACTTTTTTCTTGGTCAAATGCGGACGTTTTGTCTTAATTGTGGCATTTAATTTATGCAGCAATGCAGCGTTGATTGTTTCACCCTTTGCAAGGTAACCGATAAGATTTATTCCACGGCTATCCCAGAAAGTTGTCGCCATCACTTTTCCTGCAGAAAGAACGACCTTTGCCTTCTTCGGATTTGGTTCCTCCACCGCAACCCACTGCATTGACTGTTGTTTGGTCTCAGACATATGGTGGTGTAGCCAGGTTTCATCGACAGTTATCACTCGCCGCAAAAATTCCGCTGGACTTTTTTGATACAGGGTAAAACACTCGCGCCTAATGTTCATCCGCATACGCGTTTCTCATATCCAAATCTTGATGTAAAATCTTGGGCACCCGTTCAGATGATATCCCACAAGCCTTAGTAATATCGTTAACAGTCAATCGACGATCTTCCATTACAGTTTGATGCACTAAATCGAGCATCTGGTCAGTTGTCGAGGTTTTCGGGCGCCTGGAACGTTCCTCGTCTAAAATGCTCGTACGACCACGTTTGTACTCGACCATCCAATGTTTGACCATTCTAAATAAAGGGGAGGCTTTACCGTATACAGAGTCTAAATCATGTTTTATTTCTTCAGTGTTTTTCCCTTTCAAATGAAGGAATTTTATCGCTGCGCGATACTCAATTTTCTCCAGTGTTGATAGACAATGTCAGCTGACAACTTTGGAAGAACGCCGTAGACAAAGTAATGATCAGAATGACTTCAAATTTTTACGATTTACATATGTCAACTATATCTATTGGACGGCGGAAACTTTTTTTTCGATAATTAGTTAATATCGATAAGGCCGGAAACTTTTCAAATGGCCCTCGTAGATTCTAAAGTACACGATGATGCACTATTTTTAGACGGATTTCTTTTGGCAAAATGGAGAATGCGGAATTAGAAATGGTGACGCGAGAATCACTGCGGCACAGAGGGGACAAGCAGAAGTGTCGGTGGAATGCAATAGCGTATTGGTTGTCACGTAGTGCGTGCCACCATTTATTGGCACTTTATGTCTCGTATCTGCATTGCACAGTGACACTCACACTCAGGCCAACCCTCCGTGCCGCATGGATTTCTGCCCTCAGCCGACCTGTATGCACAGCACCGCACTTTGCATCAAAAGTATTAATTACGATGCGTAATAGATCGTTCGTACATGGAAGAAGATAGGCGGCAGTTGCAACGGTTGACTGTATCGAATTCGTCGAGAAAGTATCAAACGCGCAACGAGCGAAGGGAATTACAATGCACGTCCCGCCATTACAAAACAGACGTGCACTTTCTGTCGAGCGCCACGTCACGTTAGATTTTCACCTCGCGATTATGCATCGCAATGCGGCGCGGTGCTTCGATTTTGGATCCTGACAATACGTTTATTGTTTGTCGGTTGTTCGATCGCAATCTTGCGAGGTACCCCGCGGTTAGGCGGACATGTATGGAGAGGCCTTAAACCGCGGCATCCAGACGATAGGTAAATACAAATGCGGCGATTACCACCTGGCCTGCTCGAATCGATCGGTCCGTGAACGAGCGAGTTGCCGTGCTGCTCGCTCTCGTGTTTGCCAGCCTATTAAGCTTTGCGCAACCCACGTCTCACGGTATTTACAGGCCAAGTCCGCCGCGAAGCGGCCTAAGCTCGAAGCGTGGGTCTTAACCTGTCACAATTCGATCGTAATTTCGCGATAAAGCGGCAGGCCGCTCTGGAATTCGCGTAGAGTACCGTCGAGCTGCGCGGGTGAAAACGATCTCCTTTTACCTCCTCTTCCATCGTCGATTGTCTCGCAAGAATGCTGAACTCCGAACGTGTCGGTTTCGATTTTGACGGCTAGAACCTTTCCCCATAAACTTCGCGACCGTATAACGTCTGTACCCAGTCACGAAATCCGAAATACCGTCGAATTCTGCGACGACGCTGATATGCGGAAAATCGGGAGGCTTTGCTAAAGGAGTGGTTATCTTCTTTTCTGATCTAGGCTATAAGTATCTTCTGCGACGACCCTCATACCCGGAAAATCGGCAGGAAAAGCAGCAGGCCGCTCTGGAATTCGCGTAGAGTACCGTCGAGCTGCGCGGGTGAAAACGATCTCCTTTTACCTCCTCTTCCATCGTCGATTGTCTCGCAAGAATGCTGGACTCCGAACGTGTCGGTTTCAATTTTGACGGCTAGAACCTTTCCCCATAAACTTGGCGACCGTATAACGTCTGTATCCAGTCACGAGATTCGAAATACCGTCTAATTCTGCGACGACACTGATATGCGGAAAATCGAGAGGCTTTGCTGAAAGAGCGGTTATCTTCTTTTCTAGTCTACGCTGTAAGTATCTTCTGCGATGACCCTGATACGCGGAAAATCGGCAGGAAAAGCGGCAGGCCGCTCTGGAATTTGCGTAGAGTACCGTCGAGCTGCGCGGGTGAAAACGATCTCCTTTTACCTCTTCTTCCATCGTCGATTGTCTCGGAAGAATGCTGAACTCCGAACGTGTCGGTTTCGATTTTGACGGCTAGAACCTTTCCCCATAAACTTGGCGACCGTATAACGTCTGTATCCAGTCACGAGATTCGAAATACCGTCGAATTCTGCGACGACGCTGATATGCGGAAAATCGGGAGGCTTTGCTAAAGGAGTGGTTATCTTCTTTTCTGATCTAGGCTATAAGTATCTTCTGCGACGACCCTCATACCCGGAAAATCGGCAGGAAAAGCAGCAGGCCGCTCTGGAATTCGCGTAGAGTACCGTCGAGCTGCGCGGTTGAAAACGATCTCCTTTTACCTCTTCTTCCATCGTCGATTGTCTCGGAAGAATGCTGAACTCCGAACGTGTCGGTTTCGATTTTGACGGCTAGAACCTTTCCCCATAAACTTCGCGACCGTATAACGTCTGTACCCAGTCACGAGATCTGAAATATCGTCTAATTCTGCGACGACACTGATATGCGGAAAATCGGCAGGCTTTGCTGAAGGAGCGGCTATCTTCTTTTCTGGTCTAGGTTATAAGTATCTTATGCGACGACGCTGATACGCGGAAAATCGGGAGGCTTTGCTAAAGGCGCGGTTATCTTCTTATCTGGTCTAGGCTATAAGTATCTTCTGCGATGACCCTGATACGCGGAAAATCGGCAGGAAAAGCGGCAGGCCGCTCTGGAATTTGCGTAGAGTACCGTCGAGCTGCTCGGTTGAAAACGATCTCCTTTTACTTCCTCTTCCATCGTCGAATGTCTCGCAAGAATGCTGAACTCCGAACGTGTCGGTTTCAATTTTGACGGCTAGAACCTTTCCACATAAACTTCGCGACCGTATAACGTCTGTACCCAGTCACGAAATCCGAAATACCGTCGAATTCTGCGACGACACTGATATGCGGAAAATCGGGAGGCTTTGCTGAAGGAGCGGTTATCTTCTTTTCTGGTCTAGGCTATAAGTATCTTATGCGACGACGCTGATACGCGGAAAATCAGGAGGCTTTGCTAAAGGAGCGGTTATCTTCTTTTCTAGTCTAAGCTATAAGTATCTTATATCGCTCTGAGCGTTCTCATGTGATGAAACATTTCTCATGCACGTCGTCATCCATCGATCACAATAACAGTCGCTTCAAGGTGTTCCTGTGCCTTTCCGATTCGTTAAACTAGATTCAGCCTGCGATCTCGGGTATCGCGCCTTAATTCGACCGGTTAACGTTCACCGGATGTAACGAGGCAACCACCACCTTCGGACCTCGGATAAACGGATTACCTCGTTGCACCGTAAGATAATATTCACGGATTGACGTTCGCGGGCAAAACGAAAGCGCTCGTGACGTAACGGCCTACGCCCCGTGACAGTCGATCGCTTAAAGCCGTTATTGTGGCGAGCACCCCCATTGTTAACGTAATTCGCTTGCGTTTATATTGCTCGCTGGCAGGTTACATTATGTGGCTCGTAATTCGTGTTCGAACGATGGCGGGATGCTTCGAAAGAGTAAGTCGACGATTGAAACAAAAGAACGAGCCTGGAGGGTGCCCGGGGTAAAAACGTACAAAAACAATTCGTGCGGTTATCTGCGCGACAGCACATTCATTTGGTAATTGTACTGTTTGTTCTGCGACCCTCTACGTAATCACGTCGTAGTAATTTAACACTTTGACTGCCGTGGTGGTCACCGCTGACCAAAGCAAGAGATTTTACTGAAGATGCAAAATATTCGCAATGGGTACCAATAATTATTTTATAAATGCAGTTATTGTTAGAATAATGATGCAATGTCTCCAATACCTGCACATTATTTACATTTTGTATAATTCAGTCAAACGCTGTAGTATTTCATAGCATCGTCGTTCTAATACGGCAAAATACTACAGAATATGATTGAATTGTGCAAAATGAAAACAATGCGAAGGTATCGGGGACCAAAGAGTTGAATCACTATTTAATATTAACACTTTGATTGCCGTAATGGTCATCGGTGACCACCGCCAAAATTTTACTGAAGATCCAAAATATTCGCAATGGGTAGCAATAATTATATTATAAATGCAGTTATTGTTAGAATACTGATGCGATCCTTTGGACTTCAATGCGTGCACATTATTTACATTTTGCATAATTCTGTGAAACGCTATAGTATTTCATAACATCGCCGTTCTAATGCAGCAAAATACGCACGGCAGTCAACGTGTAAAAAAAATGTGAGGCAGTTGAGTGAAAGATTTGATAAGTTATTGCGGAAGACGTTCTTGAGGCGTAAAAATGAGACGACCAAAAAATTGATGCGCGGCGAACAGCGGCTTCTTCTATTCACGACACTTGGAAGCATGCATAGATCCCGTAATGACCGTCGTCTTGCGGTCAGCGTGTTCACTGGAAATTTGAAGAACGCACAACAGTTTGACGTCAAAAAAACAGCCGCTCGCTGGACGCGCTAATCCATCTCTAGCACCGCCGTTGTGCGCACCTGCGCATTCACGATGATATTTCACGCGAACGCTGCGACCAAAAACGAGATTACTATACGCGCCGAGTATTCACGTCGTCAGTATAAGAAGTGCCTACAAGATATATCGTCCGACAAATACTGCTCCGCGGAGGCGAAGATTAAACGAGATCAGTTTATGCTGTTCTTACATTGAATCAGAATGAGAACTCGTATTTTTCCGTCAAAGGTGAAAAATGATTAAATTACTACGACATGATTACGCAGAGGGTTGCAGAAGAAACAGCACAATTACTGAATGAAGGTGCTGTCGCGCAGATAAGACCACGAATTGTTTGGAGGCGAAGATTAAACGTGATCAGTTTATGCTATTCTTACATTGAATCAGAATGAGAACTCGTAGATTCAAAGGTGAAAAATGATTAAATTATGACATGATTACGCAGAGGGTTGCAGAAGAAACAGCACAATTACTGAATGAAGGTGCTGTCGCGCAGATAACACCACGAATTGTTTGAAGGCGAAGATTAAACGAGATCAGTTTGTGCTATTCTTACATTGAATCAGAATGAGAACTCGTATTTTTCCGTCAAAGGTGAAAAATGATTAAATTACTACGACATGATTACGTAAAGGGTCGCAGAAGAAACAGTAGAATTACCGAATGAAGGTGCTGTCGCGCAGATAACAGCAGGAATTGTTTGGGGGCGAAAATTAAACAAGATCACAGTTTATGCTGTTCTTACATTGTATCAAAATGAGAACTCGTATTTTTCCATCAAAGGTGAAAAATTATTAGCACGTTGACTGCCGTGCGTATTTTGTTGTATTAGAACGGCGATGCTATGAAATACTACCAAGTTTGATTGAATTATGGAAAATGTAAATAATGTGCAGGTATTGTCACTATTCTAACAATAACTGCATTTATAAAATAATTATTGCATTAATAAAATAATTAAATATTCATAAAATAATAGTGATTCAATTCTTTGGTCCCCAATACTTTCGTATTATTTTCATTTTGCACCATTCAATTATATTCGGCAGTATTTTGCCGTATTAGAACGACGAAGCTATGAAATACTATAGCGTTTGACTGAATTATGGAAAATGTAAATAATGTGCACGTATTGAAGACCAAAGAATCGCATCACTATTCTAACAATAACTGCGTTTATAATATAATTATTTCTACTCATTGCGAATATTTTGGATCTTCAGTAAAATCTGTTGCTCCGGTCAGCAGTGCATTTATAATATAATTCTTGCTACCCATTGCGATTATTTGGGATCTTCAGTCAAATCTGTTGCACCAGTCAACGGTAATTATCACGGGAGTCAAAGTGTTAACGCCTATGATACTTTTTTACGTAACAACTGAAAATTGTTGAGTTGCATAACGGTACATCCAGCCCAATCTCTGAATAATGTGCGTCTGTAAATGCCTCGCCTGACATGCACAGGCTTATCAGCTTAGTTGCGAGCGCGATGTAACTGTTTCATCCGCCGACGCTAATATGTTTTTACGTTTCCACAGCATACGAAACATTTCGCGAAGGCGAGCCACGGCTTATCACGCGATAGCAATTTACGCAACTTTCCCATGACTCTGGCGAGAGGAGCGCACCGTAAATATCAGTTGTCATAGCCGTACTCCCTCGCTAAAATCTCCGAAGCGTTAGCGGCTCATTACCCTTCTAGCATTGAAAACACTTTGCAGTTCGCGAGCCAGGTATTCGTCCGATAGTTATCATTCTCGTTCTCTTTCCCAAGTCAACCTCTTCCGCGCACTTTACTTTCTCGGATTTCTCCGGGCACGATGATCTCGTTAAAATAGCACCGTCGACTACACAGTCTTTCCTTGCGCTCGATGCTCCCTATCCGATAACGTTGCATGGCGTGAATTTCATTATGAGATCGCAGGAGCAACTCTAATACGATTAATATCGCCCGACGTTCTCCCGCTATAGGCGCGGCCTCCGTAGGAATGCGCCCCTCTGAGAGAATCGTTTTTCTCTGCATCACTAAAAAAATCAAAGGAATGAAGATTCTTCTCCAGTGGATTCGTGGTATGTCATTCGTGCGGCCGTCATATGATCCATGTGTATTGAATGCCTCTTCAGGCATTCGAGGAGGCAGTAACGCTGCAGTATCGAAATGTTAGCCGCCTACAAAGAACAGCCGGCTTCAGCGTGTTAACCCCTTGCCGTACCATTTAACTCGGAAGAATTCGGGCCTAAGAGATGCGAAAAAATGTTCGCGAAATAAGCTAAAGCGGCTGAGACGTATTTTGGGAACTTGTAACAAATTATATTCTGCGACTACCTCTGAATTGCGCTTATTATGTGCTTATTATCTTCATCCGATGATGCTCTTGCGGAATTCAAATGAACTTGGATCAAAAACTCTTAAAAAATATTTTAATTCTTTTAATTCATTTTTTTATGAATATGAATCTTTTTTTATAATACAATATATACATTTTCATCGCAAAACAGACTCGTGATATTCACGTTTGGCCCGCAATTCTCATCACGAGTCAGACTCGTGATTTTCACCTTTGGCTTGAAATTCTCATCACGAGTGAGACTCGTGATATTCACCTTTCGTCCGAAATTCTCATCACGAGTCGGACTCGTGATATTCACCTTTCGCCCAAAATCTCATCACGAGTCAGACTCGTCAAAGTACGGCAAGGCTTTAATGGACACCGGGCTGTATATACAATAATAAAAAAAATTAGTCATCGTCCATCCGTGAAGTTTCAAAATCAATAATATATTGACTGGAGGTTGTTTGCTCGTCGGCTACACGGAAATGAATGTTTATGTGCGTGTATTTGTTACGGGACATGGAGACTTCGTATTTCGTAGTATCTAAGCAGTGTAATTAATTCATCGTGCTTGAACGTGCGTTATATCAGCGCATCTTGTTAAAGTAGATATCTTCGAGTGCTCCCGAACTGTTGTTTATAAACGCGCAATATCCCGCTGATGAAACGAAAGCCGCTGAATAGCCCGTACTCGCTCGTATTATGAATGTCTGCACTATTCATACACCGGATTTTTTAATTTCGGCGAAATGAGGGGGTATAGCGAGCACTTAAGATACTGAAGTTAAATACCGGCGATACAGTGGGGGGTAAACGATTGGTACGTATGTTTTTCTGCGTAAGACGGAGAGGAAAATTCAGCGGCGATGATTGAGCAGTCGGCGGATGGTATATTATGTAGACTCGCGATTGCCAGGAACGTGAAACTTCAATTACCTTGCGTTTTTCTCGTCGATCTCCTCCCACCTCTCCACGCCGCGTCGCATTTACATTTTTTCTTCTTTCTGATACCGCTCCTCTGTGCGCCCATCGTGTCCCTATCGTTCGCGATAAAAAGCGCCTAATGAGGGACTTTGGGCCGGGCATAAACGATTTGTAATATCCAGCTATTCACTGAACGCTTCGCAATTAATGGCTATCATGGGAGATTGCCCGGTGATTCAACATGGGGGACCCTCGTGCATTCTCCTTCGCGGTTTAGACGCGAGTAGAGCGGCGGGCCTCGCGCTGGGCCCCTTTTCCTTTTTTCTTTATTCGTGTCGAGGAAAAACCTCGCGTGGGGTTTCAGCGTTTAACTTCTCCCCTTCGCGTCAAATCGTCCGCAGCCTCTGATTAGCCGCACATTAGACGGATAAAATCTGATATTTCTTTATGTCACTGGACCCTCGTCCCTACGTCTGTAATTTATCCGCACTCGCCAAACTCTAATGTGCGACACTCGTGTCGTTCGGTGCTTATCGTGAACATTCGATCTGCGAAATCGCACATTTAAATTTCTATCAAGATTGTCGGAATAAACACGTATTTCACGAATATGTCGTAAGAGTCGTGAACTTATGACGGCGCGCTCTATATCCGCGTATGCCTTAACCAGTGAAGTGCAGAATTTAATTTTAGAAATCCCTCACAGGGTGCGGAATTAAAATCAAGCAATAACGTGTATACAGGTTGAACGCAGGACAAATGGTCCTATTATAAATTTCGCTACTATTTTTTCTACTACTTACTACTGCTACTATTTTTTCTACTCTTACTATTTTTCTGCTACTACACTACTACTTACTACTACTAATTTTCGCTACTACTGCTGTGTAAATTTAGTCAATTATTGTATTAACATTATTATTATGTAATACATATTTAGCCTTTTTTCATACCTTACGCTTTATTTTGACAATAAATGTAAAAATACGCAGGTTTACCTCAGATGCTCCAAAAGCAAGGAAGAGAGAGCTTTTGGATCAAATGCTTCGGATTCTAATATTCAATTCAAGAATGTCCAGGATTCTGCTCTACTACTTACTACTACTTACTACTACTACTATCTTTTTTCTTCTACTACTATTTTTCTACTACTATGCTACTACTTTTTCTACTACTTTCTACTACTAATTCTCGCTACTACTGCTGTGTAAATTTAGTGATTCATTGTGTTAACATTATTATTATATTATACATATTTAGCCTTTTTTCATACCTTACGCTTTATTTTGACAATAAGTGTGAAAATACGCAGGTTTACTTCAGATGCTGCAAAAGCGAGGAAGACGGAGCTTTTAAATCAAATGCTTCGAATTCTTATATTTAATTCAAGAATGTCTAGGACTCTGTTTCATAGAGTAAAGGACCAATATTGGCCTTACTAATTGTTTACGCAATTTCTCCGCAAATAAACGCTCGCCGTCCAAGTCGCGGCTTACGTATGTAATTGGTTTTGCAATATAAAATACTTCGCTGATCTATTGGTAATATAAAGGAAACATACCACCGAATAATATTCTTATTGTATTTTATTGAAATTTCGCGTTTCGAAACATATCACCAAATAATATTCCTATTGTATTTTATTGAAATTTCGCGTTTCGGAACATAGCACCAAATAATATTCTTATTGTATTTTATTGAAATTTCACGTTTTGATAATCAATGGTCATTTTTTATTTTACACGACGAGTATACGCGTCATTCGCACCGTAATTGAAATTTGATTCTCCGTGTATACACGTCAAACGCGCTTAACTGGTTAACCCGACTATGACATTCTACGCTCCTCTACATGACTGTGATACTGCGTCCCCGTGCGAAGTACAGCGTTCCCCCGGCATAAGTACACTGGATATCGGTGTGTGCATAGATACCCTGTAGATAATGGGTTTCGCGAAAGCCAGTACGTCCCGGTCGAGAAAAAAGGAGCACACAAAAGGAGCAGCGCAGCGAGAGAGCGATAGGAGAGGGAGAAAGAGGGCCACGCTTCCCGAGGGGCCTCGGGAGATCGATAGGATCAAGTCGGCCGATCGATCGACGGATTCGCGTAATTGGACCGCCGCTCTTAATGAGCACGTTCCTCGTGTGGAATTATATCGCGTTATGTTGCGTTAAGCATGTACACCACGGCCGATACGTGCATGTATCTACACCGCGTCTATACCGTATCGATACTACGTACAACGAGCACGATGCTCGCAATGCCGGGGTTGTCTCTTGCTTTATGTAATGGTCACGGCTGGCTCGTAATATCTGCGTGGCTAACATTAATATTTATTGCGACTGCCCACGCAGTTACGTGAAGCCGATGTAAGAGCGCACTTGCTTTAGTTACCTGACGCCTAAATTAATCCACGTCGATCCGTCGCCGCGACTGAATTCGAACGCTCGAAACGTCGGTTTAAAAGGCCTGTGTCTATGCGCGTCCGATCTGCCTCTCGCTGTTTCCACTTTAATTGGTGCGATTTATCGGATGCCCGCGCACGAATGAGCGATGCGACTTTTTTTGCCGACGCGCGGAGAATCACTAAATCATGCGCACGGAACGTTTGTTCGCGTGTGTTCGGTAAGAATCCTCGCGAGAACGCCACTGCATAACGTATCGGATGTCACGGAGTGTAAATATTTCCTGTGCAATCTTGTTACGGCGGACACCGTCGATGCGTTGGCATCGGTATTTTCAATATAGCAGTTGTATAATAAATTGCAGCGCGTAGTCGCATTCATCGTACTCGACCTTACGTCTTTTCGTGGAGACATGTTAGTTTAGTCGCAAATCGTTAACACGTTCGTCGCCGCGTCACCCAGCCGTGGATGACGGGTATGGTCCCGCGGGGGGCCCGTCACCCAAATATGGGCGACGCTATTTTTATTCAAGTTAATAGGAGTTTCAGTTGGAATTTTAAAAGGAATTTAATGGAATAAGTACTGAAGTATAAATATAGGATATACAGCGTAAAAATACTAAAAATATACATATTATACTACACTTTTTATTAATTCATATAATGTAATATTATGTTGAATGGTGTTCGTTGAAACATTGTAAACACATTTGTGGTGATTTAGGACAATTGGAACAATAGGTCATACTTTTCTTTACATTTTTCTTCGCTTCTTGGCGTTCAGCAGTTTGCCTATTAACATAGGGCGCACATCCTTCTTATAGGCTCGCCCTGCTGATTAGTCCGAATCTCTAAATTATGGGACACTTTCTTTATTTTCGAAAATTTTAACTTCGAAAACGTTACTTGTGTGCCTATACGAGTTGCATTCCTGCTATATGCCTACAGATTTATTAAAATATGAAAATTGGTTTGCTTCTCGCCTGCTTCGTTTAATTACGCGGCACTGATGATTTAGAAAGTCAAGAAATTTTCGGCTCCGAAAAAGTAGCGCGTGCGAAGTTCGGTGTTAAACGGAATTAAGCCTACTACGGTGGTCGTCCGACATCACAGTTATGTAAATCGTGGATTTCATGGTTTTTTAAAGGCTGCCACCGGTCCAGATCTCGAAGTACAATGGAAACTGGAACACCCGAGTCACAGATTGACCTCGACCATGGAGGAGGTAAAGTCGACAGTTAGAAGTCTCGACGCGACTCCCCTCAGTCCCCTTTTTGTTCGATATACATTCGTAAGCGCACACAGAAACAATTTTAATCAATCAGAGTGACAAATTAGTTATCGAACAAAGTAATTTCCATTACAACCTAGGCACGTAATTTACGCCTTAATTCCACAGTTAGCCCGACGTCACATGGACACATCTGTTCTCTTCGAAGAGTGAAAAACGAGCAGGAGCCAGTTATTGGACGTCGGCGCGAAGACGATGATAAATTGGTCTCGGTGCGTAAAAACGGAGGCTTTTCCTTCTCGCGGGGCTTAAGCGCGGCCCAAAGGTGCATCGGCTATACGATATACATCTTCCCCAGCAACTGTGCCTGCGGAATAGTACTAGAAACACACTGCGCCGCAACGATGCTGGAAGGCCTCATCAGCCGCGAAGTCCGAGGCTCCTCTCCTTCGAATCGTGCAGGACGTTGGAACATAAGCACGGATTGCAAATTACGGCGACAGCTGCAGCTGCCATGACAATTCCTACCTACCTACCGACCTACAGCTGCAGTCGATCTTCGCGTGTCGTTGCATCCTGCCCCGGAGGTAGCTTCAAGTCTCACATAAGGTATTCGAGATAGCGTGATTGTTTATAACGCGGGGCATGCCTCTCTTATGCGAAAAAGTAGCGACTGCGGAGGGCGATAAATGGTCCAGCGCGAAAAGCCCTGCCACGAAAGAAGTAACGTGAGTATAAATTGATCCTTATTAGGTAGCCAATTATCACACACGGCCGGAAGCGCGTTATTAACGAGGCATTTCAATTCGGCCCGACGTGCCGTGCACGACTCTATACTGTCGGACGGTACTTTCAGGGGAACACGAAGTTTCTTTGACGCGCATAGGAGATTCTTTCGGCCTAACGAGATATTGGTAGCCGAGGTCAGGCGATAATTTTACTCCGCAGAGCGGAGAGAAGGTAAGATTTTACAGGGTTCATTATGTATGTTAGCCTATTCAGCTTCCAGCGAATACGCGTATTTCCGTTGCCGTTTAATTATCGTTAGTTAGCACGGGTTTCATTCGCTATCGGTAAACATCTCGCGGTATTACTGCCCCGTGCACTCTTTAAGGCAGCTTGCGCTACGTGTCCAAAAACGCAAAATGCCTGCCAACCCACACGCGTGCTCGCGAGGCAGAGGAGAAAGAGAAAGAGGTCGGGAATGAGCGTAAAGGCTTATTATGGCGAGGAAGCGAGAGAGAATGGACGAAAGTACTGTTACTCGGACAAAGGCTGCCCACGTTTACGGTCAGGACGCTATAAAGGCGCCTCACCCCGCGCACATCCAGTTTCTTCGCCGACCTTATTGCTATTGGAAACGATTCAGGAAAGCTCGTTACACCGCGATGATGATTCGGCTTTATCGTTCTTACGCCCTTCCGACATAATAAGCCTCAGTCGCTTAATCCATTACATCCTTTTTTCCGCTCCAGAAACGGAAACGCGAGGGGGCCGAAGATTGTTTGCTTGTTTTTCATACGCGGTCTCCCCTCGGGCATCGTTTGCGCTCCCGATTTCCAGTCTCCAGGCTTAACACTTTATTATTTACGCAAGATCGACTGCTTTTCAACTGTATTTATGCAATCCTTCGTAACATAAGTAATTGCAATATAAGTATTATTAAAGAAGGCATTAAATAAATTAAATCCTGTAGAACAAGGAAATCGAACTTCCTCGAATTCATTTTTGTGTGTACAGTTTAAAGAAGGGAGTACAGGGAGTTGCGGAAGTTATCGAAAAAATCGCTAATATTTTTTAATTATTATCATAAATAGGTAATCGTTTTATCACATTGTATACGTCCCGAAATTAACAGTTATTGCAGGTATCCTTTCACAATTTTTTCGGTATCCTTTGACACCGTTATATTGAAAAATATTTGACTTGTTTGTCGTAGTTGCCTGTTGGAAAAAATGTTTCACGTGGACAACATTAAGTGCATTTTTTCTGCAGTTTTTTAAATCCCTTTTATATTTAATGATGGCACTTTTTTCGGAAGCGGGAGGCCGAAGATTGTTTGCTTGTTTTTCATACGCGGTCTCCCCTCGGGCATCGTTTGCGCTCCCGATTTCTAGTCTCCAGGCTTAACACTTTGTTATTCACGCAAGATTGACTGCTCTCCAACTGTATTTATGCAATCGTTCGTAACATAAGTAGTTGAAATAAAATTATTATTAAAGAAGGCATTAAGGTAACTGTTACATCATTTTTATTGATCAATCTTAAATTTTTAAACCAGTTAACTGTTTCGACCTCGTTGGAAAATGTGTCCCCTACATGCATTGTACAAATTAAGCGATGACGAATATATTCGTCAAACACAGAGTATGTTTGGTATGAAATTAGCTTACAATGAAATTACTTTAATATTTTTACAATAAATAATTTACTGTTTTATTTTCTATAATAATTATTTATACATTTTTTTTCGACATAGCCTCAAAATAGTCCGAACTTCTTGCAGTTGAGGAATATATTTTACTATTAACTAAATTGGAAAATTAACCGCCAATGGTCACTATTGAAGACGCATGACGAATGTATTCGTCAGAACACAAAATTTTACAATTTTTTTATGACAAATATATTCTTCATAAACAGTTAACTAGTTAATTTTTACTTAAACATTTTGCTTAAAAAATTTAACCCTTACTATCTTCTGTTAATTTTGAACCGTCTCACAACGATATCGCTCCCGCTGTCCAAATCACTATCACTATCGCTATCTGATAACAGATTAGCATATATTTCTTTTTTGTATGACATTTCAAAGGATATTTTATAATGTTTAATAAATGTAACGTAATCTTCCGATATGCGAAGCCAGCGAAAGACAGCGTCAAACTAACCAAACAAGCAGCCGCTTCGATGCAATTGGCAGAGATTTTAATAAAACACAAGCTGGTAAATTGGGAGGGCAAGACAATTGAAATTACAGTTGCCTGTTCGTGAAACATTTATCCCTACATAAACATGGAAATTAACAAGTTGACTGCCGTGGTGGTCATCGGTGACGAGCACAAAAGGTCGCAAGAAAAATTAAAAAATTACCCAATCGGTTGCATTTATAATTTTGTTAATGCAATTAATATTAAGTAGTGATTAAATTCTTTGATCTCCGATACGTTCGCATTATTTTCATTTTGCACAATTCAATCATATTCGGTAGTACTTCATCACGTTGCGGTTTTAATATATTAAAATACACACGGCAGTCAACATGTTAACCTTTTGCGAACGAGTGGCGAATGAGAAGCTACAATGTTTTTGTTAGATTTCGTTACCTGTAACTGATAGAAAAGCGGTATTACACCAGTTATTTTTTAATCAATGAATTACATAAATTGAAATGTCATTTGACTGGGACAATACTAATTAATAGAAAATAATTGCCAGATGCAATAAAAAAAACGACGACTTCCAAAAGGAAAATCAGTGGTAGTCTATCATAGACATAATAATGTGATTTTGGCATGGAAAGATAAAATCATCACGTTGTTGACAAATTACTACAATGCAGAAATGAGTAGTTTTGAACGAGTACTCCGGCATGGTGTTTAAACCGCGATTAGAAAACCCAATGCTATCACGAGTTATACCAAATTCGTGGGCGGCGGTAATTTTTGCAAGGTTATATTTTTGAAAGGTGGGAAATAGAGAAACTATTAAAATGTAACGTTTTTGTAAGAAAATTTGTATATAACATCATTTTATTGTACCGTCTAAGACACTCGTCACATCTGCGAAAATCGCCTCGGCCTGCTACCTTAGCCAACCGAAAAAGTCGTCGTCGGCAAAGGGTTCAGCATCACCGCTGGAGAAAAAAAAGTCATGCGCACGTAATAGCGGCCGATAACAGTTCACAAGAAGAAGTCACGTATACGTGACAACGGCCGGCCAACTGTTAACGATGAGCCGTTTACCGAACAAAGGTCATCACGCGGGTTTCCCATGTCCGGATAATTCACGTACCTTCGCGCGAATTATCCACATCGCTAACGCCGCGGTAATCGTACACACCTGTACTTGGCGCTCGGTTCCTCGAGATTAGAAAAGTCTTATCCACAGCCCGCCATGGGACCATCCGACACGCTATTGCAGCAAGTAGCGATGAAAGACGACCCGTGGAAGACGTGCGCAAATCGTAATTCAGGGATCCCCGGCGGAATGTGCAGCGCTAGCTAATTCGCCGTGACGAGGGTACGCGTGATCGTCGGTTTCCGATCGTTTTGCCGGAGATCCGTGTTCAATTCGCGCGGGTCCACTTCGTGCGCGAGAAAACGCTCGGGAAAGAGCAAGGGAACACTGGTTCGTGGGATTTCGCGAGATGTCTCGAGGTCGATCGTGAGACCGATCGATCATCGGGGGCGAGTGATTTGGGCCTCTTTGATCCCGCAGTTCTCCGCAAAACCATCGAAACGCTTCATTACCGTTATGGTGCAACTTTCGACATTTACGCGGACGCTTTCGGGTCATCCATGTGTAACCGTCTCGTAAGAATCCGCTCGGATTGATATAAAACACCGTCGAGCAGGGAGAAGTGCGAAGGGACAACGAGTGCCCTGATTTATTCATTCGTTATCGAGAAACCGAACGGACACGACCGCCGCTGCATCGCGACCGTGTGATAATCGTCTTTCGCTGTTAATTATTTTATTTCGTCCAATACCGAGATATAAGTTCATTTATACGTACACCGAATAAACGACATCCTACACATCACACCGAAGACCCGAACGCCCACCGACCGCCGTTTACAGAAAAAGGAACTACCGATCCGACCCAACCGACAAACCCTCCGTTTACACATGAGTGACAGTTATTGGATTCCGTACTTAATCGCGAGCGATCTAGCGAAAACTCAGGCAATATCGTGACAGTGACATTAACACGTTGACTGCCACGGTCGTCACCAGTGATCGGCGCAAAAGATTTGACCATGAATGCAAAAAAATTCGCCATGAAGCCTATTTGCAATCTTGTAAAAGCAATTGATATTGGAACAGTGCGTCAATACTTTGGCTTCTAACAACTCTGCGTTTCATTCATTTTGCAAGATTTAATCAACCTCTGCAGTATTTCATCGTATCGCGATTCTAACATAGCAAAATACGCTTGGCAGTCAACGTGTTAAACGCTTGAAAATACTTATTACAAATTTCAGCGATACGAATTACAAAAATTCTTACTACTTCTTGTAATGCACGGAAATATTTTGCATTGATACAGCCGATTACAGTGTCGTTGTCACACAACTACAACACGTCTGTTAACCTGCTTTGAAGTTGTTAAACTTTGCGAGTTAGTGCTCATTTAACAATAGCACATGACCCGACGTGTTGCAGAATTTAAAAAAATGCAGTTTCATTTAGCGCCTTTTTCTGAAATAGCAAAGTATCATTCCATTATCTTTTGTCGTACGTTTGTTTTTGACATATCAAATCACTAAGAATATGCGCTTATTAAGGTCAGCAATTGCAGGTATAATGAAATGCTATTTTTAAAAAGGCAATGATGAATTTGTTCATTAGTCCGCCGTGCAGTCTCTTAAATTGCGATCGCTCCTGCCGTGGAAGAGAAACTGTGCAGTCTTTGAAGCGTCAGGTCGTCCAGTTATGCGCGCAATCATAATAAGGGGGCCTTGAGCGATGCTCCCACGCAAAATGGGCCCAAGATGACCGAGATTCTCCGGGGCCACGGGAGCCCCAGGCGGTGCCACACTTTTCTTTGGTCCCAGATGAAATTGACGCTCGTTACTCTCGCGCTTCTTTCGCGCACGATATAATTCACGCGCACGAGAAATCCTGTAGAGCAAGGGAATCGAACTCCCTCGAATTCGTTTTTGTGTGTACAGTTTAAGAAGGGCGTACAGGGAGTTGCAGAAGATATCGAAAAAATCGCGAATATTTTCTAATTATTATTATAAATAGGTAATCATTTTATTACATTGTATACGTCCCGAAATTAAGTTATTGCAGTTATCTTTTAGACATTTTTTCGGTATTCTTTGGCACCATTACGTTGAAAAATATTTGATTTGTTGTTATGTGAAAAATGTTTCACGTGGATAATAGTAAGTGCGTTTTTCTGCAGTTCTTTAAATCCCTTTTATATTTCATGAAGGCACTTTTTTCGGAAGCCTTACAATTTTGTCGAAAGTAACGCTCTTTAAGATATCACCTTTCGGTACGTCAGATATAATATTTCTTGCGATCCAGGTCGTTTTCCACGATTGACTATTAACACTTTGACTGCCGTGATGGTCACCGCTGACCGGCTCAACAGATTTTACTGAAGATCCAAAATATTCTCAATGGGTACCAATAATTATTTTATAAATGCAGTTATTGTTACATTCATACGGTAATTGTACTGTTTCTTCTGCGGCCGTCTACGTACTCATGTCGTAGTAATTTAACACTTTAACTGCCGTGATTGTCACCGGTGACCGGAGCAAGAGATTTTACTGAAAATTCAAAATATGCGCAATGGGTAGCAATAATTATTTTATAAATACAGTTATTGTTAGAATTGTGATGCGATGCTTTGGTCTCCAATACCTACACATTATTTACATTTTGTATAATTCAGTCAAACGCTGTAGTATTTCATAGCATCGCCGTTCTAATACAGCAAAATACACACGACAATCAACGTGTTAACGCATTTTTATCCCAAACACTTCCGGAGTAATCCAGGAACTTTCATAATTTCTCCGAAAACGCCGTGGCAGTCAGTTGTTCCATTTTTAACGTATAAACTTCGTACGATTCGCATATCGCATCCTTTGAATAATACTGTACACCCGACAAGATTTCGGTGCATACGTTTCAGACGTAAACAGGGGCGCCTTACCGAGGTCAATGCTTCTTGCAGATCGGGCATGCAGAATTTCGAACAAACGGGTCCACTCGTGAAACTCGCATTACAACGGTCACACCGGCACTGAGAGTTCGCAATCAGTGTCCAAACGTAGTACGTACATGCAACGCCAGATTACGATCCGAGGTCCCCTCGGACCTAATGTTAAGCTTCGGCGTCTCGATCTCTCGTGTCTTCGACCTCATTTTATTTCCGTTCTGTCGCCCTCTTTCGACGTGCCGCTTCGAGGACACTCTCAATCGAATTATTAAATTCACAGCACGCACGTTACCTTGTTTCGTACGATCGATGCCGTAATATCTCATCAAACGAACGAGCGGACTTTAGCAGTGACGTTCGAAATATTCTAATATTGCCGACATAAAACTTGGTCGCCTTATTGACAGAGATCGCGAATGAGACTGTTGAACCGGATCCGATATAAGAGGCAGTCGCCGCTGATTTAGATTTACGATCGCGTCGACCCAATGGCTGATCTGCTGTCTGCCGGCTTAGTTCTCGCATATCGACTACCCAGTAAATTAATTTTATTATTTTGCCTGCACGGCCAATGCTTCCTCAACGCACGTGAGCGACACACGTGTGCACGTGATCCAGTAGGCTTCCTCATTATCGTATTTCACATACCTGCACTTCAGGACCTCACGTTCGAAAGTACCCCGACACCGAGACGCGCCGCGCATTGGGAATCTTTTAAAGTGCACGAAAAAGTGGCACTTTTTTCCGAAACACAAACGCCCAACAATCCCAAGCTAAGAACCGCGCGCGAAAACAAGAAGCTGTGCGTAAAGTATTAATTTTACGCCCTCCTTGACACATTCCCGTCGAGACAATTACGGTCGCGGCGGTGTTTCTCGAGTTGAGAAAAAGAACTAGTCTGCCACAGCGCCGCCTGGCTGTTTACCGTATTGTAGTACGTGGAATGTCAATTGCCCTGTATGGAAAGACTGAGAATCCGTGTGCTCCGGATTTTCTCTCGGCAGAACTTGGCACGCTAGCACGTCGCTTGGCTGCGTGTATCGGCATCGTTTTCGGTCCGACGAGCGCGTTGTGTGACAGATCCTTACTCTCGCGCCTCCGCTAATCCCCCCGACGCAAGAGTCGGGTGTTAAATCACGATAATCCTTGGCCAGGATCTCGCGAAGTGTAATATTTTCCACCGTTGCGACTTCGGTCGAGCGAAGCCGTCCCCCCCTGGTTTCTTGCGCACTGCCCTCCACCCCTTCGCCTGCTTCATTGTTATCGCAAGGTCTTCAGGGTTAGCACGAATGTAGCGCGCGCCACTCTTTCTCATTTCTTCTCATCGCTCGCCTACGGTCCCTCTCCTTCTCGTTTGCTTCGCCTCACCAACCTGAAACGCGAAACCGCATCGTGCTAACCCAGGTGGAGCAGGTATTTGACACGTCGATGCACACTCGAAGGCTGCGCCTCACCTTGGTGGTAGAAAGGCCGCGAGGACGGCTTGTGAACGTCGACACTGTGTCCCTACGACGACGACAACGACGACGACGACGATCAAGCGAGCGAACCTGGGTTAAAATATGTTGCACCCGCATATGGGACACGGATCTCACGTTACACGTCGCCCGTACCGCAAGGTCAGCCGATAGATATGATCTAGGTGCAGAAATGCGGCCGTCGTTGTCGAGGCTGTTAGAACGACGGCGACAGGGAACACCCAGGAGGAGACGACGTATCAACGTTTACCGTTATACCGGGTCGCGTCCTAGGGCCACCCGCCAGTCACCAATCCACTCAGCTATCTGCGCGTATCGCCGTGTCAAAATCTATTTCCGACGATAATTGTCAAGCACTCAAGAGCGCCCGAAAGCGCGCGGCGGGGATCAATTTAGAGGCTTATTTTATGTGCCGTCGGGGAACGCTTTAAACTGGCCGACCTTGAATCGCGGGTGAAAGTGTAAAAACGAGGAGGAAGTGACCGGGATCTGCGCGTCGATTCACGGGGAGCTAGAATACACTTCGCGCTGCCGATCATTGTTACCGTTAGGAATGTAAAAAGATAACGAACGTACGCTCGTTCTCCGGCGAAGCGATCCAATTTTTGCAGTGGGTTATCGTAAGTAGACTGTTTTGCGCGGTCTTACGCACTGCCGTTCGTAAGAGATCGTCGTTGCGATTTCGAGCTGAACTCATACGTATCCGGCCGCGCGATATACGGAATCGTGCGAACGGTATCTTCGTGCCAGTTTAAAAATCATCCATCATTCGATTGATCGACCCGGCGGGACGGGGTTGTGCGCGCGCGCGCGCAGCAAAGGCGAGGCAAAAACTTTCCAGCGTGATCCAGAGCGGAGGCGCGAGACGAATGATTTACTAGCGGTGGCGCGATCTATCGCGTCGAAGCGGCGCCATTGATCTGCCTCTCAAGATCGGAGTCGGCTAAGTGGCATCGATCGTTGAATTTCAATGCGGCGAGGGGACATTGACGGTACTCTTATCATGACCTCACTATGATAGCTGTTCAGGAGAGAACTTAGCCAACGATATTGCATAGGACAGATCGTCCCGTGGCATCTGGCAGTGACGCATTGCTCTATCCCTTCGTGAAATAAAAACGTGGCGTATACTTAGACGGATACTCGCTAACCCTTTCGCTCCGACGGGCGTATATACACGCCCTCGAAGGAGGACCATTCATATACGAAGAGTGTATATATGCGTTCTGAAAAGTGGGCGCTCGGGTACGAAGAGCGTACATGTACGTTTATACCATATATACTTTTATTTCATACTTTACACGAGATACTTTTGTTAACAACTTGCCATTCGGCAGAATCGTTGATACAAATCAGATAGATTGTCGTACCGGATTGCCAATACAAAAACCGACCTGCTTCGTTGTTACAATGCCAATATGGGAGCCATTAGAAAAATTGGTATGGTTTTGAAATCGCTTGAATGTATTCGTAAAAGTTTAAAATGGTACAAAAAATACTTTTTCCGCATGCTAGACTTTGCTTTTCCATGCTTTTCCACTTGGTTGTGTGCAATGCATATTGTTTCTTCCAGTCAGCAACTGCGACAAAATTATCGTTTGCCAAACTTCATTTAACTCTTATAAGACAATTATTGCAAACATATGGGAAACAAAAATCAGATATGAGATATGAAGTATAGATGAAGAAGATATGAAGATAGAAGATATGCAGTAATCAAAGAAAAAGACGTGAGTCGAGGTACTATTGTTCACAATATGATGTTAGATTATATATGGTTCCATGGTTTCAACTTTATCATACTGAAGTTAATTATTAACACTTTGACTGCCGTTATGGTCACCGGTGACCGGCGCAAGAGATTTTACTGAAGATCCGAAATATTCGCAATGGGTAGCAAGAGTTATATTATAAATGCACGGCTGACCGGCGCAACAGATTTTACTGATGATCCAAAATATTTGCAATGGGTAGCAATTATTATTTTATAAATGCAGTTGTTGTTAGAATAGTGATGCAATCCTTTGGTCTCCTATTCCTGCACATTATTTACATTTTGTATAATTCAGTCAAACGCTGTAGTATTTCATAGCATCGCCGTTCTAATACAGCAAAAGACGCTTGGCAATCACCCTGTTAATATTATGTTCGGCTTCAAATACTTTAGTAATTTCGTTGTATTAAAAAATATTATATGAACATTATAAAACAATGTTTAAAAAAATAAATTATGATTATAAATTTTGATATTTTAGAAAGTAAAATAATATTACTAAATACAATAAATATAATTGTAAAATTTAGAGGACAAGAAACGACTTCTAATTACTTCATAACATTCCGTACTTCAGTGTCAACTACTCAGTAATTCGCTCCGTTCCCAGCGATCGCATTTTGTCACAAACGCTCTATAGCGAAAGGGTTAAGGAAGACGCAACTTACATCTGCGGGGCATTGCGTGAAATTCCTACGTCGAACCCTTTCGAATGCATTCCACCCAACGCGAATAGGATGTCGGGAGATGTCGGGGACAAGAGACCTAGACGATTCAAGACATAATTTGTAGTTTGCGATGGCGCCGTGTTGAACCTGGTTGATTATTCCCCTGAACGTTGTCTGAAATGAGAGGTGGGCGGACAAAGGCCCTGAGTATGCAAAGCAGCGCCGGCGTACGCGGCACGAAACCGCGTCGAAGGTAATTTACGCGTGATAGCGGGGCTCATAGTTCGATCCTACGGCTTGTGCAATCGATAGCGCGAGCGACACGCTTCTCTTTCTTCGAGGGATCGTTAATCGTGCGACAATGGCCGCACGTGTTCTGGGCACGCGATTCCTTTCCGCAGGATACTCATTGATATCCGCCGCCAATGATGAACAAGATAGTGCGATTATCAACACAGTGATCCTGTCACGAATGCTGATGGGTGCGCGATGAATTTTAAACGGTTGACAATGACGAGAATTATAGCGGCGAAGAGAGTAGCAATGTTGATGAATGAGAGAACGGTCGTTACGCACCTTGTTACGCCTACCAATCTAATAGAATACTGCAGTCGAAGAGTAAACAAATTGAAGAAGACGCGAAATTTGGTGATCACTTAACACATTGTTGATAGGCAATTTTACGTAAAAAATGTCTCGAGTCACCGGCTGTTATTTCGTCATTGAATATGGAAGTGAGAAAATCTAAATAAAGTTCAATAAAAATTCAATTATTTATACATAATGTATTAACTTTTTGTATAAGATGAATGTAAACATCATCAAAATGTAACTTCGCATACAAGATGAAGCTAAATAGCGTTAAAGAGTGTTACAAATATTCAGGAGAGTGTTACAAATATAATTCATCGAAAGATTCTTCATTAGTACGTTCTGTTATAGTTGACAGTTTTTTTTACAAAGAACGCAACCTGACAGGTCTTATAACGAGTTTACTCGTGGCCAATTGGCAACGTTTGACCATGAAAACACGAGTTAACTTGTGACCGGTCAACAATGTGTTAAGAAATACGATACGGCGATACATAACGCACGAAACTAACGCGGATAACGAACGATTGGCCAAATAATTGACAAGCGAAGAGTTATGTCGTTAGAATGCATATCGTATCGATTACTGAAAGGAGTCTTCCTTTCTGTTTCATCCTTGAATCCAATTTGACTTCGATCTCGCGAAACTGTAACAATGGCGGACATCGTCCTGGACAACGATGAGCAGAACAACTGCAGAACCAACAACGGACGTCCTGTAAGTAATGATGGAGGAGTGACTTAGTCGGACGATGGCGTTGCACCATAATACACGTCGGTGTACACAACGCACATGCAACACCTACAAATAGAAGTCGTAGAACAAGCCAGGGCCCTGTTGCTTCTACTTTATGACTACCAGATCCTGGAGTTCACCGCGTGGCATTACTTCCGAACCATTAGTCCGTGCACACTCGGGGCTGGCCAACGTATAGTGTTACTCCGTGGTTTGGAATCGCGTCGCCTTCCTTCGCACAAGATGTCCGTGGCCTTGCGTGTTCCTTACACTACAAATTATATAACGTATCAAAGTAAGACGGCAGATAATCTTTGGCAGATGTCACGGTTACGTACGAAAGGGTTCGCCCGCTTGAAATAACACATCAACACGTTGACTGCCAAGCGTATTTTGCTATGTTAGAACCGCGATGCGATGAAATACTGCAGAGTATAATTAAATCGTGCAAAATGCAGGTAACGCAGAGTTGGAAGCCAGAGTATTGAAGCACCATTCCAATATCAATTGCTTTTGCAAGATTGCAAATAGGCTTAATTTCAAATTTTTTGTATTCTTAATAAAATCTTTTGCATCGGTCACCGGTGACCACCGTGGCAGTCAATGTGTTAAAGAATACAGTGTGGTACATTTGGAAATGTAATGCGATGAAATACTGCAGAGTATAATTAAACCGTGCAAAATGAAGGTAACACAGAGTTGGAAGCCAGAGTATTGAAGCACCATTCCAATATCAATTGCTTTTGCAAGATTGCAAATAGGCTTAATTTAAAATTTTTTGTATTTTTAATAAAATCTTTTGCATCGGTCACCGGTGACCACCGTGGCAGTCATTGTGTTAAAGAATACGGTGTGGTACATTTGGAAATGTAATGCGATGAAATACTGCAGAGTATAATTAAATCGTACAAAATGAAGGTAACACAGAGTTGGAAGCCAGAGTATTGAAGCACCGTTCCAATATCAATTGCTTTTACAAGATTGCAAATAGACGTCATTTCACATTTTTTGCATTTTTAGTAAAACCTTTTGCGCCGGTCACCGGTGACCACCGTGGCAGTCAATGTGTTAAAGAATACAGTGTGGTACATTTGGAAATGTAATGCGAAGAAATACTGCAGAGCATAATTAAATCGTACAAAATGAAGGTAATGCAGAGTTGTTAAAAGCTGGAGTATTGAAGCACCGTTCCAATATCAATTGCATTTACAAGATTGCAAATAGACTTCATTTCACATTTTTTGCATTTTTAGTAAAATCTTTTGCGCCAGTCACCGGTGACCACCGTGGCAATCATTGTGTTAAAGAATACAGTGTGGTACATTTGGAAATGTAATGCGATGAAATACTGTAGAGTATAATTAAATCGTACAAAATGAAGGTAACACAGAGTTGGAAGCCAGAGTATTGAAGCACCATTCCAATATCAATTGCTTTTGCAAGATTGCAAATAGGCTTAATTTCAAATTTTTTGTATTTTTAATAAAATCTTTTGCATCGGTCACCGGTGACCACCGTGGTAGTCAATGTGTTAAAGAATATGGTGTGGTACGTTTGGAAATCGAATGCGATGAAATACTGCAGAGTATAATTAAATCGTACAAAATGAAGGTAACGCAGAGTTGTTAGAAGCCAAAGTAATGAAGCACCGTTCAAATATCAATTGCTTTTACAAGATTGCAAATAGGTTTCATTGCGAATTTGTTGCATTTTTAGTAAAATCTTTTGTGCCGGTCACCGCTGACTACCGTGGTAGTCAATGTGTTAAAGAATACGGTGTGGTACATTTGGAAATGTAATGCGATGAAATACTGCAGAGTATAATTAAATCGTGCAAAATGCAGGTAACACAGAGTTGGAAGCCAGAGTATTGGAGCACCATTCCAATATCAATTGCTTTTGCAAGATTGCAAATAGGCTTAATTTCAAATTTTTTGTATTTTTAATCAAATCTTTTGCATCGGTCACCGGTGACCACCGTGGCAGTCAATGTGTTAAAGAATACAGTGTAGTACATTTGGAAATGTAATGCGATGAAATACTGCAGAGTATAATTAAATCGTGCAAAATGCAGGTAACGCAGAGTTGTTAGAAGCCAAAGTAATGAAGCACCGTTCAAATATCAATTGCTTTTACAAGATTGCAAATAGGTTTCATTGCAAATTTGTTGTATTTTTTGTAAAATCTTTTGCACCAGTCACCGCTGACTACCGTGGCAGTCAACGTGTTAAGACAATGAAGTAGAAGCACTTTTTCGATTTATGTGCTGCCTCTCGTGTCCTATCGGTCCAGATATTAAGAATACGGGAAAATTGTGAGCGACATTACGCGGGTGGAAATTGCGGTCCAATAATACGGCTGCCTTCTAGATATTCGCACCGTGTTGGATGGCTTATGACGACATGTTCGATATTGTGTGGTAGTTCACTGATACCGGACGGAATGCACTCGGTAAACGTTTTATTTTTCAAGCATGAAATACATCTGCCGGCGAATGTCAGCGGAATTCCTTTCCCTCTGTTTACCTCGATAAGAGCAAAGACAAAGGCTTTATTCCGCAAGCGCCGTCCAATGAAAGAACACCGAAATTACTCAGACACGACTGTTGCGTCATACGACAAACGGTTGCGACGAATTATTGCAACGTTGAGCTGTCTGCATGATGTAACTTATATTAAGGTTTAAGGATGCAACGTAAGATTATGCGAGCGCGTGAGTGGAATTCAATCTGCATAAGATTGGGGGACGTTACCGAATATCGTGTACAATTACCACCAGAGCGCCTTCCCTTAAATCTCCTTACGACGCGTGAACAAAACCGTTTTACATAATCCGCTAATTATGCCGTTAAATAAACTCTCCGATTGTCTTGTTACCGCGAAAACATCGACGTTTGATCATTGTGTCTTGAATTCCCAGTAATCTTTGTTCACCCGCGACGTTTCCTACGGGCAGTTTCTCGCTCACTTTCAAATATGCAAATATCCGCCGTAGTCCGTTATGCGTCACTGCACAGTGGAATTTCGAGCGGAAAGCCATCGAATAAAGTGTACCGCGTAGCACATGTCAATGCGATCACTGTGACTAATTCAACAGCTCAATAATCTCGCTCGTTCTTTGAAAAACCACCGAACATCTTAGAGATCTCAACTTTTTTAGCTGACAAGCGATTGTCAAAGATCCAATCTTCAAGTCAGCATAGTTTAATACTTTGACTGCCACGGTGGTCACCGGTGACCGCGCAAAAGATTTTACTAAAAATACAAAAAATTTGAAATGAAGCCCATTTGCAATCTAGTAAAAGCATTTGATATTGGAACGGTGATCCAATAGTCTGGCTTCCAACTCTGCGTTACCTTCATTTTGCACGATTTCGTTATACTCTGCAGTATTTTATCGCATTACATTTCCAAATGTAGCACACTGTATTCTTTAACACAATGACTGCCACGGTAGTCAGCGGTGACCAGCGCAAAAGATATTACTGAAAATGCAAAATATTCGCAATGAAGCCTATTTGCAATCTTGTAGAAGCAATTGATATTGGAATAGTGAATCAATACTTTAGCTTTTAACAACTCTGCGTTACCTTCATTTTGCACAATTTAATTATACTTTGCAGTATTTCTTTGCATCGCGGTTTTAATATAGCAAAATACGCTTGGCAGTCAACGTTTTAACGCTTTACGGACCGTTCGCGCGTTTTCTCGAGTTTCGTGTCCCAACTATTATGGACCGCTCACGAGTTTTCTCGTGTTTTCTACTCGCTGTCTTTAGGTGTCACTTACTTTGGTACATAATGTCCATTTTGTCTATTTAACTATTTACATCAATATTTAATGCATTAAACTCGATGGCGTTCATGTTTCTTTCGCTTACTTACCGGTGCTACATGTATTCTATAAATTTCATACAAATTTATTTTTTAAGTAAAAAAGTTATGATAATGATTAAAAAACATAATTTTTTAATAATACCTAAAATACTTCCAATTATACAATTTCTGAAAGTTTCACAAAAATTGCTTCATAAATGACAAAAAACTTTCCCAAAAACGTGCGGTCCCAGGCGTATTTCTTACAGATTTTTTGCGCTCCATAAAGTGTTAAAATGTTTTTTCTTCGGCGACGTGGACGGTTTACGCGACGATATAAAGTAACGCGACAGTATATTGTTTCGCCGAGCTTATGCTTCACTTTTATTTTCACCGGCCATCGACTCAATCGGACTAAGATCCCAGTAAATAAACTAGTCAGCGCCTGGACGACCACGTAACGACGTATACCACCGCGTCGTTGGCCAGCTTCTAACAAGTACAAGACTTCGGGTCCGAGGTAACACGAGAGGGCCACCAGCATCGCGAGAGTCTCGGGTTTCGAATTTGTCTAAAGTAATTAAAAGCCTGCACGAAGCCGCGCCACACGTTATGTCCGCTGTTCGACGTTCCTCACGAGGGTAGTTGCACCTCGCTTGACCTCTGCCGAGGAAAGTGAAAATAGAAATCCATCCGATTGTTCGCTGAGACTTACCACCTTGATCAAAAAGTTTTAAGACTTTATTCATAAAATCGAAAATACAAGTTTATCCATTATAATTGATATCGTCCCCTTCAAAGTACTCCCCATCGACTTTAACGCACTTATACCAGCGCTTGATCCAATCATCGAAACACCGCTGGTACTCAATTTTTGGTATGTCCATCAGAGCCATCTTCGATTTTTCCATAAGATCCTTCCGAGTGCTGTAATGCGTTCCGCGAAGCGGTTTTTTAAGTCGGTTAAACAGAAAAAAGTTGCACGGAGCTAAATCAGGTGAATTCGGAGGATGGTGAATAGTATTCGTATTATTTTTGGTCAAAAACTCACGAATAAGGATTGCATTGTGCGACGGTGCGTTATCGTGGTGCAAAATCCACGAGTTGTTTGCCCACAAGTTCGGTCTTTTTTGGCGAATTGCTTCACCCAAACGTCTCATGATGCCCAAATAATACATTTTGTTGACTGTCTGTTGCTCTGGCAAGAATTCATGATGCATAACACCATTATAATGCATGAAAACCGTGAACATCACCTTTTTTCGACTGGAAACAACGTGGTTTCTTCGGAAGCGTTCGTGCCACCGAAAAACGTTTGATCTCGAAAGAGCATCGTTGCCGAAACACTTCTCCAACATTTCCAAGGTCTGCGGACCGTTAAATCCGTTTTTCACGCAAAATTTTATGCAAATTCGTTGATCCAAAGTTAATGCCATTTTTAAATATGTAAAAAATCGAAAACACACACAAAGGTAGATGTACTGAACACGGTATAACTTTTACAAATGTCAAGCTATGACGCTGAAATTTGGTGGGAACGTTAATGACAGATATCCTAAAACTTTTTGATCAAGGTAGTATGAGCTCTACCGAAGAGTTCTGTCCGACAATGTCATCTCAAGTATGAACACGTATGAACGTCTTTATTTGAAATATATGCGGCTGCCTTTATTTATTATTGTATTTTGCCATATGCCTTCTTCCAAACGTGCTGAAACAATGATTTCGGTATCTCAGTATTATGTATTGAAAATGTGTTATTTTCTTTTAATTTAAGAACGGGCAGAATTTTCTGGTACACCTAATACTTCCCCATGCTTTACAGAAGACGTCCTTTCGGTTGCATGTCGAATATTCCGTAATTATTAAATTCCAACGCTCTGATATGACGTTGACTGCTACACGAGTTTATAAGAAAAACCTCCGACAGGCCACACGTGCTGCTATATCATGCGTCAATTGCCTTCTTATCCTATTAGAAAATTATTACGGTTAGAAGGAAATGCCTAGGGATTCCCATCGAGTTGAAAATCTACTTTGGAGAACTGTACTGGGCCTATTGTTTCTTATCGTAGCAGAAGATAAGCACGTTTACATTGAAAAGTTTTGGAACAGGCATTCGGGTGAAAATCTTTCCTCAACAACCAAGTATTTCATTTATTATTGTATTTTGCCATATGCGTTCTTCCAAATGTGCTGAAACAATTTGATGGGAACGTTAACGACAGATATGGCAACCTAACAAAAAAAAATTTCAATCGAGTAACTGAGAGCGTCATACGGCGGCCGGTTCTAAGACTTTTTGATCAAGGTGGTATGTTCAAGAAATGAGCCGTTTATTTTGAAAGTGGCGTAACTCCATTTATCTTCAAATCGAGATAAATAACATTTACTGAAAAATAACATGAATTTGTACATGTAACCATGGTAACGGGAAAATATTGAAAAACGGAGTTAAGCCACTTTCAAAATAAACGGCTCAAAATACCGAACCCCTAAAGACGGGTGTCTTGTTGTCTTTTACGAAAGCAATAACACGACGAAGTGAAGTAATTATATTTTTTTAAACCATCTGATACGGTGCGGGCAATTATTATACTTTTTTAGATGCGTAGATTGGTACTGCCTAGTGACGATGACCGGGAAGATTTCTTTTGTATCCTGCCTGTAATTGGAATCGATTCGTTTCTATGAATTGTATACGCCGGAATAAGACATTAACCATGCGCGGTAATCAAAGCGTGCATACAACTGTTGGCATAAAATTTTCGCCGCATCCGTTGTGATTAAACCGGTACGAGGTAAATTGAAAAGTTGCGATGGAGGGATATCCGTTAACGCGATTTCATGCGTGCTGCGCACGAGCGGAGGTACCGCAACTATTAGCGTATCTTCTCACAATAAAGCGAGCGCCCCTCTTCCGTTCCGATAAGTTATATTCTGCTCGGTGAATTAGATGCCTCCTTTGAATGTACGTTTGTATTAGCCGCTATTACGCGATACTGCTTCTAAGAATCTCGGTCTTTTGCTTTATCTCCGGCCATCTGGGGTGGAAATTGAATGCGAACACGCTCGTGTTCCTTTGTTTTTTTTTTCGCGCAGCGATCTGCCGTGAAGACGAAGAAACGTTGTTATCGATATGCTCAGATTTTAATAGCCCCGCATTCTAACAGAGTAGTTTAACGGTCCATCGGAAGACGTAGAATGTTCTGCCTATCACAGTTTCATCGAACGGCTATGATAAATCAATTCAATTTCTCTACCGTCGTAATGTCGGTTTTGCGCTAGTTGCGGATCTGTCTCCAGCGTTTATAATCGTCGCGCCGCTTCTTAACAGGTAGCAAACACAGACGGTACTTATCGGTCATTACCCGGTCCCCACGTTGGAGTCGGTCGCCAGAGTCGTCTGGAATTACTGCCGATTAATTAGTTGCATACAGTGGCAGCAGCGATGAAGTAAGACGATTAACGGGAGAATACTTCCACTCGCCAGACGTAGATGAAAAGGACTCGTTGCGTAATTGCCGACGACAATAGGGATGCGAACATAGAGTGAAACAAAATGGACAACGGGAAAGGCCAATGTCCACCGTTAATTCCGGCACTCACATCATACTATCTGTTTATTTGATTAATTTCTTGTATACGGGATCTTTTATTGCTGACATGGAGGCATTCAAATAGTGGCACATAAAATACACGGTGCACTAATGGAAACTGCAAACTGACGCGAAGCAAGAAAATAATAGGTGTACAACTTTGCTCCCGCCGTTTTTTGCATTGGACGAAATGGAAAAAGCGGCGGGAGCAAAGTTGTGTACCTATTATATGCAATCATGTTGAAGATGATGCTTGTAGGATTTAAACACGTGAAACTAGAGAGTACAATATTTATAAACAATAACAACACAATGAAGACAGTTTAGTCTTATTTCCTAATCTTTCGTCGTTTTGTCGTTTCGTTATGTATATTATGTATTTCTTTACGTCATTTCTAATTTTTACGTCTTATCCTCAACTTGACTACATAATTTTTAATATAACATTGTGCTGCGTTCATTCCGCACCGTATTTATATTTTCTTGGTATTTATGGTATTTGTTTATGTTTATGTTATGGTTATGTATATTATGTATTTGTTTATGGTTATATGGTATTTACTTATTCTAATCGCCCACTCTTACGTTCTCATTGCCTATACCAACCGTCATCAACACAACTGTCACCTAATTGCGCTGCGTTCATTTCTCAATATAATAATTATATTATGTATTTGTTTATGGTTATATGGTATTTACTTATTCTAATCGCCCACTCTTACGTTCTCATTGACTATACCAACCGTCATCAAACACAACCTTGTAATCTTTTCTTTGTCGTTCACCGTAATTGTTCATATAACATTGCGCTGCGTTCATTTCTCACCGTATTTATATTTTCTTGGTGTTTATGGTATTTGTTTATATTTATGTTAATGTTATGTATATTATGTATTTGTTTATGGTTATATGGTATTTACTTATTCTAATCGCCCACTCTTACGTTCTCATAAGTCACCTTTCCTTGCCAATTAAAGGACATATTCCACTGAGTAAAACCATGATGCCGCTTACCTAGTGGTGTGCGTCAAAGAATGAACAGTTCATGACGCATTACGTGTAAACTATTTACTTATTCTAATCGCCCACTCTTACGTTCTCATTGCCTATACCAACCGTCATCAAACACAACCTTGTAATCTTTTCTTTGTCATTCACCGTAATTGTTCATATAACATTGCGCTGCGTTCATTCCCCACCGTATTTATATTTTCGTGGTGTTCCTTCTGAAAAGACCTACCAACGGCGATCATCCTCAGCTTACGAGATTCTTACACGAATGTTCAGTTAGGTGGCCAAGTTGTCGATGGGGCACGATTAGGGCATAAAAATATTCTTCATTGTCCGAGATTCGTGCTTAATGTCCATGACAACGGCGACGACGGAAA
Source organism: Cryptocheilus praepositus (assembly GCA_033815515.1). Classification (NCBI taxonomy): domain Eukaryota; kingdom Metazoa; phylum Arthropoda; class Insecta; order Hymenoptera; family Pompilidae; genus Cryptocheilus; species Cryptocheilus praepositus. The sequence continues at coordinate 4,969,778 of JAWWQZ010000285.1, forward strand.
GCAGAAGGTAAAAGAATACCTCGGCACAAAATGTCCGCCCACCTGTTGGGCAAGCTGCGCTCCTCCGGTCATCTAGGTGAGATACGTGATGTCACGTGCTGCATCTCACCGTTACGCCAGGGAATTGTATGCAGAGGAGGGATCCGATTGTCTCCAAATTGAGGAGCACTTATCCCGATACGTGACTTCGTATCGCCATGAGATAAACGTTTCGGTTTCTTTTGTTCATTGTCCTTTTATCGTGTATTCCGGGATACAATGATCTGTACTCGAGTTACCTCGCTAATGCGGAGTGGACAATGAAGTTGTTCGGAGGCCACTGCCACGTGGACTGGGGACGAACACATAAACGATAAACGCGACTTTAAATTGGGCACTTCTAAGATACTCGGTGGTGTCTGTTTTTTTTATAGCTTAAAATACCGATATACGCATTGCTTACTTAATCAGTAACGCATTCAATTTAAATTGTCACACGTATGCTCAAGTTTTATAGCAGCGTACATTTTAGACATATAAATCAAGAGTATAGACTCCAGCGAACTCTACTTTGTACATGTAGCAGTCTACTTTATATTTATCTTCACTATATACGTTTTTATTTACTTAAGAATCATGATACGCTATTGATTATTAGGTTATTCTATCGTCACTTTCACACATACTAGTACTATAGATGATATTCGAATCATTTGACCCCTTATGAAATAAATGTTGATTTTCAGAAAGAAATTCCTAATTTATTAAAGTGAGAAATTGAATAATCAGATAATATAAGAATTTACACAAAGTCAAAAGAGCGAAAGAAATAACAATGAATGCAGGATTTTAAAGTAAATTTTGAAAGGGTGCAATTTGACCCCGCTTGTGTTAACACGGTTGATTGACGCGGTGGTTACATGCAATTTCTTTAACACGTTGATTGCTGTGGTAGTCATCGGTGACCGGCGCAAAAGATCTCACGAAAAATTAAAAAAATACGCAATCGGTAGCATTTATAATTTTGGAAATACAATTACCATTAAGACGTCTGCGGACGTAAATGCTATAGCATTCATTTTCATGATGATGCAGAATGAGATGAATGCTATATCATTCAATTCTTAAAGTCTATTATTTTGAATTTAATTTTATATAACCTTAAGTTTTTGTAATTATTATACCTATCAAGATAATGACTAACTGAACTAAAATATGATAATCTAACTACCCTTATAAAATATGTTTAATCAAATTTCGGATATCACAACCAATTTAAAAATAAAATGACTGTCAATTTTTGCATCTCGTTGAAACTTTTAATGTCCGCGAACGTGTTAAATAGTGATTCAATTCTTCGGTCTCCGATACCTCGCACTATTTTCATTTTGCACAATTCAATCATATTCTGTAGTACTTCATCACGTTGCGGTTTTGATATAGTAAAATACGCACCGCAGTTAACGTTTTAAACAAAGTTATTCAACTTGCCTAACTAGAATCACATACCGTACTTTGATTAGGTCTCGACCCTACACATTTCAACAACAAAAAACAATGGCGTATTCGTGGAATAACATGCGCCTTTATCGAAACTTTTATCAACCGTTTCATTATCGCCGGAAATGTCATTCGATGTCGAACTCGGAAGTCGGATGTACCGAGTGGGAGCAGGAGAGGGTTAGTTCGGTGGGCTGAACGTCGCATCCGGAACATCCACCTCGCGGTTGCTACTTCTCGACGCGTCCGGCCAATGAGTTGCCTTCCTGGAAAAAGAGACGCGGGACAAAAGAGAGCCGCGCTATAAAACGCCGCTACGGGGGTCGCCGTTAGGCAGGGACGTTCGCTCATTTGTTTCCCCGATCACGTACCGCGCTTAATTGAATTTAGAAGCGACGGCGAACACATCGGGGAATTTAACGGTCGCCGTGGCGCAAATAATCTCGGTAACGGCCACGACGCTTCTTAACGTCCTCATAAGCGTCTGCCGCGTGGCAAGAAAAATCGTGCCGATAATTCGTTGAGCGATCAGGCTTCCGATTTCACAGGTGGCCGATTAAATCGTTACGGTACGAAGTCAGAATGCTGTGGACATCAATGGCCGGAAGGTAAATTTAACACGTTGGCTGCCGTGGGGGTCACCGGTGACCGGCGCAAGAAATTTTACTGATGATCCAAAATATTCGCAATGGGTAGTAATAATTATTTTATAAATGCAGTTATTGTTAGAATAGTGATACGATTCTTTGGCCTCCAATACTTGCACATTATTTACATTTTGCATAATTCAGTCAAACGCTGTAGTATTTCATAGCATCGCCGTTCTCATACGACAAAATACGCACGACAGTCAACGTGTTAACGAGTTAAGTGCGTTTGACGTGTATACACGTCGGACCAAATCTTTATTACGTATGACGTATATACTTGTCGTGTGAAACAAAAATTACCATTGACTATCGAAACGCGAAATTTCAATAAAATACGATAAGAATAATTTAATAAAATAGAATATGAATATTATTTGGTGATATGTTTCCAAACGCGAAATTTCAATAACATACAATAAGAATATTATTTGGCGATATGTTTCCTTTATATTATCAATAGAAATTCCTTTACATTATCAATAGAAATTCCTTTACATTATCAATAGAATGCATACGTAAGCCGCGACTTGGACGCCGGGCATTGATTTGCGGAGAAATTATTTAAACAATACTGAAGAAAATAAGAGTCCCACATATTCGATCCAAAATCTCCCTCTTCCTCGCTTTTGAAGCATCTGAGGTAAACCTGTGTATTTCTACAGTTATTGTCAAAATAAAGCGTAAGGTATCAAAAAAGGCTAAATATGTATTATATAATAATTATGTGAATACAATAAATGACTAAATTTACACAGCAGTAGTAGTGAAAATTAGTAGTAGTAAGTAGTAGAAAAAGGAGTAGCATAGTAGTAGAAGAAAAATATAGTAGTAGTAGTAAGTAGTAGGAAAAGTAGTAGCGAAATTTATAATAGGACCATTTGTCCTGCGTTCGACGTGTACACACGTCATTTCTTGATTTTAATTCCGCACCCTGTGAGGGATTTCTAAAATTAAATTTCGCGCTTAACTGCTTAACACGTTGACTGCCACGGTGGTCACCGGTGACCGGTGCAAAACATTTGACTAAAAATGCAAAAAATTCGCAATGAAGCCTGTTTGGAATCTTGTAAAAGCAATTGATATTGGAACGGTGCTTCAATACTTTGGCTTCTAACAACTCTGCATTACTTTCATTTTGCACGATTTAATTATACTCTGCAGTATTTTATCGCATCGCGGTTCCAACATAGCAAGAAGCGCTTGGCAGTCAAAGTGTTAAGCGGGTATGCGCGTGTTTCTTTTATATCACACCGGTAATGTGCCTGTATTTACAGAATGCGTTGTGGTGGACGTTATGCAAGTAAACCGACGGCAACGATAGCGAATTAAAGTTAAGAGCGCAAGTACGGATTTATTATTTACGTTTGGCAAGAGATGCGATAATCCGGGAAAACTGTGGAGACGAGTCGATATTTGCAGGTTCGAGGTATCTCGTAAACTACAAACTACAATAGACAGTTTGGGTGGACGCAACCTCGCACGCGTGTGGGTTGCTGAAAAAATCCTCAGTGCGAGATCGTGGTCGCTCGCGTGCGCCGGTCTTCACGCGTAATGATGACAAATGACCGCGTAAATCACGTGACAGAACTCGCACGACTTCCACGGTCAAACGTAATGTCCAAGAAGACGTTCGCGCATTTTTCGAAACTGCACCGGGGAGTGTTGCACGCCCGCGTACATTCGGAGCCGATTCTTTTCGCGCCGTTGCTAATTCACGCACAAATGTGTTTCTCGCCAAAGACATTCCTCCTCCCCATGTAGCCGTGTACCCTTGAACACGGTTACACAGATTTGAAGCGCAAAGATCACGTACCCCCGGCACCAAACATTATGAGTAACGACCGATAAAGGGAAAATTAGCGCAACATTGTTTTTCTCGCGAACGAAACGTCCATTTAAATATCATCACCGTGAAATGTAGTATTAGGGTTAACAACGTTCACATATAAAGTAGTATACATCTGTCGCCTCGCGTGGGACTAACGTGCGCAGAAATTTTATACGCACTAAAGTGCAGACCACTTGCGAGCGTCGTAAATTTAGCAGTAAGCGCGTTAATTGTTGGCGAACGACTGTCACGTCCGGCTCACGGCTCGCGAAGGTTACGAACCGGCGGCTAACCCTTTGCATCGTGCAAACCCTCCGGTACACACGGCCGGTTCCTCCGCCGGCGAAGAACGACTTCGCGCCATTGTCACGAAACGTGCAATTATGCAATTATTCGCCGCACGCCGGTCTGCAATGATTCAGATCCCCTCGGCGCTCGTTTCTCGCTTTCTGCCGGAGTGAATTTAGCCAGTGCTCACGGCACGTATAAACGCCGCGAACATTGTTCCGCGTTACATGGCAATTGGGGTGCAGAAGGTCAACGCTTCGTGACTTTGTCTCGCCATGCCGTGCTTTCTTCATCCGCCGCAGCTGCGCTAACTGCTATTTTAGACGCTTTAAAAACGCATTCGTTTATTAATGTTCCTCGCGGCGCCGTAATACTTCAAACTCGCGCTCTTCTAACCCGACTATCAATACATTATTCGATGTCCGGCGACTTCACGGTTGTAACAGGCCACCTACCATTTTCGACCGGTGACACGTTAATGCGTGGTTCCGAGGGACCGATCATAGTGATTACTTTTTCTATCGAGAAGCGTCGCGGCAATCTACTCTTTTAGCGGCATCGCTAGAAAGCCTCGCGTCACTCGAAGTCGAGTCCGGCCCTTTTGTTTCACGCTCAAAGAACTAGTGAGCGGGTATCGTGCGTTGGGTATCGGAGCTAAGAAGGCATGAGGAGCTTTCCTCGTGGGCGGACGCGGTGCGATTATCGGTGGTGCGTTGTAGATGAAGACGTCACAGTTTGACGGGCCGACAATAGAGTATGAATTACCGATGGTAGTGAACGATGATGAGACGGTGGTAGCGGGAAAGAACGTATCGCTTACCGTGTGCGTGAGAGCGTGCGAATGAGCACGCGTGCTTAATGTCATCGATGATCCTAAACTCTTTCTCTCTCCCCATATTTCTGGTCTTCGCCTCCTTTCCCGTGGAGCATTTCTTTCTGTGGGTGCGGTAGAAGAAATTTCGATGAACGTCGTTCAACCCATTCGAGACGACGATTTTTTTCGAACACGGTCCCCAGGAGCGAAATTTTTTTTTCTTTATAATGTTCATTTTTAATAAAAAAAACATGTTTACTATGGGAATCACCCAATTCGTAAGTGAATTCACATAAATAAGATCATTGCACACCAGGTGTGCAGCTCGCTCCTCGGAAAATTTTTATTGCGAGGAACGGATTGAACACCATGTGTGCGATGTAAGATAAAATGAAAATACATCATTAAAAAATTTATGAACATTTATTTCAAAAATAGTTAGATAATATAAAATCGTTATTTTGTTTTCAATAATAAAGGACAGAATATAATGCAAAGAAAATGTTTAAAAAGTAGTAAAAAGTTAAAAAAGATAAGTTGAATAATGAAAAAAATAACAAACGAGAAATAATTTTTTAGAAAAATGTCTACAGATAACAAAGTAATGTAACTCAGTAATAAAAAAGAAAATATAATTTGTAAATACACTTTTAGCAAATAGTACACTGATCGTAAAGTAATTATACATTAGTTGGTTGATGGTAGCGCTTGAAACATTCTCCCAAACATAATCCAGGATTACCGACACAAGCAGGACAAGAGTAATTATTACGTTTATATTTTCCTTCTTTGTAGGACTGTCGGCAATTCATAGTATTTTACATGTAAGAAAGGCTTCAAATAATTTTTAGATTTTTGGTACACAGTAAAACCAATGCCAAATTTTGTTTTTCTGTACCTTGCAGATTTCATTAGTTCAAGGAAAATCTTATTTCGACGACTAGTTTACTCAGAATAACTGATAATTGCACATTACTGTTACTGCACACACGGTGCGTAAGCCATCTTATAGCCTGGGAAATCAATTGCACACACGGTGTGCAATCAGTCTCGAATGGGTCAAATGGATGTCTGTTCCGAACTGTATCGCGGTGGTGAATTCCTGAAACGCCTACAAAGTGCTTGACCTCCGAGTATCGTGCCCGAGGATAAAGGAGGTCGACCCTTGATGTCAATGCTCGACCTTCGTTGCGTTTCTACGTTCTTCGACGCGGTTGAAGCTGTTCGCCAAAAGACCGGTGATCTTAACACTTTAACGACCGCTGGCCGATTAATCGACTTTTCGGTTCCAACTGCTATTTACTGATAGCCGATTAATCGGCTTTTCAGCGGTGAACGGTTATATTAGATAAAATAAATATCAGATGATATTATGACAATTCTAAATGACAATAAAATTGCACTGCTTTGAAGCCAAAGAATTCTCAACAACACATTCAGTATTTTTCAGTTATAAAGCTTTACAAATAGGCACATACACAATTCCTGCGCGATATCCAAAACAGAGTCGGTCGTTACTGAGTGCATCTTCAGTCTATAACTTTTAGGCATCTATTTCGGTAGCCGATTAATCGGCTTTTAGCGGTCAACGGTTATAAAGATGTTAACTAAATGACATTCGCGACCGCTGACGTGAATTTGCGTCATTTTAACATTTTTAGTGCCGGAGGCCGATATATAAGCCTTTGCTGCACTGGCAAAATGTGCCAGTGCCGATATATCGGCCCGCACCTTCTGTCGTTTTACTATTCGCATTGCGAGAGAAATCCATTTCAAAATAAATTTGTAATACATTATAAATGTATTATAACTATAATATTATACACTAACTAAATATAATATTATAATATAACATATTAAAAAAATAATAATAAATATAATACCTATACCAATTACTTGTTTCGGAAGAGATAATCCATCTAGCGCTTACCATGTACCTTGGAGTTATTCGTTATTTTTGATATGCAACATTATTTATTTTGTTACAAAATATTTTGGAAATGCAAAGTATATACTTGGTAATAAATGGTCTATATAAAGTTATGATGAAAAGATGACTTTTCGTATGGGCAAATACGTTTTGTAAGAGATAACTCAATTTTTATTTTCTTTATGATCATTTATATCTTTGTTGTTTATATATTTTTCAATAAATATAGAAAAATTAGTGTCATTGCTTTGTTCTTTATTTCGTCCTTAATACACTGCTTTTTGAATTATGTAAATATTGCTTTTTCCTGGTGGTTTGTTCCTGGTTGCCGCTGACGTGATTTCACGTCATTTTAAATTCTATTCCTGATTGCCGCTGACGTAAATTCACGTCCTGCAATTTTTTTCTGAATGCGGCAACATTAGCCGCTTCCGATAATAACCGCAATCTCAGCTACACAAGTAAATGTCTCAGTTAGCTCACTAAGTGTTAGCCGGCGCAATCGGAGAAATGAAAATATCCACAAAAATGTTGTAGAGCCTGCTTATGTATAGTTTCTTTATGCAAAAGTCATTCTTTTTCGATTAATCACACTAACTATAGATATTAAATTTTGTTTTACTCGGCTTTCCCAAAACACCTGTAATATAATGCTAAATAAATTCAGCGCAATAATAACAATTGGTCTATTGTCTACTTATGAAGCAAGTACACGAATTATAAAAAATCTTTTTATTTTAAACAACGCATCATCGCAACATTGACATTTCAAAACAAATTTTATCATTTTTATATTTGCTTCAACGATACAATTTTGCGGCAACCAGCTTCAGTATTTCATTATTTTCGCCGGTACGCAGTGTTAGAAACAGAAAAAATGTGCCTGTCGCGAATGTGTTAACAACAGCGTTGCTTATTGTCAAAATTGATTTCGCAGGTTTGTATGCTAAAATGTAAGAGTCTGCAATGAACCATTTCGCTGTAGAATAATAATGCACTTGCATTCGTAGTGCTTAAACCGACGCGAAATGTCGAATGAAGAAAAATTGATGGTTGACCCGTAGAATGCCGAAGCGGTTTCGGCCAACGGATATTTCATACTTGGTCATCGGTGTCCTGAACAACGACTCGCCAGCGATCTTGAGGCGCTTCGTCGTTCGATGCTCATAAACGTTCGACGTGTATGATATCGCATCTCGTTTTGCAATGAATTACAAACGCCCGAGTCTTTCACACGGCATTGCACGAAGCGTGGGCAGTTCCCGGTGTGGCAATATGGCGCCGTGCCCGGCCGTCCTTCCGTCCCACCTGGAAATATAAAACGGGCATTGTGGTTAATTAACGAGCATTACGTTAGGTGCCAATCTGCATAATTAACCGGCCTGTGCGGATTCGCGCGCACTGTGTTGATTGTACACATCATTTGCACGGGATCACGGTGATTATATGCCGAAAAGAATTTCAATCGTTCAAACCTTAAAGGCAGGTCCAATATCTTCGAATCTCTGAGAATCGGAATATCCGGGATCCTATTTTACATGTTCACGGACATTAAAAGTTTCAGCGAGGTGCAAAAATTGACAGTCATTTTATTTTTAATTTCGTTGTGATATCCGAAATTTGATTAAACACATTTTATAAGCGTAGTCGGATTATCATATTTTAGTTCAGTTAGTCATTATCTTGACAGGTATAATAATTACAAAAGCTTAAGGTTATACCAAATTAAATTTAAAATAATTGACTTTAAGATTTGAATGCTATAGGATTCTAATCATTCTGCATCATCATAAAAATGAACGCTATAGCATTTACGTCCATGAACGTGTTAACACGTTGACTGCCGAGCGTACTTTACTGTAATAGAACAGGCATGCTATGAAATACTACAGCGTTTGACTGAATTATGCAAAATGTAAATAATGTGCAGGTATTGGAGACCAAAGAATCGCATCGCTATTCTAACAATAACTGCATTTATAAAATAATAATTGCTACTCATTGAGAATATTTTGGATCTTCAGTCAAATCTTTTGCGCTGGTCACCGGTGCAAAGTGTTAATACCTTGACTGACAAGCATATTTTCCTATGTTAGAACCGCCTTGCGATGAAATATTGCAGAGTATAATTAAATCGTGCAAAATAATGGTAACGCAGAGTTGTTAGAAGCCAAAGTATCGAAGCACCGTTCCAATATCAATTGCTTTTACAATATTGCAAATAGGCTTCATTGCAAATTTTTTCTTTGGTATTTGGTATCTTACAACCGAGATGCGATGAAATACTGCAGAGTATAATTAAATCGTGCAAAATGGAGGGAACGCAGAGTTGTTAGAAGCCAAAGTATTGAAGCACCATTCCAATATCAATTGCTTTTACAAGATTGCAAATAGGCTTTATTGAGAATTTTTTGCATTTCTAATAAAATCTTTTGCACCGGTCATCGGTGACCACAGTGGCAGTCAATGTATTAAAAAATACGGTGCGGTACATTTGGAAATGTAATGCGATGAAATACGGCAGAGTATAATTAAATCATGCAAAATGGAGGGAACGCAGAGTTGTTAGAAGCCAAAGTATTGAAGCACCATTCCAATATCAATTGCTTTTACAATATTGCAAATAGGCTTCATTGCAAATTTTTTCTTTGGTATTTGGTATCTTACAACCGAGATGCGATGAAATACTGCAGAGTATAATTAAATCGTGCAAAATAAAGGTAACGCAGAGTTGTTAGAAGCCAAAGTATCGAAGCACCGTTCCAATATCAATTGCTTTTACAATATTGCAAATAGGCTTCATTGCCAATTTTTTCTTTGGTATTTGGTATCTTACAACCGAGATGCGATGGAATACTGCAGAGTATAATTAAATCGTGCAAAATGGAGGGAACGCAGAGTTGTTAGAAGCCAAAGTATCGAAGCACCGTTCCAATATCAATTGCTTTTACAAGATTGCAAATAGGCTTTATTGCGAATTTTTTGCATTTCTAATAAAATCTTTTGCACCGGTCATCGGTGACCACAGTGGCAGTCAATGTATCAAAAATTCCGTTCGGTACATTTGGAAATGTAATGCGATGAAATACGGCAGAGTATAATTAAATCATGCAAAATAATGGTAACGCAGAGTTGTTAGAAGCCAAAGTATGGAAGCTCCTTTTCAATATCAATTGCTTTTACAATATTGCAAATAGGCTTCATTGCAAATTTTTTCTTTGGTATTTGGTATCTTACAACCGAGATGCGATGAAATACTGCAGAGTATAATTAAATCGTGCAAAATAAAGATAACGCAGAACTGTTAGAAGCCAAAGTATTGAAGCACCGTTCCAATATCAATTGCTTTTACAATATTGCAAATAGGCTTCATTGCAAATTTTTTCTTTGGTATTTGGTATCTTACAACCGAGATGCGATGAAATACTGCAGAGTATAATTAAATCGTGCAAAATGGAGGGAACGCAGAGTTGTTAGAAGCCAAAGTATTGAAGCACTATTCCAATATCAATTGCTTTTACAAGATTGCAAATAGGCTTTATTGCGAATTTTTTGCATTTCTAATAAAATCTTTTGCACCGGTCATCGGTGACCACAGTGGCAGTCAATGTATTAAAAAATACGGTGCGGTACATTTGGAAATGTAATGCGATGAAATACGGCAGAGTATAATTAAATCATGCAAAATAAAGATAACGCAGAACTGTTAGAAGCCAAAGTATTGAAGCACTGTTCCAATATCAATTGCTTTTACAATACTGCAAATAGACTTCATTGAAAATTTTTTCTTTGGTATTTGGTATCTTACAACCGAGATGCGATGAAATACTGCAGAGTATAATTAAATCGTGCAAAATAATGGTAACGCAGAGTTGTTAGAAGCCAAAGTATCGAAGCACCGTTCCAATATTAATTGCTTTTACAATATTGCAAATAGGCTTCATTGCAAATTTTTTCTTTGGTATTTGGTATCTTACAACCGAGATGCGATGAAATACTGCAGAGTATAATTAAATCGTGCAAAATGGAGGGAACGCAGAGTTGTTAGAAGCCAAAGTATTGAAGCACCGTTCCCATATCAATTGCTTTTACAAGATTGCAAATAGGCTTTATTGCGAATTTTTTGCATTTCTAATAAAATCTTTTGCACCGGTCATCGGTGACCACAGTGGCAGTCAATGTATTAAAAAATACGGTGCGGTACATTTGGAAATGTAATGCGATGAAATACGGCAGAGTATAATTAAATCATGCAAAATAATGGTAACGCAGAGTTGTTAGAAGCCAAAGTATTGAAGCACCGTTCCAATATCAATTTCTTTTACAAGATTTCAAATAGGCTTCATTGTGAATTTTTTGCATTTCTAGTAAAATCTTTTGCACCTGTCACCAATGACCACCGTGGCAATCAAAGTATTAACAGCTACGCTCGTATCTAGGAACAAGTCTTCCGACAATGCGTGGAATGACAATTGCAGGTTGGTAGATAAAAGAATTTGAGAGTGTGGACATGACGTGGACGGCCTGTCGACGGTCGTAAAAATAAACGTATCGCGTTGTATTGTTCGAGGAGGTTCGCTCGCGGACGTAAAACGCAGCCGGATTCGTGGCCACACGTTCGGCAAACACATTCCCGCGCGTGTTAAACGTGACGCGATTCGTACACGATTAACGATCGACAGCTCCTGTATCGGCAATCGCTCTAACGGTACACGGCATCGACGTTTTTAAGCGCGCCGTGGAAATATGTGCTCTGAAGTGAATGACGACTGACAATGGTTACGGGAGGTGTTAGCACTTAGCCGACCGATTGGGGAGATCTCCCCACTTTGAAACCCTTTGAGTGCTATGGACGCATATATGCGTCCGCCGAAATCTATCGGTGTCGATTATGAGCGTATATATGCGTTTCCCAATCGTTTCGATTTCTTATCTATTGCAGCCACAATTATCAATGTAAGAGATGAATACAGACACGTCCTTTATGAAATAATTTTTTTGTCTTATTTCATTTGGCGTAAATGAAGAATTATTATTAGAACTTATATAATCAGTCAATAAGATATAATCAATCAAGAGAATCTATAATTAATCAATAGAGTTCACACTAGCGAAAAGTGTCTCGTCCTCAGCGAGCGCTTCGGCTGAAAATATTCAGCAGCCAAAGGGTTAAAAAAAATCGGTGCACGACCGATCGGGAAAATCTTTATCTCTTTATCTTTAAATCAGTTTTATCTCACCAACGCGTTCCCTTTTTCCTGTTATTATCAGTTACTTTTATCTGGCGTTGTTCGTAATTACAGACGAACTGTTTCTATAAAGCACAATATATAATAAAATCCACCAATTTCGTGCTGAAAATGAAATAGAAAAGTAAATGTTAAAAAATGTATAAACTGGCACTGTGAACGATACCACACTATGTATAAACTGGTGTGCTATTTATTTTTAGTCATCTTTAATGAACGATACCATACTGACAAAAAATAATTATTTCAAAAAAATATTAAAACGCATTACCATTTTTTATTTCATGGTTGGGTCGTGCTATTTATCTTTAGTCATCTTCAATGTTCTTAATTTTGAAACTTTATTACCTATACTTTTCGAACAACCGACAAAAAATAATTGTTATATACTTTTAATTTCATGTTTTGTATAAACTATATCTGAAATCGTTAAACGAAATTGTTACCGCAGGATATAATTGACCACTTAAATAATTTTGACTTTTTGACTTCAAGTAGTGAATATCAGTTCGCGTTACTTGCGAAAAATGCATGGTGGAAACCGTACGATTCGTTTAGGCGCGCGCGGTGGCTAAGTGTTAAATGAACGGAGGGGCCATCTTCCATTGCCGACTTACTGGCTTACTGCCGTGAATTATAATGGACCGCGACTCGCCCGCTCGGATAAATCGCCCGACTTTTCGCCTCTTTTTCCCCTTAGATCGAGATTTTTGCGCCGCCCGCGGAACCGCGAATCGAGTTACGACGCGTAATTCCAGCTTTAATAAATCAGAAAGTCCGGGCGCAGCGTACGCGGCAATAAAATGACGGGCCGATACGTATAATTACAGACTGCCGGACTAAACTCGCCGTAATAAACTCGCAGTATTCGAATACGACCCGCAACTAGAGCAATCTAGGACAATCGATGATCTCGTGTGTGCCATCGATGCTGAGGCTCACTGCGTGTAATGACCGGTTCACGCGCGGTAACGATCGTTTACGTGCAAGAATTAGGAATTGCCCCGTAATTTCGCCGTCTCCTGACCGCGTGCCTTTGAATTTGTTTCTGACCTCGCGTGATACGCCTCAAACTTCTTGCGTTTTTAGACGTTTTTTTCCATGCGCCACATCAGATTCCATCGGTATGTATTCGGCTGGTGAGAAACTTGGTGTTTGTCAGTACGGCAAATTTCCTGTTCTGAAAGACATCTACGCGTGTTTATAGTCATGAATGTTGAAAAGGCGGAACGTTTATATATCGCGGTTCTAGATCACTGTGAATCGACAGCTGTTTAGAAAGTGAATGAATATTTAGTTAGTAAAGTGCACATTATTGACGCATAGCACTAATACTTTGACTGCCATGGTGGTCATCGGTGACCGGCGCAAAAGATCTCACGAAAAATTAAAAAAATACCCAATCGGTCGCATTTATAATTTTGAAAATGCAATTAATATTAAATAGTGATTCAATTCTTGGTCTCCGATACCTTCGCATTATTTTCATTTTTCACAATTCAATCATATTCTGTAGTACTTCATCCCGTTGCGGTTTTAATATAGTAAAATACGTACGGCAGTCAACGTGTTAATAACGCCTAACCAGCGAATTGCAGTGTTTCAAGTTATGCGTCACACGTATGAAAGCTCAGCTATGTTTACCCGTACGCAACAGCAAAACTTTCGGCCGGTGTAGAAATGTCGATTCTGGAAACTGTTTAATTGATCCTCTGGTCGAGAAGGGAAACTGAGAGAATACGCGTGGCAGTCGACGTGTTAATAGTTAGGGGAGTAAAGGCTAGTGTGGAACGCGTGACCATCTGCTAGCACGAGACTGAATACTGTACGCAATTCAAACATTGCCAAAATTAAACGTGCATCTGTTCTCACGCTCGATATATATCGTGTTTGTAATAATATCATGAGTAATTATATAATAGGAAACGTTTCAGACGACTCATTCAAACGCGCATCATTATATTGGCGGACGATTAAAAAACACTTCCTGCGAGGCGATAAAACGGAAAAGTATTTATATTCTCGTTACATATTCTAGGCGCACAGTAGTCGACGACGTTTTATTCCGTTTCATCGTAATAGCCGCGTTTGCATTTTAATCGCGGATACCTGTAGGCTGGAAGAAACGTTTCGCAGTAATTGTAGAAAGTGAATCTTGCAAATCAGAAAGTTTTGAGACGGGAAAAGAAATTGACAGGGAAAGAGAAAGAAAGGAATCGAGAAACGGAGATGCGGTGGATACGCGAAGAAACAAAAAGGGCCGAAGAGAAGAAGATACAGAAAGAGAAGGAAAGACCGACACCCTTAAGCAAGATTCCTACCGGTTACTACCTTACGTCTACCTGTTATTGTAGCTACAGGGCTGCATTCCAACTGAATCTAAATGCCTCTGTCACGGCTCGCAGTAACCCTAATGGTAGGAACACGATGTTTCTGCTTCTGGGCGAGCACTTTCTGCACACGCACACACAAATGGGTCACTTAAACTGTCCCCCACTCCTCTGAATTTGACCACGTGTTCCGTGAAAATTTCACTCGTTAGCGATCCGCGAAATCGCGACGGCTTTCCTCGAAGAGATCCGCGGCAGTCGTCATTGGGCAAACATGTCGTTCAAATGAAAAGCCTTTACTAATTATACATACCATTCGCACAGCCTCTTGCGGCGCACTAACTATATCAGAGGGTAGAAAGCGACGAGTCTTGCAGCCGGTGGGACGCGCGGGACAAATTGTTGCTTGGAATACGCTCTGCTTCGTTAGCGGACGTCGGCGATCGTATCTGACGTCGATAGGCCTGCCTGACAGTTCACCAGCGTCATACGCTCGTTTTTCAGTGTTAAGTTGACGTTGAGCGAAATTATTGCTTGTCAATTGTTAGCGACGCGATCATAATGGCGTGATAACAATGTTCTATTGCCATGCGCATGTCGCGCATGCCGCGTGTACACAGCGCATGCCTTATTGCCATGTACAGCGCGTACTGGGAAGAGAATATTCGCTCTTAGCTTACTGACTTACCTGACCGCGAACATCGAGACGATCGTCCTGGATAAATCAAGAGCGAGGGCATTCGGGAGATATTGGCGATAAACGCGGAGTCTAGGCACGATCACGACCCACGATGATTCCTTGGCAGGCTCATAACGCAGCCTTCGCTCGCTGATAACGAGCGGGGCCCCTCCTTGAGTTAATCAGCCTCGTATAAGGCCCAGGTTATACCGTAGACCGCGTACAATGCACCAAACGAGTTTGCAGACTCGTTGTGAGTGGGTCTGCCCTGGACGGTTTCTACGTGACGACGACATTTAGATGCTCGTGGGCCGATAAGACCCCGCCGGAGAAAACTGGAGCTTCGGACATAATGGCAGCCGGGGTCCACGTCAGCACGGCCAGCGAAACGAAACTTCTGGATATACACGAGAAAACCGCGTAGACGACCGGCGAAGACCCGGCGCAGGAAAAATCTGCCGGGAATTTCTCGTCGAGGAAATTACGAAATTATCGAGTTACGCAGTTTTAACGTTTCGCTCGCCTCTTTGCAACGACTTAGGGGCTAAACGTCCGGATGATTAAACGGAACGATCTTCAACTGGAGCGTATAAACGTCGTTTTGTCCGGTTACAACGAGTAGTAGAGAAATTAGAAGCGATGATTCAGATCTCAGCCCGACAATCATCCATCCGGAAAGTGGAAGGCGTCTAGTTCGATTCCAATTCACTTTTTGCTCCTTCCGCTCAAGTAATACAACCGACAGCTATCTTAGTTCGCCGCTGCGCTGTGTTCGGAGGAAATGTTAATTCAATACAGCTGCGTGATCGCGACTAGGTAGCCACCGTATTCGTGAATTATAGAAGCGGAGTGTATCGCTCGAACGGGCAACGAGATTAACAAACGTCCGCGAACGAAGAGACGAGGAACGGAATCGAGCGTAGAGAGTCGCCTGGACGTGAGAGCCCAGTGCCTACGTTGGCATTCACAAGGAGGTGATCGCAATTAGGGTGGACTCTACGAGAGCGCGATTAGCCAGAAATGCTAATTGGCCTCGACGTTCTGGGAGGAAGAGCCGCGCGAGCTCCGCTATTGCAATACGCGAAAATTAGAAAGGCACTCTTCCAATTGCGATCGCGCCTTCGTTCTCACTCTCGAGAAAACCGGCATAGCCTGGGTCCCCGTCAACGACTCCCCGTCTCTTGTGCAAGTCGGTCGTTTGCATCCCGCGATTCCTTAATTACGGGAGCGAATCGAATTGAATGGCGAACGCGGCGTAATTAACCGTGCAAGCTCCAGACAAGGATGAGCTCGGGGGTGGGTGGAAGTTTGGTGAAACCGAGCTACATTATACATCCGACGTGTTATATGCGCTCCTGTCCCGGTGGCGTAACAGTTTTGTCTCGAAGCGTGGTAAAAGAATGCACCGACTCGAAGGCAACCGTATGAATAATGAGTGATAAGCAGTTTCCGCGTTGCCGCGACGCTCTCATGTTCACTCCGGGCTAACATAAGAGCGCAAAAGATATAATGCCGCGAATAACGTTACACGCACACGTACGCTAAACTGGCACGAATTTTCCTCAGCCCATTCTCGCCGACTTTTTCACCGAGCGGAAGCGCAGTATCAAACCGCAATTATCTTGCGAACGTTAACACTTTGACTGCCACGGTGGTCACGGGTGGTGGCGCAAAAGATTTTACTAAAAATGCAAAAAATTCGCAATGAAGCCTATTTGCAATCTTGTACAAGCAATTGATATTGGAACGGCGCTTCAATACTTTGGCTCCTAACAACTATGCGTTACCTTCACTTTGTATGATTTAATAATACTCTGCAGTATTTCATCGCATTACATTTCCAAATGCACCACACCGTATTCTTTAACACATTGACTGCCACGGTGGTCACCGATGACCGGTGCAAAAGATTTTATTACAAATGCAAAAAATTCGTAATGAAGCCCATTTGCAATCTTGTAAAAGCAATTGGTATTGGAACGGTACTTCAATACTTTGGCTCCTAACAACTATGCGTTACCTTTATTTTGCACGATTTAATCATAGTCTGCAGTATTTCATCGCATCGATGTTCTAACATAGCAAAATACACTTGGCAGTCAACGTGTTAACTGGCAACGGCGAATTCGACCTGCGCCTCGAATACGTTCGTTACGGGACTATTCAACTATTACTCCAAGAATTAGCCGCACGCGAAGGGACCCCAGCTGGTTCGCTAACTTATTCGCAGACAACGTTCAGTAGGACGATCATTCTAACTCTGTCGCCTAGACGTCCGCGCATTCTATTTTCGCACCTTCCGCAACCCGCTTCTTCCTCCCTTTCGCTGCACACCAATCAGTGTTGAGATTAGACATTTTCTTCGTTCCCGATACGGCTCCACCCCTCACCCGCCGTGGGACTTACTCGCCTCGTATCGCTTTCGCAATCGTTATTAGACGGTTGCGCAAGCGAATCGACGGAGAGTGCTCTCCACGTCCTACATGAAATATCGCCCGCATTCAATCTCAGGTGCGGATACGTTGTAATTAGCGTGCAAGACATTGCGTCCCGACGTGCGCTAACGTGGCGTGAATGCGCAATATCGCGCGGCACATAGGCACGGGACACCCAGGCGTCTGCAAAAATCCAGATGCCATTTCAGATAGGTGCTGCTGCTGGCTGCTGGCAGATTCGCCACGGCGCTAAGTCGCTGAGCTCCGGTGGCTGAGGCTTTACACGAGGCAAGCCGCCCTCCGTCGAAGCTCTCCTTGCCATTGCCGTCGGTGCCGACACGTGTCGCGGTGTCGCATTAATGGCGCGCTATAATGGCATCGCGGTACTTGCGCAACGAACAAAAAATTTCCTTACTATGAGCGCACGACGTTAACGTGTGTATTAGCCACGCCGCAACGTGCTGGCTTATCGCAGATTTTCCCTCGTTACCTGCCTAGTTTCATACTTTCGGAACTCAATTGAAGAGTACCGTTATTGCAGATATTTCTGTTTTAACGCGTTGACTGCCGTGCGTATTTTGTTATGAACGACGATGCTATGAAATACTACAATGTTTGACTGAATTATGCAAAATGTAAATAATGTGCAGGTATTGGAGACCAAAGAATCGCATCACTGTTATAACAATAACTGCATTTATAAAATAATTATTGCTACCCATTGCGAATATTTTGGATCTTCAGTAAAATCTCTTGCGCTGGTCAACGGTGACCATCACGGCAGTCAAAGTGTTAATACATTGACAGCCGGCGACATAAGAGACATATAAAGCCTGAGCACCGGCAACGTATCGGCCACTTAACCCTTTGACTGTTATGGACGCATATATGCGTCCGCCAAAATCTATCGGTGTCAACTATGGGCGCATATATGCGCTTCCCAATCGTTTCAATTTCTTACCTATTGCAGTCACAATTATCAATGTATAAGTTGAATATAGATGCGTTCCTTATCAAATAATTTGCTTGTATTGTTTAATTTGGTGCAAATGAAGAATTATCATTAGAACTTAGTTGCGCGATACATAATCAATCAACAGAGTTCACTCTAGTGAAAAGTATTTCGTCCTCAGCAAGCGCTTCGGCCGGAAGTACTCAGCAGTTAAAGGGTTAAATCCCAAACGCCGGCCTTATTCGCTTGTTTCTGATCAATGAATAGTCAAAAATAATTTTCGTAAAATAGTACATTTTATTTACATATTCGTTATATACAATTCAACGGTAATTGAAAATAGGAGCAAAATCAAAATTTTTAATTTATAATTATAGAAAAAAATATAGTTCCTCATTTCATAGTGGATTATTACACATATATACCGTAAACAGAAAACAAAAGTTTTAATATTTAAGGCAAGCGTGATATTTCTCGAAACATGGCAAGTAAATACAAATCGATGCGTAAGACTCTCATACCAGCAAAAAATTCCACATCATCATGAGGCCGCCACTTAAGCGACAGACTCAGAAACCTGCGTTTCCGCGGGGCCGGCTGTCAATGCGTTAACATCCCCAGTGCCGTTACGACGCTTAACGTGTGTGTTTTAGCTAAATCGATGGCGATATGAGATAAACCGAGCGTATTTTATGCCGCAAGAACGGCGGAGACAAGAAAGAAAACGACGCTAGCAGCTTCTTAATCTAGCCACGAGTAAAACGCGTTAAATTAATTAAATAAACTGAACGCTGGCAGCGTATCGGCCACTTAAATCCCAAGCGCCGGCGTTATTCGCTTGTTTCTAATCAATGAATAGCTAAAAAGAATATTCAAAACATTATATATTTTCGTAAAATAGTACATTTCATTTGCATACTCGTCATATACAATTTAAGGGTAATTAATAATCGAAACAAAATCGAAATTTTGAATTTATAATTATAGAAAAAAATACAGTTTCTCATTTCATGGTGGATTATTACGTATATATAACGTAAACAAAACTTTTAATATTTAAGGCAAGTGTGATATTTCCCGAAACGTGGTAAGCAAATACAAATCGATGTGTATGAACCTCATACCAGCAAAAAATTCCACATCATCGTGGGGCCGCTATTCAAGCGACAAACTTAGAAACTCGCGTTTTCGCGATGCCGGTTGTCAATGCGTTAACATCCCCAGTGCCGTTACGACGCTTAACGTGTGTGTTTTAGCTAAATCGATGGCGATATGAGATAAACCGAGCGTATTTTATACCGCAAGAACGGCGGAGACAAGAAAGAAAACGACGCTAGCAGCTTCTTAATCTAGCCACGAGTAAAACGCGTTAAATTAATTAAATAAACTGAACGCTGGCAGCGTATCGGCCACGTACTAAATCCCAAGCGCCGGCCTTATTCGCTTGTTTCTAATCAATGAATAGCTAAAAAGAATATTCAAAACATTATATATTTTCGTAAAATAGTACATTTCATTTGCATACTCGTCATATACAATTTAAGGGTAATTAATAATCGAAACAAAATCGAAATTTTGAATTTATAATTATAGAAAAAAATACAGTTTCTCATTTCATGGTGGATTATTACGTATATATAACGTAAACAAAACTTTTAATATTTAAGGCAAGTGTGATATTTCCCGAAACGTGGTAAGCAAATACAAATCGATGTGTATGAACCTCATACCAGCAAAAAATTCCACATCATCGTGGGGCCGCTATTCAAGCGACAAACTTAGAAACTCGCGTTTTCGCGATGCCGGTTGTCAATGCGTTAACATCCCCAGTGCCGTTACGACGCTTAACGTGTGTGTTTTAGCTAAATCGATGGCGATATGAGATAAACCGAGCGTATTTTATACCGCAAGAACGGCGGAGACAAGAAAGAAAACGACGCTAGCAGCTTCTTAATCTAGCCACGAGTAAAACGCGTTAAATTAATTAAATAAACTGAACGCCGGCAGCGTATCGGCCACTTAAATCCCAAGCGCCGGCCTTATTCGCTTGTTTCTGATCAATGAATAGCTAAAAAGAATATTCAAAACATTATATATTTTCGTAAAATAGTACATTTCATTTGCATATTCGTCATATACAATTTAAGGGTAATTAATAATCAAAACAAAATCGAAATTTTGAATTTATAATTATAGAAAAAAATACAGTTTCTCATTTCATGGTGGATTATTACGTATATATAACGTAAACAAAACTTTTAATATTTAAGGCAAGTGTGATATTTCCCGAAACATGACAAGCAAATACAAATCGATGTGTATGAACCTCATACCAGCAAAAAATTCCACATCATCGTGGGGCCGCTATTCAAGCGACAAACTTAGAAACTCGCGTTTTCGCGATGCCGGCTGTCAATGCGTTAACATCCCCAGTGCCGTTACGACGCTTAACGTGTGTGTTTTAGCTAAATCGATGGCGATATGAGATAAACCGAGCGTATTTTATGCCGCAAGAACGGTGGAGACAAGAAAGAAAACGACGCTAGCAGCTTCTTAATCTAGCCACGAGTAAAACGCGTTACGACGCGGACATCAATCTTCGGGCGCGCAGAACTGCGCGCGATGGAGGCCAGAAACGGATGGACCGCACGGTATAATATTAGGATTGACATTTAGTTGAGCGCGTTAATAAATTATGGAGGGACGGCGCGAGATTCGCGGCGAAGGCAGCTGGTGCCCGCCGAAGAGAGGAGACGGAAAGATCAGAACGTTCTGCAAAGCGCAGATGCACCAATGGCAGATGGTCGACAAAGACCGGCCTCGGACACGCGCCACTAGCCGCCTCGGGTCAGTATAATCAAGACGCCATAAACCAACTCTCTCAGTTCCTCCCTGGCGCTTTTTTCCTGCAGATGTAATCGTTGCGCGCCATAAAGCCGCGCTCTCTGTGTAGCATTTTGTTCCTATTATAGCGCACGGACTGCGACTCGATCTGATTGTTGCGCCGCTAATCGATCGATTTACCGTTGCCCCGGACGTCTTTGACACGACGTTCCGCACCGAGGTGAAGTCTTCATTTCCTTCCAACATCTGCGGCGAGAGGAACAGATTGAGGTTCACCTAGAATTTGCTGATGAAATCGTTGTGGGTACCGTCTCTTCGTACTCGTCTCCTATGACAATGAACATGAATTCTAAGATATGTGATGGTGTGAGAATTTGGCACAGTTATTAACCCGTTAACTTGTACGTTTGAGTTAATTCGAGCGCGCTAAACAAGGCAGACTGTGTACACTTGAGATAATTCGAACGGCGTTGTATTTTATGCTGCTATGATTTTTCACATTCGAATATAATCGAGAATTGAAAATAACAATGTGAAAGCAAAGAAAAAAAATCGTTTTATTAATATTTATCATGTACATGGGATTGTAAGCTTATTTTTTTATTCAAGAATAAAATATAGCTTTTTTCCATGGAACAAAAGGAAAAGGAAAGAGAGTCGTTAAATACGTAATACTTGCAATGATCGGCTGCATGCTGCATCGGATGCGGCAATGTGCTGCATCTTGCTTCGAAATATATCACACAAAAGAAAATTTTGAATACCTTTTTTAAATAAATACTAGTATTATTACTATTTATGTTGTAAAAGTATAAATAAATATTTTTACTGATCAAAATATGTTTTTTCCGGAATAGCAATTCAAAAAGAAAGATAAAAAAGTCGATGTACGTGTAACATTGCAATATTCGACTCTTTTCTGCAATGTGGATCAAAATCCGAAATTAAAATAAATTTTTTTTTCAAGACAGGGTTCTAAATTGTATTCTTTTACAAAAAAAAAAACGATTTTTTTGGCCTGTTTTTAAAAAAAAACTGCGCGTTAAGGGGTTAAACTGGGCTATTCGCTCACTTTGAATATTTTGAGGAAACGTAAGGGATTGATGTCAGGCCAGTATTTTCCAACGAAGCAGCCGACGGCGTTCCGGATTTCTCATACTCGTCTCCTATGACAATGAACATGAATCCTAAGATATCGTATGATAGTATGAGTATTTGGCACAGTTATTAAACTGGGCTATTCGCTCACTTTGAATATTTTGGGGAAGCGTAAAGGATTGATGTCGGGCCAGTATTTTCCAACGAAGCTGTCGACGGCGTTCCGGACTTCTCATACTCGCCTTTTATGACAGCAGAGAAGAACTTCGAATATATCGCGTATAATGACGCGCTGTGAGAGTTTGGCACAGACCTGGCTGGGTGAAAAGTTGGCAACGATAGGTAACTTTACCACGTTCTGTGGAAAGTAAAGCAATTGTTACTGTGTAAGAAGATCGTAGGTTATCTCTCATCGTCGACCCGTCGGCGGCGTGTTCATCAAGTGTCATCGTCGTGCGTGCGGTGCCAACTCAATTAACGCGATCGCGACGACGATAAACCGTTTTGTCTCCCTTTCTCTCTTCCCCTTGAGCTTCCTTTAGTATCTCTGACTCTCTGTTCCCTCGTGCAGCCGAACCGCATTAGAAGGATGAAAGAGCACGTGATGCATTCCGGGTAGAGCTGAAAGGGTGAATGAAATGGTTTGAGATGATTTCACGGTTGGGTTCATTTGAAACGAATACGTATCTACTTAGATAGAGGACGGTCCTAGTCGTCGTTACAACGATACCCTTTGTCATTACGCTTATTCAAATCACTAACGTTACGACATCGGACATATTTATACGCCACGTTGAAAGTGTACTTACTACGTTGGGTTCATCTGAAAGGAATACGTGGGCAGTCCGATAAGTACTTAGCCTACAAAAGAAAAACGAAAATTTTGGAAAATTGACGATTTATTTTTCAACGTAGTCTCCTTTTAACTCGATACACTTGATCCAGCGATGCTCCAACTTCTTCAACCCGTCTGAAAAATACGTTTTCTGGAGATCTGCAAAGTAGGCCTCCGTGGCGGCGATACCCTCCTCATTCGACTCAAATTTCTGCCCAGCGAGTGACTTTTTCACGTTTGGGAAGAAAAAAAAGTCACACGGGGCCAAATCTGGAGAATGCGGTGGATGGGGCAGCTGTTCGTAGCCTAATTCAACCAATTTGGCTATGGCGACGGCAGAGGTGTGAGCCGGTACGTTATCGTGCTGAAAGAGCACTTTTTTCTTCGCCAAATGGGGCCGTTTTTTCCTTAATTCGGCGTCGAATCGGCTCAATAATTCGGCATAGTACAGCCCTGTGACAGTTTTGCCCTTCTCCAGGTAGTCTATTTAGATCACACCTTGTGAATCCCAGAAAACGGTGGCCATCACCTTTCCGGCCGATAGGACAGTCTTCCCTTCTTCGGAGCACATTCGCCGGGCGCAGTCCACTGTTTCGACTGTTCCTTGGTCTCTGGTGTGTACCAGTGGACCCACGTTTCGTCGACAGTCACAAAACGACGTAGAAACTCTTTCGGATTGCGCTTAAACAGTGTCAAACACTGCTCTGAAGTGGTCTCACGGATGCGCTTGTTATCCGGAGTGAGCAAACGCCAAACCCATCGCGCAGAAGGCTTTCTCATGCCCAATATTTCATGCAGGATATGCCCAGATTTCATCGCTGGATCAAGTGTATCGAGTTAAAAGGAGACTATGTTGAAAAATAAATCGTCAATTTTCCAAAATTTTCGTTTTTCTTTTGTAGGCTAAGTACTTATCGGGCTGCCCACGTACTTAGATAGAAAACGGTCCTAGTCGTCGTTACAACGATATGTCATTACACTTATTTAAATCTCTAACGTTACGGCATCGCACACATTTATACGCCACATTGAAAGTGTACTTACTACGTTGGGTTCATCTGAAACGAATACGTATCTAGATAGATAGAGAACGGTCCTAGTCGTCGTTACAACGATACCTTTTGTCATTACACTTATTCAAATCTCTAACGTTACGACATCGCACACATGTATACGCCACGTTGAAAGTGTACTTCACCAACATATCGAACGATAGCATCTGCATGCGTGTTACGTTACTAGCAATTTTATTGTTGGACGCGTGACATTTTCGGGTTGTCACATATAATAACGCGGCTCGTATTCGCGTACCCCGCAATATCAAAAGGTGAAGCTGAGTGAGAATATTCGAACGATGGCGCACCAATTCTACTTTGCAAATGTCATCGTTCGTGCGGCGACCTTACGAATTCAACTTTGCAGTGGCTCGCCTCGATTCATCATACGATTTGCATATGGTATGACAGTGTTTCGTGCGACTCGTTTAAGCGGGGGCGACAATCGCGTGGCGAGAAGACGGGCAAGTTTAAATATAGACGCCAGCCGGGCTAAGTTTATCTTTATTGAGGTTTATGTCGGTTCACAATCCTCGTCACATCCCCCCTTAGCGTACGTTGTCGCCTTACGATGTATCGCAAGTTCTGTCCTGCTGTAATGTGCCGCGTGCGCAGGTCCCTTTATGTCTTTGGTAATTAACACGATGACTGCCGTGCCTATTTTACTATATTAAAACCGAAACGTGGTGAAGGACTACAGAATATGATTGAATTGTGTAAAATGAAAATAATGCGAAGGTATCGGAGACCAAAGAATTGAATCATTATTTAATATTAATTGCATTTACAAAATTATAAAGGCTGCCGATTGGGTATTTTTTGAATTTTTTACGAGACCTTTTGCGCATCAGGGGAATGTGTTCTTGATTTTGAGAGGGGATAGATTCTGTGGGGTTGGAAGTTCTTGCCTGATTAGCACTTTCAAAGGGATTTCTATTTTTTAACAATGCAAATTTATAAAGGATGTCTCAAAATGAACTGACATATTAAACTACGCGATATTTTTTTTGTAGAAAACATAGAGTAATAATCTTTGATAACTGGTATCAGAAAGTATTGAGGTTTAGTCATGGAGAAATACACGATATTAAAATAAACATTCGTATTTTTTAAATGAATGATACTATTTATCAATCATTTAAAATGTCGGTCCATTTTGAGACACCCTTTATATAGTAAGTCTAAAACTTTCGGCACGTCCTTTACTGTAGGATAACCGCCAGTAACTGACTGTGAAAAAAAATGTTTTCTTCTTCGACAATATTTAGAGGTCGCAAACCAGACGGTCGCGTAGTTTCAATGCAAAGTGTCCATTATTGAATAATGGATGTACGAAACAAGAAGGAACATTCAACATTTTTGTCTACTTTCGATCATATCTCGGAGATCATCGGTCCTCTCGATAATACCCGTTTCGTATAAAAGCGTTATTTGTAACGTCGTTTCCAGGTATTACATACATTCATACTTTGCTCATTATACGTCGAGCATATTTCTTCCCAGCGGTACTTACATTTTTGCACCTGAACAATTCGCATATACTTTGAACAACATCCCGGCGATTGTGTTCCCATTGAGAGAAGGGGGTCATCGTTTGCATTGCATTTGCAATGTAATCTGTAGTCGGAGATAAGGGGCGAAAGGTGCGATGTTTGTGCGTGCCCGAGAAGACAGTCGTTCGCCGAGAGAGTGCAGATAAACGCGCGCCGGTAAAGGGAGCGCGTTTAAAACCCGCTAGAGGAATATCGTCGACTCGTTGAACACGCCTGTCCGTGTTCGCCGAATCGACCCGTTCGCGAGATTTATTTTACGAGGCGCGAGAAGCGACGCGTAAACAAGCGTTATAAGCGCATAGCAGATTAGGCGCTTCGGTGGAAGCGAGTAGGCAAGCCGTCTCCTTACCGAGAACTTAATTCAGCCGCTCCGAGCGGGAAGGGTAGGAAAGCGAACGGAAAGTTCGTACGGGACATGCGCGATTGTGTGCAAAAATTGAACCCGATTCCTAACGGCGCGGCGAGAGATGAAATAATGCGTGGGAGATTATTTTGAAATGAAACAACTTGACTGCTTTAGAACCGCGCGATTACCCGTAGTAGGCAGCTGTAACAATGTAGGATCACGTAGCGGCGGCATGCGGAAGTAGAGGGAATTGACTGCATGGGGAAAAGCGTCTGATAGAATCATGAAATAACAGGTTGCGTCGATGACATGAAACGAACGTTATTCGGCGCTCGCGTGTATTTAGAAGACCGAGTGTTTTATACGGCGTGACGATCTTTTTGCGCGAAGGGTTAACACATTGACAGCCGGCGACCTAAGAGATATTTAAAGCCTGACGCCGGCACGTATCGGCTACTTAAATCCCAAACGCCGGCCTTATTCGCTTGTTTCTGATCAATGAATAGCTAAAAAAATATTCAAAACATTATATACTTTTGTAATATTCGTCATATACAATTTAACGGTAATTAAAAACAGAAACAAAATCGAAATTTTTAATTTATAATTATAGAAAAAAAAATACAGTTCCTCATTTCATGGTGGATTATTGCATATATATATATATATACCGTAAACAGAAAACAAAAGTTTTAATATTTAAAGCAAGTGTGGTACTTCTCAAAACATGGTTTCTCATTTCATGGTGGATTACTGCCTATATATAACGTAAACAGAAAACAAATGTTTTAATATTTAAGGGGTAACATCTAGCTTAACGCCTAAAAACATAGGGTAAATTTAGGATTTTTTTTTAATTACACGATATAACATATCGAAATTTGGTTTAAAGGCGTTTAATGTGTATACTTTAATGTATAAAAAAAAAACTTTCTTATGTTTTTGCTTCAAAATGGCGGCGCTGGAGCTCTCGAAGTAGAAGTGCATTTTTGAATGTGGCCTCCGCGGCTTGCAGCAGAAGTGCCGTACACTTTCACTAAGCACAAAAAGCAACATTTTTTCGTAATCTAATTAAATTCTAAAATCTAATTAAACATTAAATTTGCTAGAGAAGTACACACGCATATGGTAAAATAATAATTTTTGTAGAAATAGCGAGCATGTGGAGAAAAGTTCTAATTTCCATCAAAGAATTCATCGAAGAAATATTTATAATAACGAAAGTTTTTAACCGATCTTAAAAATCATGCGTACTTCTCCGGAGAATGTAATTTAACAGCTACAGTAAAAATTTCAAGTGAATTGGAGAAAATTTGTTTAAGTTATGCTGCAAGCCAATTTGAAAAACGTAGTTTCGGGAAAAACGCATTTAAAGTTTTGAGTAACATAATTTCATATTATTATGGCTCTAAAGTATCATACAATACAAAAAAATTTTTTTCGATTTTTTGAAAATTTAAGGTAGACGCCTCTTAAGGCAAGTGTGGCATTTCTCGAAACATGGCAAGTAAATACAAATCGATGTGTAAGACATTCATACCAGCAAAAAAAAATTCCACATCACCGTGGGACCGCCACTCAAGCGATTAAATCGCGTTTTCGCAAAATTTTATCGCTCGAGTGATCTTTACCCGCGTTTTCGCAAAAATAATACGAATACTAATGTATTAACACTTGGAACGGGCAACGTGATTTTACGTTTTTTGTAGTCTGTTACTGGAGCGCGGGTCACATAAAAATACATATTTAGTAGATTTGTGGTGGTTAGTGAGTATTCACTAGAAGACGGCTCTGATGGACATACCAAAAATTGAATACCAGCGATGTTTCGATGATTGGATCAAGCGCTGGTACCAGTGCGTTAAAGTCGATGATGAGTACCTTAAAGGGGACGATATAAATTATAATGGATAAACTTGTATTTTCGATTTTATGAATAAAGTCCTAAAACTTTTTGATCAAAGTGGTATACCCGCATGCCAAGTGTTAGAACGAGCGCGTTCAGGCGACAGTTCGTAACCTTGTCTGAGACTGAAACACAGTGCAGTGACCGGCGTCTCGACGCAGCCGAGCAGCCACCAATCGTCGGGTTCGCTGATCGTCGTTCTCGCAAGACCATCCGAAAGCGAGGCGCTAAGTGACGCGCCGAGTGACGCTTCATTAACACCCGGCTAGTAGACGAACACCTTGAAACGAGGTCTCGTCCAGTTTGTTGCTCGTCTTTCCAGACTTCCCATCCCTCCGTTTTCTCTTTCATAGAGCGGACGAGCCGATGACTGGACAGGGAAAGGACGTGCTCAATGAGTCTGATGTCCGAGACAGGAGCCAATGAACCTATCCGCGCAACCCTGTAGGCGCATTATCGCTTTCCATGTCGTGAATAAGACGAGGACTTCTTCGTCTTACTCCCGCTTTACCCGCCTCTTCTACCTTTTCCTTTCGTCTTCGACTCTAGATAATTATTCTACATTCTTCCACTTTGTTATATCGCCGCGTCCATATATAGGGATTGAGATAAGCAGATAATTGGTTCGTTGATAATATGTGCCCGTATATAGGCACGAAGGTATTACGTGAACGAGACGTCAGCACAGATAAATCCGTAGTTTATATTAACGAGTCGAGCCAAAAAGTAAGGTATCGAAGATTTTACGCTATCCGGGCATCGTTTGAGGCCGAAGAACCGCCGGAGAGTGATCGCGGCTGCGGTAAAGCTAGTTAAGATCGTATTCAGACGGAACGTGTTCTCGATTTTCAATATCCGCCGGTCAATGACTCAATCACGCGCGCACCAAGCTTTCCGTCTCTTTTTCCTCGCGCGGCACTGATAGACCGACGTGGCATCGAACACGCCGTGTAACTCACGAAAGGGGGAGTTACTTGTTTCTCCCAGAAAATATCATGCCCGCGCGAGAGTTTACACTGTCGGTGCGTCGTTAGACATCGGCGTAAAGCGTAAAGCGCGCGATAACTCAGGTTAAGGTCCCATTCGGGCGCACCGCATTCTTGATTTACAGTATCCGTTGGGATTCTATAAAAGCGGGATCCTCGCGATCCGCGCACTCGCCCATCGGTCTTCCTCTTTCACGTTCGGCGGGAGGCAAGCACGACCTTCCGGAGATTCAAAATCCTGACGCGCGGCTTGTCGGACGGTAAATCATTGGCTTGGCCGGCCGCGGAGCGGTGACACGTCTCGGGGTCCTCTATCAGGACGAGTCTATTAAATCCACGGTAGGACGAAATGCCCGCCTAGGCCATTACCATTTCGCCGAGTCGTAAGTTATCTTCGCTGACAGTGGGCAAGCATAGAAACGTCTTTGCTTCGGATGCCTCGCGACTCTCTCCCCTGTTTCTCCGCCCAGCGTCTTCGCCTTGTTCATCTACCCTCTTCCTGCTTCGGCTAGTCATCGGTTGTCAGCCGCCGTTTGCCCCTACACGTCGCACACGATTCAGCCTGCTGCCCACTGCTTTCCGTTAACGCTCGTCTTCCACTTTTCGCGAGAACGGCCGCTGTTAATGAGATTCTCCACTCTTTCCATGCGCAGACTTCACCCTTATGTCGGCTAGGTACTTTCAGTCTCCACCAGGGCAACAAAGGGGACGCGGACAGGATCAGAGAATAGGGTGGGCAGGAAGAAGGGTGAAGGGACGCTAACCTAAGACCGCTAATTAACATTTGAACTGTGCCGACTAATGCCACAGGACGAGCGAAAGTCCTCTCTTTGCTGGCGCGTGTGACATAGCCACAAAGAGGACTATGGGCTTGTTAATGAGCTTGGAGATGCCTTTGCGGCGTGTCCTGTTTCACTCGCACTGTACTTACTCCTTCAATTTCCACGTGTTGCGATTCCAACGTTTCAATATTTGTAAACCTTCTGGAACAACGGTAGAATTAATTGATTTATTTAGTCACGTGTTTCGTAAAAGAGTATTTAACACGCTGACTGCCACAGTGGTCACCGGTGACCGGCGCAAAAGATTTTAGTATAAATGCAAAAAAATTCGCCATGAAGCCTATATGCGATCTTGTAAAAGCAATTGATATTGAAATGGTGCTTTAATTATACGGTATATGGTGATTTAATTATACTCTGGAGTATTTCATCGCATTACATTTCCCAATGTACCACACCGTATTATTTAACATATTGACCGCCACTGTGTTGACCGATGACCGGCGCGAAAGATTTGACTAAAAATGCAAAAAAATCGCCATGAAGCCTACTTGCAATCTCGTAATAGCAATTGATATTGGAATGGTGCTTCAATACTTTGGTTTCTAACTGCTCTGCGTTACATTCATTTTGCACGATTTAATTATACTCTATACAATTTGATCGCATTACATTTTCAAACGTATCACACCGTATTATTTAACACATTGATTACCACAGTGTTCACCGGTGACCGGCGCGGAAGATTTTCATATGAATGCAAAACAATTCACCATGAAGCCTATTTGCAATCTTATAAAAGCAATTGATATTGGAGTGGTGCTTCAATACTTTGGCTTTTAATAACTCTGCGTTACATTAATTTTGTACGATTTAATCATAATCTGTAGTATTTCATCGCATCGCGGTTCCAACATAGCAACATACGCTTGGCAGTCAAGGTGTTGACACGTATTAACATGTATTTTGCCATATTAGAACAGCGATTCTATGAAATACTACGGCATTTGACTGAATTACGCAAATTGTAATTAATGTGCAGGTATTGGAGACCAAAGGATCGCATAACTATTCTAACAATAACTGCATTTATAAAATAATTATTGCTATCTACTGCGAATATTTTAGATCTTCAGTAAAATCTCTTGCGCCGGTCAGCGGTTACCATCACGGCAGTCAAAGTGTTAACACGTTGACTGCCACGGTGGTCACCGGTGACCAGCGCAAAAAGTCTCACGAAATATTAAAAAAATACCCAATCGGTAGCATTTATAATTTTGTAAATGCAATTATTTTCATATTGCACAATTCAATCATATTCTGTAGTACTTCATCACGTTGCGGTTTTAATATAGTAAAATACGCACGACAGTCAACGTGTTAAGAATATTCGGTGGCGCTCGGAAATTGTCTCGCGTTTTTTCGGCCAGTTTCGTCGACTATCCGTGTCGTAAGGTTTACGCGCGGAAAAAAGCTCATCGGTCTCCTTTATCGCGGCTTCGTCGAATGCCTCCGCCATTCCAGCGCGCATTCAGTGCATCCTGAGACGCGCGAGGCGTGTACAGGGATACACGGGCCAGGATGCATGCGATTCTACGTGCGTTATTTCTGCGCCGAAGGTCGGGACGCGGCACCTTCCGACCTTCGCGAGCCTACCGAAGATATTCGAATCTCAATAGGTACACGGCGGGTCGCGGTGTAACCGATTCGTATAAAATTTGCATCGCATTCCAGCGGAGTCCTAGGGTAGTTGCGTTGTCGGCGGTTAGCACTGCAGAGGCAGATCTTGAAGAAGATCCCAGCTCGGTGCTTCGACAGGCACGAAGAAGAGAGAAAAGTGGAAAGAGCGAAGGATAGAAGGGAGTATGTTTTCTCTCAGGCACTTCCTTCCTTGTTCCCTCCTATCTTTTCGTCATCCCTCTCCCCAGCTCCGGGACTCTCTCGAGTTCTTTCGATTCTCTCGCTGCCCATAAAGGTTTTGTTGTAGCCCGATCGTAATGGAGTTGCACCAGCCACGTCTTAATTAGGAAAAATCGGCGGGCACATCCGTTTCCAGCTCGCCGATCCTAGGCGGAGTTAAGGTGCCCATCGCATTCTCATTAGCCATCCGCTTTTGAATGCGGCCCTTGCATCGCAGCGAATCGTCTGTTTGCGCCATTTATCTCGGCCTGCGCTTTCGTAGAAAATTAAGGCCAACGCTCGAAACTTCTCCTTCGACGATCCTATATTTCACCTCGCGCACCACTCACCGACGTCGCCGCGGATAATTTATTGAAAATTACGAGCGCGGAGATTGAAACGGCCGGGGAAAAAACGATTTGGTTCACTGAACGGACGCGTGCGTAATTTACGCGTAACTTTTCGTGGAGACTGTTAACCGCTCGAATGCTCTATGCCTTGCTAGTTGCGAAGGAAGTGAGACGCCAATTCGATACGTTCGTTCTGTACCGATCTCGTTTACGTAATTGATGTCCGCAGATCGTAATTACCTATTTCTACCGGTTACATTGATGACGGCTAACCTGGTGGAAATGGAATCGAGTTAATTATCGAGGGATTTATTCCTGAATTCCAGTGACTTTATTATACGGTTGGCGCCGACTATTTTTCAAGGATTAACAGCCAGGGGACCCTTTACTCGCCGATAGCTCGGATTCCGTCGCGTCAAGACAAACAATCAACACATCTCAGTCTTTTCGGCCTTATTCTTCCTCTTGACTCCATACCTCAACCGCGGGACACACTTTACGAAACGGTACATACGAATTCCTCAGCTCGTGTATGAGTAACGGAGCAATTAGGAGGACACTTTAAATCGGCGTTTGACCTAGAAAACGCATTAGGTATCTGCTCGCACGTTACATCCTGCACTTAACACAGGTCTGTAGAATGTTGCACCTTTTCGTTGCCTTGCGAGGCCGGCGATTTTTTCGCCGCGACTAATTGCTCGCAAACTCATTTATCTATTCGCGAAATTCTTTGTCGAGCGGCAGACTATTGGTGTACAAAAAGCACGTACATTCGACTCGTAGGGCATACGGAGTTATTCCTATTGCAAAAGACCATTACCCGCGCATGTCCTAGGACTTTCACTCCTTTTATCGCGAGAACAGCGGGCCGATTACGAAAGGTCTCTGATTGGAATTATTAGTTGAATCAGACTGGCAACGCACGAGCGATTATTCGAAATTCAATCGATACAGCTCAATTAATATCTGTCTGTTGCAATGCAATCGATTCTTTTCTTCCTCTCTCTCTTTCTATTTACCCATCCCGATGCAGGTTAGTGCGGCTAACTATTCCCTGCTTCGAAACCGTGTCAAGGTATAACGCGGCGCTCTGTCATTAGAGCTCAGCGTGAGTGCCCTCAGAATGAAACGTAATTTGAATGTAATTGAAAGTTGACTCTGTCGGCCGGTTGCCTCCCCGGCGGTTATCGGAAAATCAATTTTCCTTCGTCCTTACGTAAGCCCATTTGCATTATACAATCTAGAGCACAACCTTCGATCGGTTCTGTTTGTTGAGCGAAATCAAAAGACGTAATTCGAATTCACTGACGCGTTCGCGAACGGAATTGACGAATGCATTGACAAACGCATAGAACAGATCTTTCCGAGCGGAAATCGTAAAACTTTTAACGAAACGAATTTATTCACTTCGATGTATGTGCGTTAAACGTCAACGGGCGTAGGTTTTACGTGTTAGCCAACGCCACTCTATTTTAACCGTTGGATGTAAACGTTCCCGCTGTACATTTTCACTTGTACTTCGCGGCCGCCTGAAACGTCTCGATTAAATCCGGCTCCGCTAAGCAGGTAAAATGCAAATATTAAGGCGCAATCACTTTCCTCGTAAAAATAATATAAACCCCTCGCTATGCCGGCCTATGATTCAGCGCGCCGAAGTCGTTCGGCTGGCGTATCGTAAAATTGTTATGGTTAGGCTATAAATGAACTAATAGTCGCTCGGGTACGCTGCGAGTGTGCAATTTTATTATATAATCAATAAGGAACGTTCGAGACGACACTTTGCTAAAACCATCCGCCTCCCCGGATGATATCGTGCGACTTTGATCCCGTACACTGAGATCGTCTCTTTCTTTCTGTCGGTTAGACGAGTTAATCGGCCGTAATTAAAGGTGATCGACGCTTAAGATTGTATACGGGATATCCTTGTGGAACGACGAGAGAAAGACGGACGGTGAGGGATGAGAGGAGCGAAGGAGAAAGAGAGGGATTCTCGATCGGCACGATCGGATCGAGCGTAGATCGTATCGGCTAAAGTACAAGATGCGTGTTTGACTGAACACCAGGTTCAAGCAAAAGTAAACACGGGTCACTGGCCTTACATCGAGATCGATCGATCGAATCTCGTACACGCTTCGGGATGCGCGGCTACTTTCGCTGTTTCTTTTCCGCCGAGACTCTTGCCGCTGAATTACCGCTGCGAGGAGTATTTTTAGACCCCTGCGCAGATGCCCGTTCGCAGAATTAGCCGTATGTGCATTTACGCGAAAT
This sequence comes from Cryptocheilus praepositus, assembly GCA_033815515.1. Classification (NCBI taxonomy): domain Eukaryota; kingdom Metazoa; phylum Arthropoda; class Insecta; order Hymenoptera; family Pompilidae; genus Cryptocheilus; species Cryptocheilus praepositus. The sequence goes on from JAWWQZ010000285.1 coordinate 5,004,334, forward strand.
AAATTAGCATCGGACGCCGCTCGAATTTGATATTCTTAAGGGATCGTTTAGTCGCTTTGATGGGTCTAGCTTTGACGCATGAACCGGTTTTTCTATCGATCAATCTTCCGTCCCGATTAAACGGTTCGACCCGAGGATCCAGGCTTATCGAATGATCGATCCTCTCGTTCTTTCCTTTTTTCTCGCGTCCGCTTTCCAGAAGTCAACAGACGTAATCGTCGTCGCGAGCAACGACGGAGACGCCGATGATTATAATGGAATGCGCCGGAAATCAATAATTCATAACGTCCATAGGTAGCGGGAAGCCTTGGGCGTTCTGCGAATTCTTCGAGTGGGATCTCAGAGTAGAGAGAGTCACTCAGTCGAGAAAAAATCTTCCCGTCGCCTCTAGCCTCTTCTATCGTTTCTCTCTACGTGTACCTGCATTGCCGTATCACGATCGCTCGCTCGTTGGTGTGGTTATAAACTGCCCGAGACGAAAAAGTATGGGAGCAGCAATAGCCGCAATTAGTACTCTCTCAAACGCTATTTCATGGTCATGTTACAGTGAAACACCGAAATCTGGAGAATATCGACTTTCACCGGTGAATGTCAACATTCACATAGTCGCTTGGTGTATGTCCGAAATATTTGCTAAATACCCTTATTTCTGACTTACACCGGTAAATGTTGACATTCACCATGCACTATTTGTCGACACATACCGGAGAGGGTCCGAATGTACAACAATGTAATGAAATATTCGGTCTTTCACCGACGTATTTGGTATCTGTTAACACTTTGCGGACGGATGACAAGATATCTCGTCATTGCTGTTTCGTCGTTCGGGGCCATTGACGAGATATATCGTCTTGCATATTCTGTCGTTTGAGGCAGGTGACGAGATATCACACAGTTGCTACGTGATTGTCAGCCGCAGTTTTCGTAATTTGTGTTGCGAATTAATTATTTGAAGCTCTGAAATATGGATAGCGACAAAACGATTAGCAATGTTACAGAAATAGTTGCGGACAGTTTAACGCATACATCAAATAATGACGAGAATATGAATATTTGTGAGGACTTTGTCGTGTTCCACTTCACTTAGTGTCATGTTTTACGAAATATCATACTTTAAAAAATGTTTAGTTTTAACACACTTTTACCTATTCAAAAATATTAAAAAAACATTTATTTTTAAAGTTGTTAAAAATAAATATTTCACGGGACAATGATTTTTAACACATTGACTGCCAAACGTATTTTGCTCCATTAGAATGCACCGTTCCAATAGAAATTGCTTTTACAAGATTCCAAACAGGCTTCATTGCGAATTTTTTGCATTTTTAGTCAAATGTTTTGCACCGGTCACCGGTGACCACCGTGGCAGTCAACCTGTTAACTACTAACAAATCATCACTAATTTAAAGATATTTGACGCAAAAAAATATCCGGCCACTGGGTACGGTTAGCAATAGAATGCCTGGTCCGCAAAGTGTTAACATTCACCGGTGAAAGTCAGCATTCTCCAATTTCGGTCATTCACGGTAACAGTCACCCTGTGTCAGGCGTAATTTTCCATTACCTCAGATTTTCCGGAGTCAACTCAGTAGAGACTCAGTAAAGAGATTCGTCACTGTTTTATAAGCAAACAAATCGTACGTATACAAGACGTGGACTGTCATTAATCTACATAATGCGTTAAACTTTTTCAGGGGCACCAAAGATGTCATTTGACGGCTGTGTTTTGACTTTTTGAATCGTCAAGCACGTTTTGCCGCATTCCTCGATTGCTAATTGAACATGTCACGGCGTGAAGGAAATTAAATGAAGCTGTGTGAATCAGATAAACGACCGTCGCTTGTTCGAGATTCTGCGTGGTAAAAGCGTGTCACAGATGGTTGTGGCTACTGGTTTTTGTGCCACGGGGATACCACCATGAAAGTTTGCCGAAATTCACGTGAAAGACTCAGGGCCACGCGCTGATCGGTCATGTCCAAAGTCATAGCGGAAATTAATGCGCAAAGTAATGAGGACGGCGAGGTTACGTGCCTCGAGCGTCTTCAACGCGAGGTAACAATATTTTTAAGGTTCTCTTTGGAATTAGAAATAGCGATTAGTATATCGCAGCAAATAATCTTGCTCGTATAACCATTGTCTAACAATAAAATTTGTATTCAACAACGTAATGATATAAAAAATATGCGTAGACAATTTTCCTTTAATTTTTGTTAACATTTATGGTTATGTGTGCTAGGCTTACGCATGCTTGGACACGTTCCCCGTGAAAGTTGGAAAGTTGAACGAAATCATCGACGAATACACGCCGGAAACAGTAGGAAACAAAGGGTTTACCCGAAGCAAGACACGTCGTGCTGCAAAGTCCCAGCCAGCGTTATCACCCGCCAAAAATTTTGATTTCACAGCCACACCAGAGTTCGACGGTGAATGTTTACACGCTGCCCCAACCTTTCCTAATCCTTTAGTTACGTTACATCCTTTCCGCGCGATAACGCGTGACACATTTGACATTCTCGAAAGCCAGCGGTCAAACGCCGTTCCACAATTGGCAGTTAAAGGATCGTATTATGGGACAAATAAACCTCTGCCGATTCGCAAACGGGATGCCGCGATCGCTTGAATTACCGTACAACTCTGCCATTAACGGTTGCAGTGAGCAGCTACTATTCTCTGACGACCCACGATCGTAGTCGACTGCGTCACGGGATATGCAAGCGGCGATACTATCGAATGCGAACCATAAACGGACCAACTCTGCGCCGTCGTCCGAGTCCGCTCGGGCAGCTTTTGGCATTTATCGCCAGCCGACTGGCCGTCTGCACCAGGAAGATCATCATCGCCCCGTCTTACTATATCATTGACAGGATAATTTCTATGTTCATTCAGCGGTAAGTTTTGCCGTTAGCCGATGAATCGGGGTCCTGCCTATACGCGCGTATACACTCACTAGGGCTCCCCTTACGACTATTACCTCCCGCTGGCAGTAATAACAGCACTTCATAGTCTGACGTTATCGCTCGTACGCGCGAGGATATTGTTCGAATGCCTCGATTATCTTTCGCCACGGCTATCGGCGGACGAGCAACGATAGAAAGTTACACACTCCGCGCCCTCAAGTCCGTTTCCTCATCCTCGCCTTAAATCCGCGGAGGTTAACTCGTACCTACTACGCTCTGGGCTCGGCTAATTTTCCCGCCGTCGGAATACGAAACGTAGCTTTGAAGTGTAACACGCTGCGAGGTGCGTGCTACCGTGGAAGCTAAACGGCCCTGTACGCTGCCGCTAAATTGGATGCGAATTAGTGGTGCTTTAATTGCGGCAATCCCATCCGTTTTGGCATCTTCGTTAAACATAGCCTTTCCGACGCTGCAGCGTTGCCAACGTGCAACAAAGTTGTACGAAGCATGTTCCCACAGAGGGAAACCGTTGTTTATCTAGTACGGCGTTAAAGGTATTTTTAGTGTTATTAAAACACGTCGAGTAAGCGTATGCAGCGTGGTAAGGTAAATTACGGTCTTGAGATAAATCTAATTTATTATTAAAAAATGCTGATCCGTTAGGCGTTCTCTTTACTTAGTTGTCGATCGTGATCGTGGACTTTTTAAGACATTCGTGCTTCGTGCTTAAGCGTCGAGCGCAATATCCTAAACACTGTTTCACACTGTGGTTAGATAGGTGTTCGCACCGTTGGGATCATATTGATTATGCTACTTCTGATTTCCCGCAAAGGCGTCAAGTGAAAAACGTACAGTGCGAAACATCGACGAGCCTGACCAGTTCGTTCTCCTGCTATATGATTACGCTCAAGGAGGATAATTCGACCGTCAGTAATTTTATCCGAATTATGAGATCCACCGCTGTACAGCTGATTGCAGATACAACAGTCGTAAGTCTTCAGAGAAACACTTACGCCGTTTACTTATCATTTATACGTACACGCGAAATCGTTGAATATCCACTGCCTCGGAGGACGAAAAATAACATAGGACGCATCGATATTTGATAGCTGAAGCGTTGGCTGCAGACACTTGCTTTGACCACCAACGGAATACTCTCGAGCGAACTGATGAACGCAACTCGCAGTACGGAGACCATCGATGGCTGGGCATACGAACTTTTCTTTCATCTCAAGTACCTTCAAGTGAATCGAGCACGGCAGGCCACCGACGAAGTAATTCCTAACGCTAATTGTACACCCCTCTGAAACGACCGGCGCAAATTAACAGACGCACTTTTTTTCCTTCTTTATTTATCGGGGCCCCTTTCTCCGAATTCCTTTCATCCACGGATAAAATTAGTGTGTCGAGTTTCCCGTGGAAATGCTGGAAATACTCTTATTCGTTGGTAACTCAGATAAGCGAAATCGTTAACACATTGACTGCCAAGCGTATTTTGATATGTTAGTACCTCGATGCGATGAAATATTGCAGAGTATAATTAAATCGTGCAAAATCAAGGTAACGCAGAGTTGTTAGAAGCCAAAGTATTGAAGCACCGTTCCAATATCAATTGCTTTTACAAGATTGCAAATAGACTTCATTGCGAATTTTTACATTTTTAGTAAAATCTTTTGCGCCGGTCACCGGTGACCACGGTGGCAGTCAATGTGTAAAAGAATACGGTACATTTGGAAATGTAATGCGATGAAATACTGCAGAGTATGATTAAATCATGCAAAATTAACGAAACGCAGAGTTGACAGAAGCCAAGTATTGAAGCACCTATCTAATATCAGTTGTTTTTACAAGATTACGAATAGGCTTCATGGCGAATTTTTTTTGCAATTATAGTAAAATCTTTTGCGCCGGTCACCGGTGACCACCGTAGCGGTCAATGTGTAAAAGAATACGGTGTGGTACAGTTGAAAATGTAATGCGATCAAATATGGCAGAGTATAATCAAATCGTGCAAAACGAAAGTAACGCAGAGTTGTTAGAAGCCAAAGTATTGAAGCACCGTTCCAATATTAATTGCTTTTACAAGATTGCAAATAGGCTTCGTTGCGAATTTTTTGCATTTATAGTAAAATCTTTTGCACCGGTCACCGGTGACCACTGTGGCAGTCAATGTGTAAAAGAATACGGTTTGGTACATTTGGAAATGTAATGCGATAAAATACTACAGAGTATAATTAAATCGCGCAAAATGAGTTGTTAGAAGCCAAAGTATTGAAGCACCGTTCCAATATTAATTGCTTTTACAAGATTGCAAATAGGCTTCGTTGCGAATTTTTTGCATTTATAGTAAAATCTTTTGCACCGCTCACCGGTGACCACTGTGGCAGTCAATGTGTAAAAGAATACGGTTTGGTACATTTGGAAATGTAATGCGATAAAATACTACAGAGTATAATTAAATCGCGCAAAATGAGTTGTTAGAAGCCAAAGTATTGAAGCACCGTTCCAATATCAATTGTGTTTACAAGATTACGAATAGGCTTCATGGCGATTTTTTTTTTTTGCAATTATAGCAACATCTTTTGCGCCGGTCACCAATGACCACCGTGGCAGTCACCGTGTTAACTCTTCTCGACTGTCGTTGATGTTCAACATTTTTAGCACATCGCGAACATTATTGATGTGATTTGCTTGAAACCTGGGTATTTCACCTGTTACGAACCCTAGTATGTGACTGTGTGAATCACTCATAAATGCACACGCGTCATTCGGAAGTTTAGCGTCGATTAATGACCAACCAGTCTTTTCTAATGAGTAATGTTCTGAATCAGTAGCCCGATATCGCGCGAATGTTTGTTTCAAGTTCTTAGAGACAGAATCCTTGCTGGAAGTGATGTGGGCTAATAAAGGAATTAGTTCTTTTCAGGAACCCATTTTAGGGATGGCTCAAATTATATCTTTTATATAACTATTTTTCAAGGCTGCCAGTAAACCAAAGGCCGGCGATGACACGATTCACGTCAATTTGTGGCACCGTTTGGTTCAGCTCCGTAACAATTACATCATTCTGTACGAAGCCCTGTACAATGATCGGAAGATCGGCGACCTCGCGCCAGAGCTCAAGCAACTCAAATAAAAGCAGGTATCTTTACGAGCATATTGGATTGATTCCTGGCCCTAAGGATAAGCAAACGATTCACACCACTACTGCTCCCAAATATTAAACCTAAACTGGAAAACACGTAATCTAACAATTCACCAAATGTTGACAAAATGAAACATATCACCGATACCATAAAAATACACGTGAACTAATCCATAGGTAACGTGTCTTCTATCATGACCTGTCAGAAGCAGTTCTGCGCGACTCGCTGTCAGAGTGGAACTTAAAGCGCCGGTAACGGTTTTAAAGGAGTCGTCCTGCGTAAAATGTTTGCGGCGCAATTTAATTTCTAATGACTTTCGGTTGAGCATGCCTACTTATGCCTTCCGGAGGCTCTTACGACGGCGTTAAACGTAACTGCGGTAACTTGAGTAGAAGGTCCGTTGGTTGAGCCTCTCGCGCGTTCATTTCGACACGAGCTAGCTGACATGGTACGCCATTGTGGCTAACATTTAGACGTCGTGCCATGGAAGGTAAGGAGTGTGGATAGGGTACGGGACTTTTATTTAGCCGCGCGATTGCACCACCCGACCTGCAGTCACCATTCCGTTCCGCCGAGCTCTTTACCTGCGAGTCAATCTTATCTCATAATACGCAGCCCATCTTATAATATTTGCGTGGAGACTTAATACACGCCGCGAAGACGAGAGCGGGCTCGCGGGAATCAATAGAGTGAGAGATTTTTACTGATGAGCGAAGTTTGCAGATAATTCCTCGGAACGTTTCGAGTGTGCACGCCATCCGTTCGAAGCTCATATTTAGATTTCACCGCAGTTATTGTTCGCTCACGACAACCTGCCGAGATGTACGTGCAACAGTTCATTGTGCGATTTCTCGCTATTCCCATGCAAACGCTGTCCATCAGCGTAGTAAAGAGTTGAAAGATCAACGAGTTCTGACCTTTCTAATGTCAATGCTCTTGCGTCTCACTTACTTCCTTGGAGTATTCCAGCAGTCAGGAGTACCGTGCCATTGTTAATCATCTACCAACAAACATATGCGCGACGCATTCATTTCAGTTTCAGCGTTTCTCGAGATGGCCGATCATTCATCAAACGTGAGTAGCGCGCCATATATGGGCAAGGTCGATATCCGAATAATCTCTCGGCGTTTTCGTGGGATCTCGCGTAGATGGATATTTCGTATCACTGCAGATCTAATCGAGGTTTGTACAGGAAGAGATTATACCGCGTGTGGGCAGAGAAAACGTGTATTTTACGCAAGAAAACGTGTATCAGTGAAATCGAGCCGTTCGCTTAATAGAAATTCCCAGTGGAAAACGCTGGCATCGTCGCGCGTCGTCACGCGTACCGTTTTCGTGGGTGCGTTTCTCCTCCGTCACAGAGTGTTGACCGTGCTAGCAAGGTCGGAACCACAACTAACACCATGACAACGACCGCCGACACGGTTGACGCCAGTCTGACGTCTCGCGGTGTCCCTGCCTTTTGCGACCGTTAGCTAATATTTCGTGTGGCAGCCCGTAACGAGACTCTCTCGGCGTTTCCTCCGACGAGCCTCTAAGGCGAGTCCTTCGTTCCCACAATAAATGCAGCACCAGCCGCCTCTCTCTTCCTCCCCGGCATCTCATTCCATCCAGCCCGCTATCTACCTCTCCCATTTCTGTCTCTTTTACCGTCTATCAGTCTGACCTCTTTCTCTTTCGCTCGGGGGAGTGCCGCCAAGCATCCCAGTGGCTGCTGGCATGACCGTACGGTTACGGAACAATACCATGAGAAAGTCAATGTTACCTTTGCAAGCCGGTGGACCAGGGTCCGGCCGTACAGACGCCCGCACACGTTGCAATTGCTCTCACTTCCTTCTTCATCTCTTGCTCTGCCCTTCCGTCTTTCTCTGCACGTCGTGCATGTTCACGAGATTGCACACGCGTATACACGCGCGGGCTTATCGATTTGCAACGCGCGAAGATAACCGGCCGATAACGTTCTGGGGCAGGGAATCGATAGTGCGACCCTTGGACTCGGTACTCACGCTGTTAACAAATCGTTACCTCTCGCACCGGTGTTTTCGCTCGAGGCTGCTTTTAGTTCGTTCTTGTCTCTCGACTCGGTCACGCTCGGCTTGAATTGTCCTGGGCGCTCAGAATTTCCTCCTTCGGGCTCCCGGCCGCTTGTCGTTTGATCTCCGGCGCGACGGAAGGAGACAGGTTTATGCGCCGCGCGGTATCAGAGGATAAATCGACGACATTAGTTTCAATTCCAATCCCTCGGCTCGGAGTCGCCTTGATTGACACTCGAGCGCCAATTGCCTCGCGATCCGATCGGCTTATTTATGCGTTAGGTCAAGCTTAACGGATCCCTGGGCGATATTCGTACCCATGTCTGTCCTCGTTTCCGTCGACTTCGCGAGGCGGTTTCCACTGATTTCTTTGTCTCGCGAGTATATCGACAAGTATGTCGGCCGCTTGTCACGCGCACTTTCGATAAGTCGGATTTGAGGCTTCGCTGAACACGCACGATTAGAAGACGGTTGCTCACCCTTATCCTGAACGCACGACTATGTCTAGTATTTTAATTCGGCTGGCTCCGCGAGGCAGGAGAGGTTCAATACGTCAAACTGACGGAACAATAAGAGCCCTTGCATAAGATAGGTCAGACACAGTTCGCGTTATCGGTGGGGTCTGTCTGAATAGTTGGCAACTTCTCGACACCCTATTACGAAAGCGCCGCGGAAAAAGTCACGTAGCATTGTCTGCCCTGCAAGCTACCACGTTCGTTCGCCGCTGTGGAAAAATGGGCGAATCGTAAGAAAAATAGAAAATTCGCCGATGGAAACAAGAAGAGATGGAAAGTTAGAGCGGCAACGTATAATTACTCCTCTCGCAATAATAACCATTCAAACTGTCTGCTTTGCAGGGCGACTCCCTTTCGCTGGCGCAGACATCGCCGTGGGGCATCTTTATGCGGCATTTGTCAAGGATTCGCAACCTCATCATCATGGCGAGTCTGTAAAATTCCCGGCTCATATTCTCTCTCGATTTATTCCGCTTCTAGAATTTGGCTTGGCGCCTCGCGCGCGATGGATCGCGATCGCGACAAGGGCGAATGATAAATGCCGTCGCTCGATCGTCGAGATCGATACGATCAGTTCGCGAGATCTTGACGGCTTGGCAATAAATACAAACGCCCACCGCAAATGTTCGCGATCCACGCTCTCTGCACGGAGAGAGTGACTGACAATAAGGCAAAAGACCATGTAAGTATTTGGCTCCGATCATTCTCGGTCGCTTGGCTCAAGTATACAACTAAATGTAAATTTTATCGTCTGCATAAATATATCGAGACGAATAGAAAAATAATCGACGTTTAACCCTTCTTTGCATGATGGTGGAAATTTCCATCATAACATTGAATGCCCAACAATTATATAAACGAACAAGTTCACTTTGATCTAACTTTGCATGATGATGGAAATTTCCATCATATTGTTTTTTGCTAAATTTATACTATAAATATATACTAAGATTTTTTTAACCATTTTTCCTCTAATTTTGAACATGAATTATATCACCTTGATTTATTTCACCAATAAAGAAAAAATCGTGCAAAGAAGGGTTAAACAGTCCAGTATACGTTATTACGACACTGTGGTTGGTGAAAAGACGTTAATAATGAAGCTTACTAATGCATGTCTTTTTTTCAAAAGGAAACTGTGTAATAAGAGAATAGCGTACTGTTTGAAGCTTTCACTGATCCACGTCACTGTAGCATAAAAATGAGAACGGTGAATCGTGATCAATGCACACAGTCTTATTGTCGGCGCTGTAGGATTAAAGTCCTCGATTAATGCCATCTTGTATTCGCATCACGGTGAATGCTCCCCTTTTATGCTCGTGACGTGCAATATTACACGCGGGCAATATCGCGCGGGAACTCTTATGTCGCTCATCCCAACAGTTGGCACGATGAATTTTAACTCGCTATTTGTGACGTTCGCCGGAGCTGCCAGAATATATGCGGAACGTTTTCGTTTTTGCCCCATGTGACTTGTCGCTCTTAATTCGCCTTGGGTCGCTTACGTTCTGGCAAACGCATTCGGCGCACACAGACGCATAGTGCAACATCTTAAGAAATCGACACCGCACGAAATTTAAAGCGACTCGCTACAAACTCCTTCGATGGGTTTGAGATATTTCCTTGACAATGCCAGGCCAATTAATCTCACGAAACCAGTAAATTTCAAAGGGAAATTTTCTCAGTCAAAACATATCTGAGCGTGGAAAATTGAGTTGCGCATTTGTTGAGTTGCATTTATGGGTTTAGTAGTGTAAACAATTATGATAAGGCAGCAGACTTAGAGAGTGATATAATGTTAACCCTTTGCACTCGTATATGTTTCTTTATGAAGTAGCGAATAGCGCAACATTTCGTATAAAATGGTATAGTTTTGAAAAAATACTCTGCTCAAATCATGTTTTGCATACAACTTTGCTGATACATTTGTGTTGAAACAAAATTGAAATTTTATAGCCTATTCTTTTCGAATGCATCATAGTTCATTCACAAATGTGCATTGCGGGTTTATTCAAACACATATCGCAATAATAACTTGTTTATGATCTTTCACGTGTCATTTTTCCTTCCGAGCATATATAATGTTTATACAACAACTTGCAGTTTATCATTCAATCTATTGCAGGAATATATAGAAGGTTGTTCTAGCAGTCACTAGATTTCTCCTCTCAGTTTATCGACCACAAATTTACTAAATATTAAATAGCACACAGATTATTAATTCTATCTTATTGTCTTATCTTGTAACTCCCCGGAGAAATCTTAAGAAAACAAACATTTGAACAAACGTTTTCTGTACATACATTTTCCTCAGTAATAACACGAACTATCTTCGTATCCCCTAAGAGGGGACAGTCGAGTGCAAAGGGTTAACATATTGACAGCCGTACGTATTTTGCTGTATTAGAACGACGATGCAATGAAATACTACAGCGTTTGACTGAATTATGCAAAAGAAAACTAATGTGCAGGTATTGGACACCAAAGGATTACATCATTATTCTAACAATAACTGCATTTCTAAAATAATTACTGCAACCTATTGTGTATATTTTCGATCTTTAGTCAAATCTGTTGCACCAGTCAGCGGTGACCATTACGGCAGTCAAAGTGTTAACATCATCCTAGAAATTAAATGAGTCTACGATCTATTGGAGACACAGAAAAATCGACGCTACGAGCGTCGAAAACTACCATTACCCTATGTTAGAAGAGGCTCGTGAGATCGTGCGACCTTAAACGAGCGATCGATTTAATCCAAGCAATTTTGCAGTACGCGTACCCAGCACGATAGGCCGCGCTGTATACGTGCACGTCACTCATTTGCAATTTTAACCTGGCCGCGTTGTACATGCAATGGTGAACCTGCGCCCGCAGACGGGTATGTATTGCGATTGAAATAAAGCGCAAGGTGAATCTTTAATAACCCTCCGTAATTTGCAAGCTTAATTCGCACGCGCATTTGCATACGTCGCTTAATCAACGTCGCTATAAACACGGGGATAAACGATAAGTGCGAGATCCCCCGTTTAATTTATGCGACCGTCTTGTTGGTTTCCGTTGAAACTCCGACGGATTCGGCTCACAGGGCATTTTGGCGGAAATTGCACACGGAACGTCCGTCCCAGGCGTCTCTTTGTACTTTCGGGCGATTCGCTGATATAAAATTCATTTCCGGTAACAACCTCCGCGCGACTACCGGCGTCGGAGAGAAGTTTGGTAGAAAAGTTCCGTAGGAAGTGCTGGAAAGTTCGTGAGCCACGGTGTTCAGCGGCACTTTTCCTCGCAGGCGAATGGGTTAGGTATTAGCTAACAGGCCAGGCCAAGGTAAAAGCGTTAAGCGAGTGCCGACCCCAACTAACCTATGATCTTGGTTGATAGTTGATCGCGAGTTAAGCCTCACTCCGTCCATAACAGCCTCGAACGAAATCCCTTGTGTGGCTCCATCGTGCGAACGAACGGTAGTCACGACTCTGATTACGAACCATATAAAACACCGGAGACCTGCGACGGGGTAGGGACGCGTCAGATAGGCGAAGAACGATGTCGAGGGAGGGGTGGCGAGGGAAATGCCGTGGAGAATGAGAGAACTCGACTCGATAATACCGAGGTTAAAGTCTCGAGGGTAAATCATAATTAGATCCGCGTCGATCCCATCGACACCACCCATTGTCGCCGTTACGGTACGTCATAGCCGGATAAAGTGGTAAAACGAAAAGCAGAAAAGAAGGAACGGCGTAGCGGGAGAAGACGGAGATGAAACGTTGCGGGAGTAACGGACTGCTGGGCTCCCCGGCCAGGCTTTTCGATGCAGGGGTAGAATATGCTAGATGCAATGGTTATACGCTCTCGACAGACTGATTTGAAGAAACGAGTAAGAAGCTTCCTCGAGCGATCGTATCGCGGGAATTCTGAGTACAGCCCCCCGTCGACCGCCGTTGAGAAAACGCATGCCCGGCTCTCGAAGATTACATTGGTACGACTGTAACAGCGACCGTAAAGATTCGCCGGTAACCGTTAGCGGTAACCACGAGCCTGCCACCTCGCGATGCCTCACACCTCACAATTTCAAAGGCGAATATGTTCCTGTCAATCTCTGGCAAACCCAACCGACGGTGCGATGGAAAAAATTGCGGACATGGTGTGGAAAGGCTCGGTCATAAGGGAAACTTGATGTATTCCGCGATTCTATGAAATCAAATACAACGGAATAAGTGATTAGGGAAGACCTAGAGACAATCCTTCCTAGATGCTGGAGGCGATGCGAGTACTTTATGGTATGCCTGTGATACAAAAATACTAGCCGCACTACAAAAATACTTCATCACGATTGTTGCAAATCCGTGAATCGGGTTTATTGAAAAGTGCCGTGGAATTAGCGGTATCATAATATTGGTCAAGTTTTGCTTATAACGTTTTTGAGATGGTATGCCTATGTTACAAAAATAGTATCCGCACTACAAAAATACTTCATCACGATTGTCGCAAATCCGTGAATCGGGTTTATTGAAAAGTGCCGTGGAATTAGCTGCATCATAATATTGGTCAAGTTTTGCTTATAACGCTTTTGAGATGGTATGCCTATGGTATGCCTATGTTACAAAAATACTACCCGCACTACAAAAATACTTCATCACGATTGTTGCAAACCCGTGAATCGGGTTTATTGAAAAGTACCGTGGAATTAGCTGTATCATAATATTGGCCAAGTTTTGCTTATAACGCTTTTGAGATGGTATGCCTATGGTATGCCTATGTTACAAAAATACTACCCGCACTACAAAAATACTTCATCACGATTGTTGCAAATCCGTGAATCGGGTTTATTGAAAAGTGCCGTGGAATTAGCCGTATCATAATATTGGTCAAGTTTTGCTTATAACGCTTTTGAGATTACTTTGCGATTTGCGCAATTTCTCGAGGAATCGATCAGTGGTCAATCTTGACGTGGGGGGGAGAAGTTTTCATAGCACCTTCCAGTAACTGCTGACCGGCCCTGGAAACCCTTGATGAAGAACGTTTGAGAGATTGGATCGCTCCCGTTGCACGTTGCGGAACGACCTACGCGGATCGGCGTGATATTCCTTTTTGAGATTTACGAGTCGAGGTGGAAACGACGAAACGAGAAAAAAGCCGTCGCTCTCGATGTATGCCTCTCGCGCCACTCGTGAACAGCCTCGGAGAACAAATTGAAGACGAGTCGGAGATAAATCTCGGCACGATTTCACGCCCAAGGCACGCCCGAACGTCGAACGTCCTACGGCCCAGCCGCACTTCAACTTATCCCTATTCTTATATTTCCGTTCGAATCGCGATTCTACCTTTAATCTCGTTACAAGCCGTATAACTCACGGGACGCCCCTGAAGATTCAATCTCGCCCTCGTCAAAATTAAATTCCATTAAAAACGAAAGAATTGAAACCCAGACAAGTCGTACAAGTCTACCGTCTCGAAGATTTAATTTTCCATTCGACAAAATTCAATTTCATTAGGCGTAAGAGGACTTTCAATTCGAATTGGGACACAAACGAAAAGAAGAATAGCTTCAAATTGCAGTTGGATGGACGATTGAAACTGCCCCACATGCAACGTGAGAAAGCGTGCGGTTGTGATTGATATGGCTATTACGTGAAATTATATTATTAAGTGAAATTATACTATTAAGTGAAAGAATTGAAACCCAGAGAACTCGTACAAGTCTAGTCTCGAAGATTTAATTTTCCGTTCGACAAAATTCAATTTCATTAAACGTAAGAGGACTTTCAATTCGAATTGGGACACAAACGAAAAAGAGAATAGCTTCAAATTGCAGTTGGATGGACGATTGAAACTGCCTTACATGCAATGTGAGAAAGCGTGCGATTGTGATTGATATGGTTATTACTTATGGAAACGGCTCTGCACGAAATGCGATGGGGTAAGCTCGCAAATCTTGCCCTCGTCAAAATTAAATGCCATGAAAAATGAAAGAATTGAAACCCAGACAACTCGTACAAGTCTACAGTCTCGAAGATTTAATTTTCCGTTTGACAAAATCCAATTTCATTAGACGTAAGAGCACTTTCAATTCGAATTGGCACACAAACGAAAAGAAGAATAGCTTCAGATTGCAGCTGGATGGACGATTGAAACTGCCTCACATGCAATGTGAGAAAGCGTGCGATTGTGATTGATATGGCTACTACTTATGAAAACGGCTCTGCACGAAGTGCGACGGGGTGGGCTCGCAAATCTTGCCCTCGTCAAAATTAAATTCCACTAGAAACGAAAGAATTGAAATCGAGACAACTCGTACAAGTCAACAGTCTCGAAGATTTAATTTTCCATTCCACAAAATTCAATTTTATTAGACGTAAGAGGACTTCCAATTCGAAATGGGACACAAACGAAAAGAAGAATAGCTTCAAATTGCAGTTAGATGAACGATTCAGACTGCCTCACATGCAATGTGAGAAAGCGTGCGGTTGTGATTGATATGGCTATTACGTGAAGTTATATTATTAAGTGGAATTATACTATTAAGTGAAAGAATTTTCCGCTCGTCAAAATTAAATTCCATTAAAAGCGAAAGAATTGAAACCTAGCACAAGTCTACAATCTCGAAGATTTAATTTTCCGTTCGACAAAATTTACTTTCATTACACATAAGAGGACTTTCAATTCGAATTGGGACACAAACGAAAAAGAGAATAGCTTCAAATTGCAGTTGGATGGACGATTGAAACTGCCTTACATGCAATGTGAGAAAGCGTGCGATTGTGATTGATATGGTTATTACTTATGGAAACGGCTCTGCACGAAATGCGATGGGGTGAGCTCGCAAATCTTGCCCTCGTCAAAATTAAATTCCACTAAAAACGAAAGAATTGAAACCCAGACAACTCGTACAAGTCTACAGTCCCGAATATTTAAGATTTCAAAATTTTCCATTCCACAAAATCTCGAAGATTTAATTTTTTATTCGTTAAACGTAAGAGGACTTTCAATTCGAATTGGAACACAAACAAAAAGAAGAATAGCTTCAAATTGCAGTTAGATGAAGGATTCAGACTGCCTCACATGCAATGTGAGAAAGCGTGCGGTTGTGATTGATATGGCTATTACTTATGGAAACGGCTCTGCACGAAATGCGACGGGGTGAGCTCGCAAATCATTCGCCATCTGCGGTAAAGGATTTCGTGGCGTGCAGCGTGCTATGCAGCGAAAAGAAGTAGGTCGGGCTCGGTGTTTTGTGTCGTATGTACGCGGCGCGTTATCGTAGGCACTGTTGCACCGTAGGCATTATGGAACTGCAACAATGGCATGTTCGGCGGGGAGTGCATCGGTTCTCCCATGCAATAACGACACGACACGGCGGTAGAAAGGAAAATGATTTTATAATAATTGTCAAGGCCTTCGGTTGCCTCGGCGTACCTGCCTGAGCGAAACGAAATCGTGGGTGTGTTCCGCGAGTGCACCGTACCCGGGAACAATATGACATTATGCTAAATGACTATGACGCCATTGTCGTCAAAGAACGCGGCGGGGAATCGCGCGAAATGTCACCTTTTAGACCTTTTCCCCGGCAGAGCGAGACCCGCGAGATCGAAAACTGATCATTTCGCGAGACGGAAAAGAAACCTGTTCTCGGAAAACCTCAGCGTGTTGCACTTACCTCGGTTAATCTTACGTTTCTCGACGCACGAGTATCGACGCGAAATTGTGCCAACGCCGCGGCAAAACGTAATCGTCAGTTTCCGCGAGTCGGTCAGATTCGCGTCGGGTGTTTTTGATCGCTGTCCAGATACGATGCGCGTTTCAACTGTCTTTAGATATCACTTCGACATCGAATTTCTTTCCGTGAGATTCAGTGGCACCGATGGTGTGTCATTAGGCATCGTTACTGCGCATATCCGGCCGTTTGAGACGCGCAATCGTATAACGAGTACCTTTACTTTCATTTGCCTGCGTTCGCGGAGTCAAAACACCTTAATAACAAGCGACGTAGCCTCTGACAGTCGCTTTCGTCTGACGGTCTTTTTTTAATGGCCGACACGTCTTTCCCAGCGACCCGGAAGACGGACTAGTATAGGTCCGCCCAATTGATGCACTTTCTAAGAGTCGATGCATGGTTGCAGAAACTTTGACTCCTTGGTGAGTGGCGAGCGGAATAATTTATAACCCAGGAAAGCACGCGCGACTCTCGGGTTTCGAATCGAACCAACCGCACTCGCGTGTCTTCATCTGCCGCGTTCTACGCCAGAGCGGTCAGCCTGACATCCGCATAAGCCGTCCGGGCCGTTTTCCCGCGTGTCAGAATCGCATCGATAAGATATAAACCACCGAACTCGCGAGTATCGACCACCGGAGTGGTCGGCTTTCTAAGGATTACCTAATGCGCGATCTCTCCTGTACCGAAAGACCATTGTAAAGAGCATTGTGTCATTAATTGCGATGCCGCGAGTGTCACAGCGGCTCCGAACAGTGAATTCGAACGCAAAGGATGCCGCACGTTAGCGCGCCGTTACGATTAATATAGCTAATAGAAGATTAGACCGGTTATACGGTCGCCGAGGCGACTAATTTTCATACGCCGCGTCTGAAGTGTGAGTTGAGGAGTCCTCGCGTCTGTAATTACCGCAAGATATATAGCTGCGCCGGTACCGTTGCTCTAAACTAATCAAAAACGCCGTGGAATTCTGAATGGCAAGCGGGGTCCTTGGATAAATTATTGCAGCGATGATAGCTTTCCGGTATTATCGGAGTGTCCTCACGTTTACCGTTGTTCCTGAACAGAGCACCACGTCTTCAAGGTCTTCCCGCCTTCTCATGGATTCACTTAGCGGGTGATTGATACAAGGAAACCGTAATAATCGGTGCTGAGAGGATAATCGCGGAGGTGATAGGATCAGACGCAACACGATGTCCTGTGTCCCGTGGTGAATCGAGCCAGTCGATCGCGGACGCGAACCCGAATTATCCTTTCAAGGCGTTCGCGATATAAATGACTACTCATTACAATGACTTGAAGACGCCTGACTTTCGAGAGGTTGGCCGACTTTGCGTTCGAATTACGGCCAAGGCGAAATTACCCACTAATATTTACGCGCTATTCAATTATGTTACGCGCGATTATACCTTTCATGTCAGAGAAAAAAGATCCTTAGCCTGCAACAAAGCAGCCCGCCGTGCGCGAACATGAGGTATCTGGAAAACGGAACTTAACACGTTGACTGCCACTGTAGTCTCCGGAAACCGGCGCCAAAATTTTACGAAGAATGCAAAAAATTCGCAATGAAACCTATTGAAATCTTGTGAAAGCAATTGATATTTGAACGGTGCTTCAATACTTTTGCTTCTAAATTTGCATTACCTTAATGTTGCACGATTTAATTATACTCTGCAGTATTTCATCGCATTACATTTCCACATGTACCACACTGTATTCTTTAACGCCATGTCTGCGACAAGAAAGTTCGAAAAATGTCCGCTATAGTATTATAGTCAAATGCCAAGTTAATTACAAGGCTTGGCAAATTTGCTGCGGGTCGTGGTAATATTACTTTCTTCTACTTACATAGTGGTCACCGGTGACCGGCACTAAAACTTTACGAAGAATGCAAAAAATTCGTAATGATTGCAATCTTGTAAAAGCAATTGATATTTGAACGGTGCTTCACTACTTTGGCTTCTACCTCTTCATTACCTTTATTTTGCACGATTTAATTATACTTTGCGGTATTGCATCGCATTACATTTCCAAATGTACCAAACCGTATACTTTAACATATTGATTGCCACAGTGGTCACCGGTGACCGGTGCAAAAGATTTGACTAAAAATGCAAAAAATTCGAAATGAAGCCTATTTGCAATGTTGTAAAAACAAATGATATTTGAACGGTGCTTCAATACTTGGCTTCTATCAACTTCGCGTTACCTTAATTTTGCATGATTTAATCATATTCTGCAGTATTTCATCGCATTACATTTCCAAATGTACCACACCGTATTTTTAACACATTGACTGCCACGGTGGTCACCGGTGACCGGTGCAAAAGTTTTTACTACAAATGCAAAAAATTCGCAATGAAGCCTATTTGCAATCTTGTAAAAGTAATTGATATTTGAACGGTGCTTCAATACTTTGGCTTCCAGCAACTCTGCGTTACCTTCATTTTGCACTACTTAATCGTACGCTGCGGTATTTCATCGCATCACGGTTCTAACGTAGCAAAATAGGCTTGGCAGTCAACGTGTTAAATGAACATATGCGAAGTTCTCAAGATTGACACTCTTTTAGCGTCGACGACATCCCCTAATTTCTCAGAATCAAGGAAACTCGTTCTTGGCATAAATCGTGGATGCCGTCAGCGTTCTATGCGATTCTCATCAAACGCACGCCGTCACGGTGAGTTACGCTTTGATCCATTGCAGTCGCCACACGTGTGCTGCAGATCTGTAAACAAAACGTTGCCGTCGCTTCTCAACTTCTATCGGAGATGGACATATCCGCTGGAAATATGCTTTCCCTTCTTTTTCGCCGCAAGAGGTACGCCGTGAGTTTATCGAGTAATTGGCATAATCGGCTTGCGTTTACTCCAAGGAGTACATGCGTCTCGAAGTCCGGAGAAAGAGATTTAATTGCAGTAGCCGCGCGGATAGATCCTTGTTCGTCTTATTTTATCATACATCTCCGCACGCATGTGTCTACAATGTAGCCCGAGTGTTACTAAGCGTTCACCTTGTACGTGCATACATACACGTGCCTCTCTACGGTTCGCGAACGTTATTTAAGTTCGATGCCGAGACCCCGAACGGGAATAGCGTTCCGAGCATATCATAAGTGACGGCAGTTAGTAACGAGCAAGCAAGCAGAAAGTGTAGTGGGTACAATTATTGTCATTACGGGATCTCCCGGAGGTCATCGCTGCGACTTGATGCAAACGGCTGGTGCGGTAAGCCGCAGTATAAAAGTACCATGCACCCTGACTCATTGACAAAGTACGTACTATGTCGGCACGAGCACAGGACGCAGGCGACCTCAACAGACAGAAGCGCATTCCAGCGAGAAGTCGAAGAACTCTCGAGAGTTTTCCATTCCAGCCTCCCTTTTTTGCCCTTCTCCATCCTTCCGACCGGTACCGTTTGACAAATTCGCGTCGAATTAAAGGGAATATGTTTTATCATTAATTAAACTTCCCTTAACACGCAACGGGACAGGGAAGCTTCGCTCGGCCAACGACGGGAGGTAAATTGGTTTCGAGCGACGTTGGCTATCAGACTGTCCGCGTGCATTGAATACGAGTGACACACAGCCGTCGAATCCTTTCTCTCGCTGTAATTACTCCTCGCGGTAATCTTAACGCTGCAACGGTAGCGACGTAACGATGCACATGCGGTTTGCCGATACGCGAAGAGCCTTAATTTGCGCTCTCTGTCGATTTGCGCTTATACAACGATACGATGTTAGAAAACGACGACGTCGCGAAACGCAACACTTTCCACGGCATTGCACAACCCGAGCGCATGTGTACATTTCGCCTTAAATGAACGTAGAAAACCAGACGTATCGCGGTCACATGATAGCTTTTATTTTGTCAGCAATCTTTGCTTCCTGATTTGCGAGAGTTTTACCGTTCGCGAATCGCGGAACGATAATTTATGAGTTTAGCAAATTATAGGTAGAGGTGAGCTGAACGCGGTTGCGCAAAGGATGGAAAGTCCATCGAGTCGTCTAATTTTGACGAAAGCAAGATATATCGAGCCGATCGGCGATTATGACTCGCATCGAGAGTGGAACGCACGGGGTGACTTTCTATTTACAAATTGCACAATTATGCGAAGAATGAAGATTTCCATCCCTGCGGCCTTTACTCGTTCGTTACGTTCAAAGTCACAAGATGCCTACACCTGCGAGATCACTAAAGTTGGAGGAAATATGTAAAGTCCTCTGCGGATGTTCAGCGTTGATGTTCGTCCATTAGCGGGTTTAACTTTTCAGACGTGCACTACACTTTGCGACCGCTCATCCCCTGATCGTTCCGGAGCGCAATTAAAAATTTGCGCGCGCTGCAAAATGTTCGCACATCCGCAGTCTAGCTCCGGGATTTTCATATCGTGGCGCTTTTGAAAATGCCGCGAATTCCTCCGCGGCCGCATGAAACGCAGTCATGCGGAATACGCAATTATGCAGAATTGACATTCACTGTGGGGGTTCGTAAGCGACCTTAACTCGCCGGTGTCATTAACGTGCGTGTTTAAGACTTTCACCTGAACAGCTATCGTTGTTTCGCGTTGTCGAAGTCAAGAGGGTATCCGCGGAAGATAAGCTCGCACTAGACGGTAAGCTTGCGTTTCGTGCGATTATGAATAGACTTTTGGATATTGCAATCGCGTATCTCATTTGACCGGTATAATAGCAAGGCTGGTGAATTATGAGCCTATTCCATACGTTTATCAGCTGTAATCGCACCCTTTACGGATGTACGATGTCTTCGCTTATTGCTCAACACGCGGTATCCGACTTGTTTACAATGTTTACACTGCGAATGTAAGCTCACGGTATATATTTTGTACCCCGCCAGTTAGCCATCATCCATGTATCCTCTCCTATAGTCGTAAAAGATACGATGATGTTTGATTTTCTTCGGTAACCGGGAGAAATTTATTTCGCGCATATGATTATGGAAGCCCGTAGGTAAATGGCAGACGGTAGATTTAAATTAATAACGACGTAGCTCGTAGCGTACATTCCGCCGTAGAGATTCACGGTATCGAAGATAAACTTTAAACCCCCCGTTGAATTATGTAAATAGTAGTCAGGTACTCATTTCATCCCGCGTGGCATGGAAATTTGATGTATCGTAATATTCAATTATCCCCGAAGACACGAACCTGAGATTATCGAACGCGTTACGGCAACACTCGAAATATACAATTTACGTTCGTGCACGCCAAGCGCGAAATATCGGAGCAGCCATATTGCCGGTATCTTTTAAAGGACCCTGGCTCAACATTGTCGATCGCTTTCTAATACGCGTGGGAGTGTAACGTTAGGTTGCGCGGTGTGCAATATCGGTACGCATGCTCTGATTGGCCGGCTCTCGGTATCTCTAATAGAGTTATCCGCGAGCTGGAACAACCGGTCCTAAGAAGGGTTATTTTATTCAAGGTGTATACTGCAATTCTACCGTGGTACGCCGTAAGAGAATACCGACGTGTCAGCGGTTAGGCATAAATTTTCCATTCAATTTTTCCCAGCGACAAACGACTCGGGATGCTTGTTTCGCGCCATAAAAACTAATAATCCGCGCGATAATCCATTGCCTCGCGACAACGTATAAATTCAAGTATCATCGAAACGTATCTCCCGTACGCGTATGGTGCCGTCATACATAAGATCTCACTCGAATACCAAGACCGTGCATGTTAATATCTAACGTGGGTGATACACTACGAACACGCAGATTCGAATATAGCATAGAGTCACGCACGCCTATACTTAACACGTTAAGTTCCCAAAACAGTGGAATTTCGAGGTTGAAAGCCGATCCCCGAACCGTCACGTCATTTCTTATACCATTTCGCTCCCTAATGCATATGCAAGTTTCCTTACGTTCGTTCTTATTTTACGAACGCCCGTTTACTTCGATTCAGTTACACCTAGCAATTCTGGGAGCCCAATGCAGTTTTTATAATCACTGCCCCGGGATAGCGGTGTGGCGTGGGGTCCCTCGGTCCTTTCCTTTTTTACTCTCCTTCCTATTATTCGATGTATTCCGTCTGGCGTTACCTGGTGAAATATTTGCCCGAGGCGTACATACCGCGTGTCCCGCGCACAATAGCGTGTCGGGTATTATTTGACGTATTGTCTTTGGCATTACTTACCGCAATATTCATCGCCCCCAGCGCGTGGCAGTGTGAGCAAACACGCACGCTCGATCGCACGTTAGTTCAGCGCGAGATATTCTTCCCAGTTCGCCGTTAGTTCCGATAGCACCGCTACCCGATAAACCAGACGATTAAATCACATTGCTCAGACTTAATACATATTCAGACGGGTAATAACTCCGCTTCCTCCCATAGGTAGAAAAATGAGTTCATCCGAGATAATGCCACATTGCTCACGCTGCTTTGCAAACAATCGTCGAAACGATCGCTACCGCGCGCGCTGTCAGGACTTCAGCGCCGCTTATCACATTCGGAGAAGTTTTCCGCGTCCGTCCTTCCGCCTTTTTGGATAGTCCGCGACTCGAGCGTACGTATCGCGTCCGATCGAGTTTCGCATTCCGACTACGTCGCATTACAGCGAACCCAAGCTATCTATTTACAAATCGCTGTTCCGGGATGATGAACACCGTGGGGCGAAGCCGAGACGGGAATATATAACTCGGCGCGAGCGCCTTGGGCGCCTGGCATAGCTCGCCCTCTCACCCCTCTCGACTATCGCCAAGTTCAAGGATGCCTCCGAGGTCTAGGTTCGCCGGGCACATCGCGCGTTGCGAGAGTTGGGAGAGTTGGAAGCGAGAAAAGGAGAGGAACGCTTTCCTCCGCTCGTCCGTCGCACACGTTAGGACTGGAGAGTCGAACCGTGCGATGCCGCACGCAGATTGTTACATTGTCTCTCATGTGCGTACGTGCGAACGATAGACTGTCGCGTGAACTGCTAATAATTACAGTTAATACCCGGCCCCTATCATTCCCCGCGCGACCATCGGCAAGTTCAAGGATTCGCTCGGGGTCCAACTTCGTGTCCGCGGATTGTTAGCCGGAGAAAAGGGAAGGATGCTTCTTCTTTTTCCCGACGTCCGTGCACGCTGGTCAGCGAGAATTCGAATTGCGATGCCACGGGTAGATGTGCGAACTGCACGTTGTCACACATACACTTATTCAGATAATCAGCGTTCCCCGGTACATTGTTGGTAATAATTAGGATTAATGTTCGCCCCTAGTACCATCTCCGCGGCCGACGTCAGGTTCAAGGATGCCCCCGGAGGTTCAAGTTCGCCCAGGCGCACGGTATGCGGGGATACTTTTCTCTCGCGTGTCGGAGTCTAATAATATCTATGAAATACAGAGAAACGTACGAGTTTTAATTGACCGCGCAAACGACCTTCCACGGCGAGGTGTGCAATGAAATAACGATTTTCGTGCTCTGAAAAACGTGTCTGTCGGTTAATAGTGACGCTCATCTTCCCTCATCATTGGCGAGTCAAGGACGTGTACTCGGAGGGCTAGGGACTCCATACTGCGATATCCCACGAAGATTGCTACATTGTTCCAAGAACACGTAGGTGTACCTGACAGGATGTATTGTGATCAAATGACATAATGAGGTAATTAACCTGTTGCAGGCGGATAGAGGTTAAGCGACCGTGAAAATAATTACTTTCAACTTTACGTTGGCCTTGTGCAAGATCATCGGGTACAAGGTCGCCTGGGCGGAATTTGAAACATTTTTCTGTGATCCCGCCAAAGCGTGCAGTATGCGCTAGTAGGACTCTTGAAGTAATTTTCTTCGATCACTATAAACGATAACACCTTTCTCATCCCTGTTCACAAGTCGTTAAGTCAAACGCGCTTCGAAGTTGGGCTGGGTAGAGTACCCTTGAGAAGTTCTCCATGCAAGGAAGGAGTGTACGTTCGAAGTACGATGCCGCACACAGATTAGTTCATTGTTTCGAGTACGTCCGAGCGGAATGTAAACAAACGATAAAGGTCCAAGGGAATCTGGCGCCTTACAAGAATTCTCTTCGGTTCGCTGTTTGTAAAGTTCTCTATCCAACGGGAGCGTGCACACATCTGTCTAGGCGATAGTTACGTTTTACGCCTCGGGGACTAACGCCTCCCGGCCGAGTTGCCAAGTTCAAGGATGCCTCTGGGGTCTAGGTTCGTATGGACGTCGGTATAAGGAGAGAGTATCTATCTTGTAGCACAGTGTTGCACCTACGTCGCAATGTACACGAAAAGGAGAGGGATATTTATTTGAAACGCGATGCCGCGGGTAGATAGCAACATTGTTTCGAATGCACACACTCACGTTGCACATTCCGGTGAAATCGGTGATACCGGTTTAACCGAGTTCGAGACTCTCGTGGGTCCCCCGCGTGTCCGTCACCATGGCCAAGGACCGTTCTTCCTTCCGCGACAACATGACACGGCGCAGACACCGTAAAGCTGCGTGGCTTGACAACTGAAAGTGATTTTTGCAACAATGTCTCACGAAGAAACGTGCGTATCAAGGATTTCGTTCGACAAATGCCGCTCAAATGCCGCTCGGTGACTTCGGTTAACAGTGTCTGATCGTGATTGAGCGTAATTAGACGCGACACACATCCGTTACTTTGTCAAACTGCCTCGCCGCCTTCTCAGTCTCCGTCCCATCGACTAGATCCAATTTTCACCGGCACGTCATTACCGTCCAAAGCCTGTTTTTCCTCTCGCCCGACTTGATAGCGACATTAACGAGAACTCGTAGCTAAGGGGAACTATTTGAAAAACCGAAGACGTGATTTGCCAATCACCGCGCCCCGGCGGTCAAGGATTTCGTTTCGCGCTCCGCGCACTCGACACGATTAAACGTAATTAGTCGTGGCACGCTGCTGTTACTTTGTTGAAAACCCTTCCAGGTAAATTGTGAGCTACACTCGTGGCCGGGACCATGTCCAAGCGTACTTCATTTGACGGGTGGAATGCAACATTATGGTTGCACGCACACTCCCAGCACGGCAACACTTCTCTGGGACGGGGGCTTTGACAGTGCTCCGATGGACGGGCTGTGAAATACCTCACGAAAGCGAGATCTCATATGTAACGTGGCGTAAAAGCGGCTGTAAATTCTTCTGGGAAATAAGCCGCGAAAGTGGTTGCCAATCTGGTCTGGCGAACAGAAACATTGTCTGGCATCTGCTTCTCGGGTCACTCATGAAATGCGCCACGACGGAACGGGTCCTCCTCTTGTAAGGCTTTACACACGTGCCCCGCTCTTTTTTCAGCCATCGATCGGTGGACAGCTGTCCGGTGCCATAGACGGATGTGTCTCGAATGTCAAGGCGTTTCTGCGCGCATTGATTATTTCATCACTGTCTGATTTATCGATAAAAAAGCTACATTTATTTTACGACGCTCACATTGCGATATACATAATTCGCTTCCGATGAATCATACCAGGAACGGCGGTCGTAAAGAAAAGTGGATCGTTTGCGCGTGATTAATATATTCATCGAAAGAAACTTAGCGCTAAATGATAAATACTTCGCACGCGGAAACGGAGTCGCGGAGGTTAATTGCATCACCCTGAGAGAGCTGTCTCGAGTTAATGCGCAATAGATTCCCGAAGTGGCCATTAGTTCTATATTCGCCCAGAGAGACGGAGGCTTTTGAGCGGAAAACCTGACGGCGAAGGTGCGCAAATCATCACCGACGGCGCTAATCAGAATAAATGACTGACGATCGGGAACGTGTGCGGATTGAAATCGAAGAGACTCGAGGCGAAATTAAATACGTTTGGCCGATCCTCGCCCACGGGCTCTTCGCGTTAATCGGCGAAGCGAAATGGTGTCGAGCATCTGGCGTTAGAGAACCGGACCGGTGGATGCTCGATATCTCGAAGGGGGTACGGCACCGCGACGTGGTAGGACTTGGGTGATAAGCCGTGTGAAAGAGTGGAAGAAACGGGCAGCCGATAGGAAGGAGGACGATGGAACGAACAGGGCAGGGCTTCCTGCCGCGATATTCCTCTAATAATAGTTCTCGCTATCTTTATCTATCCTGCCACTTATATCGCGCCACATTCGTGCACGTGTAACGCCACCTTCTAGCCTAGTGTCCAGCACCAGATGGATGGTGGAGGCGAATTGATGAGGACGATACGAGAGTTCGCACGTAGGGAACGTCGAAAGGTTCGCCACCGATTATTTTCCATTTACCGTCTCGCATAATGAGACAGGAAGACATCGTTCTACGTAAATTCCAGTCGCGATCCTCTATCGTTCGATCCTGTCGGATGAACGTGCCATGCCATCTCGCTGTATGGCGTGCGCACGTCACGAGGCTTATCAAGCTGTACTATTCCTGTATATGAACACCATAAACTGATACCAGTAAAAGGACTTCTAGAATAATGCTTCACCAAACGGAAAAAAACAATCGTTCCACCCATCTCATTGAATAGTACTAATTATTGCCTCTTTCAGTAATTATAGCCGAAAGGCATTAACACGTTGACTGCCGTGCGTATTTTGCCGTATTAGAACGGCGATGCTATAAAATACTACAGCGTTAGACTGCATTATGCAAAATGTAAATAATGTGCAAGTATTGGAGACCAAAGAATAGCATCACTATTCTAACAATAACTGGATTTATAAAATAATTATTACTACCACGTACGTATTTTGCTATGTTAAAACGGCGATATTATAAAATACTACAGCGTTCGAATGAATTATGCAAAATGAAAATAATGTGCAAGTATTGGAGACCAAAGAATAGCATCACTATTCTAACAATAACTGAATTTATAAAATAATTATTACTACCACGTACGTGTTTTGCTATGTTAAAACGGCGATATTATGAAATACTACAGCGTTCGAATGAATTATGCAAAATGAAAATAATGTGCAAGTATTGGAGACCAAAGAATAGCATCACTATTCTAACAATAACTGGATTTATAAAATAATTATTACTACCACGTACGTATTTTGCTATGTTAAAACGGCGATATTATAAAATACTACAGCGTTGGAATGAATTATGCAAAATGTAAATAATGTGCAGGTATTGAAGACCAAAGGATCGCATCAATATTCCAGCAATAACTGCAATTAGTAAAATAATTATTGCAACCCATTGCGAATATTTTGGATCTTTAGTAAAATCTCTTGCGCCGGTCGCCGGTGACCCCCACGGCAGCCAACGTGTTAACACTTTGCGGACCGGGCATTCTATTGCTAATCGTACCCAGTGGCCGGGTATTTTTTTGCGTCAAATATTTTTAAATTAGTGATGATTTGTTAGTAGTTAACACGTTGACTGCCACGGTGGTCACCGGTGACCGGTGCAAAACATTTGACTAAAAATGCAAAAAATTCGCAATGAAGCCTGTTTGGAATCTTGTAAAAGCGATTGATATTGGAACGGTGCTTCAATACTTTGGCTTCTAACAACTCTGCATTACTTTCATTTTGCACGATTTAATTATACTCTGCAGTATTTTATCGCATCGCGGTTCCAACATAGCAAGAAACGCTTGGCAGTCAAAGTGTTAAACTGTCCACAAATATTTCTGTAATATTGCTAATCGTTTTGTCGCTATCCATATTTTAGAGCTTCAAATAATTAATTCGCAACACAAATTACGAAAAACTGCGGCTGACAATCACGTAGCAACTGTGTGATATCTCGTCACCTGCCTCGAACGACAGAATATGCAAGACGATATATCTCAGTGGCCCAGAATGACGAAATACGCAAGACGATATATCTCGTCAATGGCTCCGATTGACGAAATAGCAATGACGAGATATCTCGTCATCCGTCCGCAATGTGTTAACTACGCAATGTCCAAGAACACGTCCGAACAAAACCGTCCCATCGATTACTTTTCCATATACCCCACGTTACGGATGCTCTTTATCATGTCTAATGGCACCGTTGGCAGGGACGTAAGAGAATATTCGTACTTTGAACCTCTTCACGCAACTCACGCATGCCGGTATGCACACATATCGTGCGGGATGCCTGCACGACGATATTATTATCCATTATACCGTGCGTTTACCTTTATAATTGGAAGTGCACGTCGGGTCCGAGTGGAGTTCAAGTGCTCGTCACTCTCGGCGGAAAAGAAGAGGGTAATCGTCTTAAAGAGCATCGCTGCTTCTCCTGTGGAACGGAGTGGTGTCGGTGGCAGAATCAGCTGGCAAGGCACCAAGGAACGCGGAGCTCCAAATTTAGACGGATTCCGCGTTATTATTAGCCGCTCGCAGCGCCCGGAATACTCAGAGGCCGCCATAAAGTCCGTCCTGCCGTCCGTCCTGCGACGAAGCTTCGAGTGTCCCGCCTGGCTGGTACCAGGAAGCAATACCTTACCGGGTCCGTTTATTGGCGAGATCGCGCTATCGCTGGGCTTCTGCAACAATACGCGCGCAATTTCTCAATCTCACTGTCGGAAAAAACGGCTGGCCTCGGCAAATCGCGGCTTTAAGTTTATTGAACTTACTAGGCGTAAGGACTGTTGACATTTGAGATTGCAGGAAGGATGGAAGGAGAATTGAAGGAGGAATGGGAGGACGAGGGACGGAAAAGGAGCGGGTTGAAATTAAGAGAGAGAACAAGAGAGATTACCTTTCCACACTTGCGAGTAGCGTGGAATCCACAAAGTGAGCCTGAGGTGAATAACGAAACGGCCGCGGTCGCCGTCGCCACGCGACAGCAGAATTTTTATTAGGTCGACGGGAACGTTCATACGCGTGCGCTTGTTTGTACACACCGGTTCGCGCGATGATTCGCCGGCGTGAGTCATCCCCATGGCATTTTTCACGCTTGCGGACAGGAGTTCTTTAAAACGGTGGCCCGGGCTGAGTGAGAATTTGGTATGAATCACGATGAAGCTGCGGACGTTTACTGCCACCCCTGCGTACGTTAAGGAATGCACTTGGTTTTCGGATATAATGGGTTGATATTTCGGTCTTAATCAACGTGGTTAAGATTGTGCCGGTTAATAGTGGACTGCCGTGCATATTTTATTATATTCAAACCGCAACCTGATCAATTACTACAGAATATGATTAAATTGTGCAAAATGAAGATAATGCGAAGGTATCCGAGACTAAAGAATTGAATGACGGTTTAATATTGTAGTATCGCGATATAGATTGGCGACATGCGATCGAGTGTGTGTGTATGCATGTGCGATCAATAATTATGTCAATAGGCATTACTTTATGGGAATTTACATTAAAGACGCGTATGGAAGATTCTGGAATAAGTTGGTTGCTAGGGATGTAGAATCACTCGAGATCTTTTTGTATCAAATTCTTGTTCATTCCATATTAAATAAACATCTAATTATAGTCACTAATTTCCCACAATATTAACATGTTGAACGCCATAGCGGTCATATGTGACTGCAATTTGTTTCTTCTGAAGTGCCACGGTGGTCATCAGTGACCGGAGTGCATCAAATACTTATAATTGTAAAGTTGAATGAAATTTCCATAATTAGAGAACGCTTTGAAATAAAATATCCACTGTCGAAAAATTAAAAGTTTTTATCAAATCACAAATCAATTTTTATTAAATCTTTCATCTCTTTTTATCAAATCACAAATCAAAAATAAATTTTTATTAAATCTTTCATCCACTAGTGCATTGTATTGAAGCATTTTAAACATAAGTGTGGCTCGTATTTAGTGACCTTTTTGGTCCGATTTTTTGCACTTTGTGCTCTGAAGCTTGCAACTTCTTATTGGTAATCCTGTTTGCAAAATTTACGTACCAAATACGTTGGTCCTTCCTTCTTCTGCAATTCATATCGTATTCTTATAAATAACGAAATTAATTATTATTTTACCATCACATGCTCAGAATATTAAAAATATTTTCGTGGCGTTCTGAGCGAAACATGTGATTTCAACGTGACAGTCAATGTGTTAAGTGAATTTACAAAATTATAAATGCTACCGATTAGGTATTTTTTTAATTTTTCGTGAGACGTTTTGCTACGGTCACCGATGTGAAAATAATGCGAACGCATCGGAGACCAAAGAATTGAATCACTGCTTAATATTAATTGCATTTACAAAATTATACATGCTACCGATTGGGTATTCTTCGAATTTTTCGTGAGATCTTTTGCGCCGGTCACCGATGACCTCTACGGCAGTCAACGTGTTAATGAACGCAACGATACTTGATTTTCATCCTGTTACATATCTTAGCCGGTGGACAGGTTCGACAATCGCGGAAAGCGTGACTCCGTCGCCACTGGAAACGTCGAGCCCGCGGACATTAATCTCGGGGGCGGAGGTTGAGAGGGTTGAGTAGAGAAGAGAGAAGGGGGGTGGAAGATATCTCGTTACCTCGGCACCATAAACAAGTCGACCTCGTTGCAGTCCCGACGCATGAACTACGCCTTTGCCCTTAAGGGCTCCTGGCAACAATACCTTAGCCTCGGCCCCGTACAGGATCTCCGTGGAGGATCGCATAGGCGCCAATGGCGATGATGTAGGTAGATCTGAATGTTGGAAAGAGAAGGGACCGGAGAAACGTAGAGAAGAACGAATAGGCAAGGATAGTACTCTAGGCAAAGAGAAAGACGAAGAAATTGTGGGCAAGAGAGAAGCACTCGATCTGCGAGCTTAGACCATGGTACAAAGTCACTGCACTCCTGTGCCCCGTTGCGAAAGAGTCTTTCTCCTTGCAAGAGGAGGCGCATTAGCAGGAGAGTGCAGCCGGTTTGCTGGCTCGCGGTATTTTTCATTGACAATAAGAGAAAATAGAATCCTCTCCTGACCGCTAATGCTGCACGGGTAAAAACGCCCGGGCGAACTATTATTAGAACTGTACTTAAATAAGATTACGTAGGATTGTACGGCAGGTATGTGGCGGCGGTGGTATATTACCTTTGGGGACTCTATGCCGGGCTTCCAACGCATCCTCGGACGCGCAACGATGTTAATTATCACTCGTTACGTCGAGCCGCACACCTGGGTATCAAATTTGACGCACGCGAACCCTCGTCCCTTTTGTTTCGTTCGAATCGTCATCAGCGGGAAATTGCAAGAAGTATCAGTGCTTCGCTGTCCACCGATTAGCCGGCACACAACATCGCAACTCCATCAACCGTACTTCCCAGAACGAGTATCCGGCGAAGGATAAGCGTGTTTCTCAGGTCGAAAACGACAACGCAAACGCCGCCAAACAATTCTCCGGCTCGGTAATATTGAAATCGTTTGGTCAAACGGAAGTATCACTGAATACTTCGCGAGGAGCCCGGCCGAGTGAAAGTCCGAGGATACATATTTCACGTGGAAAGATCGTAAGCTTCGTAGGATAGTATTCCTGAGCACCTGGCCGCGAGTGCTTCTTCGAACGCGGAAGCTCGTTGCGGGGGAGTGCACATGTACAGGATCGCGCCCGCGGTCGGCCTCCTCGGAAGGTCGTGCCATTCAACGGCCGTTCACCCGTCATCCCTTTCTTTTTTCGCTCTCCTCCTTCTTTTTCTAACCTATCTCAGGTATTCCACCTTTGTTACTACACGCGGCGTATGCCTATATACGCGTTGCGCGCGTTGTCCGAGGATCCGGAGACTACAAGCTGCACCGAGTACGACCTAGTCGGGAAGAATCCAAAGTCTGAAAGTCCGCGTCACATTTACCAGTGAATATCGCCCGATGATGGACCACAATGATTGCCTTTTTTCGCTCTCCTCCTTTTTCTAACCTATCTCAGGTATTTCACCTTTGTTACTACACGCGGCATATGCCTATATACGCGTTGCGCGCGTTGTCCGAGGATCCGGAGACTACAAGCTGCACCGAGTGGGACCTAGTCGGGAAGAATCCGAAGTCTGGACGGTCGTGTCACTTTTACGAGTGAATATCGCCCGATGGCGGACCACGATAAGTGCCTTTTTTCGCTTTTCTCCTTTTTCTAATGTATCTCAGGTATTCCACCTTTGTTACTATACGCGGCATATGCCTATATACGTGTTGTTCGAGGATCCGAAGACTAAAAGCTGTACTGACTGCGGCCCAGTCGGAAGAATCCGAAGTCTGGACGGTCGCGTCACTTTTACGAATGAATATCGCCTGATGGCGGACTACGATAATTGCGTT
Source organism: Cryptocheilus praepositus (assembly GCA_033815515.1). Classification (NCBI taxonomy): domain Eukaryota; kingdom Metazoa; phylum Arthropoda; class Insecta; order Hymenoptera; family Pompilidae; genus Cryptocheilus; species Cryptocheilus praepositus. The sequence goes on from JAWWQZ010000285.1 coordinate 5,036,751, forward strand.
TTTTCGCTCTCCTCCTTCTTTTTTCTAATCTATCTCCAGTATTCCACCTTTGTTACTACACGCGGCATATGCCTATATGAAGGATGTAGTGTGTGAATGCAAATGAGTTTGTCCGGCACTGAAGCAAAAATTGTTGTGCGGAATGCGAGGAATCAATCGAAATATCTGTGATGCGCACCTATCGCGAGAGGCCTCCTTGGCTACGAATATTTGTTTGGAAAAGGGAAGGCAAATAAAGGGGTGAGAAGGTGTTGCATTCCTCAGCACCTGAGCGGTCCACCGGATAATTGTAAAAAGACAGACGTTGTACACCAATCGAAGCGAATTGTCGATATTCTTTAGATTAGTTTTATTAAATACTTTTTAATTTTGTGTACCGTTAATAATTCGTGTATTAATTTCATATCATCCTCACTAAAGAATCCCACATATATACGCGTTGCGCGCGTTGTCCGAGGATCCGGAGACTACAAGCTGCACAGAGTGGGACCCAGTCGGGAAGAATCCGAAGTCTGAAGGTCCGTGTCATTTTTACCAGTGAATATCGCCCGATGGCGGACCATAATGATTGCCTTTTTTCGCTCTCCTCCTTTTTCTAACCTATCTTAGGTATTTCACCTTTGTTACTACATGCGGCATATGCCTGTGTTAGTGGAAAATAAATTTGCGGCGAAATTCGAAGGGGTCCTAGGTAATTGTCCGGCACTGAAGTAGTCATTGTTGTGCGGAATGCGATGAGTCATAATCAACATTCTTGCGATGCGCACCTGTCACTAGCCCTTTGAATGCTGTGGGCGCATATATGCGTCCGCCGAAATCTATCGGTGTCGACTATGAGCGCATATATGCGTCCCCAATTGTTCCGATTTCTTACCTATTGCAGCCGCAATTATTAATGTACGAGATGAATACAGATGCGTAGTTTACGAAATAATTTTCTTGCACCATTTAATTTGGCGTAAATGAAGAATTATCATTAGAACATAGTTGCGCCTTACATAATCAATGAATAATGTTTACACTAGCGAAAAGAATTTCGTCCTCAGCGAGCGTTTCGGCCGAAAGTATTCAGCACTCAAAGGACTAGAGGCCTCCTTCGCTACGGATTTTTGTTTGGAAAAGGGAAGGGGAATGAAGGGGTAGTAGAGTATTGCATTCCCTGGCAGCTTGGCATTCTACCAGAGAATTGTAAAGAGATCGGATGTATTATTATAAAATAAAGATTTCCCGAATTATTGCTTCGCTTAATTCTAACACCTGTATACGCGTTGTCCGAGGATCCGGAGACTACAAGCTGCACCGAGTGCGACCCAGTCGGGAAGATTCCGAAGTCTGAACGTCCGCGTCACTTTTACCAGTGAATATCGTCCGATGACAGACCAAGATAATTCCCTTTTTTCGCTCTCCTCCTTCTTTTTCTAACCTATCTCAGGTATTCCAGCTTTGTTACAACACGCAGCATATGCCTATATACGCGTTGCGCGAGAATCCGGAGACTACAAGCAGCAGCGAGTGCGACCCAGTCGGGAAGAATCCGAAGTCTGAACGTCCGCGTCACTTTTACGAGTGAATATCGCCCGATGGCGGACCACGATAATTGCCTTTATGATGACGATCGCGGTGGATCCGCGTTTCACGATCAACACATTTTAATAGCCGCGCCCGGGAGATTTCAGATGGGCCTCGCCGTTTATGTCTTAATCCGGAACGGCGGCAGTGTTGATGCTAATGCCGGGGCCCGGTGTGTCCGTAATGAAGGTATCCGATAAAGTACATTTAGTCGTACGATTGCGGCGTCAATTTCGTCCCGACAACTTTCTAAGAGTGTCATTCCGCGACGACCATGAGAGAACGTTCGCGTGTAAAGTACAATAATAAAGGAAATATGCCGAATGGATAGTGGCGAGCGGCAGATACAGCCGAGGCGGTATCGGACAAAATATACTCCATTGTAGCGAAGTGGGTGCATTTACGAGAAACTATCCGCTGATACGATTAGCGCGTCTCTTAACACCTTCATGCCCAGCATCCCGGCAAATGGTCTTCAGCCGGGCATTCACCCCCCGTCCTTTTGTCTCTCCGCATCCTCTTATCTGCCTAACGTATCCTCATAACCGGTCCTCAGAACGCACTCCGATCCTGTAAGCGGACGCCTAGGGCGACAAATTCACCGAGGTGACAAATTATGCATGCCGATGCATTTTTGAAATATGATCTACGAGCCGCCTATAGTCACGCTGTGCGGGGCTGGCGTTTTTGTTCTGGAAACTCATTAATAGTACTCTCAAAGCGTCTCGTGACTCGGGGGAGTATTCTTTCGCAGCGCGCGGAAGTGCGCGGTAAGATGATATCGCTGATTGTAAGAAAGATAAGCTGCGTTTTTTAGCTACCATTCGTGACACGTCGCGTTTAAAAAGGAACCCAACGTAAATGGTCACTAGTTCTTATCGGCGCGACAGATAGAGATAAGTCTCTTTCCTTGCACTTTTGCCGGCTTGTTTTGTCCTGCTTGAAATTGTCTCGGCACGATATGGACTCGCTATAATTAGACATTTGCTCATATTCTAACGCTTGCCACGGTCCCGTTCTGCCTTTCATCTTCATAACTGTGTCGATCGGATGTCTATGTGCGAGTATTCGAGCATTAGTGTACCGCCGCCGTTATCCTTTCACTTTTCGATCACCATCGGTTTTCTTGCATCACTACGATCGTTTAGGGAGCACGGAATTCAGTCCTGAGTATAGTTTAATACATTAAACATTACCACTGGAATTTGCGGTTTCCGGAAAATACTCGGTAGAAAGGAATATGTTGACAGTTTGCGTTTATTATTGCGTATTTGCACGCAGGATTTCGACCCTCGTGACGGCCTTTTCAAATATTCAAAAGCAAAATATTGAAGCAAACTCTTGGGAAAACTTTTATAGTTTAGTGATAACAGAGCATTTCACTGAACCAACCCAAATTCCGCAGCGCCGACCTACCACGATGTGCAGTCACAGGCATATTCTAGGCAAATCGAAAATAATCCTTGGCAGCAACCGCCAAATTATTAATCGATTGTGAGTCAAGTCATTTAATTTATAAAAGTCAATTTTTATAAAGAAAAGTTCCGTCTAAGTCCTATCAGCGGGTAACTGCTAATCAGCAAAAGTCACATCTATCGAAGTCTGCAGCGTCAAAATTATGAATGTAAACTTCTAATGCCAATAATGTGAAGTAAACAGCAAAAAATGAATTACACATTTTTTTTTCAGCACCGAACATTTCTCGTATATCAATAACTTTATATATCTATATTATATCATATGTCTATACTTTAACTTTTTCTATCTATACTATAACTGTATATATCTATATTATATATTATAGATATATATTATCAATATCTTTAGAACGGTGTCATTTATCAAATGACACAGGTATGAGGCAACATAAAATTTCGAATTTTTTATTTCTTTCTTTCACATGTCCAGGGTATCTGGCAATCATATCCGTTTTACTAAATTTACGATTTCTTGAAGTTGCGTATTTTCTCTGGATGAGGAGGACTATACGCCATTTCTTGCTTGTCACAAGAAGCTACTAACTGGGATTAAAGGTTGAACTTTATCAAACTGTAAATTGCATCGACAAGAGGAACTGCCGCGGAAATTAGGTCGCGGCTAGCACATATACGTCGCAAATGAAATATCGTCGCGAGTCGGATGTCGGTCGCAGGACGTTGAGACGGTCACATTGAGTCCATTTCGCGGATCTTCTCACGCGTCCCGTCGCGAATAGACGAGTTCTTCCTCGGGCGTTCTCCGCGTCGGACACGGAGCGATTTCTCTTCTTAATCGCGACGTATGTCCTCCGGTCTCTTCGTCCTTGGGCGTAAGAACGACTCGATGGGCACCACGCAATCGTCTCGATAGCCCCTTTGATTAGAGGAATTCAGCAAGAAATGGCCAGACGGCGCCAGCCGACGCTAAGAAAAAGCGGCCGTGTAAGGAGTTCTAATGCTCGAATGCCAATGCGCTTATGTATCTCTAGATAGCATAACCGTTCGTTCGGCCGGTCTGGATGGCTCGGTGTCGACAGTTATGCGTGGCCACGCGCTGGCATACGCCGACGGCGCCGTGCTGCGGTTCGTTGAAACGATAAAACAATTTTGCTCGCCGCGCCGTAAAATTATTAAATACCGAGAACGATTGCGTACATTGTGTACTTACGCGCACGCTGGCCAGACGCATCTGTTTAATACTTTCGCCGCTGCGAGGCTTCCTCGAGATCGAAACACTTGTCTTTAATCGCAGCGATCATCCGCTAATGCGTCCGCGAAAATATACGGGCTTGTTTACTGGCTAGACTCATTCTGTTCGGTCTGGGTCAATTTTTCGAACGACGCCGTTTATTTCCTGTATCGCGAGTGGAGTGGTCGGGAACTGACAAATTATCTGGGAAGTCAAACGCGCTGCGGCGGGACCCATTTACTTCATCTTAAATAGTAGAGTTATTAATGGTCCGACACTGTGTCGACGGCTATTCACTGTGTCCATCTGGCCTGACGGTCGGCTTAGTGGAAGTAAATAAATGTATATTGTTGCGCGAAGGCGCGCGCTCCTTGTCGGATCCAGTTTTATTGTCCGCCATAAGTGGTTCGCCGAGTGTGGACGCTTTGACGTCCTTTATTGTCGTCTCGAATCCGAGCGAACGGGATTTTTCGCATTTTTGCGGCGGGTAATATCGATGTAATTAAAGCAATTATCAGTAGGCACTCTCCTTCTGATCCTGAATGGACGTATCGTCGCGGCAAAAGATAGGCAGGTGGTTATCGCAACTATTATGTCGTGAGAAACTATGCGATTAATTTCCTGCTGCACGAGTTACCGGCGCGGTCGATGTACGAGCTCGCGAAGCAAGAACCGTGTACCGTCGTCTATGCGATGACACTCTTGTGTAAATGGTGGCAAGCTCGTTCGCGACATTCTTGTCTTTGCCGCAAGATCCGAACCGAACAAAACCGGACTTTGCTTACGCACGTTATACATTACACGCTTCATACGCGATTGAGAAGTGTTTGCGAACGTCTACGCATGTTACACAACGATCGCTAGGTTACGAATGCTCGAAGTTATACTTTAAACCTTCTACCGTTGACATATAATCTATTTAATGCGCAGGTATCGTGAAATTTCGTTAAGAGTTTACAATTGAAAAACTTTTCCGAGAATTGTACCTTTCAAGAGTTGCGTAAGTGTGGGAGGGCGCAAAGTTGAACGCGCTCTTCCGTTGACAGGCGATTCACCTAATGCGTACTGTCGAACTTGAACATTTGGTTAGGAAACACGAAAACATTGTACAGCGTTTCTTCTGCAAAGTGTGATCGCGTTATGAAGTTAGAGGGGAAAAAAATGGATGGAAAGGTGGGGAGAAATCTCAGTTTACTCCGGTGCAGTCTAAAAGCTTTGCAAGGACGCCAGGTGATGGCAGCATTGGACTGCATCGATGTTTACAAAAGTGTTCGCGCTGTAATGACATGTCCGACGACCCGTTAGACGATCTGATTAATTTTTTCTGGGCTTATTTAACGACCAATCACGTTTTACGCATGTGTCGGTGTTATGATAAAGACACTTTTGATTACGACGCTGAATCGATGGATACGTTTTACGTCGTTACGTGACGATTTACGTAAAATAAAAGGAATGCACGCTCGAACGCGACGTCTCGTCGCTGTTGCAATTAATAATCTGCGATGGTATTTGCGCAGCTGAAACTATTGAAGTTTATGCGTCAACGATAACGTCCACTTCAATCTTTCCATAATGTAATTCCGCCGGAGCATTATCGACGTTCGACTAATTAAGATTATCGCTATCTCAATTAAACATTCGTGACAGTAAAGTAAAGTCAATACTCGCTACAATTTTACACTAAGTGCCGATCGTAAAATTTGTCGGATGGTACTTGAAAGATAGTAAACGGCTGAGTTTTGATCCAGTTTTCTCGGTTTTCAAATAATTGTCTGCAGTTGGCAGGAGCCGGTGGCACATCAAACTCCGTCATTATCACAGAGCCAATCGTCATCGTCTTTATTACCAAGGACAACCGGTGCATCTATCGCAAGAAGATGGGAACGCAGGCTTCGCAAGAGGAACGGCTCAAAAGAAAAGATGGATGACTTCGCGCGGCTATTTAAGTCATTCAAATAGCCGTCGCTCACGTGTCATTAGGAGTTTTGCGCGATATTTTCGATTGCATGACATACGCGCAAGGATTTCTTCGAGATGTGCCACGCGTGGATGTTTGCGAGGAAACAGGCGTTCGAACAATCGCTTGGAACACGTCATCTGCCAATAACAGTGTCGAACAGGATGTCGGATGCAGCTGTATCCTTGTCTTCTCCCGATTTGTACTATCGTTGCGTATTTAGTTATATACATACTTCCATTTCACACAGCACGCGGATCCGCGTAAATTCATAAAATGTCCGCGAAAAATCACGGTAAGCCGTTAACCCTTTCCTTAGTATAGGCGACTATACGCTAGTATATAGACTATGCTATACTATACCATAGACTATACTGTATCTTCGTTACTATGAGCGATTATACGCTAGTATATAGACTATACTATACTCTACTATACTGTAGACTATACTATATCTTCGCCGCTATGGGCGACTATACGCTAGTATATAGACTACACTATACTATACCGGAGACTATACTATATCTTCGTTACTATGGGCAACTACACGCTAGTATATAGACGATGCTATACTATACCGTAGACTATACTATATCATCGTTACTATGGGCGATTATACGCTAGTATATAGACTATTACATACTATACTGTAGACTATACTATATCTTCGTTACTATGGCCGATCATACGCTAGTATATAGACTATACTATACTATACTGTAGACTATACTATATCTTCGTTACTATGGCCGATTATACGCTAGTATATAGACTATACTATACTGTAGACTATACTATATCTTCGTTACTATGGACGACTATACGCTAGTATATAGACTATACGATATTATATCATAGACTATACTATACTATAGTCTACGATACGCTACTTATATACCACGAACGACTATAGTCACTCAACCATAGTCCATCTTAGCCTATTTACCGTGGACTCCTTGTTCTGTATTTTGCTTACCATAGCATTGTTGCGTGTGCCTATTCGCAATCAGCTGTACCTTTCGTCAGACATATTATTTTCCTAAACAATTTGTTATTGAAACATTTTTAAGCGTAAACATAAGGACAAATTGTGAACAAGACCGCCGTAGCGAAAGGGTTGACCCATCGTAATTGCTGAAAAATCACTCTTCTTCAGACTGCGCCTTCTTCAGCTCTCACCAAACCGACGCCATTACACACCGGCCCGTCGATCTACATCGAACTAAGTGAGCAACTCACCCGAGGAGGACAGTTACATCGGAAACATGGCGCTTATACGGCTCGGTGTTATTATATTGCGCGTCTGAATCGTGCGGGAACGTCAGTGGTTTAAAGCTGCTGCTCACGGGAGAGGATTTGCGATAGGCCAACGGCAACCGACACCCCCGCCTTTTTTCCTCCTCGAGCCTGGCTCCCGTTGTAGACCCTTTCTGCCAGGTAATCCCTTCCTGCCAAAGAGTTACCAGCTGCATTCGTCCGACGGACCTTGTTGCAGTTGGTCCACTACTCGTGAACGTACACATTGGAACGTGTTCGGGCACAATCAAACACCCTCAAACGTACCCAAACACACGGACACACACTCACACTCCTTCACGGAGCACGGAACACCGCGGCGTGTCGGGAATGCGGAAAGGACGAGTTCCTTCTACTTTTGTTGCACGTACCTAGGGTAACCTGAGACGCGGCGAGATGCGGTGGCTCTCTCGGAAAACCGCGTCTGTTTCTAGGATCTTCGAGGCCAGATTATATTTGCTCTTATCAGATCCTCGGGACTCCGCCGGTTAAGTGGGTCCGTCGGGTTCCATGCTCGTTCGTTACATATTATTAAGTAATACGCGGCTATGTTTCCACCGCTGCGCTTCCTCCGAGATATTTTCGACGTTAGCGCGATCCGTGTACAGCGTACTGTCTCGCTTCGTCAAACTAATTAACGTCCAGCGCTGACAGCGTTCGCGGATGTAAATTATACGGTCATTTTTAATGATAGTTTCTATGTTTAGACGGAGGATCAGTGAACCTTAGCGGCCGCTGATACGCGAACGGTTTTATGAGTGCATCCGTAGGTATGAATATAAATTCGTGATATTTATCAGGCACCAGGTACCTTGCTCGCTTTGTCCTTCGAACTTCCAGGTTTCTACCACACGAAAAGGCAAGGGCGCTCGTCGATTTACGCGAAAATAAATGCGTCCGATCCACCGCGGACGTCCAACACGATCGTAAAACGGTGGCCCGCAGAATGGATAGCTGCCACCATTACGATCGCCATTAACTATTTTACGGGTTTATCGTGAACCGATCTTGGGAGTGCAAGCGTTTCGCTTCGACACGGTGTGCCTCCGCGGTCTCGTGTGCTTTACGACCCATTGTTTCGACATTCCGACATTTTTCTCTCTTTTACCGTCGCGCAAAAGGACAGCATGTGAGAACTGGATTTTGGGGTGGGAAATAATTAGAATGTCCCGGGCGACGAGACAATTACGTGTTTAGCGACGTATACATGCAGATCCCTCGCCGGCCAGACAGATCGAACACAGATTAAGCCGCGCGGAGACAAATACGGAAAGACACGGTATTCGCATTTTTCAACGCACCGTGCGTCGCCCATTGAAAGTCCCTGCAGAGTCATTCACGCAGCACGTAACTCGCGAGTCAATTCCGGGATTATAATCATAAGCGGTGATAAAAAGGCAGGGTAGTCGCAATTGTGTCAGGCAAAATACTGACTTACGCCACCATAGGAAAAGCAAGACTCATTTTGATGGGCAGTACACCTGGGTAAGACCGTAAATCACGCGGAAGCTACCTCCCGCGTCTTTCGCAATGGCTGTCGGCAATAACCGTCTCGACGGAAGAGGCCGCGCCGTAGGAGAAAAGAAGTAGGAAGAGGAGTCTGAAGCGGGAATCTGCGCTGATCCAGGTGGATCGCCGCGGATCACTTCCACTGGCAACTGAGGCACGGTCATTAGGCCACTCGTAGCCACGGACTCGTAGTGGAATCGTAAACGACCCCGCTGTAAAAGTCATTTGCGGCGTCTACCGCGCTCTCAAAGTCGGACACAATGGGATACGCAGTCGAGAACCTGTGGCCGCGAAGTAAGCTGGCTCTGAAGGCATAGACCTTACCATTGACCTTCCGACAGGATGCTGTAATTAAATACGTTTTCGGAAGAGCTGACTTGCGAGTCGCCGTAATCTCCGTACAATTTTCCGCTCCGCTGTCACAGCACGAGGACGCGCACCCGTTCTCATTCACGACTTTCGGAGCACACGATATATCCGCGCGGGGTCTTCTCGCTGGTCTCGGTTATGAGATTTTACCGGCAAAGAAACAACGCCAGTCGCTCCGGTAAAAAGTCTTCATTACGTGTAAAGTGCTGCACTGCGAGGGGTGTAACAATTTCGACGGTATGGAAATTGGCGAGATAGCAATTGCCGATCGGTCGCCTATGTCTGCGATTGTCGAATTGCCGGCGGTGTTAGCGCACGGTGCAGCGGGCTGAGTTGAACGGGGCAAATTTCCGTGGAGGCAGCTTTCGGTCCGAGTGCAATAGCCTGCGAGCGGGACGCGATACAAAGAGTAGCGCGATACTTTAACGTATTAACGAGAAGTGCAATTACCTCGCCTTGTTTGATAGCATTCCGCAAGACTGGAATCGCACTCACGAGAAGCTTGCGCTCGTAAGAGGTTAACTGCGGTATGCCCAAATGCTTCTGAATCCCATCTGGACCCAATTCCAGAGGAGCCGCGAAATACGTCACTTCCGGTACGACGCAAGACCGAACGTAAGCGCACTCTATCACTCCACGCTGCTGCCGAATCGCTGATGAAACGCGGGAACGAGAAAATCTTGAGAACTGCACGGTCGCGAAAGTAATGGAGGGCGAAAGAACTTTAATGTACCTTTGCAAAGCGATATGCAGAACCTGGCTGAGGCGAACGCCGTGCAGAAAGTGGATCCCCCTTTCCGTTTGTTCGCATGATACACATCCTCTTCGGACGTTCTTACAGCGAACGTTAGTCTGTTAATTTCTTGCTGAAAAAATGAGCTTGTAAATAATTGCATTCATGCGAGCCTTGTGTAGATCAAGTGAACATGTTGACTGCCGTGGTGGCCATCGGTGACCGGTGCAAAAGGTCTTACAAAAATTCAAAAAATACCCCATCGGTAGCATTTATAATTTTGTAAATGCAATTAATATTAAATTTAAATTTTGTAAATGCAATTGATATTAAATTTTAATTTTGTAAATGCAATTAATATTAAATTTTAATTTTGTAAATGCAATTAATATTACATTTGAATTTTGCAAATGCAATTAATATTAAATTAAAATTTTGTAAATGCAATTGATATTAAATTAAAATTTTGTAAATGCAATTAATATTAAATTAATATTCAATTCTTTGGTCTCCGGTACCTTCGCATTATTTCCACTTTGCAAAGCTCAGTCAAATTCTATAGTACTTTATCACGTTACGGTTTTTATATAGTAAAATACGCATGGCAGTCAATGTTTTAACATTTGATTTGAATGACCGCGCAGATGTAAAGAAAGGAAGGAAAAAAGTATACCTGCGTCAGTTTGTTGCAAGGTTTCATGTGTGAAAAAAGGGGTATGCACGTTTTCGGACAACTACCGCCAATCACAGGGACCACAACGCATTCTGGTTCAATGCCGATGACATCTGCCCCGAACATGTTTGCCCTTACACAGTCGGGGGTGGTTACCCCAAACAGCCGGCTGTGGTCAGAGATCCCAGCGTTCTTGTACATTTCTGTAGCCAAAGGTATCAGGCTGTTTATCGGGGTCATCGCTATTGCAACTAAACCCTAGGACAATTCATTTGTAATCAGTTATCTGGTCACTAAATACTAGAGTTATATACTTAACACTTTATCGACCGCTAGCCGATTAATCGGCTTTTTAATTCCAACTGTTATTTGCCGGTAGCCGATTAATCGGCTTTTCAGTGGTCAACGGTTATGTTAGATAAAATAAATATCAAATTATATTATGACAATTCCTAATGACAATAAAATTAAGCTGCTTTGAAACCAAAGGATTCTCAACAACACAATCAGTATTTTTGAGTTATGGAGCTTTATAAATAGGCACATACACAATTCCTGGGCGATATCCAAAACAGAGTCAGTCGTTAGTGAGTTAGTTAGGTATCTTCAGTAGTTAGTTAGGCATCTTCAGTCTGTGATCGCTAAATTACATTCTGTGAGTACGCAAACTTCTCGTGAAATGCTGGGGAGTTTCAATCAAACTACGTTGCACTTATTCCGTGCCCGAAGAGTACAAGTTAAAACTCAATCGTGCACTGGGACATACGACTTGCCAGAGCGACAACCGGCGTCATCGCCATGAAAAAGAAATGGAAGACGATCGACGAACAACATCCTTGTCCTTGTCGAGACTGTCGAGAGGAATGTCGAAAACAGCCCGCTCGTAATTAATGAAGCTGCGAGGGCGTTAAAAGCCGAGGCCAACCGCTACACATAAGAAACGACACTCAGCCGTCAATAAAACATGGCGCTGGCCATTATTTGGTGGCGCGGCGCACTTTCGCCGTCAGCGGACATTTTCACGAGCAAGCGCGGTAAACATGAGTCTGCCACACAACGGGGGACAAACGGCCACGAAAGAGTTAAGAATATTTTAGCCAATAAGTACGCGATCGAGAGGTGAAAGCAGGAAGTATTCGCCGAATTTATACGCGTATTCCGGTCATAATTAGTAATACTTTGTACCATGCTGCCATGCTTGTAATGTTTCGCGTTCTGCGCGCATACGATGACTGCGTTTGATTACGAGAAATATAGTCTCGCAAGAGACAAGGAAAAGTGCACAGGAATCGAGTGGGGTCATATTTTTACAGCGTCCCAAAGAAACGGTCTTGTCAACCGTTACGTCGCAAAAGCATGTGCGTGAAATGAATTCATATTCTATGCAAACAACGCGTTAAACTTTCATAGCGTCTTTAAGGTCATTTTACATCGATCTATTCCGGAGCTCTCCAGTCACGGTTGTTTCGCCATCGTCCCGCGGCGCGATACAACAAAATGCCCGTCCGTTTAATCAGGCGTCAACTGACGTGCACAAACAAAGACACGCATGTAACGACGTGACAGAGAAGTCTGCTACGCCATGAAGACACAGTTTGCTCGGCACCGCCGCGAGTGTCATGACTTGCACCGTGCTCTCTGTTCTTTTATATTTCTTCGGTTAGAGCGTCGCTCCATTGTTCAGTATCGTTCACGAGTATCGGTTCGTGGGAGTCTATCGAGCACGGTTAAACGCCAACTGGCACTTAAATCGTGCTTAATGAGTAACGAGGCGAGACGAAGGAGAGACTGACCGAGGGACGATGCTGAATGAATGTGTGAACCAAGACCGAAGACTCCCACTGATAACAGTTCGACGGCGGGGAGTGATGATTTAGTCAGAACATAAGATTAGCATGTACAAAATTTGCGTCAACCCTCGTCGTAGCTGAGCTGAACTTAACATGTTGATTGCCAAGCGTATTTTGCTATGTTAGAACTGCTATGCGATGAAATACTGCAGAGTATGATTAAACCGGGCAAAATGAAGGTACGCAGAGTTGTTAGAAGCCAAAGTATTGAAGCACTGTTCTAATGTCAATTACTTTTACAAGATTGCAAATAGGCTTCATTGCGAATTTTTTGCATTTTTAGTCAAATCTTTTGCACCGGTCATCGGTCACAACCATGTAAGTAGAAGAAAGTAATATTACCACGACCTGCAGCAAATTTGTCAAGCTTTGTAATTAACTTGGCATTTCACTATAATACTATTGCGGACATTTTTCGAACTTGCTTTTCGCCGATATCACGTTAAAGAATACGGTGTGGTACTTTTGGAAATGTAATGCGATGAAATAATACAGAGTATAATTAAATCGTGCAAAATGAAGGTAACGCAGAGCTGTTAGAAGCCAAAATATTGAAGCACCGTTCTAATGCCAATTGCTTTTACAAGATTGCAAATAGGCTTCATTGCGAATTTTTTGCAATTTTTACTCAAATCTTTTGCACCGGTCATCGGTGACCACCGTCGCAGTCAATATGTTAAAGAATACGGTGTGGTACATTTGGAAATGTAATGCGATGAAATACTGCAGAGTATAATTGAATCGTGCAAAATGAAGGTAACGCAGAATTGTTAGAAGCCAAAGTATTGAAGCATCGTTCCAATATCAATTGCTTTTACTAGATTGGAAATAGGCTTCATTGAGATTTTTTGCATTTTTAGTCAAATTTTTGCACCGGTCATCAGTGACCACCGTGGCAGTCGATGTGTTAAAGAATACGGTGTGGTACATTCGGAAATGTAATGCGATGAAATACTGCAGAGTATAATTAAACCGTGCAAAATGAAGGTAACGCAGAGTTGTTAGAAGTCAAAGTATTGAAACACCATTCTAATGTCAATTGCTTTTACAAGATTGCAAACAGGCTTCATTGCGAATTTTTTGCAATTTTTAGTCAAATCGGGGAGATTTCGAGACGATCTGTTTCTATACAGCATAGTATATAATAAAACCCACCAATTTAGTGATGAAAATTACTTATAACGTTACACAGTCAGTTGGGAGTAAATAAAATTATAGCGGTACGAGGTGTGACAAATAAATATTAAGAAATGCACAATCCATAGTATAAACTGACATGCTGTGAACCATACCACATTGTAAAAAATATTAAAACGCATTACTATTTCTTTATTTCACGTTTGCGTCATGCTATTTATCTTTAGTCATGTTTAATGGTCTTAATTTTGAAACTTTATTACCTATACTTTTTCAACAACATACAAAAAATAATTATTATATACTTTTAATTTCGTGTTTTGTGTAAACTATATTTGAAATCGTTAAACGGAATTGTTATCGCAAGATATATTTGACCATTTAAATAATTTTCAGAGTTCTTTGATTTCAAACAGTGAATATCAGTCCTCGTTACTTGCGAAAAATGCGTGGTGGAAACCGTACAGTTCGTTTGGGCGCGCACGGTCGGCTAAGTGTTAAAACGCTTTGCGGAAGGTCTATTTTACAAGATGCTGACATAGATGCCCTGCCGCTATCAGCTTCATTCGCAGGAGATAATTCAACGTTTTATGCTAACAGTGATTTGTTCACTTTCCTACATCGTTAGTTCTTCGGTAGGAACGCAGGAACGGTTTGTTCTAAGAAGTTCGAGATTAGAGCAAAAGGCTTAATTAGTTCCGTTCGCCCGGTTCAGCCGTAGTCGCGGTTAATTGAAGGCGAGGGTACACAGGATTCCTTGTCTTAACGAATCATCTTGATACGATATATTGCACTTTCGCACTTATGGTCCGGCGCAGAAAAACGTCCGCGTCCCGTCCTTTCTATGATCGCGAGGGGGCCGAGCTTTTGCAATTTCATATTCCACTACCTCCCCGCGGTGATTACTTAACGCCGTGCGCATAAAATGTGTAAGCACAGCGGGCAGGTAAAAAGAGAGATGTGCTTTACGGAGTGCGCTCGTTCGCAGGAAGTAGTTTGCATGGTAATTCGCGAACATTGTCGTCTTCCTGATACTATCTGCCTGCTTACCCTGGGACAGTGTCTAATGACACTTGGCAGCAAGTCTGACAGGATCCCGGCGTTCACGTTCAACGTCGCATCCTGCGTGCTGTTTTTATGAAAAGTCTCCCCGGCAACGATCATCACGACTTTTGCATCCTGCAATGTTTGACGGAGACATTCCTCGCTCGAACCGCAGGCGTTAACCTTGCACCTCGTATCAATGTAACTGAGTTCTAATGCGAGACCCTCGGTAGATGTTGTATCGAAGACGGCGAGCTCGTCGATCAGAGACGATTGCTTCAGTAGAAAAGAAAGACAATTTCCTGAAAATTAAATTTAATGTATACTTCGATAACCGCTGAGACCATAACCTAAGCACGCGTCACGTTTATATTACCTCTTTTAGTGGCAGCGCCTAGAATAGCAACTTTCATTGATTTCGAATGCAACGGGTTTGAAAAGCTGAAAGTCCGAATCTGTGGAAGTGTCCAGGAATTTTTGGTTACTTGTGGCACGATCTTTGTGACAACACGACGACGTAAGTACATATGACAATTGTGTAGAAAGAATATCTTCGACGAACGTTGTAATGACAAAGGGATCATAGTTCTGCATTTTTTATTGCCGTTTGTTTACACAAGCCGCAGCTACACCGCGGATATTAATAATTTTTACTATGTACCGCATACTTGTCACAAATCAGACACGTCCGATACTTCAACAAATGAACATATTCGCCCACGTGCGAAACGCTGCCATATAACCCCGAAATTCATTGTACACCATAGCTTTCGTCGTCCGTAAATGAAGCGAATACAAAAACGTGCTACTCAGACTCTTTCAAGAATTCGCATCTCCATCATTCCAGGAGCCTCTTCTTCGTGAAACAGTCGCAGTTCCGTTGAACTTGACACTCGTCCGCGGACGATAACGCTTCTCAACGTGACCGATGAGTTCTTAGGATTCTAGGATTCGATTCGCTGCGCGGACTGACCAGAAAGTCACGTCCAGGTCATCTTGCTGATGCCGAAGACACTTGGCGGCGCCAGACGATATCGTTTGACTCGTTTTCCCATGCCTGTGCTCCCTGGAACGCATTCCTCGTTTCAAGACGGCGAACTAGCGTTGATCTTATTTCTCGCAGTTTATACCGTCCGACCCTAACCGGCGTCGGATATAACCTAGTCTTCATTACTGCAGAAGCGTATCGAGAAAATAGTATCACTTCAAGAAACACGCAATAATTGGCACGGACGACATGACTGCGTTTAACAGGTATCAATGTATTCGACATACGAGAAAATTGGATATAATCCGCACGTCGTCCGGGATTGGCAATTCAATAGGTTTCTTAAGGGAACGCCGGGGAGACCAAGACAGAAGCGCAAGAAGGAGAAGTGGAGACACAGTCACGCTCGTAATGAGGGCCTGGCGTTACTTTATGCCACACTGTTGATGATTTCCTGCCTAGAGAATTGCGCTCACCGCAAGAGAGCCGTTCTGCGACTCGCCCTCTTTTAACCCCTTCAGGACCACTACCAGTTTCCAGAGATTGGGTAGATGTCTTTGGAAAAATTATCACACAATCAGGCGCGCGATCAAACTTTGCCGCCATCTAAGGATATAGGTTGAGTGCGAACAATTTTCGAGCGGAGGAGATAAGTTGTCTTGTGCAAGCGAGTCCGCGGTGTGTTCGCTGATGGGATATTCGCTGGAACGTGTCTGTCAACGCTTTAGCGCGGGCAGAGGGTCTTGTATACCTTTACGGATGGTGACATTATTCCATTGTCGGGCGGTCGCGTCATTGCACGCACGTTTTGCACATACGAATCGCCGAATTCCTTCGTGACTGTACATGACACCCCCATTCGGAGAACGGCGAGTCCCCAGTAATGCATCCCGACAGAATGTTAAGCCGCATACGAGGAATCCGAACGGCTGTATTGTAGAGATTTGTCACGGTAGCGTTGCTACATGCTAACCATAAACTTCCTTCGTGTCACAATAATAATTATTAGTAACCTCATACCTTCAAAGCCACGGCAACAGCTATGAATCGTTATAGCTAGTGTATTCATGCAGTTTGGTCGACTCGTTGTACTTTAGTATAATTCATATTGCCAGTGTTAATATGTTGACTGCCGTGCGTATTTTATTATATTAACACTTTGACGTCCGCATATTTCAGCTAAATTTTTATGTTTGGCGCCGCCGAAATTGCCATCAAGTTTTTAATTTTCATAGTCGTTTTTTAGAAATCAGATGCAATATAGGTTCTAAGCATAATAAAAAACATTTAAACACCCAAGTTTTATATTATTACAAAAACGAAAGGCACAAAAGGTGTTTTTTATGGATTTTTGGCCTTAAAGACAGCACAGATTTGGTTCATCTGTTACTTTTCTATTGTAGCAAAATGACACCAATGTGGTGTCACCGGTCGTCAAGCGATATTTTGCGAATGATACCAATGTGGTGTTACCGGACGGCAAAGTGTTAAAACTGCAACGTGATGAAGTACTACAGAATATGATTGATTGTGCAAATGAAAATAATGCGAATGTATCAAAGAATTGAATCACTATTTAATATTAGCACGTTGACTGCCACATTAGACACCGGTGACCGATGCAAAAGATTTTACTAAAAATGGAAAAAATTCGCGATGAAGCCTATTTGCAATTTTGTAAAAGCAATTGATACTGGAACGGTGCTTCAATACTTTGGTTTCTAACAACTCTGCGTTACCTTTATCTTGCACGATTTAATTATGCTCTGCAGTATTTCATCGAATCGCGGTTCTAACATAGCAAAATATACGGTGATCGGTGCAGAAGATTTTACTAGAAATGCAAAAAATTCGCAATTAATTCCATTTGCAATCTTGCAAAAGCAATTGATATCGGAACGATGCTTCAATACTTTGGCTTCTAACAACTTTGCGTTACCTTTATTTTGCACGATTTAATTATGCTCTGCAGTATTTCATCGAATCGCGGTTCTAACATAGCAAAATATACGGTGACCGGCGCAGAAGATTTTACTAGAAATGGAAAAAATTCGCAAAGAAGCCTATTTGCAATTTTGTAAAAGCAATTGATACTGGAACGGTGCTTCAATACTTTGGCTTCTAACAACTCTACGTTACCTTCATTTTGTACGATTTAATTATACTCTGCAGTATTTCATCGAATCGCGGTTCTAACATAGCAAAATATACGGTGACCGGCGCAGAAGATTTTACTAGAAATGCAAAAAATTCGCAATTAACTCCATTTGCATTCTTGCAAAAGCAATTGATATCGGAACGGTGCCTCAATACTTTGGTTTCTAACAACTCTGCGTTACCTTTATCTTGCACGATTTAATTATGCTCTGCAGTATTTCGTCGCATCGCGGTTCTAACATAGCAAAAAACGCTTGGCAGTCAACATGTTAATTGCATTTACAAAATTATAAATGCTACCGCTTGCGTATTTTTTGAATCTTTCGTGAGACCTTTTGCGTCGGTCATCCATGAACACCGTGGCAGTCAACGTGTTAATTATCTCACGATAATTATAATGTGACGAAAACGTTTTAGCGACCATTTGTTTAAACTGAATGCTCTCGTACTAAGACGAAAGTTCTCCCTTCGTTCTCTTTGGCGACACACGCGTGCTGCGCATGCACGGCACGAAATTCAACCTCAACCACGAAGAATTCCTGCCCTCAGGGGCGGCGATGTGATGCCCACGGCTGAATTCTATTGCAATCGACCCTGAGGTGACAGGTTGCTTGTCGTCGAAGCTAAGCGAAAAGTCGGCCCCGTGACGTTCCCTTGCGATGCACTTACCTCGAAGAATGCAGCTCTCTTGAGAGCCATCGCGAGGTTGCATTACAAGTGAACCATGCGAAACGACCTCTCGATATAACCGGCGCATATACGCCGCTGCATAAATGAAACATGCGTTACATACGTTGGGGGTGTTAGCAGATTTCTTTTGTAGATTTTTCTGCGAACGCATTTATACGGACCGCCACATAAAACTCATATCGATGCGCGACGTAGCACGGCAGTAATCATGAAAATTGGAGTTATCTATCCGCCGTAAAGGGTTCATTAACACTTTGACTGCCGTGCGGATTTTACTATATTAAAACCGTAACGTAATGAAGTACTACAGAATATGATTGAATTGTGCAAAATGAAAATAATGCGTAGGTATCGGAGACCAAAGAATTGAATGACTATTTAATATTAATTGCATTTACAAAATTATAAATGCTACCGATTGGGTATTTTTTGAATTTTTCGTGAGACTTTTTGCGCCGGTCACCGATGACCACCATGGCAGTCAAAGTGTTAACAAAGCCATGAAAATTGTCAAGAATAATAGTCATATTATGAAAATGATGTCTTTTTCGCCAACAAACTCGTTAACGCGTCGAGCTCACGGTACATGACGTTCAGAACATACGATCGTAGAAACGCCCACTGATCAAAATCCTGTTATAATTGTATGGAGCGAGTTTGGTTCGAGCCTTCCAGTTATGCATTCTTACATGTATATGTGGGTACCGTAAAGCCTCACTTCAACCCGTGCCAATGTTTGCAGTGTTCTCGAATTGAACGCTGATCTACCGCAAGCGGGCACACATTGACCGGCGGTATTGTATCCGGATAAATCTGCTGAATCAACTCCTCGTCTGTCAAGTAACTTGTTCGTTAGCAACGTGGATCATTAGAGGCAGAGTCTTAGAGTACGTCGATTTAGTCATTGACGGTGGGGTTTTTTAACAACCGTTGATTCAGGGTAAACTTTCAATCACATGATCGGCAGAAATTCGTCGCCGGTTGTTTCTGTCTGTTCCACGTAAAATTTCCGGCGGCCGGATTCGCTCGACCATTATTCGCGTGACAAAGCTCGTTTGAGCTCTCGCAGGACATTAATTGCCACTGCGTGATTTATATTCCGAAAGAAAGTTACCCGGGAGTTGGGGAACATTTTCTTTGGTCAAGGAAGGTCAGTGCAAACGTTAAACTCTCATTACGTCGCTCGAAAACCACAGGCAATGGGACTAGCTAACCGCGAATTCCATTTTGACACGTTCCAGGAGCGTTGCTCAACGACGACAACGTCGGGTCCCATGCGCGTCGTAACGATCGCAGGCATTCTACCGTTTAAAACAACCAACACGGTACGGCCGTAAAATGAATTTAAATTGAGTTCACCGTAAAATATTTCACCGGCAGCTAATTGACCAATTGGCGAAGAAAAAATCGGTACTCTCTAACTTCAGGTGCACGGATACCCTCAATAAGGGAAAGCGTGGCCATATTTTATTCCAGTTTCAGGGTGTATGGAGTGTTTGGCAAGTAAACTGATCGCCACTCCTTTCACAGTGCATCTACTTTACATTTTCATAACGTCGAATGTCTCCTTAGGGCGTTATTTAAATTGAAAACAGTTTAGAGTGACATTCTAGTAGTCGACTGCACGAGTTGCGGTATGTATTTGAATGCTAAGATGGGAGATAAGGTTCAGTTGTTGAACACGCGCCCCTTAATCCCCTACTTTATTCCCGCTCTCGTGGATTTGGCGTGTCCTTTAGCGCGCGTTTTATGATCCGGCCAAAGAAAGTTAAAGACGTTACGGTTATTACAGCGTCACTGCTGGAAATGCATTTCGCACGAAATAGGACTAATCTTCCTGATGTGCGCCATGGTTTACGTGCTGCTCCTGGTATCGTTTTCCACGGAACTTTTTACTTAGCACTTTAGTTACCCGTCACAGTTACATCGAGTTTACGCGTGCCAACGAGAACTATTAACACTTTAACGACCGCTAGCCGATTAATCGATTTTTGGGCTCCAACTGCTATTTACCGGTAGCCGATTAATCGGCTTTTCATTGGTCAACGGTTATATTAGATAAAATAAATATCAGATGATATTACGACAATTCTAAATGACAATAAAACTACACTGCTTTGAAACCAAAGGATTCTCAACAACACATTCAGTATTTTTGAGTTATAAAGCTTTACAAATAAGCACATACACAATTCCTGCGCGATATCCAAAATAGAGTCGATCGTTACTGAGTTGCATCTTCAGTCTATAACTTTTGGGTTCCAACTGCTATTTACCGGTAGCCGATTAATCGGCTTTTCAGTGGTCAACGGTTATATTAGATAAAATAAATATCAGATGATATTATGACAATTGTAAATGACAATAAAACTACACTGCTTTGAGACCAAAGGATTCTCAACAACACACTCAGTATTTTTGAGTTATAAAGCTTTACAAATAGGCACATACACAATTCCTGCACGATATCCAAAACGGAGTCGGTCGTTACTGAGTGGCATCTTCAGTCTATAACTTTTGGGTTCCAACTGCTATTTACCGGTAGCCGATTAATCGGCTTTTCATTGGTCAACGGTTATATTAGATAAAATAAATATCAGATGATATTATGACAATTCTAAATGACAATAAAACTACACTGCTTTGAAACCAAAGGATTCTCAACAACACATTCAGTATTTTACAGTTATAAAGCTTTACAAATAGGCACATACACAATTCCTGCGCGATATCCAAAACAGAGTCGGTCGTTACTGAGTGGCATCTTCAGTCTATAACTTTTAGGTTCCAACTGCTATTTACCGGTAGCCGATTAATCGGCTTTTCAGTGGTCAACGGTTATATTAGATAAAATAAATATCAGATGATATTATGACAATTCTAAATGACAATAAAACTACACTGCTTTGAAACCAAAGGATTCTCAACAACACATTCAGTATTTTTCAGTTATAAAGCTTTACAAATCGGCACATACACAATTCCTGCACGATATCCAAAACAGAGTCGGTCGTTACTGAGTGGCATCTTCAGTCTATAACTTTTGGGTTCCAACTGCTATTTACCGGTAGCCGATTAATCGGCTTTTCATTGGTCAACGGTTATATTAGATAAAATAAATATCAGATGATATTATGACAATTCTAAATGACAATAAAACTACACTGCTTTGAAACCAAAGGATTCTCAACAACACATTCAGTATTTTTCAGTTATAAAGCTTTACAAATAGGCACATACACAATTCCTGCTCGATATCCAAAACAGAGTCGGTCGTTAGTGAGTGGCATCTTCAGTCTATAACTTTTGGGTTCCAACTGCTATTTACCGGTAGCCGATTAATCGGCTTTTCATTGGTCAACGGTTGTATTAGATAAAATAAATATCAGATGATATTATGACATTTCTAAATGACCATAAAATTACACTGCTTTGAAACCAAAGGATTCTCAACAACACATTCAGTATTTTTCAGTTATAAAGCTTTACAAATAGGCACATACACAATTGCTGCGCGATATCCAAAATAGAGTCGGTCGTTACTGAGTGGCATCTTCAGTCTATAACTTTTAGGTTCCAACTGGTATTTACCGGTAGCCGATTAATCGGCTTTTCAGTGGTCAACGGTTATATTAGATAAAATAAATATCAGATGATATTATGACAATTCTAAATGACAATAAAACTACACTGCTTTGAAACCAAAGGATTCTCAACAACACATTTAGTATTTTTCAGTTATAAAGCTTTACAAATAGGCACATACACAATTGCTGCGCGATATGCAAAACGGAGTCGGTCGTTACTGAGTGGCATCTTCAGTCTATAACTTTTGGGTTCCAACTGCTATTTACCGGTAGCCGATTAATCGGCTTTTCATTGGTCAACGGTTGCATTAGATAAAATAAATATCAGATGATATTATGACATTTCTAAATGACCATAAAATTACACTGCTTTGAAACCAAAGGATTCTCAACAACACATTCAGTATTTTTCAGTTATAAAGCTTTACAAATCGGCACATACACAATTCCTGCACGATATCCAAAACAGAGTCGGTCGTTAGTGAGTGGCATCTTCAGTCTATAACTTTGGGTTCCAACTGCTATTTACCGGTAGCCGATTAATCGGCTTTTCAGTGGTCAACAGTTATATTAGATAAAATAAATATCACATGATATTATGACAATTCTAAATGACAATAAAACTACACTGCTTTGAAACCAAAGGATTCTCAACAACACATTCAGTATTTTTCAGTTATAAAGCTTTACAAATAGGCACATACACAATTGCTGCGCGATATCCAAAATAGAGTCGGTCGTTAGTGAGTGGCATTTTCAGTCTATAGCGGTCGGTAAAGTGTTACATCGGTCATCTTTGATATTCTTTAGCCGTTACATTACACACTTTAATTATATCACTGTTTTGCTGAACGTGCCTTTATTACGGAAAGAATCGAGGATTTATTGAGATCGCGCGACAAGCTTACAAAACGCTCGATATCACGCCATGAATATGCACCGGCGGCACTTGCGATACTCACGCCGGACAGGCAATGTGGAAAACGTAAAAAATTCCGCGTGGAACTCGCTTAAGGCACGACGTTCTGACACGACGAAGGGACGTGTCGCTTTATTTTTCATTCCTAACTCTCTCGCGAAGCGTGGTCCACCGGTTCCATATAAACTAAATGCGGCAAACGACATACGTAGAATACATATGAGACGAAATTAAACCATCGGACAACATTCCGCGAAGCGGCGGCAGGATGAGGGAAGAGGAAGAGAAGGAAAAAATGAATTTATGCTCGGGGAACAGGGCGTGTCCGCGTGGGGCAATAAACCGTCGCAACTCTATCAAAGCGAAGAGATATTACGGTTCAATTAAAAATAACGAGAAGTCATGCAATTGAAACTAATCTTTCGGTTCAATTTCGCCGATGAGGAGCCACGTCTCGAAATAGAACATTTTAGAGCAATGACTGCGCACGCCGAAAGGACTCGTTAATCTGTTCTCAAGCCAACGCGTTGCAGCGCACAATTCCGCTGGTGTTTCACGTCGAAATAACTCGCCGGCCCTGGAGGAGGACTGCGGGTCGCGGAAAGATCAATGTCCACGCGACGGATCGCGAATGTTCTCGCGGACATTTAATATGGATTCCATCGCTTTTATCGCCGCGTTAACTTCAAACGTGTCATTAGGTAACGTCTGGCAAAACGCCAAGCCCGGAATGCTGCCCCGTATCTTACGGCCTGGAAAAACTTTACGTCACCTTAAACAGGCAAATTATACGCGGCTGTCGTTGCGTACAATGATTTCAGGCAAATTGCAGCTGAGTGCGCACGATCGTTACAATGTTTTGGTGAACGCCCCTGGGGACCGTGAAGATCAAAGTTCTTCCGTCACCCGTGCCGCGATGCCAGGAGGAGGAGAGAGGCTCGTTAATAAAGTCACATTGCGACACGTGGTCCTGTAATGACAGCAAATGCGGTTCAACTTGTGCTCCAATACGACCAAGAGGCCCCGACGAATGCCTGAAAGAACGGTGAACGGCCAGAGATAGTGCGTCCTGGTATCGTGTGTCGCTGGGAAAACTCGAAGGAGAACAACTCGAACGAACGACGCGATGCCGGGAGAGGGAAAAACTGCACTACCTTATAATCCTAGCAAATAGCGATACTGCAGAAAAGTGACTAACATGAGTTTGACGTTAGGCCGCCGTGAGGAATACGAAGGAGAGAAAAAGCGGTGGATCATTTTCTTTTATACTCGCTCATTCTTTGACTGTTGATCTAAGTAAGGATTGCTAGAAATTATATTTACTTAGAAGGTAGTTTACTATTAGAAATTACATTTACGTTATATATATATTCATGCAAGCGATGGAGTATTAACACTTTGACGGCCATGATGGTCACCGGTGACCGACGCAAGACATTTTATTGAAGATCCAAAATATTCGAAATGGGTAGCAATTATTATTTTATAAATGCAGTTGTTATTAGAATAGTAACTCGATCCTTTGGTCTGCAATACCTGCACATTATTTACATTTTGCATAATTCAGTCGAACGCTGTAGTATTTCATAGCATCGCCATTCTAATATAGTAAAATACGCTTGGCAGTCAACGTGTTAAGGAATTTAATGTCGTTTATTGATGTACTTAAGGATTTGAACAGGAATCGTCCGGGTTTATTTTTATATGTGTTTTATAGATAATTTAATGCATGCATTTTTCTATAGATGATTTAATGCATGCATTTTTCTTCGTGGGTCTAACTCGCTTTGGATATGTTAATTTTAACTCTTATCCTGGAATTATTCGAAGTTATTGAATAAGAAATTACTGAATATTACACCGTAGACAATGTGCAAAAGAATAGTCACGATACGACATTATAAACATATTTATACCAGAAAAAAGGTATTGAATAAAAAATAAGGTTGCAGCTTTTGTATGAAGCAACCGTAATATCTTTTATGGGTGCAGAATAATCATACACGTGCCATCTGTCGGCGAACTTCCGAAACTTCTCAACCATTAGATGATAATCCAGACAATTCCTCGCTGCGAACATTACTATCTATGCTCTATTTTATTAATATAAAATCGTCACGCTATCAATTTCGCAAAATTATAATCATCAGTTTCGCATAATCACTTCAGCGTACCGTGACTACTCAACTGAGACTTGTCCTTGTCCCCTCCTAAGTTTGCCACATAATTACATTACTTGTTTATCACAAAAAATGTAACGGTTGATTGTATAAGAAATAATCACCGCTATCCCCAGATTACATATTCCTTAGAAAATACACGCTCGCGCTGCGCTATGCGCGTTTCAATTTAATCCGCGTCGCAAAAAGAGGAGCATAAATTTCGTGGCGGCTCTCGCCCAGCCGAGGGATTGTTCTCGGGGTCGTTGAAATAGCACATCAGGCTGGGAATATAAAAATCATCGGGGAGACCGCACGCGGTGAAACGGTCACGCTCGTCCGGCACGCCATTCCCCGTGAGCGTGAGCTCGTAATTTAAATCCTTCCCTTCAAATTTCCAGGTATACGCCGAGACGCCATTCGCTATAAACTTCTGGGCCCTCTCTTGGATACGCCGCACACTGTCCTCCTCGCAGACCTTAACGAAGTTCATTTACATGAGAATTACTTCACCGACGACGTCGCAACGCTCGCAGGTTGTTAGCCAACATTGCTGCAACACCGCTCTTTGATCAGCCATTGATATTATACATATTAGGAACACCGGCGCACGGCCGTCGCATATATATATACAATAGGACACGCGGACACGAGGTTAATCATCGGAGCGCTTAAACCCAGCGTCTTCCCGGTAATAGGATACACGACAATAATGCATATCTGTTGCGCTCGGTCGGGCTCGTTGCAATTTTATGCGGCTTCAATTATGCGATTACGCGAGGTACCCTCACCCATATAATGGCGCATGTTCCGGTAAGAACATTGATAATTCTGCAAGGTCGCGCGTTCCTCGTCAGATTCCCCTTCTTGTAACTCTCACTCAGCCACCAGGGGCACCTGTCTAATGGCCGCCAGGTGGAAGCGGGCACTACGCAACCGGACACATCCGGTATGGGTCCGTGAGGGCAATGAGGTACCAAGACTCCCGTCACTGGATGAACGTAGTATTTAATGTCGTTCCGCCGGTGGTCGAACCAGTGGCTTATGTCTTTGCCGGCGTGTGCTAGAATCGGCTTGATCTCCCTGGTGCCGGCCCATTCCTTGCACAATTTCGTCAGATCGTAAACGCCGCCGTGATAAGAGACCCAGCAATTTTTGGGGGAGTTGTGGAGCGCAACCTCGGTCGGTAGATAGTATGGGTCCTGCTTATTGTGCTCGGTAAGACGTGGGAAACTTTTCGAAGGCAGTGTAATTTGAGGCATACACTGACACGCTGACATATTTGTTCGACGTGCTTGGGACAACGTTCAGTTGAATCAAACGGTACTTTCGGGCGGATTGTTGGTGAAGTAATTGTCAGATTGATGGGGGTGTGGGGTATTAACGTACTGGGCATTGTAATGGTTGATAATCGATCGTTATTACGCTTGAAGTGTGGCGGGTTCGTTGGGCGGTTTGGCTAACCATAAATTTGCGCGGGAAAATGTCAGTCGATAACAGCTTTATCAGTCGATAAAAGAATAGGTCCGAAACTTGAACATTTCTTTCTACTAGGTTGGCATTCTTGGTCGCTTGAAGCCTGAAGGCAGTCGCTGCATTGTGGCGATTGAATGGCCGCCTCGTCTGGAGTGTGCACATTCTGTTTTCCT
Organism: Cryptocheilus praepositus; assembly: GCA_033815515.1. Lineage (NCBI taxonomy): Eukaryota > Metazoa > Arthropoda > Insecta > Hymenoptera > Pompilidae > Cryptocheilus > Cryptocheilus praepositus. Next base: position 5,063,707 of record JAWWQZ010000285.1, read on the forward strand.
GTAATTAATTTTACATTACTCGGTGATTTGCCCGTGAAATATTCCTCATCTTACTTAATTCGGTAAGTGCATCAATGCTGTCTAATTATATCGACTAGCATCCTCGACACAGTGGACGTAACAACGTGATGTGTTGATCATCCTAAAACGTGCTCATAAAATTTACGACCGGTGATTTGTTTTTGACGGAATATCGGCTTTGTCTCATTCAAAATCACTCAAACGGGTAGTTGCGTCGTTCCCGTCCTTGCTCTCCTATTTTTCGGCATCCGAGTACGATGTACCAGCCGATCTCCGTAACGTATAGCAGTTGTCAGACATCTAACAGTTTGTGACATACTAGGCACTACAGCTACTTATTATTACGTTGCACGCGAAGGGCTAACTTTAGCAACAGTAATGTTTTGGATGAGATACTGAGCAGCAAACTTATAACCGCACTGATAGGGGCGGTCTGCATTTTCACTTTAATTGGCGTAACATATATACGATATATACCGTCCAACCTATTTATTTCTCTTGATACACACTACACACACACGCGCGCGTACACCCGACACGTTGCCATCAAAGAATGTCTCTGTTTTCTGTTTAATATATATATACATATATACTCATATATATATATATATATATGGTTGGTACTTTATTTTATGTTTCAATATATACATGCACATGCAGTGCAGATGATCTATATATATTGGGGATGTGTATATGTACATGTGCCCTTTGTACAAAACCTCTATTCTGTAGGTGTCTATATGAATCTAAATGTATATCATTTACACATGGGTAGATATTGTGACACACGTGTGAACTTTCATATATACGTGTGTACATATGCGGGTGTAATTAAAAATTATACTATTGATCGCATATAAGAATTTAAGAAAATTTACAAAAATGTATAACGTAGTATTGTGAGTAATACAATATGCAAAAATTAAGGGTCAGAAATTATCAATTTGACGATGTAAAAGTAAAATAGTAAACCTTACAGCTGATCTTCAGAAATATTATACATGTTGCTAATAATAATAGTATATACTTACATTTTAGATAAGGCGCTTTTCTTAGATGTATTTGTTGTTCTTATGGTATTCATATATATACATTTCCCAATTTTTGTTACGTAACAGTTAAACTTAGATAGCCTTTCTGCTTTTTGATCATTTCTTTCGTAACTATCAATTGTTGCGTTGCTCTTATGTATATAATGTATATGTGTAAGCGTTATCTGTGTCTTTAAGGTCATATAGTCTTTATCATTGTGTTACTATATTAAAGAACAACTACTTTTTCAAACTTGAGTGTGAATAACAGGTCTAGCTATCATGAAATATACATATTAAATTTGATAACAGAAAGAAGGTTCATAAACTTCCAATGCAGATAATACTAATCCAGAAATAGAAAAACCAGGTTGTGCGTCTATATGAACATTGCATTGCAAAAATCAGTGTATATTTTTAGTATCACGTGTACAGATATCGCTCTCTTCATATTTTCAGTCCAGGATATTAATAGTTGTTTCAACACGTTACATTGATATGTGTATTTTAGAAATCCTTTCAAAATTTAAGTCTGCAAAAGTTATATAATTACCGATACTGTTTGTACTTATCATCTTGAAACAATGTCGATTCTCTATTTAAGGAGTAATAAAACTTATAGAAATTTGCAAGCATTAAAATATTCTCGAGGTACTAGTTGTATAGATACTGTGTCATTGTTATTCATATATGATCATTTTATTCTATAGGATTACTACAGTAACAGCAATAGCAATAGCAATAGTAGTGTTTCTGCAATGGAAAAGAGCGCGGACGGATTATTGTTTCGCGCAGAGAGAAATAATGGGGCAGATGAAAGGGCCATGGGCGTTGCATGCGTTGATGAGCGAGTTGCTATTTTGGATGCAGGTGCACAATATGGTAAAGTGATAGATCGTAAGATTCATGAACTCAACGTTCATAGTGAAATTTTACCACTGGACACACCTGCGTTTACTCTTCAAGAGAAGGGATATAAGTAAGCTATATACTTGCAATTGTCCACATTTGCAATTCTTTTCATTAAAAATGTATCAATTTGATTAGCATAATCAATGTATTTGGTTGCGTAACACATTTGAAAGTTGTAATCCTTGTTCTTATGAAATCCTTGTAGAGCTATCATTATTTCTGGTGGACCTAGTTCTGTGTATGCAGAAGATGCACCTCGATATGACGCCGATATCTTCCGAATAGGAATTCCCGTACTAGGTATATGCTATGGAATGCAAATGATGAACAAAGAGTTTGGTGGTACAGTCATCAGAAAGGAAGGCCGCGAAGATGGCCAGTTTCCAATTGAAGTAGATCCCAAGTGCCTCTTGTTTAAGTGAGTGAAATATGCCAAGTAATTATTTCACGTGGCAAAACGAACGTGGAAACACGATCTTTTAATCATATTCGCCATGTATTAGCCTATGCGCTAGTATATGTATGATGATACGTACTCCACGATCTATTTCGTTTGTTAAACATATATCGGAATCGTTTGCACACGATTCAATTAATCTATATACACAATAACTTGTGCAATAGGGGCTTGGATAAGGAGCAAATGGTCCTTTTAACGCACGGAGACAGTATAGATAAAGTTGCTGACTGTTTTCGACCTACTGCCAGATCATCAAACTTTATAGTTGGAATCGCAAGTGATAAAATGAATCTTTATGGGGTACAGTTCCACCCTGAAGTAGATCTTACAGCCAATGGAAAAACTATGCTGCAAAGTTTCCTGTTCGGTGTGGCTGGTCTCACGGGTAATTATACACTTCGCGGCCGAGAAGCACAGTGTATTCAGTATATCAAAGACGTTGTTGGCAACAAGAAAGTTTTGGTAAGGAATACCATAAGCATAAGTATTGCTATTAGTATTCGTAACTATGCTAGCATTGTATATTCCGAAAATTTCTTATACATAACAGTAACTAAGCCTGTAATAAATTATAATCATATTCATAAGTTAGGAAAAAATGTAACGGTTAATTAACACAGAAAAAACGATAACAGTTGTTGGTGAGCGGTGGCGTAGATTCCACGGTATGCGCAGCACTGTTACACAAAGCATTGAGCAAGGAGCAAGTGATAGCTCTTCATATCAACAACGGGTTTATGCGCAAAGGGGAAACGCAATTCGTGGAACAGAGTTTGGCTCAACTTGTTAGATTAAGAGTAGTAAATGCCGATCACTGTTTCATGCAAGGCAACACATCTGTCCCTTTGGACAACGTTTCCCGTTCTGCTAACGCAAACGCCATGAACAATAAAGGAATCTGCGGAACGGGCGCCAGTCCAAGAACTAGACTAACTAAAATACTATGCGCAACAACCAATCCGGAGGAGAAACGAAAGATTATAGGAGACGTTTTTGTGAGGGTAGCTAATGACGCGATGACGGAAATGGGTCTGAAACCTGAGGAAGTTTTTCTCGGTCAGGGCACGCTCAGGCCTGATCTCATAGAGAGCGCAAGTGCTTTAGCCAGCGGTAATTTTATGCTAATAACCTTTAAAAATGTTTTTGTATTATACAAAGATGAATGCATTCATTACGCATACATAGAAGGCTCTCCGTACAACGTCAGTCTATTTTGTAATAATGATTTTTCTGACGTCAGGTAAAGCAGATGCTATAAAGACACATCACAATGACAGTGATTATGTGAGAGCATTAAGAGCGCAGGGGCACGTAGTTGAACCATTAAAGGACTTTCATAAAGACGAAGTGAGACAGTTGGGCTGTGACCTTGGATTACCAGCAGCACTTGTTACACGCCATCCGTTCCCTGGCCCTGGTCTCGCCGTTCGCATACTTTGTGCGGAGGAACCCTATATGGATAAAGATTTTTCGGAAACGCAGGTACAGGATAACGTTGAAAGTGGACAGTGCCCAATTATCCTTGCTGCGTGGTCGGAACGTTTCGTTAATTTTGTTCGTTGCAGGTAATAGTCAAAATAATGGCAGAGTACGAGCAAATGCTTCAAAAGAAACACGCGTTACTGAACCGCGTCGAGGGTGCGACTAGCGAAACTGAACGCCAACACCTCCGAAGAGTTTCGAGTCACCGTCATATCGCCGCAACGCTCTTGCCGATTCGTAGTGTGGGAGTACAGGTACTGTGTCGGTTCCCCTCTAATACTTGTCCCGTTAACCCTTTGCGGACGAGTGTCGGATATATCCGCCCAACTCTAGCGCTGCGGCTGGCGTACGTCTGTCATCGTAAACGATAAGATACGCATGACAATTAAATTTGTTTGTTTATGATTTTGTTAGATTTTATGAAAAACTTATTTAACACGTTCACGCCGGGGCCCATTTTCATGTTTTTCGCTGTCAGGCGGCGCTCGAATTCATGCAGCACTTAATTTGGTGGCGCACGATTGTTACTTGTTTCAATTATTTAAAATTTATTATTTCAATGTTCAACTATACGGCAATTTTGTCCACTTACTAAACGAACTATATTTTTGACGGTGAGCGGCGTGTAAACAAATGTTCACGCCTGATGGGACAGTCGAGCGTGAACGTGTTAAATTAAGATTTAGTTTTTATAACGTAAACGCGCGACGTGAATATTTTCTTTACTGCGCTTGTTCCAATACTTGTCGTCCACAGCGACGCTCGCCCGCCCAGCAGCTCCGTCCGCAAAGGGTTAAATTAGCAGGTAAATCTATATCTCATCAAAATATGTTCGTCATCAGGGAGATCGTAGAAGTTACAGTTATGTGGTAGGCCTGTCCTGCGAGGAGAATGTCTCCGAGCGTGCCGAATGGGAGGACATGTTGTTCCTCGCGAGGCTAATTCCGCGAGTGTGCCACAATGTAAATCGTGTATGCTACATTTTCGGGCCGCAGCTCCATCATCCAGTCACAGATATCACTCCGACACACCTCACGTCTAATGTGATATCTACACTCCGTCAAGCAGATCATTTAGCTAATCAAGTATTGGCTGCAAACGGTTGTATGGGAGCCATCAGTCAAATGCCAGTAGTCCTAATTCCTGTACACTTTGACCGCGACACCGCTTCTCGAACGCCTTCGTGCCAACGTTCGATCGTTCTTAGGCCATTCTGTACCAACGACTTTATGACTGGAACACCAGCTATCCCCGGCGTTGAATTGCCCATACACGTAAGTGATTCGCATGTCGCGATATACGGCTTGAATGAATATACAGTTGAATCTATTGATCATCGCTGATCGATTAATCAATAACACCGACAATCTTGTTGCTCTCTATAGGTGGTGAAGAAAATGGTGACCGAAATATCTACGGTGCCCGGCATTTCGCGCGTTTTGTACGATCTAACGTCTAAGCCGCCGGGTACCACTGAATGGGAGTAGTAAACACTCATCCTTAACTCACCCCTTTCTATTTTTTCACCATCCCTGCGCGTAACGATTACAAAGTAAAAAAATATATTTAAAAAATATATATATTACAAAAACACGTACGAATTCAAGGGTTATGACTTCTTACCGATTTATATGAAACCTTCGAGCAAAAATCTTTGAGAACATGCATTTTGAATTGTATATCGATTATTTAAAAAAACGATGGTACCGTGTTCAATGAAATTGAAGGTAAGTATCACGTTTGCTTGTAAATATGTTTCTTATTAAACAGATTGTAAAAATATTAATTTATTAAATTCCGAAAATTTATATTACATCATCGCTGTTACACTCCAGAAGGTTGCATCTGATTGGTGGTACCATTAGGTTGCTGTTATACTCAATCTGCATATATTGTTGAACGTGTTTTACTGTTTTCCTGTATGTCCTATGCCAAATGCAACTTCCACTTTTTGTCATACATCTAAACAGACAAACATGTAGTAGATTAATGTATTATGTCCAAAATATCATTTTTATTTAATTATCGATCGTAAGTAAGTAAAAAAACAATGTCTATTCCTTACTCTGCGTTTTGTTACTTAACATCCATGTTCTATAAAGATGTACACACAAATTCCTGCATAAAGAGAAAAGACTAGATTACCTGTGCATGGTTTTCAGCAGAGTATGCAAGTCTTCGATGCGTTTCTTTCCGGGGAGCATGCTCAAAAATGTTGCAAGCGACAAAAAATCCACTTCATTTACGGTTTTAGATTTAGTGATCCATGTTTGTATTTGCATCTTTACCTGTACACATGTGTCTCCTTATACTTATGTTAATATTTCAAACATGAATTTTATTTGTATTCTTAAATATACATCATAATTATCAAATAACATAAGCATTATGCAATGCATTTCGTTATATACTATAACGTAAATAACTAACAGACCCTTTTTTGCAGAAGAAAGATGTTCAAATCTACGTTTCGACATTGCTGTGATAAAATAATTGTACACAAATACTTTGGCAATAGTGTGTTTACAGGGAGTATTACTTGTATTCTCTTGAGAAAAATGTTAAATGTATATTATGTTGTAAGATAGTAAACTGCCACAATCAATTAGCTAGGCATACTCTATTAAATGCCTTTCAATCAACCACCTAATATGTTTTTGATTCAAATTTAGTTCTATGTATTCATATCGATTTTGCTTTCTTACTACGGCTGACTTACCCAAGAGCAAGAATTATCGCAGTTTATCGTATCGTTACAAAATTGCCATAATCATATTTACGTCAGTGAGGCAGAGTGTAAGAAAATTACGACATAGCACGCAGGGAAATATAGAATATAAGTCTTTAGGCAAAACTACAAAATAATGTTAATATTTTCGGCGAGACATAAAACATTTACATCTCATAAATACCTGTTCTAGCGGTAGATTCGAGAGATGATTAACAAGGCTAATCAACATTACTTGATATTCGTCCGTACTTTCATTATCATCTACAATAGTTCGATTATGTAACATGATAGCTTCAGCTTCACTTTCAGGTACACTATTCAAAACGAGATTCGTTTGACTCAAACAGCTCACTACCGGTTCTACTTTCTTCTTTTCATTTCTTTCACTCGGTTTATTTGCATGTTGCGTCAATGTAATGATTCCATTGGTTTTATTCTTGTGATTCGCTACTTTCCCACTTTTTCCAGCGTTTCTCACCTTTCTCTCTGATTTTTTTTCCTGTCTCAAACCACTAAGTTTCTTTGATGGGCTTTTAATGGATTTCGACGGGTTATTAATCAGAGCGGCATTAACAGTTTGTTTGTTTTGTAATCTCTTTTCTTTTTTGTTAGCCATGCAATACATTTTTACGTCGCGCTTCATATCCTCCGACAATGCCGCCAAGAATTCTGGATCGACCTGCGAAAAGGATACGTCATGCTCATTGGTGCTTGGCTCCTTAGGCAACTCTTTGACTTCAGCAACGTTCTTAAACGTTTGTCTGAGAGGAGTCGTATTTGGTGTTGTATTTCGGTCTTTATTAGCTTTATATTCGTTTAGTATTTCATTTCTTATGTCTTCAGGTAATTCAATTAAAACACTCATGTCTATTGCCTGCATAGGAGGCATTTCCACTTTCGTCGTTTTATTGAAACTCGGTTTTTTATGTTTGAAATAATCTTCTTGATCCGTTTGAACCCGCGTTTCCTGAGATTTATTCTTAAGTTTAACACAATTTTGTGAAATAAATACATCTGGCGTCTCAGAAGTTACGCGACCTTCTGCAATACTTTTCTCAATGGAAGCGTCAACTTCTACAGGTAGGTTCACTGTTTCAGGTCTATGTTGTTCTGTTGAAACTATATATGGATCGTTAGTAGACGGTCCCGGAACAGGTTCAATATTAGTAGTCACTTGATTTGAAACATTCTGTTTCTTATTTCTATCTTTTTGCTTAGCCTTAAGCTTAAGCACTTCATTGCGAATATCCTCAGGCAATTCTTTTAATACCGACTCATCGATATCTTGTGAAGGTACCTGTATATTAGGCTGACTGCTTGAAGATGAATTGCTTTTTTGAGAAAATGAATTTTTAGAAGAAGTTTCGAGTGCGACAACGCATTTTTCTGACGATTCTGATATCACATCAATCGGCGGACGTTCTTTCGCCTTTGATCTGATTTTATATCCTTTATCCGTTAAAATTTCATTTTTTATATCTTCAGGAAGATTATCTAAGAATGATTCGTCAACGGAATGTTGAGAACCTGGATTTACGGTGTTTGCATTTTCAGACTTTTCCGTGTGAGGTAATCTATTAACGGTAACACGAGTAGCTTCATTAATTGGAGCTGCTTCTTTGACAGAGCATTTTTCTGACGGTTCTGATATCATATCAGCCGGCGGACGTTCTTTTGCCTTTGATCTGATTTTATATCCTTTATCCGTTAAAATTTCATTTTTTATATCTTCAGGAAGATTATCTAAGAATGATTCGTCAACGGAATGTTGAGAGCCTGGATTCACGGTATTTCTATTTTCAGAGTTTTCTGTGTGAGGCAATTTATTAATGGTAACATGAGTAGCTTCGTTTATTGGAGCTGCTTCTTTGACAGAGAAAAATCCTGACAATGTCTTTTTCCCGGAAGTTTTCTTCGATATATGCACGCTGGTCTCCGTGTGGTTTACATTAGGTTTCCAATTTTCATTGGTCGCATTATTATGTACTTCTTGTGGCTTGGACTTATTCACAAATTTCATCAATGCATTACTATTTGACTTGTGCTTTGATATTTCTAATCTTGATATTTGTATTCCGATTCCTCTGATGTCTTCAGGAATCTGATGCAGTTTATTCCAAATACTGATCACTTCCCTACATCATACAGAATATTCTATTCTAAGTCATTTTCGTACAAAATGCGTTATACACCTGTCTAATCTTATATCTACACTTACTTCGTTATAATGGCCAAATCATCGACTGGAACATTGACATTCTTCGATTTTGTAATAAAATCACAGGGACCGTGACCCATAAATTTTAACGTTTCCACGGGTGCCTCTCTTGCCCTGACCATGAGTTTCAAAGTAATACATTTTCCTTTTCCGTTAGCTTTTTTCAAACGTCCACAGACTTCCTCAGACAATTTTTTTAAGAAGTCCACCGCCTCTCCGTTATTCTCAAATCTTATACCATAATTTACCTCGGCGGACACCGATTTCCTCACGTGTTCCACATTCAATTTTGAATGATCGATACCGCGGCACATATTGTACAAACTTTCTCCCAGTTTCCTACCAACTTCCTTTTGCAATGTCGCTAAAGAAATTAACTGTAATTCAGCGCACGTATTTACACTAATTGCGTTCAACTTCTGTGCCGTCGTGTATCCAACACCCGGTAGATCTCTCACATTAAACGTCCCGATATACGATTCAACATGTACATTCCTAAGATAAAATTGTCCATCCGGCTTGGCTTTCTTGGTCGCCAATCTCGCTTGCAGCTTATTATTTCCAAAGCCCGTCGATACAGGACATCCAGTCTTCGTTTTTATCTCATTTCGAATCACGGTTGCAAACTCCAACGGTGTCAAACGAGTTGCCTCGAGCAATTTTGTGCAGTCAGCATACATTTCGTCGCAACTTACCGCTTCAATGTCCAAAGTATAAGATGCTACGGTATTGTACAATGCATACGACACTTCTTTGTACCCTTCGAAGTCGTAGGGGATCGTTTTCAAGTTGGGACAGAGCTTCAATGCTTGCCCCAGAAACATGCCGTTTTTTAACCCAGCTTTTCGTGCTTCGTATGAACATGATGCGATTTCAGACAATGAACCAAAGTCTTCTTCATCATCGTCGCCGTCGGTGGTTTTATGATTATCAATTTGCGGGCGTTTGTTGCCTTTAGCATGAGTGACTGCTACTGGCAACCCTCTTAATTCTGGCCTTTTTCGAAGACCTACTGATACAAAAAAGCAGTCCATGTCGATGTGCATTATTATCTGTTGTTGGTTGACTTCGATATTTCGTTCAAGTTCTAAAGACGCGTTAGACATTTCGTCGTCCTGGTCGGAGTCGAATAACGTGGGACTGGGTTTGAACTGTTGCTGCTGTTTTAACTTTTCCAGACCAGGGAGAGTGCCTTTACTTTTTTCTCTCAGTTCATTGACGTAATCTTTGAATGTTGCGCCCATGGTGGAGATATGGTGCAATCTGGAATTACTGTAGAATTCAGACAAAAATCCTGAATCCTTTGTACAACGTGCTGGCTCTTTCGGATTCACAGATTTTGTTGTAACTGAGGTATCTTTGCTGGTTTTGGCTTGCATCTCAATTTGATGAGCGTTATGAGCGTCATCACCAGTTTCTGAAATTGCGTCTATATTTTCATGTTCATCTATTTTAGCTAAATGAGATTCTGACGCGTTTACTTTATTTGACTTTTTAAAAAGTAATTGTGGCTGTGAAGAAGTGTGGTTTGTATAAAGTAAATAATCCTGGTAATTCAGTAATTTCTTAGCTTTAATGCTATCAGTGATCCATTCGGGTTTACAAATCGGATGCGGTTTTTTAGCTTTTCTATAGAGTACAATTTTCGAATATGGTAAATTAGAAGCTATAATATGAGTCGTGACTTGAGGACGCATATAATGATGGTATATACCACCATGAAGCATCATTAATCTTCTCAGTTCATCAGCCTGTGGATCTGTATATCCGTTAACAAATATTGCAATTCCCTTGAATAATGTTGAAGCATTCGGAAATTCATTCCCTGCTTGCTGAACAAACTGCTCTTCTAATTTTGATACTTTTGCAGCCATATAACCACCCTATCGAAAAAAACATTTCTTCAAACTTCAATTTATTTCCTATTCATGCAATAGCTTAGACTTTCTAAATATTACTAATCAACTACAAACCCAATCTTCAAATCCATTTAGCTGCCCCTCACCGCCTTTTTTTTTCTTGGCCATTGTTGTTACGTTTTAAGCTAATCTGTTGCAATGATTAGAAAACTGATAACACCTCCAAGGCTGGCATATATCTACCGAGTTTAGAGTATTCCACCAACAAACACGTTCGTGATAGCATAATTTGTGTAAGCTTAACGTGAGGTTATGCATTCTAAAAGGCATCCAGTTCCTGCTCCCAAAATTGTTTTGGCAATTCCTCATGAAACATTTTCGTCTATCACTATCATCTTTTTCGCAAATCAGCTGGTGAATTAACAGACGACCTCATGCTATTTATACGCGTCGCGTAGTCACGTATGCGGATGCTCGTTCTCAATCGGAGTAACAGAAAATAGACGTGAAGATCATGGCTAGACTCTGCGAATTCGCGCGGTACATTTATAGAGCACCACTGTCGAAGGCCAGCTGTTTTTCAAGTCATTCGCCACGTGTGTCGGCCTTCACCATCGACCGTGAAATAGGTGTACCGCTTTTCGTTGTCATGCGGAGTTCGATCGAATCGGACCTGTCATGAAAATAACTGGCAACGGACAGTTTTAAACGAATGCGAAAACAACATACAGTAAAGCCTGTTTTTGTGCGGTCTTTTTTTATGCGATTTTGTTTTTGTGCGATTTTATTTTTGCGCAATTTTTTTTGTGCGATTTATTTTTATGCGGTATATGAATCTTAGCGGCGTTAGCACCAGTTTAACGTTTCCTATCATGTACATATACATGTTGTGGACGAAATACGTGGGCAGTCCGATAAGTACTTAGCCTACAAAAGAAAAACGAAAATTTTGGAAAATTGACGATTTATTTTTCAACACAGTCTCCTTTTAACTCGATACACTTGATCCAGCAATGAAATCTGGGCATATCCTGCATGAAATATTGGGCATGAGAAAGCTTTCTGCTCGATGGGTGCCGCGTTTGCTCACTCCGGATAACAAGCGCATTCGTGAGACCACTTCAGAGCAGTGTTTGACACTGTTTAAGCGCAATCCGAAAGAGTTTCTACGTCATTTTGTGACTGTCGACGAAACGTGGATCCACTGGTACACGCCAGAGACCAAGGAACAGTCGAAACAGTGGACTGTGCCCGGCGAATGTGCACCGAAGAAGGCGAAGAGTGTCCTATCGGCCGGAAAGCTGATGACCACCGTTTTTTGGGATTCACAAGGTGTGATCTACATAGACTACCTGGAGAAGGGCAAAACAGTCAGAGGGCTGTACTATGCCGAATTATTGAGCCGATTCGACGCCGAATTAAGGAAAAAACGGCCCCATTTGGTGAAGAAAAAAGGGCTCTTTCACCACGATAACGCAACGGCTCACACCTCTGCCCAAGCTACAGCCAAATTCGTTGAATTAGGCTACGAACAGCTGCCCCATCCACCGTATTCTCCAGATTTGGCCCCGTGTGACTTCTTTTTGCTCCCAAACTTGAAAAAGTCACTCGCTGGGCAGAAATTTGAGTCGAATGAGGAGGGTATCGCCGCCACGGAGGCCTACTTTGCAGATCTCCAGAAAACGTATTTTTCAGACGGGTTGAAGAAATTGGAGCATCGCTGGGTCAAGTGTATCGAGTTAAAAGGAGATTATGTTGAAAAATAAATCGTCAATTTTCCAAAATTTTCGTTTTTCTTTTGTAGGCTAAGTACTTATCGGACTGCCCACGTATATGAATGTGTAATTAATCGAAACGTTACCGAAAACGCGTCAACGTTATTATCTGAAATTAGTGCGCTTGCACATAACATCGGCGGAGGCTTTGATTCTTTCGGCGATAATGACCTAGACGAGATGATTGAGGACCAAACTGTCGATGATAGTGACATTATAAATAGTTTGATAGATTATGAAAATGGACAGGAAGAACCGGAATCTATTACAGCAGATAAAATATATGCAGGGATCCAAATTTCGAAAAAATTGGAAACGCATTTTCTTAAAATAGATACCAAAGCGGAAAGACGCTTAAAATTCGAAAAAGAGCTGAGGTCATGCATGTCTCACTATCGTTACGTTTACAAGCAATTGACCAGTCGACCATCGTCACAAAAACTGATCACTGAGTTTATGGTACCAAAAAACAAATCAATTGAAATCCTATCTTCAAGCGACGGAAGCGATTTTCAACCAATTCGTCACAAGAAGATGCGCGTTTTGGATTACGACGAGTAGCAGCAAGCTATTTAATGTACAATGTAAAAACTTCTCCATGTATATGTACAATGAAGAATTAAATATTTTTACCATTTCTATAGGTCTAATTTAATTATTTCATTTAATTGAAAGCATTCTCTCATCTATTTCATAAATCATTGATGTATTTTCATAGTCCGACTTTTTTTATGCGGTCCTTATCCACCGCATAAAAAAATGTTTAGGTAGTATATCGCACAAAATTGTTTATTATATGTAAGAATTTATAAAATTTTCGAATATTTTTTTGTACGATTTCTTTTATGCGGTCCCTATCCACCGCACAAAAACAGGTTTTACTGTACCGCTTTTCGTTGTCGTGCGGAGTTCGATCGAATCGGACCTGTCATGAAAATAACTGGCAACGGACAGTTTTAAACGAAAGCGAAAACAACATACATCTTCTTTATTTTACAAGGCCGTTTATCTAGACACTTTATTTGTGAAATCGCATACAAAACTGACGATACACTGCTCATACCTACTATATTACATGTCGCTTGCGCACCCCTCATACACATTTACTAAATATCTTCCGATAAGTACCTACGGTTCAATAAAACAGTGCCACAAGTACGGTATACTTCCCGACGGTATGCAAGACCAAAACATCGAGTCTTGTACAAATATTACAAAATAACAGAGAATAAATGTTCTAACTTGATAACGATTATAAAAAGAGCGTCGTACCAGACGCGCTCCGTTTTCGTGAAGAATGTTCGCAGAATGTATCGTTTATGAATGGAAATTATACGGCTCAGAATTCAGGTGTTTGCGGCATAATGAACAATTGCATGCATTCGGGTTGTAGAATTCGAATCATTAAAAACGGATTGCTTGCAACTGTTCAATGGCTATGGCGTGTGTGTTCGCGACAAAATGCGGTTTCAAATAGTTCCAATGACCTGTTGTGCGTGTCGTGATACATATACAAAATTGCACGATCGAAATTCAATATCTAGTCAAAGTAAATCGATAAAAAGACAAAAATGTATTGCGCTTTCGGTATTTAGGTCATACCTATAAAAATACGAGTAATCGGAAGATGTTTTCAACCGTAGAAGGCCAAAGATTTTTACACCTTCTCAGATTTGGCATTGGTCTTGTTTGTGACATGATCGCGCGAATAGGTTGTGTATGCCCCGACCATATGCTCGAAGAACACGAAAGTTAGCACCGTATGCGGCCCCAGTCGCAGGTAATATGGCAAGAATCCTTTCCATAACGCGAATAGACCCTTCTGTCGTACGACCGTCGTTAAAACGTCAATGGCACCCTTGAACTCTGGTTTGCCGTCGACCACTTTCATGTTTTGGATTCTGCGCAGACAGAATATCATTTATAATTTTTATATAACAAATATAAAAAACGTAAGGGCACCCATTTTTTTCTCACGATTTTTTGGAATACATTTATAGTTACATTTATAGTATCGGATAGAATCTTATTTATAATTTTTATATAAGAAATATAAAAATGGATGGGTACCCATTTTTTTCTCACGATTTTTTGGAATACATTTATAGTTACATTTATAGTATCGGATAGAATCTTATTTATAATTTTTATATAAGAAATATAAAAATGGATGGGTACCCATTCTTTTTCTCACGATTCTTTGGAATACATTTATAGTTACATTTATAGTATAGGATAGAATATTATTTATAATTTTTATATAAGAAATATAAAAAATGTGTGGGTACCCATTTTTTTTCTCACGATTCTTTGGAATACATTTATAGTTACATTTATAGTATAGGATAGAATATCATTTATAATTTTTATATAAGAAATATAAAAAACGTATGGGTACCCATTTTTTTCTCACGATTTTTTGGAATACATTTATAGTTACATTTATAGTATAGGATAGAATATCATTTATAATTTTTATATAAGAAATATAAAAAATGTGTGGGTACCCATTTTTTTTCTCACGATTCTTTGGAATACATTTATAGTTACCTTTATAGTATAGGATAGAATATCATATATAATTTTTATATATAATAAGAAATATAAAAAACGTATGGGTGCCCATTTTTTTTTTCTCACGATTCTTTGGAATACATTTATAGTTACATTTATAGTATAGGATAGAATATCATTTATAATTTTTATATAAGAAATATAAAAACCGTATGGGTGCCCATTTTTTTTCTCACGATTCTTTGGAATACATTTATAGTTACATTTATACTATAGGATAGAATATCATTTATAATTTTTATATAAGAAATATAAAAACGGATGGGTACCCATTTTTTTCTCACGATTCTTTGGAATACATTTATAGTTACATTTATAGTATAGGATAGAATATCATTTATAATTTTTATATAAGAAATATAAAAAACATATGGGTACCCATTTTTTTTCTCACGATTCTTTGGAACACATTTATAGTATAGGATAGAGTATAATTTATAATTTTTATATAAGAAATATAAAAACGGATAGGTACCCACTTTTTTCTCACGATTCTTTGGAATACATTTATAGTTACATTTATAGTATAGGATAGAATATCATTTATAATTTTTATATAAAAAATATAAAAAACGTATGGGTACCCATTTTTTTTCTCACGATTCTTTGGAATACATTTATAGTTACCTTTATAGTATAGGATAGAATATAATTTATAATTATTATATAAGAAACATAAAAAACGTGTGGGTACCCATTTTTTTCTCACGATTCTTTGGAACACATTTATAGTATAGGATAGAATATAATTTATAATTTTTATATAAGAAATATAAAAACGGATGGGTACCCATTTTTTTCTCACGATTCTTTGGAATACATTTATAGTTACCTTTATAGTATAGGATAGAATATCATTTGTAATTTTTATATAAGAAATATAAAAACGGATGGGGACCCATTTTTTTCTCGCGATTCTTTGGAATACATTTATAGTTACCTTTATAGTATAGGATAGAATATAATTTATAATTTTTATATAAGAAATATAAAAACGGATGGGTACCCATTTTTTTCTCACGATTCTTTGGAATACATTTATAGTTACATTTATAGTATAGGATAGAATATCATTTATAATTTTTATATAAGAAATATAAAAAATGTGTGGGTACCCATTTTTTTTCTCACGATTCTTTGGAATACATTTATAGTTACCTTTATAGTATAGGATAGAATATCATTTATAATTTTTATATAAGAAACATAAAAAACGTGTGGGTACCCATTTTTTTCTCGCGATTCTTTGGAATACATTTATAGTTACATTTATAGTATATGATAGAATATCATTTATAATTTTTATATAAGAAATATAAAAAACGTATGGGTACCCATTTTTTTCTCACGATTCTTTGGAATACATTTATAGTTACATTTATAGTATAGGATAGAATATAATTTATAATTTTTATATAAGAAATATAAAAACCGTATGGGTACCCACTTTTTTTTCTCACGATTCTCTGGAATACATTTATAGTTACATTTATAGTATAGGATAGAATATCATTTATAATTTTTATATAAGAAATATAAAAACGGATAGGTGCCCATTTTTTTTCACGATTCTTTGGAATACATTTATAGTTACATTTATAGTATAGGATAGAATATCATTTGTAATTTTTATATAAGCAATATAAAAAACGTATGGGGACCCATTTTTTTCTCGCGATTCTTTGGAATACATTTATAGTTACCTTTATAGTATAGGATAGAATATCATTTATAATTTTTATATAAGAAATATAAAAAACGTATGGGTACTCATTTTTTTTTCTTACGATTTTTTGGAATACTCACTTTGTTTTAGCTATATCCACGGGCAGGGACGCTACGGTCGTTACGAAACCAGAAGTCATAGCACTTGCAAAATGCAATGCCCTTCCCTCTTGAAAGTAACCTGGTAAAATGATCATTACGTAAGATTGTGTATTCACAAGAATAGTCACCTCAATGCCACCCACCTGAGTCAAGTAAAGCTTGCTTTGACTGAGAATAGGAAGTCAACTGTGCCGCATTTACAACCATTGCCCTTCCCAGTGTAGGCATGGCACCACGCCACAAGGTGAACAACCCCTCTTCTCTTATTATGCGGAAAAGTGCATCAAAGACATTTTTGTAGTTTCTTCTTTCGTCTGTCGATCAGAAGGAAAATAGTAATTGGCTAAACAAGAGGGTATGAGCGAATAGAAGGGTATTTTACTTAAAGGTAATCTTCCATCAGCAGTCATTCTGACTAAAGCTACCTCAGCAGGTGTCCCTACAAATGCACCAATACATCCAGCAATTGTACCGCAACCTAGCGTTTTTAAGAACCCTGGTGGCCCATCCTTCCTGCAGGAACATGAAGACAAAATGTTATAATAAGCGGATCAGTTCATTAATCAGTTCATGTGAACGTTTTAATAATTCATACTTACGAAGCAAGTTCTAATAACCATGTGAATGTACCAAGTCTGGTAGTCGTATAAGTAGCCTGCCTCATTAAACCGGCAGACAGTCCCGCATACATGGCCAGTATACCTTCATTTTTCAAGGTATTTGATATAACACTAAATGTTGACGTCTTGGTGCCGCTCAATTGCATTCTATTTTTTACTAAATCTAGTGGTTGCACAACGCATGTTGCACTCATTCTGTTAAAATACAATACGTTTATATTACAACGATAAAGATTCAGTTAATTAAAACATGTTTATTTCTAATTGAAATTTGCACTCATTCTGTTAAAATACAATACATTTATATTACAACGATAAAGATTCAGTTAATTAAAACGTGTTTATTTCTAATTGAAATTTGGTGCCGCTCAATTGCATTCTATTTTTTACTAAATCTAGAGGTTGCACAACGCATGTTGCACTCATTCTGTTAAAATACAATACTTTTATATTACAACGATAAAGATTCAGTTAATTAAAACGTGTTTATTTCTAATTGAAAAATTTAATATTTAGTACATTGTTTATTTAGAAACACACTACATGACGGTATTCAAATAGTTTACTAGAAGTTCCTATCTCCTAAGGTGGCATTGGAAACTAATTATTGAACCAGTTATCCAAAGAGTACATGGAAGTTATTTATAGTCAGCCAAAAAAAAATTGAGGGTGCAAACAGCACTATTCTATTTCCCTTCAAATCTCTAGAGCAAATTTTAGGCAGCTAAGAATAACTTTTATTTACGTTGTACACAAGGTCTCATGAATCTTGACACCTTTGACCTTTGCGTTCTATATCACTGTCTTTGAATGAAGCAATATTAATCAAAGTAGATGGATCAATTAGGAATTTCTTTCAGCTTTAACATAGAGTATGCCGTGCAGTGTTTCCTTTAACAAATGACGCACGAATGACGCACGACCCGCCGTAAAATTATGAAATACAAACCCAGAAATTCCGGAGAAGAGAAACTTGATACCGTGTGGAACATTCTTTTTGTCACTCATATTGATAATTATTCTTTGCGTTCCGACAGAGTACCGAGAGAAACAATTGAATCAGTCGTTCGATATTTAAAATATTACGTTCACTCTTGGCCACCTTCTTAACGGTTCTTATATTAAACGCGGACCGCCGTTTAAAAACAAATTTTCTGCCGAGAGACTTAGCCTGCTCGGCGTGTACTGATCGCAAAGCAAGTCGGAAGTCTGAATCGAGATCATCTGACACTCTATGCTTTGCCATACTTTGCCAGCTGATGCAAATTTGCGGAAATTCCTTCTTGTGGTGGGCGACATCTCTTTATGCGGGCAAATATTTTCTATCATAGTATTTGCTCTTTTATGTAACCTGCAATCGATATAAGTACCGACGGTGTTCAATTACTTTTTTATCGACCACTAATATCTAGTGCACCCAGTTGATAATGATGCGTGTGACACGAAGATGGTAAGAGGCGTTCGACAAAAAATGTCTACTTCATCTGTGACATAACGCCTCTCTTGGTGGATATTGATACCAAATTCATTCATCGTTATTTTTTTTTATAAACGCGTAGGTGTCAGTTGTGGGGCGGTGACAAAAATGACAAGAAAGAGGTCGACACCTTAGTTCTTGACCTTTTGGTATAACAACAGTTAACTCGCTGATTGCCGATAAAAATGCAAAAAATTCGCAATGAGGCCTATTTGCAATCTTGTATAATAAAAGCAATTGATATTAGAACGATTCTTCAATACTTTGGTTTCTAACAACTCTGCGTTACCTTCATTTTGCACGATTTAATTATACTCTGCAGTATTTCATCGCATGGCGGTTCTAACATAGCAAAATATGCGGTGACTGGTGCAGAAGATTTTACTAGAAATGCAAAAAATTCGCAATGAAGTCCATTTGCAATTTTGTAAAAGCAATTGATATTGGAACGGTGCTTCAATACTTTGGCTTCTAACAACTCTGCGTTACCTTTATTTTGCACGATTTAATTATACTCTGTAGTATTTCATCACATCGCGGTTCTAACACAGCAAAATATGCGGTGACTGGCGCAGAAGATTTTACTAGATATACAAAAAATTTGCAATGAAGCCTATTTGAAATCTTGTAAAAGCAATTGATATTGAAACGGTGCTTCAATACTTTGGCTTCTGACAACTCTGCGTTACCTTTATTTTTACATGATTTAATTATACTCTGCAGTATTTCATCACAACGCGGTTCTAACATAGCAAAATGTGCGGTGACCGGCGCAGAAGATTTTACTAGAAATACAAAAAATTCGCAATGAAGTCCATTTGCAATCTTGTAAAAGCAATTGATATTGAAACGGTGCTTCAATACTTTCGCTTCTGACAACTTCGTGTTACTTTCATTTTGCACGATTTGATCATACTCTGCAGTATTTCATCGCATCGCGGTTCTAACATAGCAAAATATGCGGTGACTGGCGCAGAAGATTTTACTAGAAATGCAAAAAATTCGCAATGAAGTCCATTTGCAATTTTTTAAAAGCAATTGATATTGGAACGGTGCTTCAATACTTGTCTTCTAACAACTCTATGTTACCTTTATTTTGCACGGTTTAATTATACTCTGCAGTATTTCATCGCATCGCGGTTCTAACATAGCAAAATATGCGGTGACAGGCACAGAAGATTTTACTAGAAATGCAAAAAATTCGCAATGAAGTCCATTTGCAATTTTGTAAAAGCAATTGATATTGGACCGGTGCTTCAATACTTTGGCTTCTAATAACTCTGCGTTACCTTCATTTTTTACGATTTAATCATACTCTGCAGTATTTTATTGCATCGCGGTTCTAATATAGCAAAATATGCAGTGACCGGCGCAGAAGATTTTACTAGAAATACAAAAAATTTGCAATGAAGCCTATTTGCAATCTTGTAAAAGCAATTGATATTGGAACGGTGCTTCAATACTTTGGCTTCTAATAACTCTGCGTTACCTTCATTTTTTACGATTTAATCATACTCTGCAGTATTTTATCGCATCGCGGTTCTAATAGAGCAAAATATGCAGTGACCGGCGCAGAAGATTTTACTAGAAATACAAAAAATTTGCAATGAAGCCTATTTGCAATCTTGTAAAAGCAATTGATATTGGAACGGTGCTTCAATACTTTGGCTTCTAACAACCCTGCGTTACCTTCATTTTGCACGATTTAAACATGCTCTGCAGTATTTCATTGCATGGCGGTTCTAACATAGCAAAATATGCGGTGACTGGTGCAGAAGATTTTACTAGAAATGCAAAAAATTCGCAATGAAGTCCATTTGCAATTTTGTAAAAGCAATTGATATTGGAACGGTGCTTCAATACTTCGACTTCTAAAAATTCTGCGTTACCTTCATTTTTCACGATTTAATCATATTGTGCAGTATTTCATCGCATCGCGGTTCTAACATAGCAAAATATGCGGTGACAGGCACAGAAGATTTTACTAGAAATGCAAAAAATTCGCAATGAAGTCCATTTGCAATCTTTTAAAAGCAATTGATACCGGCACGGTGCTTCAATACTTTGGCTTCTAACAACTCTGAGTTACCTTTATTTTACACGATTTAATTATACTCTGCAGTATTTCATCGCACCGCGGTTCTAACATAGTAAAATATGCGGTGACCGGCGCAGAAGATTTGACTAGAAATACAAAAAATTCGCAATGAAGTCCATTTGCAATCTTGTAAAAGCAATTGATATTGAAACGGTGCTTCAATACTTTGGCTTCTGACAACTCTGCGATACCTTCATTTTGCACGATTTTTTGCAGTATTTCATCGCATCGCGGTTCTAATATAGTAAAATACGCGGTGACCTGTGCAAAAGATTTAACTAAAAATGCAAAAAAATCGTAATGATGCCTATTTGCAATCTTGTAAAAGCAATTGATGTTGGTACAGTGCTTCAGTAGTTTGGCTTCTATCAACTCTGCGTTACCTTCATTTTGCACGATTTAATCTTAATCTGCAGTATTTCATAGCATCGCAATTCTAAGATAGCAAAATATGCGGTGACCGGCGCAGAAGATTTTACTAGAAGTACAAAAAATTTGCAATGATGCCTATTTGCAATCTTGTAAAAGCAATTGATATTGGAACGGTGCTTCAATATTTTGGCTTCGAACAACTGCGTTACCTTCACTTTGCACGATTTGATCATATTCTGCAGTATTTCATCACATTACATTTCCAAATGTACCACACCGTATTCTTTAACACATAGACTGCCACGGTGGTCACCGGTGACGGGTGCAGAAGATTTTAGTAATAATGCAAAAAATTCGCAATGAAGCCTATTTGCAATTTTGTGAAAGCAATTTATATTGGAACGGTGCTTCAATACCTTGGCTTCTAACAACTCTGCGTTACCTTTATTTTACATAATTTAATTATACTCTGCAGTATTTCATTGCATCGCGGTTCTAACATAGCAAAATACGCTTGGGAGTGAACGTGTTAACCCTTTGCGGTCGGTGCTGCCACTGTGGCGGCATTTCAAAACTGTCGTAGAAGTCGGTGTCGCCGTTGTGGCGGCATGATCACGTCTCGAAAGAGCAATCCAGAAAAACTGAGATTAACAGGATGCTTTTAAATGTAAATGTATCCACCTTAAATTGCTTAAGGAACAATGACTCCGGAAAGCTAAATTCGCGCCGACTTGTTGGTAGTCCCAGCCGAAAAATCTGCCAACCGCAAAGGGTTAAACATTTCACTCCTGAGCAAGTCAAACACTGACAGGTGTTAACACGTGCACGATTTTTGCAATAAAATAGATTGCAGTATATAGATCGCTTGGTATCCGTGTTTTACCCGGTAACTGTGTTTTTTATGGGAAGTCCACTTGCTTTTGTGCATTGCGTTTTGTTTGCGAAAATATCAGATAGTTTTCCGAGTTTTCTTCACTAAATTCAACTCCAGTTTTCTTCGGAAATACGGAGTCTGCGAATGGTTTCATAAGAGTGTTTATGTGTCTTTTCACCGTTAAAAAGCTCGATTGAGAATCTTTGTGGGTAATTTTGGCCGGGAGCTGCCTGTCAGGGGGGTGGGGGTATTGAAAATGTATTGAATTTTCGGCTGACCCTTAGCTTATCTCTGAAAGTGCTTATTTCATTCCGTTTTATTAGCACTTTTACGTATAAACAGGTGGATTAAATTTGCCACCATTTTCTCCTTAAGACTCTCGCCGCCAATATAATTTGATAAGGTGTTGGCTTCTGAATGAACACCTTTGCCATAATTTATTTGTTCGGGTATTTAAAAAGTTGTTGCGGTAACATTAATTTTTGTGTATCCCTTCTGCAACGCTATTTGCTTACTTTTTCTAGAAGATTGCGAAGATTTCTAAGAAGTCATATTCAATACTTGCTGCCAAGTTCTCTTTACTCTCATGTTTTGTTAGGCCGTAATGATTACATCGAACTGAGAATTCAAAAGCTTCAAAATTATAATTCGAACAGTATATTACGCTAATGAAGTATATAGTAAGGTTTGTTTTGATTTTCTTTGGTTTTTTTTTCTATACCTTTGTTTCCTGAACATAATTTTGAAATAAGATATCAGTAAAGATCGAATGTGTTACTTCGAAACAGAAGTAACATTGCTACGAATGCAACCAAGCAAACATTAACAAGGTTCTAAGTTTACTTATTGAAACCACAGCTACGGTTTCTGTACTCCAGAGGCTGGGAGGTCTAATTAGTTGGGAAGCTAGTTGATATTTGGTTAGTGACAGCTTAACGCAAACGGAGTATGTTACGAGTAATGTTAGTAAACTCGAATTCGTAATGTAACATCGTTCCGCCGATAATACAGACGTATTCCTACGTTTTGTATAGTATAATACCTATGTACATAGTATTACATTTATTTTTCTATGAATTTGGAATACGTATACATTTTAATGGCGTAACTTAGACCACGTTACAAAGATACTTCGTTATCTTACGTGCAGTAAAGATCTCAACAAATTCGTCACGCATCGGTATATTAAATTGGTTAGAAATCCAATGAACTTTTTAATAATTTTGTTTGTCAATTATTCCTTCACAGAATTGCCATCGCCCGCTTCTGCTTTGAGGTCCGCGATTAATCAGTTAGAGGGTGATTCGTTTGACATATTGTATGTATTTACTTATTGACGGTAACGTGCACATGCATAGATTATCTTATTAGGAATATATAATACAAAGCGGTTCGGTTAATTTTACTCTTTATTCATGTAATTATTCGAAATGCGCCTATGGAACAAAGGAGGTCAATTGTATGATGCACGTTTTACAAGTATTTAGGATACTTACAGATAGCTCAAAAGCTTCATAAGATTAAGCTGGCCTCGTATCATTTCGCGGTGTACTTTGCGACTATTTCGACTATTCACCGTTGAAAGAAATGAACGAGAAACGTAACATCGTAGTGCCTTAGGGTCACTCAGTTAGTAATGCTTGCTGCGAATGTGTTCGGTTTATGAAACTTTTGCGCAAAATATACACACACTGTGCGCCGTTTTTGGTTTTCACGTACGGAAACGACTTTTGCATTTGACAGAGCGATACTGCGATGAGACCCAATTACAATTTTAAGAATCATAGTCTCGGATATTATTATAGCAAACGTATCGTGGTACTTTAGAATTCTATATTTTTCTCTGCACATTTGTACAATTGTTGTTTATAGTCGACCGACTTTCGGCCGTTGCAAATATATATATATATTTTCTTTTATATACTTGACGCCCACGAGCAAAAGTTTCTATTATAGATTCAGTTGTAATTCTGAGTTCGTGGAAAGTGTAAGGCGATGTGGCTATGAAACGTTTGCACGATATTTTTCTTCCTACTTTACTGTATACGTGTTCAATTCTCTGCCGTGTGTAAAAATATGTCTTCTCTTCACAGCGAATAGGGTCTTTCATGATTGTGCGGGAGTGTATTTCAATAATCTATTTTATTAATGAGATTTCAGTGAGAGAATTCTTTCATTTTAATTCACGAATAGATTTTCGCGGGCGTCAATAACGCAGAATAAATATTTCTTTTTCACCGGAATATTACGAGTTATGAAAAAAATAAATCTTTATTTTTAAGGCCGTCGCTTCAAACATTTTCTAGCTAGTTCAGTTTAAAAAATTTATGATAAAAAATGTAATCGAGTTAAGCTAAAATTTTTAATAAATTTGTAACCTTCCGTCTTAACGTAAACTTATCAACTAATTCCGCGCATGGAATAGTGTAGATAGGTGTATATGCATATATCGATACACACCGTAGGGATATAATGTATTCATATATGTATATACATGTTATTCATGATCTTCGCGTTATTGTATCTAACCTGAACGGGTAACACCATTCTTGATGACCATTATCGGATTCCTTACGATCGAACGAATGAACGAGAGAGTTCGATGCTTCTAGAAATATCCTTACTTCTTGACAATTTTCATCAGACATTTTATGAATTTGGACAGACATTAGGACAAAAATTAATTTGTTATACTTTGTGCTTATTGACATTTATTCTTTATACTTATTGAAGTCGGGGAGGTACGTTTTATATTATTCTCATGGTCTCTGCGAAGAGTGTAAAAAGTAGAAGACGTGAAGTAGGTTTAGTACTATAATATGATTAGCCTCGAATTATAACGTGAAGAGCATAGAAACAGTATAACAAAATATATGAAATATTTATAAAACAGCTGTTTCCACCGTGATTTGTGAATACGCGACCTCACGATGACCAGAAATATTCGAGTAAGACGTACATTGATGTAGATTGAAATACGCCGTGTGTCTATCGAGATAGTCTAGAGTTCCAGCAATCCGTTTTCAAACAACTTCCCTTATTTCTCACCTGCGCATCAGGAGATTGCTTCAGAGTCAGTTATGATGACATAGAAAGTTTTAGTGCACTCGCATCTGTTCAAACTACTCTTTGCATTCCAATCGTATAGTTTTTTTTATGTTTTTCTTTTCAATACATGTACTGTAACCGGTCCGAGCAGAGTCAGAGTCGAATTTGCACAAATGACGATGGAGAAAGTTGAACGAATTCAATTTGTGCATGGCCAAAGCCGTGCCTCTTATCACATATCTTCAATATCGCCTTGTACTATTTACATCGAATTAGTTCATAGAGTACTTACAGTTACATATACATTCTCATAATATGTTCTCGTATGATACATGCACGTTGAATCATTTAACATTCCTATCTACGATGCAGTGACATGCGAATTATTTTTTTATTGACCTATCCCTTTTTATCGGTGTTGAGACAGGTGCTTGGAATTACGGCTATTTCTCGAATACTACTATTCTAGCTTGGACGTTGGTGGTTCACATCGAAACGTGTCGTGCACATTATTGCTACGCTAATGTTTAAACTAACGACGTACAATCATGATATTTTCGAAACTCTTATAAGCGGAAGAAAATGGGCTCGATGAAATAATCGCCTGCAAACGCGGATGACCAAAGGAAACGTCTGTAATTTCTTCGCGCAGAACGATCAAGAAAGCGGACAAATAGAATGAGTGACGCGCAAAGTCGCGCGAACAGAAGAGTAGCCACGATTTTTTGTCTCCGTTATTTATTAATTTCACTAAACTACGCTTAATCAATCACAGCAGTACGTACATGGAATGATGAAAGTAGAGATTTCGTCACGCGGAAGCTGATTATATGTACAACGTCCTTTCGAATTCCAACTGTTATCTTTTTTAAGTGGCGTCTTCGGTTGTTCCGAATGTTCGCAGAAGAAATGTTTCATGTACACAGTGGCGTCTGACCGAATTGCTGACGCGTCGCGCTGATACGACGTGGTCTGAGATTTGATATGAATTACGCTTACAACGATATGTCTAAGCAACCGCGAAATAATGTCGCACGGATGAAGCGTTATCCTCGTCGCAAAACTAATCGCCTCTTCTCCGAACGGTGACGATAACCGCACCTCGCAGAACGCAGAACTGATAACGTGTGAAGTCGTACAAAGATATTCCCACTTTCCTAAATACTTGACGCAAATTCGGCAGTGAGAGATGCCTGTTTGAAACACATTTGGAATATCGCGTTGTTGCGAGCGTGCGTGAATAAGGTGTTTTAGAGAGAAACGGAGGGGAGGAGAGATAGATAGAGAGAGAGAGAGAGAGAGAGGGAGGGGGGCTTTGATTCCATTTCAATCGAAGATCACTCGTGTGCGTACGCGCTCTTGCGTTTTTTTATTTTTCAGCGGCGCAACATCGAGTCCGCACGTTATACGAGACGAAACGACCGATGCGTGGTCGCAATTGGACGATGATTGACTAACGTTTCGGACGCGAACGTCAAAAGAGTTCGCGTTGGCTCCTTTGTCTCTTTTTTCGGCTCCGACAAACGACGCTTTCGACGCGCGGCGAAAATTCTGTATTCCGTCGCGCCGTTTGACGCGCGCGACCCTTTCTTCCACATCCGCTGTCATATTTCTACCTCCCTACTTGCAAGGTTTCCTCCAATCCTGATGCGCATTTCGTGGTGCTCAGCTGTCAAAGGGATCGAATTTCAATGAGCGCGATTCGGGCAGCCGGTGGAGTGCGTTGAAAGCTTGATAAAGAGATGCATTTTCCGCGTCGCCCGCGCTGAATCGATGAGACAGTTTGTTCTCCGGACCCCAGGCCGAATTTGGCGCTCTGTACACCCGGGTGAAGTGACGCTCCTCGCGGTTATTGCTGAACACGTAATCGTTACGCCCTGGAAATGTGACGAATTAAAAGTTAATTGGATCAACGGGACATTTCAGGGAATTAAGCATACGCTAGGTTTTTTACGGCATCGTATTGAGAACGTATACTATCTTCGCGATGCTTTGGATAACTGAGTATAACTGAATAAAATATTACTGTGTGCCAAAATAAGCAAGTACTGAAAACCGTGTGGCATTTCGAAGTAGCTCATTATAAATTCAATATTATCACCAAACGCGTAATTGTATATACACTACATTTTTTCACGTCATCGTACTCTGAAGATATACTATTTTCGCAATCGTTTGGAAAATTGAGTATAACTGAATAAACTATTGCCGTATGCCAAAATAAGCAAGTACTAACGTCGTGTGGCATTTAAAGGTAGCTTATTAAAAATGCGATATTATTGCCAAACGCTAATCGTATATATACTACATTTTTTCACGGCATAGTACTGTGAACGTATACTATCTTCGAATGCTTTGGATAATTGACTATAGCTGATTAAACTATTACCATGCGCCAAAATAAGCAATGCTTTGGATAACTTAGTATAACTGAATAAACTATTACCGTGTGCCAAAATAAGCAATATTGACAATTGTGCAGCATTTCGAAGTAGCTTATTAAAAATTCGATATTATTGCCAAATGCGTAATTGTATATATGTACATACATTACATTTTATCGCGGCATCGACTCTGAACGTATACTACCTTTGCAATGCTTTGAATAACTGAGTATAACTGAATAAACTATTATTGTGTGCGAAAATAAGCATGTACTGACAATCATGTAGCGTTTCGAAGTAGTTCATAAAAAATTGGATATTATCACCAAACGCGTAATTGTATATATATTACATTTTTTCACGGCATCGTACTGTGAACGTATACTATCTTCGCAATACTTTAGATAATTGACTATAGCTGATTAAACTATTACCGTGTGCTAAAATAAGCAATGCTTCGGATAATTTAGTATAACTGAATAAACTATTACCGTGTGTGAAAAAAGCAAGTACTGACAATCGTATAGCATTTCGTACTAGCTCATTAAAAATTCAATATTATTGCCAAACGCGTAATTGTATATACACTACATTTTTCGCGGCATCGTATTGAGAACGTATACTATCTTCGCGATGCTTTGGATAACTGAGTATAACTGAATAAAATATTACTGTGTGCCAAAATAAGCAAGTACTGACAATCGTGTAGCATTCCGAAGTAGTTAATGAAGAATTCGATATTATTGCCAAATGCATAATTGTATATACATACATAATCGTATATACACTACATTTTTACGCGGCATGATACTTCAAATGTATACTATCTTCGCAATGCTTTGGATAATGGACTATAACTGTATAAACTATTACCGTGTGCCAAAATAAGCAATATTGACAATTGTGCAGCATTTCGAAGTAGCTTATTAAAAATTCGATATTATTGCCAAATGCGTAGTCGTATATACCGTACATTTTTTGCGGCATCGTACTGCGAACGTATACTATCTTCGCAATGCTTTGGATAATTGACTATAACTGAATAAACTATTACCGTGTGCCAAAATAAGCAATGCTTTGGATAATTTAGTATAACTGAATAAACTATTACCGTGTGCGAAAATAAGCATGTACTGACAATTGTGTAGCATTTCGAAGTAGCTCATTAAAAATTCGATATTATTGCCAAATGCGTAATTGTATATACATTACATTTTATCGCGGCATCGACTCTGAACGTATACTACCTTTGCAATGCTTTGGATAATTGAATATAACTGAATAGACTATTACCATGTGTCAATATAAGCAATACAGGCAGTTCTGTAGCATTTAAAAGTAGTTCATTAAAAATTCCATATTATTACTAAACGCGTAGTCGTATATACCGTACATTTTTTGCGGCATCGTACTGCGAACGTATACTATCTTCGCAATGCTTTGGATAATTGACTATAGCTGATTAAACTATTACCCTGTGTCAAAACAAACAATGCTTTGCATAATTTACTATAACTGAATGAACTAATACTGTGTGCGAAAATAAGCAAGTACTGACAATCGTATCGCATTTCGTAGTAGCTCCTTAAAAATTCAATATTCCGCCAAACCCGTAATCCACGTGCCTCGAAACCGTTTCGGTGAAATATAATCGTATACATTACATTTTTCGCGGCATCGATTCTGAACGTATACTATCTTCGCAATGCTTGGGATAATCGACTATAGCCGATTAAATTATTACCGTGTGCCAAAATAAGCAAGTACTGACAACCGTGTGGAATGTCAAAGTAGCTCATTTAAATTTCAATATTATTGCCAAACGTGTAATTGTATATACACTACATTTTTTCTTGGCATCGACTCTAAACGTATACAATCTTCGCAGGCGTTGGATACGTGTTCAAAAAATATTACCGTGTGAAAATATTTTTAACAATCGTTTAGCAAAATAAATGCTTTTTTAATATTATTGTTAAACGCGTAATCGTATATTAATACATTACATTATTTTTTAACGTATGATATTTCGCGCGCGTTGGAAAACATGATAAACTATTACCGTGTGCCAAAATAAGCAATACTGACAATCGTGTAGCATTTCGAAGTAAGTAATTAAACCTTCGATATTATTACTAATCGGGTAATCGTGTATACACTATACTTTTCGCGGTGTCTGTAACATTTGAATCGTTTTGTCTTTCAATGCTTTGAATAATCAGAGCTGTAACTGAATAATTAATTAACATGCCAAAAAAAACTAAGTACCGACAATCGTGTAGCATTGTAACATTGTAGCAAACACGTAAGCCTTGTTCCTCAAATGACAGAATATGCAAGACGTTATGTCTCGTCATAATTGCCCCGAACGACGAAATAGTCCCAATGACGAGATCAATACGTCACCTCCACGATCAATGTGTTAACTACTTGCGCTGGAAAATCTTCCAGCTTGCAGCGTCGTGTGCCTTTTGTCATAGAATCGCCAACGATGGTGTGCTATCGGTACGTCGCATGCGACGGTGACTGCGAAACAAAAACGACGTGCATGTATTTTATCATCAATCGATGCTCTATATTCCCTTCAAAAAAACTATAAAAAGTCCTAGGTCGAAAATAAATTAGTTTAGAAAATATAAATTTTTTTCCGTCTTAATCTCTGGGTTCCATCGAAGCATCTGGCGGATGAGACGCTCCTCAGCGACCGAACTGCCACGGCTGGCGGGCATCGGCAAATTCGGATTGCTTTGAGGAGAGCTGGCCAACGTGGTTAAAAATGTCACGATTATGAATTTTTTAGGAAAAGAACATTTCGCCGATTGAAAGGCTACGGCTGATTGAGAATAGACACATGCAACAATCCTATGCTCTCTAAGAAAAAAAGCAACATACGGAACAAGAGGTCCATGATAAATGTGCCACGATGGACTCTAGTCGTTCGTCGTACATAAGTAGACGTATGTGACCGGGCGAGTTATAGTCGTGTTTGTACTTGCGAAAGGTATTTAACATTTTGACTGCCACGCAATATTTATAAGAAAATTTGTTCATTGTGTTCAATCGCGTGCTTTATACCATGCGCGTATTCTTTTCTATCCTAGTAGATGATTATTACATTTTGAATAAAATGAACGTCACGGTGGATTTTTCATCGCTTTATATAGTTGAAAATCTATATTGGAGAATAGTAGTGGGCCTATTGTTTCTTATCGTAGCAGAAGATAAGCACGTTTACATGGAAAAGTCTCGGAACATTAGGAATTAACATCGCGAAATCGATTAACACGTTGATCATACGAAAAAATTTATAAGAATTTATGTCCATCAGTTCAATTTTACGCGTTATGCACGAACAAACTTTATTGAAGCGTTAATTTCTTTCTTGTTCAAGTAGATGATTATTACGTTTTGAATAAAATGCTTAGGGATTTCCATCGAGTTGAAAATCTATATTGGAGAATAGTAGTGGGCCTATTGTTTCTTATCGAATCGCCAACGCAGAAGATAAGTCGCATGCGATTTACATGAAACAAAAACGACGTGCATGTATTTTACATCAATCGATGCTCTAACTTCGAAAAAACTATAAAAAGTCCTAGGTCGAAAATTTAGTTTAGAAAATATCATTTTTTTCCGATTTCTCTGAGGCATCGAACACTGTATGACGCTCCTCAGCGAGTTACATGACCGTTCGTACAATTTTTTCTTATCGCTAGTAAAAATGATGATTATTACATTTTGAATAAAATGAACATTTCGGGATTTCCTGATTGAGAATAGACACATGAAAATCTATCTCTGGAAAAAAGTACATACGGAACAATTGTTTCTTATCGTAGCAGAAGATAAGCACGTTTACATGGAAAAGTCTCGGAACATTAGGAATTAACACGCGAAAGGATTAACACGTTGACTGCCACGCAAATTTATAAGAAAATCTCCGTCAGGCCACGCGTGCTGCGATACCATGCGCGAATTCTTTCTTATCCTAGTAGATGATTATTACATTTTGAATAAAATGCTTAGGGATTTCCATCGAGTTGAAAATCTATATTGGAGAATAGTAGTGGGCCTATTGTTTCTTATCGTAGCAGAAGATAAGCGCGTTTACATGGAAAAGTCTCGGAACATGCATTCAGTTGAAAGTATCTCAGACAGCGTGTGAGATTAAAAAATGACCTTTTCCTAATATCTTTTCTGTAGTGACGAATGGTTAAAGCTACTTTCATAACAATTGAATAGTTTTATCATATCCTATGAAATATCTTTCCAAGTACCTACTAACAAACCTCATAAATAATCAAACAAACGTTATCCCAATAAAAATCGTACTATCCTTTATCTGGCAGAGCTTTGCACACAATGTTGTTTAGCAAAACTTTAGTTGCAAAAGTGCAGTTTCCTTTTACTATACGTTTAGTACTGTACCAAATGAACCATTCGCGTGTGAGCCACCGGTGGTTCCACTCCGTCCTCAACGTGTTAATGAAGAAACTTGTTTACTAGGGAAATCACCCAATTCCTAAGTGAATTTGCATAAATAAGATGATTGCACACTGTGTGTGCACACCGAATGTTTTTATTGAGCGGTGCATCATATGTGCAATGTGAAGTAAAATAAAAATACATCATTAACAATGCCAATGCCAAATTTATTTTTCTGAATGAGTTAAGTTATCAATGTGTTTCCGTGGTAATATGATGTAGTAGATGTCAAGCATTTACGTGCTTTACTAGCTGCTTATTTCAATGTACTGATTTCTTAGTATCGAAGAATGAACCAAGATGTAAGGATCGTTGTTGCACATTTTGTTTGAAAGTAACCGAACTGAAGTCAACGTGGGATAGTGTAAATAGTTTTCGTGGTAATATGATGTAGTAGATGTCAAGTATTTACGTGCTTTACTAGCTGGTTATATCAATGTACTGATTTCTTAGTATCGAAGAATGAACCAAGATGTAAGGATCATTGTGGCAGAATTTGTTTGAAAATAATCGAACCGAAGTCAACGTGGGATAGCGTAAATAGTTTTCGTGGAAAATGATGTAGTAGATGTCGAGTATTTACGTGATTTACTAGCTGGTTATTTTAATGTACTGATT
The DNA here is from genome assembly GCA_033815515.1 of Cryptocheilus praepositus. Lineage (NCBI taxonomy): Eukaryota > Metazoa > Arthropoda > Insecta > Hymenoptera > Pompilidae > Cryptocheilus > Cryptocheilus praepositus. Next base: position 5,096,573 of record JAWWQZ010000285.1, read on the forward strand.
TCTTAGTATCGAAGAATGAACCAAGATGTAAGGATCATTGTGGCAGATTCTGGTTGAAAGTAACCGAACTGAAGTCAACGTGGGATAGTGTAAATAGTTTTCGTGGTAATTTGATGTGGTAGATGTCGAGTATTTACGTGCTTTACTAGCTGGTTATTTCAATGTACTGATTTCTTAGTATCGAAGAATGAACCAAGATCTAAGGATCATTGTGGCAGAATTTGTTTGAAAATAACCGAACCGAAGTCAACGTGGGATAGCGTAAATAGTTTTCGTGGAAAATGATGTAGTAGATGTCGAGTATTTACGTGATTTACTAGCTGGTTATTTTAATGTACTGATTTCTTAGTATCGAAGAATGAACCAAGATGTAAGGATCGTTGTGGCAGATTCTGTTTGAAAGTAACCGAACCGAACTCAACGTGGGATAGTGTAAATAGTTTTTGTGGTAATATGATATAGTAGATGTCGAGTATTTACGTGATTTACTAGCTGGTTATTTTAATGTACTGATTTCTTAGTATCGAAGAATGAACCAAGATGTAAGGATCATTGTGGCAGATACTGTTTGAAAGTAACCGAACCGAAGTCAACGTGGGATAGCGTAAATAGTTTTCGTGGAAAATGATGTAGTAGATGTCGAGTATTTATGTGCTTTATTAGCTGGTGGTTTCAATGTACTGATTTCTTAGTATCGAAGAATGCACCAAGATGTAAGGATCGTTGTGGCAGATTCTGTTTGAAAGTAACCGAACCGAAGTCAACGTGGGATAGCGTAAATAGTTTTCGTGGAAAATGATGTAGTAGATGTCGAGTATTTACGTCCTTTACTAGCTGGTTATTTCAATGTACTGATTTCTTAGTATCGAAGAATGAACCAAGATGTAAGGATCATTGTGGCAGATTCTGGTTGAAAGTAACCGAACTGAAGTCAACGTGGGATAGCGTAAATAGTTTTCGTGGAAAATGATGTAGTAGATGTCGAGTATTTACGTGCTTTACTAGCTGCTTATTTCAATGTACTGATTTCTTAGTATCGAAGAATGAACCGAGATGTAAGGATCGTGGTGGCAAATTCTGTTTGAAAGTAACCGAACCGAAGACAACGTGGCACAGTGTAAATAGTTACAGTCAGGGTGGATATCTGTCGGCAGGTACAGAGTAGTTACGGTTGCGAAAGCAATCGCGCGCGTGTTGAATACGCCGCACAGTGGTTAGAGACAGTGCGGGTGCATACAGGCTCGATTGCGCCAAGTGATGAGAGACACTAATGAGACGGACAGCGGTTGTGCATCACGGTGCTGCTGGCGTCGGCAATATGTCAAACAGATTTATGCGCCCTTACTGGAGTGGCAGATAAATAAATGTGCGGCTCATCCCGAAGCATTTTTATGGTGTTCGATTTTCCCATAACATTTTCGTTGTTGCTTGATTTGTCAGAAATAATATACTTTATGTAAATTCATATTATTCATTCGGTAAGCAAATTCTTAGTTTAAGAAATGAAATCATTAAGTCATTAGACTACAATTATCCATCGAGATTAATACTCGATTAATCTCGATGGATTTTTATGTTGTTCTATTTTCCCATAACATTTTTGGTTGTTACTTGATTTTTCAGAAACAATATACTTTACGGCAATTCGTATTATTTATTCGGTGAGGGAATTCTTACTTTAAGAAATGAAGCTAACAAGCCATTGAACTACGGTTACTCTGATCGTAGAATTTGTTTTGAAAAACTTTGGTGTTACTGCACTTATTTTCGTTATTCACGTTATTGTCAGAACACCATTCCGAAATAATAGTAACACTACATTCAATATCCCATTAATCTCGAAGCATTTTTAATTTGTTCCATTGTCCCATGACATTTTCGTTGTTGCGTAACTGTTCAGAAACAATATTTATAATTTACTTCAATTTACGTTATTCATTCGGTGAGCAGATCGTTATTTTAAGAAATTGCACCAACAAGCCATTAAACTACGGTTACTCTGATCCTAGAATTCGTTCCGTACAACTTTTACATCAACGCACTTATTTTCTTAACATTAATGTAATATTAACATCAACTCAAATCATTCATTCTGGGACTAGATTTTTCTTTAAGAACCCCGAATCAATAAGCCATGGCGCTTACCTCGGAGCTGAGAGTCGCGACATCCTGATGCAGCGTGGAAAACTGCGTGTCAAGTCTCTCGACCGATCCGCGTATGTGCTCCTCCATAGATTCTTGAGCCATTACTTGAGCCGCGCGTCCCCTCACCAAGACGCCCCTCCTTCTTCCGTCTCTATAGTCCTCCCTGGCGCACAGGGTGAAATGCACTTGATCGTTCGCACTCTATCTCTTTCTTTTCGCTGAACGAGAGGGCATTGAGCGAAGTTCTAAAGCCGTGTTGGGGCGACGGGGGAAGTTTGCCGTGGAGTGCCGGCGGTGTGCTCCGGGAAAAGAACATTCTAAGCCGGTAATTCACTTTGCGGCATCCACCGATATTCTGCGTATATCGAATGCGGAGCCTGAATGAGATTCTGTCATACTCGGAAAGCCTCCAGGCACGAAATCACGTTAACTTCCCCCGACGGATTTCTATCGCGTCGCCGGAATGAAAGGAAAGCACTGGCGTGTGGGGAATCCGCGCTTTCTGCGGACCCGCGGCTTACAAACGCGGAGATTTGATGAAGAATATCGCTTACCGGAACTTCGCGTGTCGCGGACTGCTGGACGTGTGCAGAGGAGACTTGTTGGGCGGCGACAAAGGGGAAGTCTCTCCTTCCTCGGGCACGTTTTCGTCGTCCTCGCTTATCGACGGTAGGGTCAGCGAGGGGCCATTCATGTCTGACTCTTGCTGAAAGTGCAGGTTTTCGCTTGATCAAGGCCGGTACGAACAAAGTTATTTCCGTTGGCGGTTATATTTAGATTCTCCGGCAGTGCGGCTCCGTAACTACAGAAGTTTCGGCGTGTAATATTCTGCAAAATTACCTCCGCCTCGTAGCCCTCGCGCAAGTTGTACGTTAAGTCGTGTTGTATGTCGTGGGCAAATTCGTGTTGGTACTCGGGATAAAGCCGGAGGACCTCCACTAAGCCCTGCATGTTTATGCACTTGAGATCGCAGTACGTGAGGGCTTTGACGTCGCAGCTTGATTTCACCACAACGTCAACCGAACCAGAACCACCGCCTCCGGTACCTCCGCCGTTGCTGCCGTGTTGAAGATGCACGTTTATGTCGCAGCCGACAAGATCACCCTTTCCTTAAAGGTAAGACGCCCCGTGTTCATTGTTCACTGTTTGCCGCTTAATTAGCCGGCCGTTTATAAACCGTAGAGCTGTTGGATTCTAACGAACTTCGGTAGGCATGCGCGCGTCTGTTTTTTAAATGTACTCACCCAAAATAGCGACGACCATGCTGTTTTGAACCACCTCCATAGATCCGTTGCACAAGTAATATATGTAAGATAACGCGTCGCCTTTGTGCATGAGGAACTCGCCGGGGGCGCAGAAATTGTTTCTGATATGTAATGAGAGCAGCTTCAGACAGCCCTGGGACGCAGCCTCGAATATTGGCAAGCTCAAGATTTCACGGTGTAAGTGCATCGAAACATCCCCCCTAAGCTCCTCCGGGAACTGTTTTAGGGTCTAGAACGAATTAATGCAATTTGCTTCGTCAGCCTCAAACGTATTGTCGCGGAAACAAAGGTGTCCTTGTGGCGCTGTACTCCAGTGCCGTGGAATATTTGGTTATTCAATTTTACATTCTGCGTACGTTAACAAGAGAGAGTACAGACCTGTATTTCGTACGCTATTTGATACTGACTTCATCGACTCGCGAAAGGGCAATTTGATAGTGGAACTTTCGAGCTTGAAAAATTGAACGGGTTGGATTCGGAATCAGGAAGTAATGGACTCTTCGAAATTTTCTGGCTTTGCCTGGAAATTTACCTCGTGCACGTCGATACCATGATTTAGGGACCACATCGTCTGGAAGTAGTCCTGCATTCGCTGTTTCAGCTCTTCCGGGATTTGGTGTAGGACAAGAAAATCCTTTAGGTCCCGTAACTTTGTCTGGTAGAGCGATCGTCTCGAGTACATTCTTTGAATAATTGCCGTCACGTTACCGAATACCACAGCATGCATCAATGCTGGAATGCAAACGGGGCGAACAATATTACGCTTTCTTGCATTTACTTTATAGCTTTAGACGTATCGCAAAACGCAAGATGTTTTACGTCTGCACTTTGCGTTGGCGATACGATATACGGTCAACTTAAAGTAAAATGTTTGACAGAAACGGATGATGGTATGGTTAGTATCGAACTTTGATGGTAAGTCTCTGGTTTGGGGTGCTTGAATCTATGAAGTTTTTGCTTATTTTTAGCAGAATTTTCTACCCCTGTTTAATATACAGTGATTCTAATTCGACCAGAAAACATTTGATTTTGAATCTATTATTCAAAACCTGTTTTTATGATTTATTTGTGCACGTATATATAAGTATATATATATATATACAGATATACATATATACATATATATATATATACATATCGAATATATATATGTATGTATTCGAAAGTAGTGCGACTTTTACTCTTTTGCTTCTGTGGTTCTGAATTTGTTTCAATAATCTTTCATATTTGAAACGAGTACATTTCTTGGAGTACATTCATTTTTTACGAAAGTGGAATTTATATTATATAAAAAGGGTCTTGACTTCTGTTAGGGTCTGTAAAGTTCAAACGGTCAATGCAAACCCATATTACGAAAACCGTGAGTAAAATATATGCGTGACTTATTACAAAGTAATTGTTTTATGGTATTATAATAGTGGTTAATAGATAAGGTACTGACCACCAATGAGCATTGTGCAAATGGAGAAGAACTTTTCCGAAAAAGTGTTCGCTGAAACGTTCCCAAAGCCAACGGACGTCAAGCTGCTACATGTGAAATATAGAGCTGTAATGTAGCTTTCTGTATGGGTTACGTTCTGTACAGAGATCTTCAATCTTTCAGCTAGAGTGTGGATCCAGCCTGCAACAAAGATTATACAGTGTGTGTAGCTGACGTTTGTATATCTCTCGCCTTATAATACAAAGGGCTTTATTTCTGATATTTAACGCAGCTTCATGTTTCATTTTAACGATGTCAGTTTCAATTTCGAAACATTCCCTTTTAATGCACCTATTTTATATGTCTTGCAATCCGTGATTACTGTTGTAGTGCTAATGAGGTAAACTATTTCTCGAGTATAGGACGGTTGTATTTCCCTGAAGGATTAAGTTTTAACCCGTTTTCGCTTTATAAAGCGAAAAAAATGTTTGCGTGAATAATATTAGTGATGTAGCCCGTTGGGAAATATGTGGGCGTATGGGTTCGATATGAAAATCTTTCTTGTCCGTTTCAATAGAATCTCAGGTCAACGAACTGATTTAAATTCTGCTTTTAACATACTCGATGCCACCGTCGTAAGAGTTGCATACTATTGAATTATTTCCTCGACGAACCTTTACTGTCTGAAGTGATATTACACTTGCCAGTATGTGACGATATAAAACACACTGCAATGTACTATAAAACGCGGAAATCAATTATTCATGATGGCCCTTAATTCACAGTTCAATTAACATTTTTCATAACTCGACAAGTCAAAAATTCAGAATACACTTTTTTTATGACACTGTATCTGAGAGAATTGAAGTGTTATGGGCATAAGTATTTTTCTTCTATTTTGATTAACATTTTCACTATAAATTAATCATTTTCTGTTTATATTATATATTACAGACCATTATGTAAAATCAGAGTTCTTATTCCAGATGTTGACGGACATTTGAAATTTGAACTATTCGCCAGTATGTGTACTTTATTGCGTAATATTACCAAAAGTTACTAAAGTCGCCGAATGGAAACCCCTTAAGAAAAAAGTTCGGTGGCTAAGTATAATCTAAACTTTCGTGAAAAGTATTTTCGACCTACTGTCCGAAGTTCTCCGAAGGCGGGTTCTTTGAAATTACGCCCAGGGGGCCAATCTGTAGGTCCGAACATGTGCGATGCTGGATATAAGACGGGTACCCATATATTCGTATGTCCCAAAGCAACAGGCGAGTCCCTTCTCACGGGTTACGACTTTTTTCGAGAACGCCAACGTTGTGCAAGAAAAACGAGAGTTCCCGCCTAGAAGACGCGCTATTTAAAGTTGGCGGGACCCGCGAATGGTCCTAAAAGTTTTCACATAAAATGTGAAACTTGATTACGCTGAGACCGTACAAAGTTTCGAATAGGCAAAGAAGGGAGAACGCATGGTTAATCAGAGAATTCAAATTCGTCGCTGCGTTTAACCCCTTGCACTATTTTCTCGAGTCTGACTCGTGGTGAAAATTTGAGGCCAAACTTGAATATCACGAGTCAGACTCGTGGTCTTAATCTCGGACCAAACAAGGTCTGAATGGGCTCTTATTATCTTTTCTTTCCTCTTCTTTATATGAATGGGTATTTTATATCTTGTGTCCGAATGCAGTTTACGTGCTACTTAGGATAAATTGTCGTAGCCCAGATAACATTTGAAAACTAAGTAAACATATGCATTCAGCGAGACGAAGAAAGCTTTAGTCGTTCTTCAGTTCTAACTATTCCATTACGCGAGGTGCACACGTTTCATACGGTCTTCCTCACAAATAGTAATATTCTTGGTCATTTTTAATTTTGTCAAACCCTCCAGCATGTATAAAAAAGGAGCAAAATGACTAAAAAAGCAAGTAGTTCGCGTGGAAGTAAGAGTAGTGGAAAGGCTTCCAATGTTTCAAGCAGTCAATCGATAGATATCGAAAAAATGATAAAAGTGATTAAATTCTAAAAACAATAAATATCTTATTCGTAGTAGAAGTGATGAATCGCGCAAGAATGGTAAATTGTATTCATTCAACAGTAGTGGGAACAAGTCTGTTTTGTCTTATTTATCGTTTGGCACTCAGATAAGTAATGGAAATCGTGTTTAACTGTTTAGAGTTATGACAATGTAATTTTACATGTTAGAAATGCGACACAATCAGAGCAAAGAAGAATGACTAAACACAGATCGTTTTTATGTTTACGTGTTTCAATAAAATCCATTAAGCTTTTTGATAAGAAATATATAAATGCATTAATTTCTTATCAATAAATAAAAATTGTTTAATTTTAAATAAACGTATTGCTTAGAACAATGTAAATTTTTTAGTTTTATACCACATTATGGGCCACCGGTCTGTTTTGTCTTATTTATTGTTTGGCCCGTATAGCCATCGATTTGGCATCAACGTTAAATCGACCATTCGGATGCATATGTTAGGCACGGCATCTTCCGAATTTCAGCATAATGCAAGGTTAATGTTCGATGTAATACTGATATGTTTTAGAAATGTGACACAATCTGTTTAGAGCATTGTGTCAGAAAAATGACTAAACATATTGCCCACATTTTGTGATACAGACGACTGCGCGACAACCGTTTTTATGTTTACCGTGTTTCAATCAAATCCATTAAGCTTTTTGATAAGAAACATATAAATGCATTAATGATACAACCCTCTAATAAATAAAAATTGAATGAATTTGAAACAAAATTTAAGTAATCACTTAAAACAACGTACAGTTCTTAGTTTCATATTATATCTTTTTGCCGACCGGAAGTCAAAAAAGTATGCGCAGAGTACCGGACCAATTTGACGAATTTGCTAAGGTTTGAGAGAAGCTCATAAAAAAGAAAATAAGAATAATGTTTACAGTGTCAGCCACCGATGGCTCCTTTGAAAGCAATAATCTTATCGGCCACGGAAGAATGTTAAAGTTTCCGTCCGACCATTCGTTCCATCCCTATTTACGCCTGAAAGGACATATTCGAGTAGAATTTCTAGTGGAATTGAACTCTTTTAGTGCCGACCAAAGTTAACGCTCACCACGGACGAATTTGTCGACGTTGGGAAAATCCGATAAGAATGATATTTAATGACGGAACTAGGCCCTGGCACCCAGGGTTATATTTTGGTTTTTGAAAATAGTAATCTTACCGGCCATGCGGAAGAATATTTCATCTTCCTTCCGTTCGTTCTATCCCTACTTTACGCCCGAAAGGACATATTGCGGGCAGAATTTCTGGTGGAATTTAACTCTTTTAGTGCCGACCGGAAGTGCCGCAAAAAAGTATGCGCAGAGTACCGGACCAATTTGACGAATTTGCTAAGGTTTGAGAGAAGCTCATAAAAAAGAAAATAAGAATGATGTTTGCAGTGACGGAACTAGGCCCTGGCACCCAGGGTTAGAGTTTAGTTTTTGAAAGCAACAATCTGACTGGCCACGCGGAAGCATATTTCTTCTTTCCGTTCCGTTCGTTCTTTCCCTACTTTACGCCCCAAAGGACATATTGCGGGCAGAATTTCTAGTGGAATTGAACTCTTTTAGTGCCGACCGAAAGTACCGTAGCTATGCGAAGAGTACCGGACCAATTGGACGAATTTGTTAAGGTATGGGAAAAGCTCACAAAAGAGGAAATAAGAATGATGTTTGCAGTGACGGAACTAGGCCCTGGCACCCAGGGTTAGAGTTTAGTTTTTGAAAGCAACAATCTTACTGGCCACGCGGAAGCATATTACATCTTCTTTCCGTTCGACCCGTTCGTTCCATCCCTACTTTACGCCCCAAAGGACATATTGCGGGCAGAATTTCTGGTGGAATTTAACCCTTTTAGTGCCGACCGAAAGTACCGTAGCTATGCGAAAAATACGGGACCAATTCGACGAATTTGCTAAGGTTTGGACAAAGCTCATAAAAAAGAAAATAAGAATGATGTTTGCAGTGACGGAACTAGGCCCTGGCACCCAGGGTTAGAGTTTAGTTTTTGAAAGCAATAATCTTACTGGCCACGCGGAAGCATATTACATCTTCTTTCCGTCCGACCCGTTCGTTCCATCCCTACTTTACGCCTGAAAGGACATATTGCGGGCAGAATTTCTAGTGGAATTTAACCCTTTTAACACGTTAGCTGCCGTGGGGGTCACCGGTGACCGGCGCAAGAGATTTGACTGAAGATCGAAAATATTCGCAATGAGTAGCAATAATTATTTTATAAATGCAGTTATTGTTAGAATAGTGATGCGATTCTTTGGCCTCCAACACTTGCACGTTATTTACATTTTGCATAATTCAGTTAAACGCTGTAGTATTTCATAGCATCGCCGGTCTAATACGGCAAAATACGCACGGCAGTCAACGTGTTAATGCCGACCGAAAGTACCGTAGCTATGCAAAGAATGCCGGACCAACTTCACGAATTTGCTAAGTCACAAGAATTTGGCTGATCGAGTCATCATATGCACATCTCTGTTTGCTCGGAACAAAATCGAGCCCTTCTTGAACCGGATGATAATTGGGGATGAAAAGTGGGTTACCTGCGAAAACATCGTAAGAAAAGGGCATATTGTGAACCCGGAAAACCTAGCCCTTCCACCGGTAAACAAAATTTGACTCTGAATAAGAGAATGTTGTATATGTATACAGTGGGACATTTCAGGGCCAATATATTATGAGCTTTTGAAATCGAATGTAAAGCTCAATTTGGAGAAGTATTGTCAGCAACTGGATAATTTATAGACAGCGGTCTAAGAAAAGAGGCCGGCGATATTCAATAGGAAGGACATAATAATGCCAGGCCACATGCTGCTTTAGGGACTCGTCAAAAAATTGCAGAACTAATATTGCAAAAGCAGAAATTGCAGAGGTTGGGATATCCTGTCGCATCCATCATATTTCCCGGACTTAGCACCCTCCGACTATCACTTGTCTATGTCCTTACAAAATTTTTTGAAGGACAAAGCATTCAAACATCAAGAAGATATCAAACAAGCACTGGTTCAATTTTTCGCATCAAAAAATGAAACATTTTTCAAAAATTATTTATTAAAGTTTATTGACAGTAATAAAAATTTGTATTTTGTTTTATTCCAAGAACGGACAGAACTTTCCGGTAGACCTAATATTTCATGTAAAGTATGAAATAAAAGTATATATCTTATGAAAGTGTATGTACGCTCTTCATACCCGAGCGTCCACTTTTCCAAAGCGTATATATATGGTATACGTATATGAATGGTCATTCGTCGGGGGCGTATATATACGCCCGTCCGAGCTAAAGGGTTAATGAACCGATTACTTACCCAGATCCCAATCTTTGTCGTTCCTCAATCTCTCCTTCTCGGCGATGACGTACCACAGGCAGGCGAGCCAATGGGCAACCAGGATGAAAAACAACATCAGCATTGTCAGTATGACCGCGCTGTATTGCGAATACCTGTCCATTTTTTGCAGCAAGCGCGCGAGTCTGAGCAACCTCGTGAGCTTTACCAGGTGAATGTTGCTGTGTCCTGATTCCTGCGGTGAAAAACTTGCGTTACTCCCTCTCGCTTATTTAGTGCCACTGACAAGTGCCACGGCAGATGCTTAATAGCGGCCTGCGTTATGTTTATCGTCGAATCAATTTGTTTGCCCGCACGCGGCGTGCAACTTCGGTATTGATCTACGCGAAAGCGGAGTGCATAAGAAGAAATTGCATTCGATTTGAGCTTGGAACTTTAACACAGAGTGCACGAAGCGTGAGTGATCGGTGGGATAGTTTGCCAAGATCAATTACGGTTCCTCACATTGCAGTGGGAAATTTGAAATTAGCTGTTACCGCCGAACTAATACCGGTGCTTATCCCGCGGCGAAGTTTTGCGCACCTCGTCTATGTCATTATACGGGTTACACCGCGCGGGGATCATAAGTGGCAAATTATTTTCTCGGCGGCATTCGGTCGTCGGCACACGTTTTATTGTCGGACTGGCGTCAGGCAATTTGCGCGCGGAATAATTGCAAATTTCAGAGTGGGGGGAGGGTAAAACTGTTTCTCTCTAATTGCTTTGTCGCTCGAATAGCTTCTGGTGCGTTGCATAAATTAATTTCTCTTTAGTTAGTTCAGGCCGGGTATATCGTTTCCGTGTAATGGCCTCCCCGTACACGTTCATGCGAATATTTACGTCACATTTCGTTAATACGATCGTTACCGGGTCAATAATACGAATTCCTAAAGAATCGAATTTCCTGCTGAATAACTTATTGACTTGAAACCGAATTTTTCGGCACACCTACCGGCGCATTTCTAGCTTTCGTTTTATCCGCGCTAAATATTGATCCAGGAAACGTATCAGTACCCTGCGGCTGGGGGTTAGAATACGGTCACGGTATCCCTGCTTGTCGTAAAAGACCACTAATAGGGCAATCGGATTAAATACTGATTTCACGAAGGGCCTTCAATCATCCCCATAAGACATTTATGCGACAGTCGACAAACCCGTGGTATTAAAACTACGGCCGATTCGAGCGAACTGCACATTACCCATGTGACTCTAAAATTGACGTGCTTTGAGCTACGACTGAAACACGCTGTCTATTAACACTTTGCGGACCAGGCATTCTATTGTTAACCGTACCCAGTGGCCGGATATTTTTTTGCGTCAAATATCTTTAAATTAGTGATGATTTGTTAGTAGTTAACACGTTGACTGCCACGGTGGTCACCGGTGACCGGTGCAAAACATTTGACTAAAAATGCAAAAAATTCGCAATGAAGCCTGTTTGGAATCTTGTAAAAGCAATTTCTATTGGAACGGTGCATTCTAATAGAGCAAAATACGTTTGGCAGTCAACGTGTTGAAGATCATTGTCCCGTGAAATATTTATTTTTAACAACTGTTAAAAAAAATAAATGTATTTTTAATATGAATTTTGAATAGGTGGAGACCAAAGAATCGTGCATTTGTTAATTAACATTGCAAACATCTCTTTTTTTAAAGTATGATATTTCGTAAAACATGACACTAAGTGAAGTGGAACACGACAAAGTCCTCACAAATATTCATATTCTCGTCATCACTTGATGTATCCGTTAAACTGTCCGCAAATATTTCTGTAACATTGCTAATCGTTTTGTCGCTATCCATATTTCAGAGCTTCAAATAATTAATTCGCAACACAAATTACGAAAACTGCGGCTGACAATCACGTAGCAACTGTGTGATATCTCGTCACCTGCCTCAAACGACAGAATATGCAAGACGATATATCTCGTCAATGGCCCCGAACGACGAAACAGCAATGACGAGATATCTCGTCATCCGTCCGCAAAGTGTTAACGTCACCCACGAACTGCAACATGACAGTCTTCTTAGCTGTCTATCAACAAGTTAGTTTCACCGGCAGTGTTACATCATTCTCTTACTTCGTCTAACAATGCAGATAATTACACGGACCCGCACCTCGCAAACTCACGTCGACCGATGATTGAACCATTCATCGAACCGCTCACTCGATGAAGTTCAGGAAACGAACGCCGCGATCCCACGAAAACAGGCCGCGATCGAATATCGTATCGCGCGTCTCTCCGCGATAATGCAGTCGACCTTCGGCAAACGAACTCCATTCATGACGTACGTCGACGGGAACCCGTCTTGATTTTGGACCCGTCGGAATTTCTCGTCAATTGCCTTTTGCGCGGCAGACGCGATCTTCACACGGGATTTCCGGCTGCGAACGGCGGTATTGACATTCAGAGACGAGAGGGCTTTTGAAGAGTTCAGATGCCGTCGCAAGAAAATGAGATGGTGACAGCAAGAAGGAGGAGGAGGAGAATTTGCATACGGAACGACACGGCTTGTTTAGCTTCTCAAAGTTTTATAATGCTTGTTTTAGAAGATTCTAGCTAACGAACCCATTGACGAGACATGCCAAAAGGAAGTGTAATTAGCTCGCGAAGAGAAGAGGCAGGGGGGGGGGGGGGGGGGTAGGTAAGCATCGCTGCAATGCGAATTTAGCAAAGTCAACTTTCAGTGTACCCTAGAGAGGAATATTTCGTATGGAATTATTTTCGTAACAATTACGTTTATTTACCGGCCAGCCCGGTGTGCATTGTACACTTGAATTTTATTGTCGGATATCGAATTTTATTCGTTATTAACACTTTGACGTCCGCGTATTTCAGCTAAATTTTTATGTTTGGCGCCGGCGAAATTGCCATGAAATTCTTAATTTTCATAGACGTTTTTTAGAAATCAGATGTAATATAGGTTCTAAGTATAATAAAAAAACATTTAAACACCCAAGTTTTATATTATTACAAAAACGAAAGGCACAAAAGGTGTTTTTTATGGGTTTTTGGCCTTAAAGGCAGCACAGATTTGGTTCATCTGTTACTTTTCAATTGTAACAAAATGACACCAATGGGGTGTCACCGACCGTCAAGTGATACTTTGCGAATGACACTAATGTGGTGTCACCGGACGGCAAAGTGTTAATTAATGGAATTGAGACCGACTGTTTATGCACAAGTGTGCATTGGACACTTGAATTTTATTGTCGGATATCGAATTTTATTCGTTATTAACACTTTGACGTCCGCGTATTTCAGCTAAATTTTTATGTTTGGCGCCGGCGAAATTACCATGAAATTCTTAATTTTCATAGACGTTTTTTTAGAAATCAGATGTAATATAGGTTCTAAGTATAATAAAAAAACATGTAAACACCCAAGTTTTATATTATTACAAAAACAAAGGGCACAAAAGGTGTTTTTTATGGGTTTTTGGCCTTAAAGGCAGCACAGATTTGGTTCATCTGTGACTTTTCAATTGTAACAAAATGACACCAATGGGGTGTCACCGGCCGTCAAGTGATATTTTGCGAATGACACTAATGTGGTGTCACCGGACGGCAAAGTGTTAATTAATGGAATTGAGACCGACTGTTTATGCACAAGTGTGCATTGTACACTTGAATTTTATTGTCGGATATCGAATTTTATTCGTTATTAACACTTTGATGTCCGCGTATTTCAGCTAAATTTTTGTGTTTGGCGCCGGCGAAATTGCCATGAAATTCTTAATTTTCATAGACGTTTTTTAGAAATCAGATGTAATATAGGTTCTAAGTATAATAAAAAAACATTTAAACACCCAAGTTTTATATTATTACAAAAACAAAGGGCACAAAAGGTGTTTTTTATGGGTTTTTGGCCTTAAAGGCAGCACAGATTTGGTTCATCTGTTACTTTTCAATTGTAACAAAATGACACCAATGGGGTGTCACCGACCGTCAAGTGATACTTTGCGAATGACACTAATGTGGTGTCACCGGACGGCAAAGTGTTAACAGAACAGCGGTAAGTTCAATGGGATAACGTAGTTTTACACGAATAAATTGTACGTTCATCAATTTTAGATAGTCGGCATAAATTACGGGTAAAAGCAGACCTATCGTTTTTAAGGGTTTTTAAAACGAAGTATTCGAAGGTATGCGCGTGGGATTGGTTGGGACCTGTTGTGTAAGGGAAAAGAATAACGTACGACGCAGCGTATTGAACGGGAACCGTATGAAATTTTCTCTTTCCCGTGGAAGGACGCGTACACGTGCAGGCAGACAATGGAACGGGCCTCCGAAGGGCGTTGATTAGTTCTCTGAGTTCTCTCAAAAGTCGAGCGTGAAAGGGCGTCAAGGCAAATGTACGCGTGCACTGTGCGATTTTGTCCTCGGCGTATCGACACCGCGTTTCCCGCAACTTCCGTCCAATTGTAAATCCACAGTATATGTAACTGTACTTTATCCGTGTCACGGGACACTTAGCCATTCTATTTTTAAACACATTTTACAAACCGTGTTTAATTATTGCGAGTCAATGATGATATTTGGTCCTCGGCAAAACGCGTGTTGATAGCGATTTCTTGAGAATAAAAGGCTTTAACTAGTTGCAGGACGAAAATGGCAAAAATGGTAAGAACAATGATCAACTTCAGAAATGGAATTATGTGCAGTTTCAGCGACTCTGTAGACAAATCAAGGAATAGGCAATGAGAAATTCTGAATACGGTTAATTTATGGTACTCGAAATTATAGCGATTTTTTTTTTCATTTTAATATTCAATTTACTTCAACGTTAGAATCTATATAGGCGATAAATAATCGATACGCAACCACTCTACTTTATATCGCACAATTTCAGCGATTCTGCACATAAATCACATAATAAGCAATGAGAAATTTTGAATACAGTTAATTCGTGGTACTCGAAGTTATGGCGATTTTTTTTTCATTTTAATATTTAGTTTACTTCAACGTTAGAATCTATGTAGGCGATAAATAATTGATACGCAACCACTTTATTTTATATTGCACAGTTTCAGTGATTCTGCACACAAATGACGGAATAAGCGATGGGAAACTTTGAACATAGTTAATTTGTGGTATTCAAAGTTACGATTTTTTTTCACTTTAATATTCAATTTATTTCAACGTTAAAATCTATGTAGGCGATAAATAATCGATACGCAACCACTTTATTTTATATTGCACAGTTTTAGCGACTCTACATACAAATCACGTAATAAGCAATGAGAAATTCTGAATACAGTTAATTTGTGGTACTCGAAGTTATGGCGATTTTTTTTTCAATTTAATACTCAGTTTATTTCAACGTTAGAATCTATGTAGGCGATAAATAATCGATACGCAACCACTTTATTTTATATTACAGTTTCAGTGATTCTGCACACAAATGACGGAATAAGCGATGGGAAACTTTGAATACAGTTAATTTGTGGTACTCGAAGTTACGATTTTTTTTTTCACTTTAATACTCAATTTACTTCAACGTTAAAAGCTATGTAGGCATAAATAATCGATACGAAACCACTTTATTTGATATTTCACAGTTTTAGCGACTCTACACACAAATCACGTAATAAGCAATGAAAAATTCTGAATACAGTCAATTTGTAGTACTCGAAATTAAGGCCTTTTTTTTCTTTTGTGTTAATGTTCTGTACATCAACGTATATATCGGTGTCATCGATATGTAACCACTTTGTTTTTATTGCGGATTATCATTTATTCAGCTCAAAGCTGCAGTTGAACTCAGTAAGTGTCCCGTGACTGCGGTGTACTAGGAAACGCGCATCAGATGTACGTCCGCGTACACCTGCAAGTAAATATGCACATGCGATGATAAGGGAACTCGCAATCGGACGGCTTTTCGCAGTCAACGTTCGTTTCGACCGTTATCAGATAATAACGCCGGAGAATAATGCCCTGCGTTTCACCTCCGGGGGAAATGTCGGGCGAAGTAGGTTAATTGAGTCGAAATTTCGAGGCTGTTCGCGGGCATTATTACTCCTGCATTACCGGCAATCGCCGATCGACTTTTCATGCAATGAATCGATATCGAAGCAATATTGGGCCGGATGCCACAAAAAAGGTGATCTTCGTGCGCCGTTACGAACTCACCTTTGTACTTGTGCACGCTTTCTACACTTTGAAATTTGCATTGCACGATGTGAAGCACGTGGCGCTTTTAATGCATAGGTGCGAGATTATATCGGAATATATGTGTAAGGTGTGCACGAATCAATTTTCACCTACTTCTAAGTCCTTTAAGGAGTTGCGATTGGAAGAGCGGGAAATCAGAGTTTACAAAATTGGTCATTTCTTCATACGTTGGCATTAAATATATACATTCATACGATATGCGACAAAGACTTTGTCGATTCTTTGTTTTGAAATTGTTTAGCGATCGATACGTCTAAGAATGAAATACTGACCTCACCACTGTAAACATCGGAAGCGTAGAGGAAATCGAATGGCAGAGCTGCCACAAGGTCGACAACGAACCAGCTTTTCAAATAATTCAATGCGATGCTTTTGCTGTTGCTCACGACCTCGCCCTTTCTGCTCACGTAGGTCGTTCTGAAGTTCAGCACGATATCTGTGAAAGCAGGGAAAAGTCTGTACGTCGAAAGTCCATTAACCGTATAATGTTAAAAAGTGACATCGTGTGGAGGTATAATATGTCGTCATAAATGTCCCCGGGTTCGCGCGAATTCCGATCTCGCTTTTGTGGGGAGGTGAAAGCTGTCAGTGGACAGCAATAATGGGGGGAGTGAAAATATTTTCTATTTTTCTCCACGCTATAGAGTCATCGTAGGCGTGCATTGTTTTTGCTTCACGCCACTTTCGCGCACGCTACACCTGGAAATTTATCGGCACGCTCGTTATTGGCTATCGAGAGCCCGGCAATTAAACTTTGAATTTGCAGCGTACGCGAACCTATCGAAACGAGTCCCCTTCCCGTAAATTCGCCTACGCGCCTTGGTTACGTCCTTTCAGAGGTAGTCCATTATGACTTTATCTGCCATTAACACGTTGACAGCTGTGGTGGTCATTGATGACCGGTGCAAAAGGTCTCACGGAAAAATACAAAAATACCCAATCGGTATCATTTATAATTTTGTAAATGCAATTGATATTAAATAGTGATGCAATTCTTTGGTCTCCGATGCCTTCGCATTATTTTCATATTGATGACCGGCGCAAAAGGTCTGACGGAAAATTAAAAAAATATCCAATCGGTGGCATTTATAATTTTGTAAATGCAATTAATATTAAATAGTGATGCAATTCTTTGGTCTCCCATGCCTTCGCATTATTTTCATATTGATAACCGGCGCAAAAGGTCTGACGGGAAATTACAAAAATACCCAATCGGTAGCATTTATAATTTTGTAATGCAATTAATATTGAATAGTGATGCAATTCTTTGGCCTCCGATGTCTTCGCATTATTTTCACCTCGGTCACTGTAACAAAAGGTCTCACAAAAAATTGAAAAAATACCAGATCGGTAGCATATATAATTTTGTAAATGCAATTGATATTAAATAGTGATGCAATTCTTTGGTCTCCGATGCCTTCGCATTATTTTCACATCGGTGACCGTAGAAAAAGGTCTCACAAAAAATTGAAAAAATACCAGATCGGTAGCATATATAATTTTGTAAATGCACTTGATATTAAATAGTGATTCAATTCTTTGGTCTCCGATGCCTTTGCATTATTTTCACATCAGTGACCGGCGCAAAAGGTCTGACGGGAAATTCAAGAAATATCCAATCGGTAGCATTTATAATTTTGGAAATGCAATTAGTATTAAATAATGATTCAGTTCTTTGGTCTCCGATGCCTTTGCATTATTTTCACATATGTGACTGTAGCAAAAGGTCTCACAAAAAATTCAAAAAATATCCAATCGGTAGTATTTATAATTTTGTAAATGCAATTAATATTAAATTTTAATTTTGCAAAAGCAATTAATATTAAATTTAAATTTTGTAAATGCAATTAATATTAAATTTAAATTTTGTGAATGCAATTAATATTAAATGTTAATTTTGCAAATGCAATTAATATTAAATTTAAATTTTGCAAAAGCAATTAATATTAAATTTAAATGTTGTAATTGCAATTAATATTTAATTTAAATTTTGTAAATGCAATTAATATTAAATTTAAAATTTGCAAATGCCATTAATATTAAATTTTAATTTTGTAAATGCAATTAATATTAAATTTAAATTTTGTAAATTCAATTAATATTAAATTTTAATTTTGTAAATGAAATTAATATTAAATTTTAATTTTGCAAATGCAATTAATATTAAATTTAAATTTTGTAAATGTAATTAATATTAAATTTAAATTTTGTAAATGCAATTAATATTAAATTATAATTTTGCAAATGCAATTAATATTAAATTTTAATTTTGTAAATGCAATTAATATTAAATTTAAATTTTGTAAATGCAATTAATATTAAATTTAAATTTTGTAAATGCAATTAATATTAAATTTTAATTTTGCAAATGCAATTAATATTAAATTTAAATTTTGTAAATGCAATTAATATTAAATTTAAATTTTGAAATGCAATTAATATTAAATTTAAATTTTGTAAATGCAACTAAAATTAAATTTAAATTTTGCAAATGCAATTAATATTAAATTTAAATTTTGTAAATGCAATTAATAATAAATAGTGATTCAATCCTTTGGTTACCGATACCTTCGCATTATTTTAATTTTGCACGATTCAATCATATTGTGTAGTACTTCATCACGTTGCGGTTTTATATAGTAAAATACGCACGGCAGTCAACGTGTTAATAACGCCTAACCAGCGAATTGCAGTGTTTCAAGCTATGCGTCACACGTATGAAAGCTCAGCTACGTTTACGCGTACGCAACAGCAAAACTTTCGGCCGGTGTAGAAATGTCGATTCTGGAAACTGTTTAATTGATCCTCTGGTCGAGAAGGGAAACTGAGCCGGGTCCGTTTCTCCACATCCACTTTGGTTTCTCTGTGTCGAGGAAACGCATCGCGCAACAACTTCGTGAACGCAGCGAAATCCTTTTAATCCTATTCGCAAATCGGATTCAGGACGGAATTTGTGCGCATCCTGTGCATCCTTCGCCGTACGCAACTTAGTCTGCCCGGAAAACTGGAGCGGCTTCCAGCAAACTTTCCAAGCTTTCGAACGATTCGCCCTCCCCGATGCGACGCTATTTCGTTGATGATAATATTTCCGAACCTATCGGAGTCTTGGAAAGTGCATCAGGCAGGACTCTGCGTTTTCGATCATCCCAAAGCATATCGAAATAACTAGTGTAGGGATATAAGATGTTAAGTGTCGTCGAAGCGGGATGCGGAATTATATTGAGTTGAATAATTTATTTGAAGATAAATACCACTAATACAGTAGAAGCACTAATGTATACATATAAATATAAAATGAAAGTAAAACTATGGCAATTTGACTTCTATTCGGTAAACGGCAAGAAAACGTATCTATACTGGACTGAACTACACTCTGAACTTGACTGACCTAAACTGAACTATAACTTAAAACTCTGATCTATTACTGAACTCGCGTCCCAAACCGGGCCGCCTTTTATACGGACCTCTACCGCCTTATTTTAATCCGGGCCCGATGGCCCAACGACAGTTTTATGCGACGCATCTACGGCCGTTTTCCTGATGCTACACTAGGAAACGTAAATAATTTGCGTTACAGTCGAATAGCATGAAATTATAAACATGTAACGCTATATCTTTCCTATAAACGCGTAGTTTGGAGGGTCTTCCTTACGATCAGACTCGTGTTACGGCTGCTTCGTGAATCGGGTTTATTCGAAAGAGTACCAGGGAATTCAACGTATCACAGAATTAGCCGAGTTCCCCCTATAAGCGCGAACTTTAACGATATCGTTTCGTTCGTCCGTTATTAAGCAGGATTCCTAGGGGTTGTCGTTGGCGAACCGTAACTCGTTAATTACGCGTCCTTAGTGCTAGGCAAAATGTAATCGCAACCCGATAGAGGCGGCAAAAAGGGAGCGCGGCAATTTTTGCGACATGCGACCTAGTTAAAGTCAACTCGCATCGCGCGGTCGCTAATTTTCACCGGGACACGTTTTATATTAACGTTCGCGTGCATGAGATACGCGCTGATCGATTTTAACCTCCCCACGGTTTTTTTCAATTCTTCGCGCGCATTCTGTCACTGCTTTTTTCGTTTTATCAACGAGCGGGAGAAACAGAGACTTTTATTGCGATATCTGTTGCATCGCTGCCCGTAGCATTTGCTTTTAACCCCTCGCCGTACTTTGACGAGTTCGACTTGGAATGAGAAATTCGGGCTAAACGTGAATATCACGAGTCAGGCACGTAGGCGTGATTTCATGTCAAACATGAATATCACGAGTCTGAGACGTGACCATAATTTATGTATTCTATCAGAAATTTATACATGGAAAACATAAATTAAATTATTTTTTAAAAGCTTTTCGTTCGAGTTAAATTGAATTTCACAAGAACACCATAGCATGAAGTTAACACGTTGACTGCCGTGCGCATTTTACTACATTAAAACTGCAACGTGGTGAAGTGCTATAGAATATGATTGAGTTGTGCAAAATGAAAATAATGCGAAGGTATCGGAGGCCAAAGAACTGAATCACGATTTAATATTAATTGCATTTACAAAATTATAGATTTACCAATTGGGTATTCTTTGAATTTTTTATGAGACCTTTTGCGCCGGTCACTGATAACCAGTAAATGTGTTAACCGATGCCAAACGTAATACTACGTAAAACTAATGACTGTTTTATTAAATTAACCGACAATTCGGTAATTCGCGCCGCTTATCCAACCTCGACATGTCACTATTTCGTTAAGTGTTGCAGTCAATGTGTTAAAGACTGCGGTGTGGTACATTTGGAAATGTAATGCGATGAAATACTGCAGAGTATGATTAAATCGGGCAAAATGAAGGTAACGCAGAGTTGTTAGAAGCCAAAGTATTGAAGCACCGTTCCAATATTAATTGCTTTTACAAGATTGCAAATAGGCTTCATTCCGAATTTTTTGCATTTTTAATAAAATCTTTTCCGCCGATTACCGGTCACAACTGTGACAGTCAATGTATTAAAGAATTACGATGTGGTACATTTGGAAATGTAATGCGATGAAATACTGCAGAGTAAGTTTAAATCGTGCAAAATGAATGTAACGCAGAGTTGTTAGAAGCCAAAGTATTGAAGCACCGTTTCAATATCAATTGCTTTTACAAGATAGCAAATAGGTTTCATTGTGAATTTTTTGCATTTTTAGTCAAATCTTTTGCCCCGGTCACCGCGTATTTTGCTATTAAAACCGCCATGCGATGAAATATAGCAGAATATGATTAAATCGTGCAAAGTGGAGGTAATGCAGAGTTGTTAGAAGCCAAAGTATTGAAGCACCGTTCCAATATTAATTGCTTTTACAAGATTGCAAATAGGCTTCATTCTGAATTTTTTGCATTTTTAATAAAATCTTTTCCGCCGTTTACCGGTCACAACTGTGGCAGTCAATATATTAAAGAATTACGATGTGGTACAGTTGGAAATGTAATGCGATGAAATACTGCAGAGTAAGATTAAATCCTGCAAAATGAAGGTAATGCAGAGTTGTTAGAAGCCAAAGTATTGAAGCAGCGGTCCAATATCAATTGCTTTTAAAATATTGTAAATAGGCTTCATTGCGAATTTTTTCCAATTATAGTAAAATCTTTTGTGCCGGTCAATGTGTTAAAGAATACGGTGTGGTACATTTGGAAATGTAATGCGATGAAATACTGCAGAATATGATTAAATCGTGCAAAATGAATGTAACGCAGAGTTGTTAGAAGCCAAAGTATTGAAGCACCGTTTCAATATCAATTGCTTTTACAAGATAGCAAATAGGTTTCATTGTGAATTTTTTGCATTTTTAGTAAAATCTTTTGCCCCGGTCACCGCGTATTTTGCTACATTAGAACCGCCATGCGATGAAATATAGCAGAATATGATTAAATCGTGCAAAATGGAGGTAATGCAGAGTTGTTGGAAGCCAAAGTATTAAAGTACCGTTCCAATATCAATTGCTTTTACAAGACTGCAAATAGGCTTCATTGTGAATTTTTTGCATTTTTAGTAAAATCTTTTGCGCCGGTCACGATGACCACCACGGCAGTCAACATGTTAAATGCTGTACAGCTATTTGACAGGCAGTCACAAGACATCATTTGTTTGAAGTTCCAACAAAATGTCTCCGCCATTTCAGCTCATTTTTTGAACATTTCTGCGCATCGCCCGGGCCCAAATCCTTCCGAGTTAAACGGCAAGGGGTTAATGCCTTTTCATGCACTCTTTTAGCAGTCAATTATATTTCAGTTCGATGACGAGTACGCACGAGCACAGTTTCCTTTTGACGGTGCAGCTTCTATCAGACCTCCGTGTGGCGTTATTTGTATAAGTTATTTTTCTTGCTAAAGTGCCACTCGCCTTTCCGGCCTATTTGCCTTCTCCC
The DNA here is from genome assembly GCA_033815515.1 of Cryptocheilus praepositus. NCBI lineage: Eukaryota > Metazoa > Arthropoda > Insecta > Hymenoptera > Pompilidae > Cryptocheilus > Cryptocheilus praepositus. Next base: position 5,119,346 of record JAWWQZ010000285.1, read on the forward strand.
GCCTTTTCGCTTTCTTATCTCAGCGATGTTCTGCGCGCTCGTTCCCGTTCGTTCTCTCAAAGAGCATCGAGGTCCTCTGAAGAGTTTCTCGCGTAAGAAGGCACTCTATTCAAGCCATCTTGTTTGCGCGTAAGGCGAGACGGAACTTAGTTGGTCCGGCGTCATCATCACTGCGTTTCGTCTTGCGGAGGGGTCGCATTATAGTCGCGGCAGTAAATAAACACATCTTGTGTAGAGAGGCATAGTTCGCTGCGTTAGCATCTGGGCAGAGAGCGTCTCGAGTGGAACGAAAAAGTATTGGGTTGGCATCTAATTTCGTGCGACCTATTTATATCGCGAAATCATGTATTCGCACGGAGAACATCAAACAATCAATCAGTGATACGATCTCCTCAATTATTTACGATTGCATGTCAATGTTCGGACAGTTTTCCATTTATTACTTTTTCATCTGAATCGGCCGTCAAGAGGGCGGTATATGGTCATATAAAAATTGTTATTCCTGAAGCGTGGAAACTGTTTTCGAGTTGTTCATTCAACGATAAAGCTCTCTCCGTATATAGCTCGAATATTTCGGGTAGCTCCTACAGCATCGGTTTCGTCGATTAAACTTGCAAAACAAGAAGACGTAAAAAATGCTCCCTGTCCTCAACTCAACCGTAAATAATGTTGTTTTTAGGAACTGTTCGCCATTAACTAAAGAACAAAACAATGGATATTCTGATAGCGCAAGATCGGCTAAATAAACGAGTATGTTAAATGAGGTGAAAATGGAACAGTAAACACTAAAAATTCTTGAACAAATAAAACATCTTCTCAGTACTAGCAGATATACAGGTCAGCGCGCGAAAAAGCTGAAGTACCCAACTAAAATTACATGATCCCGGTTTCGGTGAAACTATCCGCTCGAGTCGTCAAGTGAATAAAGAAAACGGACCCACGAATATTCTTGCCGGACTGAATTGTCGTCCTGGGACGAGGTCAATCGATGCATCGCGAGATTTTAGCCTCTCTTTAAGGCGAATGGCCACGATTGGACACCGGGCAGCGTTCCGTTTATTTCCGAGCCGTGTGTTTCTGGTGCCGGTTCGATATTTTCGTGAAGCTTGACCCGCTGTAAATTCTGCATCGATGCTCTGAACCGGTCTGATCAATAGCCCGTGACGTTCCCCGCTCGCGGCTAACGTTCGTTCGCGGTAAATTAACAGTAAGGGGGATGCATACTTTCGGTACATCGAATTCCTTTATTGCGTGCCGCTGGTGAAAGGGCGCCGATCGATTGCATTACGACAGCGAGAATGGAAATTTCCGCTGCGCCCGCCACGTAAGAAACCGATATTGCGAGTGTGTTATCGGAAAATCCTGGTGCCGTTGCAGTATCGTACATTTTTTTTACGGATCTCATCCCATTACCGGTATGGTACGGCAGTAATTTCGGGAGGTCGGCAGTTTTCGAGAATGCGCGAGGTTAACACGTTGAGCGCCACACGTATTTTTAAGGAAATCCTAGTCAGGCCACGCTGCTTAGAAGCGTTCGTATTGTGTTATAGCAATGCATTAACTTTAACGAGAATGATTAATTTATTTTCGATGATGTAAATATATTAGGGCCATTGTTAAAATAAATATCAGATGATGTTATGATAATTCTAAATGACAATAAAATTACATTCATTCAACGCATAATGCTCCAACACATTTTGTATTTTTCCGTTATAAATATGATTTACAAATCGACGTACACAATTCCTGCGCGATATGACAATGTAATATATACATTTTAGTGTGACACAATCTTAGAGCAATGGCCAGCAAAATGTAAACAGATTGACATTTTGTGATACATGTAAATATATTAGGGCCATTGTTTTTATGTTTAGTAGAAGATGTTTCAATAAAATCCATTAAGCTTTGGGCATTCATAAGAAATCTGAAGTTTGTTTTGTCTTGTTTACCGTTGGCCCGCTCAATAAGATTTCATCGAAATCGATCTACGGCCGGAATTCTGTTTAGGTTATGACAATGTAATAGATATATTTTAGAAATGCGACACAATCTGGTAGAGCAATGGCCAGAAAAATGACTAAATGTATTGCCACATTTTGTGATACATGCGAAGGACAACTGTTTTTATGTTTACCGTGTTTCAATAAAATCCATTAAGCTTTTTGATAAGAAATATATAAATGCATTAATGATATAATCCTGTAATAAATAAAAATTAAGTCAATTTTAAACAGGTTTTCAGTAATTACTTAAAATAACGTAAAAATTTCATATCATATCTTACACGTCATAATGTGCACCGGTCTGTTTTGCGCTTGTTTACCGTTTCACCGTTCAATAAGATTTCATCGAAATCGATCTACGACCGATTCGACGTTATGACAATGATGATATATTTTAGAAATGCGACACGTTCGGTACCGATTGTGTTCTAAACATGTTCTGTCACAATTTTCATCACTGAATTCAATGTATTATGGCACGTGTTTCAATAAAATTCATAAAAGCTTTTTGATAAGAAATATATAAATGCATTAATGATATAATCCTCTAATAAATAAAAATTAAGTGAATTTTAAACAAATTTGAAGTACTCACTTAAAATAATGTAAATTTTTTAGTTTCATATCATATCTTACACTGTCATAGTTGGCGAATATATTTGTCTTGTTTACCGTTGGGCTAATTAAAAATCCGAAATCGAATGTAATAGTTTAGGTTATGACAATGTAATAATATACATTTTAAATAATACACAATTGATAATTGATAATTGCCAGAAAAATTACTAAACATATTGTCACATTTTGTGATACATGCGAAGGACAACCGTTTTTATGTTTACCGTGTTTCAATAAAATTCATTAAGCTTTTTGATAAGAAATATATAAATGCATTAATGATGCAATCCTGTAATAAATAAAACTTATGTAAATTTTAAATAAGTCTTCATAATATACCATTAAAATAAAAACATGTATAATTGCACGTAATTGATAATACGCGCATTTTTACGTTTCGCCGTTCAATCCATTACTTTTCACCCCTGACCGATTCGACGTATCAATGACGCTGGCGTGTCAGCAGCTAGATCGTTCGGTACCGATTGTGTTCAGTGTTCTGTGGACAATCTTCATCACTGAATTCAATGTATTCGGCACGTTGCCAATTTGATATCTAAAGAGACCGCGTAACGAAAAGTCAGTAGGTCGAACGCCGATAATTGATAATTGGAGCGTTTACACTTGAAAATTTCAACGCGAAAAGCTTGAAGTTCGCAAAACGATATATTAGGCATAGTTGGCGAATATATAAGGCGTAATTGGGCAATTAAAAATCCACGGAATGTAATAGTACGTTACAATAGTGTATAATATACCATTATTAAATAATACACTAATTGATAATTGATAATTGATAATACACTAATTGATAATTGATAATTGGAGCGTTTACACTTGAAAATTTCAACGCGAAAAGCTTGAAGTTCGCAAAACGATGTATTAGGCATAGTTGGCGGATATATAAGGCGTAATTGGGCAATTAAAAATCCACGGAATATAATAGTATGTTATAACAGTATATATATACCATTATTAAATAATATTATAAATAATGATAATATGATAATACACCGTTCATCTACTAATTGATAATTGATAATTGCGAAACGTTTCGAATTGAAAATTTCAACGCGAAAAGCTTGAAGTTCGCTAATATCGATGATTAGTAAGGGTGTTAATTGGTCGATATATAAGGTGTTATTGGAACTCACCGATAATTAAAAATCCGACCGGAATCGTAATAGTACGTTACAATGTGTGTTAATATACCATTATTAAATAATACACTAATTGATAATTGATAATTGATAATACGCCGTAATTGATAATTGATAATTGGACGTTTGATGGAAACGTTTTGTCATTCTGGAAAAGCTTGAAGTTGCGTGGAATGCAGAACGATGTATTGAAACAGTGGCGGATATATTTGTGCCCTCAATTTCTTGCGTCTCCACCGCAACACGCGTTCAATGAATCGTTTGTTCGTGATGTAGATACAGAATGAGTTGCCTATGTGACGATATTAAATACGGGAGAGTTTCAAAAAGCCATTGCACGTGCTGAAGAAAGATATATTTTATTGTGGCAATATTAACCCCTTTAGACCCGATTTTTTTTTCATTTATGAAAAATTATCTTTTGTACTAAAATTAACTTAATTCATGTGAATGAAGGGAACAATATACTTTTTACAGAAATATTTATTTATAATTTGTAAATTAACATTTTAATGGACTTATGGTCCTTACGCGAAATTTGTAACATTAAGTATATAATCCGTTATGAGAAATATTTGTATAAAAGAATAAAATTCGTATTCGTAAAAATAATATACGTAATGTGACGATATTAAATATGGGAGTGTTTCAAAAAGCCATTGCACGTGCTGAAGAAAGATATATTTTATTGTGGTAATATTAACCCCTTTAGACCCGATTTTTTTTTCATTTATGAAAAATTATCTTTTGTACTAAAATTAACTTAATTCATGTGAATGAAGGGAACAATATACTTTTCACAGAAATATTTCTTTATAATTTGTAAATTAACATTTTAATGGACTTATGGTCCTTACGCGAAATTTGTAACATTAAGGAAATCCTGAGAAATATTTGTATAAAAGAATAAAATTCGTATTCGTAAAAATAATATACGTAATGTGACGATATTAAATATGGGAGTGTTTCAAAAAGCCATTGCACGTGCTGAAGAAAGATATATTTTATTGTGGTAATATTAACCCCTTTAGACCCGATTTTTTTTTCACTTATGAAAAATTATCTTTTGTACTAAAATTAACTTAATTCATGTGAATGAAGGGAACAATATACTTTTTACAGAAATATTTATTTATAATTTGTAAATTAACATTTTAATGGACTTATGGTCCTTACGCGAAATTTGTAACATTAAGGAAATCCTGAGAAATATTTGTATAAAAGAATAAAATTCGTATTCGTAAAAATAATATACGTAATGTGACGATATTAAATATGGGAGTGTTTCAAAAAGCCATTGCACGTGCTGAGGAAAGATATATTTTATTATGGCAATATTAACCCCTTTAGACCCGAATTTTTTTTTTTTGTTTAAGAAAAATGATTTTTTGTACCGAAATTAACTTAATTCATGTGAATGAATGGAACAATATACTTTTTACAGAAATATTTATTTATAATTTGTAAATTAACATTTTAATGGACTTATGGTCCTTACGCAAAATTTGTAACATTAAGGAAATCCTGAGAAATATTTGTATAAAAAAATAAAATTCGTATTCGTAAAAATAATATACGTAATGTGACGATATTAAATATGGGAGTGTTTCAAAAAGCCATTGCACGTGCTGAAGAAAGATATATTTTATTGTAGTAATATTAACCCCTTTAGACCCGATTTTTTTTTCATTTATGAAAAATTATCTTTTGTACTAAAATTAACTTAATTCGTGTGAATGAAGGCAACGATATACTTCTCACAGAAATATTTATTTATAATTTGTAAATGTACATTTTAATGGACGTATGGTCCTTACGCAAAAATTTGTAACAGTAAGGAAACCCTGAGAAAAATTTGTATAAAAACCTAAAATTCGTATTCGTAAAAATAATATGCGTAATGTGACGATATTAAATACGGGAGTGTTTCAAAAAGCCATTGCACGTGCTGAAGAAAGATATATTTTATTGTGGTAATATTAACCCCTTTAGACCCGATTTTTTTTTCATTTATGAAAAATTATCTTTTGTACTAAAATTAACTTAATTCATGTGAATGAAGGGAACAATATACTTTTTACAGAAATATTTATTTATAATTTGTAAATTAACATTTTAATGGACTTATGGTCCTTACGCGAAATTTGTAACATTAAGGAAATCCTGAGAAATATTTGTATAAAAGAATAAAATTCGTATTCGTAAAAATAATATACGTAATGTGACGATATTAAATATGGGAGTGTTTCAAAAAGCCATTGCACGTGCTGAAGAAAGATATATTTTATTGTGGTAATATTAACCCCTTTAGACCCGATTTTTTTTTCATTTATGAAAAATTATCTTTTGTACTAAAATTAACTTAATTCATGTGAATGAAGGGAACAATATACTTTTTACAGAAATATTTATTTATAATTTGTAAATTAACATTTTAATGGACTTATGGTCCTTACGCGAAATTCGTAACATTAAGGAAATCCTGAGAAATATTTGTATAAAAGAATAAAATTCGTATTCGTAAAAATAATATACGTAATGTGACGATATTAAATATGGGAGTGTTTCAAAAAGCCATTGCACATGCTGAAGAAAGGTATATTTTATTGTGGTAACATTAACCCCTTTAGACCCGATTTTTTTTTCATTTATGAAAAATTATCTTTTGTACTAAAATTAACTTAATTCATGTGAATGAAGGCAACAATATACTTTTTACAGGCATTTTTATTTATAATTTGTAAATTAACATTTTCATGGACGTATGGTCTTTACGCGAAATTTGTAACATTAAGAAAATCCTCAGAAATATTTGTATAAAAGAATAAAATTCGTATTCGTAAAAATAATATACGTAATGTGACGATATTAAATATGGGAGTGTTTCAAAAAGCCATTGCACGTGCTGAAGAAAGATATATTTTATTATGGCAATATTAACCCCTTTAGACCCGAATTTTTTTTTTTGTTTAAGAAAAATGATTTTTTGTACCGAAATTAACTTAATTCATGTGAATGAATGGAACAATATACTTTTTTACAGAAATATTTATTTATTTATTTATAATTTGTAAATGTACATTTTAATGGACGTATGGTCCTTACGCAAAAATTTGTAACAGTAAGGAGATTCTGAGAAATATTTGTATAAAAAAAAAACAAAATTCGTATTTGTAAAAATAATATACGTAATAAAAGACAGCACAAAAAGTATTATGCGCAATACAATGTTCACAGGGTCTGAAGGCGTTAACCCCTTTAGATCCGATTTTTTTTTTCGTTTAAGAAAAATTATTTTTTGTACTGAAATGAACTTAATTCATGTGAATGAATGGAACAATATACTTTTTACAGAAATATTTATTTATTTAATTATGATTTGTAAATGTACATTTTAATGGACATATGGTCCTTACGCAAAATTTGTAACATTAAGGAGATCCTGAGAAATATTTGTATAAAAAAACAAAATTCGTACTCGTAAAAATAATATACGTAATAAAATACAGCCCGAAAAGTATTATGTACATTACAATGTGCATAAGGTCCGAAGGGGTTAACATCCTAGCGTTTCGGATCACTTCAAGGAACATTCAACATACACACATCATGCAGGATTTTATCTGACCTGATTGAACCCACGAAAAAGCGAAACCTAATTAAAAGAAGTTCTAGTGCAAAAAGTAGGTCCCCCGACGTAAATGCATATTTCTTACGGTATCTTTTTCTACAGTGAAGATAATTAGGTGATCAGCTTAGGCGACTCATTCTGTACATACATATTTCTTGGTGGTGAGAATTAATACGGCAAGCGAAACGTTCGGAATTCATTTACTCGCGTTATCGCAGTCCGCCGGGCTGGGGAGTTGAAAAAAAAGTTCCCGTTACTAATTTCACGGGAGGCACGTAATGGATTAACCTATTGGCGCGATAAGGATCGGTGTGGATAGTCTCCTCTCTCGATTTGGGCTTGCCGCGCGGCGAACTGCAAATTTCGTTACAACATGGGAAGGGACTCTAATGAAATTACTAGTTGCGCGGCCGGGTTCATGAAGACGGTCGGCGTAAAATTGAATGCGCAAACGGAGAAGATGGTGTTGGGGCATGTAATTACAGTAAATGTGCGTTCAGTGCACCGTTCGAGTCGAAAGTACAATTTATTAGGCGTGAATATGATGGCAAACTTCGTGCTTTCGACGCGATTTTATCGGAGTTACTCACATTGTTAAGTTTTATCTTATGTTTACTGTCCTGCTTGTAATGACCGGACAATTGGTAAAGTACTGCACGACTTCTTCTCCTTCCGTAATTTGCCGGCGGTGCTTCAGGATCGAGATTACCATTTGCATCTGAAAGGTGCAGGGTTGACCGTTACATTGCAAGAATTGCATTACAAAAGGTAGAGATTGCAACTACTCTCTACGTGCGATTCGTCTATCTACAAGGGTATCCGATAAAGCTTCTTCCTTGCGTTGAAACAAAGCGAGACATTAAAGTAGCGAAACGTACTGGGTGTTTAAGTACGAGCAGGGTATACATCATTTTATCTAACAACTTGGTGTCCGTTTACGTTCATAATTTATTTCGCGCGACTGTATAACTTAGTCGAAGTTTTCTGTGGATGTGATGAAGTACCGGGGTAGTGTACGTTAACCTGGCAGTTTACTTCAGTTAACACTTTGACTGCCGTGATAGTCATGGCTGACCGGCGCAAGAGATTTTGCTGAAGATCCAAAATATTGGCAATGAGTAGCAATAATTATTTTATAAGTGCAGGTATTGTTAGAATAGTGATGCGATCCTTTGGTCTCCAGTACCTGCACATTATTTACATTTCGCATAATTCAGTCAAACGCTGTAGTATTTCATGTCATCGCCGTTCTAATACAGCAAAATACGCACGGCAGTGAATGTGTTAAGGTTCAGCTATGGTAACAGGAATACGTATTGCGATGGCGTGTCATAAGTGTGTTTGAAGTGTCGCAAGAGATTTTACTGAAGATCCAAAATATTGTCAATGAGTAGCAATAATTATTTTATAAGTGCAGGTATTGTTAGAATAGTGATGCGATTCTTTGGTCTCCAGTACCTGCACATTATTTACATTTTGCATAATTCAGTTCAACGCTGTAGTATTTCATAGCATCGCCGTTCTAATACAGCAAAATACGCACGGCAGGGAACGTGTTAAGGTTCAGCTATGGTAGCAGGAATACGTATTACGGTGACGTGTCATAAGTGTCGCAAGGGATTTTACTGAAGATCCAAAATATTCGCAATGAGTAGAAATCATTATTGTGTAACTGCAGTTATTGTTATAATAGTGATGCGATCCTTTGGTTTCCGATACCTGCACATTATTTACATTTCGCATAATTCGGTCAAACGCTGTAGTTTTTCATAGCATCGCCGTTCTAAATAGAGCAAAATATGCGTGGCAGTGAACGTGTTAAGGTTCAACTATGGTAGCAGAAATACGTATTGTGATGGCGTGTCATAAGTGTGTCTGAAGTGCCGCAAGAGATTTTACTGAAGATCCAAAATATTCGCAATGGGTAGCAATAATTATTTTATTGTTATTGTTAGAATAGTGATGCGATCCTTTGTTGTTTAATACCTGCACATTATTTACATTTTGCATAATTCAGTCAAACGCAGCAGTATTTCATAGCATTGCCGTTCTAATGCAGTAAAATAAGCACGGCAGTGAACGTGTTAAGGTTTAACTATGGTAGCAGGAATACGTATTGTGATGGCGTGTCATAAGTGTGTCTGAAGTGCCGCAAGAGATTTTACTGAAGATCCAAAATATTCGCAATGGGTAGCAATAATTATTTTATAACCACAGCTATTGTTAGAATAGTGATGCGATCCTTTGTTGTTTAATACCTGCACATTATTTACATTTTGCATAATTCAGTCAAACGCAGCAGTATTTCATAGCATTGCCGTTCTGATGCAGTAAAATAAACACGGCAGTAAACGTGTTAAGGTTCAACTATGGTAGCAGGAATACGTATTACGGTGGCGTGTCATAAGTGTGTCTGAAGTGTCGCAAGAGATTTTACTGAAGATCCAAAATATTGGCAATGAGTAGCAATAATTATTTTATAAGTGCAGGTATTGTTAGAATAGTGATGGGATCCTTTGGTCTCCAGTACCTGCACATTATTTACATTTCGCATAATTCAATCAAACGCTGTAGTATTTCATAGCATCGCCGTTCTAATACAGCAAAATGCGCACGGCAGTGAATGTGTTAAGGTTCAGCTATGGTAGCAGGAATACGTATTGTGGTGGCGTGTCATAAGTGTGTCTGAAGTGTCACAAGAAATTTTACTGAAGATCCAAAATATTCGCAATGGGTAGCAATAATTATTTTATAAATGCAGTTATTGGTAGAATAGTGATGGAATTCTTTGGTCTCTAATACCTGCACATTATTTACATTTTGCATAATTCAGTTCAACGCTGTAGTATTTCATAGCATCGCCGTTCTAATACAGCAAAATATGCACGGCAGTGAACGTGTTAAGGTTCAGCTATGGTAGCAGGAATACGTATTGTGGTGGCGTGTCATAAGTGTGTCTGAAGTGTCACAAGAAATTTTACTGAAGATCCAAAATATTCGCAATGGGTAGCAATAATTATTTTATAAATGCAGTTATTGTTAGAATAGTGATGCGATATTTTGTTCTCCAATACCTGCACATTATTTACATTTTGCATAATTCAGTCCAACGGTGTAGTATTTGATAGCATCGCCGTTCTAATACAGCAAAATACGCACGGCAGTCAACGTGTTAATTGTACTTGCTTATCAGACCGAATGACGCATTTGTACACGTCGCTAGGGTGTTTCAACAGATGAACGCACCCGCGGTTGGCAGTTATCACGTTTCCCGTGAACCCTCATCAGTCTGATCGCATTTCGTGCCAAGTGCAAAATGTGCCCTACGGTGTTTACTATCTTCGTAGACAAGTGTACGCATTGTTCGCTCGTGCAGCGTGTCTAGTGTCGGCCATGAAGCGTGAGATGTACATCGTGGAAGGATGTGAAGGTCGTAAATTCGAATCCCATACCCCTGGCGATAAACTTAGGAACGCAATCGATCAGTCACGTCGGATCAAGAATGCGTTCCCCGGAGGGTGGAAATAGTCCGCGTCAGGCTGGCACTAGCGGCGAAGCATAGCAAAAACTCACCACTATCGTGCAACTCACAGAGTTGGAGATTTTTCGTGTGCGTGATGTCCTTGTGCGAGGCCAAAAACAAGACGACATCGCCCTTCTCGTTCTTAATCGGCACGATGTCGAGCAAACAGTCGAAGGGACTTCCTGCAACACGTGATTGACTCGTGAAAGCGCTGAAATATAGGTGTGCCGTTAATCAGTTAAGCGGGGAATTTAATTTTAGGAATCCCCCACAGAGTTTTCTCGTGTTTCGTGTCCCAACTGTTACGGACCGCTCACGAGTTTTCTCGTGTTTTCTACACGCTATCTTTAAATGTCATTTATTTTGATACATTGTATCTATTTTGTCTATTTAAGTATTTACATCAATATTTAATGCATTAAATTCGATTGCCTTCATGTATTTTTTATATTTTCATTTTTTAGTAAAAAAAAATTATGATAGTTATGAAAAAAACATATATTTTCTTTTAATAATATCTAAAACACTGCCAATTGTAGAATATCTGAAACTTTTACAAAAATTTCTCCATAAGTAACAAAGTTATGATTTTCTATAACGTACAAGTTTCCCAAAAACGTGCGGTCCCAGGCGTATTTCTTACAGATTTCTTAGTGGTCCTTAAAGCGTTAAGTACGGAATTTAATTTTAGAAATCCCCCACAGGGTGCCGAATAAAAATCAAGAAATTACGTGTATACACGTCAAACGCAGGATAAATGGTCCTATTATAAATTTCGCTACTACTGCTGTATGAATCATTCATCTAGCGGCTAAATTTATCAACTTATTGTATCATCATTATTATTACATTATACAGATTTAGCTATTTTTCATACCTTACGCTTGATTTTGATAATAACTGTGAAAATGCACAGGTTTACTTCAGATGCTTCAAAAGCGTGAAAGAGAGAGCTTTTGGATCGCATGTTTCGGATTCTTGTATTCAATTCAATAATGTCTAGAACCCTGCCTTGTAGAGCAAAGGGCCAATATTGGCCCTGCTAATTGTCTACGCGATTTCTCCATAAATCAACGCTCGCCGTCTAAGCCGCGGCTTACGTATGTAATTGGTTTCGTAACATAACATAGCAGTTCTATTGGTAATATAAAAGAAACATGCCACCAAATAATATTTTTATTGTATTTTATTGAAATTTCGAGGTTTGATAGTCAATGGTAATTTTTTATTTTATACGACGAGTATACACGTCATATGCATCGCAATAGAAATTTGGTTCGATGTGTATACATGTCAAACGTGCTTAAATGGTTAAAAAAGGCTGACCGAGTGTAATATTTCTTAAAAATTTACAGCTTACGTATGTAATTGGTTTCGTAACATAACATAGCAGTTCTATTGGTAATATAAAAGAAACATGCCACCAAATAATATTTTTATTCTATTTTATTGAAATTTCGAGGTTTGATGGTCGATGGTAATTTTTTATTTTACACGACGACTATACACGTAATATGCATCCCAAAAGAAATATGGTCCGACGTGTATACACGTCAAACGCGCTTAACTGGTTAAAAAATACCGACTGAGTGTAATATTTCTTAAAAATTTACAGCGCGGCACCGCTAACGAACATCGTCGTTTGTCTTAGTCCTGTTTACCGTAAATTTATACACTGGCTCTGATCCCCCCGAGGACAGAGCGCGAGAGGAATAACGGACGCCGATCAGACCAGAAGAAATATGACTTTAATAAATCAGTAATGTGAGCCTTAGGATGCTTAAGGCGAAACGAGATATCGGGGGATTTTGTCGGAAACAATTGCCCGCAGACACGTAAAGAGGGTTTACGCGCTTGTAAAGATGAAGAAGAAACAAAAGCGTGAAGACATAGCGACGTTATCACGGCTTATCACTTCAGTATTTACATTATCGTCGAAAGTTTTGTACGACCGAGTTAAGCTTGGCAAACGACTCCGTTGCACGCAATTTCCTTCAATATGTACGTGGGCAGTCCGATAAGTACTTAGCCTACAAAAGAAAAACGAAAATTTTGGAAAATTGATGATTTATTTTTCAACATAGTCTCCTTTTAACTCGATACACTGGATCCAGCGATGCTCCAACTTCTTCAACCCGTCTGAAAAATACGTTTTCTGGAGATCTGCAAAGTAGGCCTCCGTGGCGGCGATAACCTCCTGATTCGACTCCAATTGCTGCCCAGCGAGTGACTTTTTCAAATTTGGGAACAAAAAGAAGTGACACGGGGTCAAATCTGGAGAATACGGTGGATGGGGCAGCTGTTCGTAGCCTAACTCAACCAATTTGGCTGTAGCGACGGCAGAGCTGTGAACCGATGTGTTATCGTGGTGAAAGAGCACTTTTTTCTTCGCCAAATGGGGCCGTTTTTTTCCTTAATTCGGCGTCGAATCGGCTCACTAATTCCGCATAGTACAGCCCTGTGACTGTTTTGCCCTTCTCCAGGTAGTCTATGTAGATCACACCTTGTGAATCCCAGAAAACAGTGGCCATCACCTTTCCGGCCGATAGGACAGTCTTCGCCTTCTTCGGAGCACATTCGCCGGGCGCAGTCCACTGTTTCGACTGTTCCTTGGTCTCTGGTGTGTACCAGTGGATCCACGTTTCGTCGACAGTCACAAAACGACGTAGAAATTCTTTCGGATTGCGCTTAAACAGTGTCAAACACTGCTCTGAAGTGGTCTCACGGATGCGCTTGTTATTCGGAGTGAGCAAACGCGGCACCCATCGAGCAGAAAGCTTTCTCATGCCCAATATTTCATGCAGGATATGCCCAGATTTCATCGGTGGATCAAGTGTACCGTGTTAAAAGGAGACTATGTTGAAAAATAAATCGTCAATTTTCCAAAATTTTCGTTTTTCCTTTGTAGGCTAAGTACTTATCGGACTGCCCTCGTATATTTGCGAACGAATTACGTTTCTCAATTATTGCGGCGCTCGATGGACTGCAGTCTTCATAAAGTTAGCAGTTCCGTTCATTTGCAGCGTTAAAGTCTCCTTAATTCAGCAGTAGTTCAACATTACCGTAATTAGTCACGAGCGGGCAGTACGTAATTATTTCGCGTTGTCCCAATGAAGCCATTTTAACCCTTAGTCCTCCGTAGGCTCCGCTGCGGAGCCGAATGTTTTTAACATGGTTGCGCTTAAAATGCTGCGGTATCGTCGGCGTTGGCAATTGATAACTGTAGTTAAAACGTGATCAGTCTCAGCGCTGTTACGATTAAACCATTTTTTGACCTTTTCGTATAGTTAGCAACATGGAGAAAAATAATTATAATGATGAGAATTTAAAGTTGAATGGTAGTGAAGACGTGTTTGATTTTCAAGTGTTAAAAGGCATTGCGAAAGGCAATGTTGATTATAATTCTGACATTTCAAATAGTGGTCTGGGTTAGGGACTGTGGCTAGTGGCTGGGCTATGGACGCATATACGCGCCCGCCGAAATCTGTCGGTGTCGACTATGGGCGCATATATGCATCCCTAATCGTTTCGATTTTTTACCTATTATATATTTTATTATAATAATATTTATATTATTATTTTATAATATTATTGTATTATATTATTATATTATATTATTTTATAATATTATTATATTATATTATTATATTATATTATTATAATAATATTATTTTACCTACTACCCAAATCATTTGCTTGCATTATTTAACCCTTAGCGCTCCGTAGGTTCCGTTGCGGAGCCGAATGTTTTTAACATGGTTGCGCTTAAAATGCTGCGGTATCGTCGGCGTTGGCAATTGATAACTGTAGTTAAAACGTGATCAGTCTCAGCACTGTTACGATTAAACCATTTTTTGACCTTTTTGTATAGTTAGCAACATGGAGAAAAATAATTATAATGATGAGAATTTAAAGTTGAATGGTAGTGAAGACGTGTTTGATTTTCAAGTGTTAAAAGGCATTGCGAAAGGCAATGTTGATTATAATTCTGACATTTCAAATAGTGGTCCCGAAATGATCCTACATAAAAGAGGGACTGTGTTGTGTCTTCTACAAGGAAACAAAAGATGGCATACACAGTATTACTGTGAGACTTGCCCAAGTAAACCCAGGATGCACATGGAAAATTGTTTCCAAAGATATCAAACCATGGTGAATTACAAAATTTAAAATTTATCTTTCATTTGCAAGAAGAAACTGCATATGTATAAAAGAAATATAATTGAAAACATTCACAAGCATGTGTAATTCTTCTCACTTAAAATAAAACTCCGTTTCATTTGTTCCGCTGCGAAAATGTGCCGGAGCGCTAAGGGTTAATAATTTCATTACAAAGAATTGACAACGTCGATTAATCAGCGTTCGTGCGATTTATAGTGACACGGTAAATGCGCCGCCGAGAGCCATCTAGAAAATACACACTGTTCGGTAACACAGAGAAGCCAAGTGGAACTTGATCAAACCGATTACCCTGATTAAACGTGTTCGGTTACACCTGCACCGCCCTTGCACGCACGCGTATTGAATCATCTCGATCAACGGTGGTGCAGATTGTACCTCGAAAGCCGCACAAATTGATAACTTTGTGCGTGCGTCACGTGTCTTGCCCAATAGAATGTAATTTCGCCCGCGCACCGATTGCCTTTCAAGCCATCAACGCGAAAATTCGAAGCGGCAAGCGTTACGTGACGCGTTTGACGCGTGCTCACCATTTTTCTTGTAGAAGACCACCTCCATCTTCAGTTCCGTCTTGCTCTCGAGGCTCTTGTCGATCATGGCTTTCTCCTCTTCCTTCGTTTCGGGTCCATAGAGAAACTTGCAAGCGCAACCCTTTTGCATGATCTGCGCTCGCGCGAATCCTGTCAGCTCGCAGAAGCCATCGGAGCAGTAGACGATCGGGTAGATCGTCGGAACCTGCGCATTTCCCAGCACAAAGTTGCTGTCTGAAATCAGAAAAATAATTACGTTAGAGCGCGTGAAAGAATTAACAGTTTGCCTATTTTTGCTTATTTTTCGAGTTGCCGTTGCGCTGCCGCTGGCGAGATTTATCGTAAATTCGACTGCTCTTCAACGGTGGTATTTATGCAATCGTTCGTAACATAAGTAGTTGCAATATAATTGTTATTAAAGAAGACATTAAGGTAACTGTTATCGTTTTGATTAACTTTTTGTCACATGTTTATTATATTTACACGTAAACACACGTTTATTATTTATGCAATCGTTCGTAACATAATTAACAATATAAGAATACATTAATGAATATTTACAGCGTGTGAAAGAATTAACTGCGTAAAAATAATCTTAACACATAAGTAGTTGCAATATAATTATTATTAAAGAAGGCATTAAGGTAACTGTTATATTAGAACGCATGAAAGAATTAACACTTTGCCGGCCGCACATTTTTCGAGTCGCCATTGCGCTGCCGCCGGCGAAATTCACCGTAAATTCGACTGCTCTCTAACGGTGGTATTTATGCAATCGTTCGTAACATAAGTAGTTGCAATATAATTATTATTAAAGAAGGCATAAGGTAACTGTTACATTAGAGCGCGTGAAAGAATTAACATTTTGCCGGCCCGCACATTTGTTGAGCATTGCGCTGCCGCCGACGAGATACACCGTAAATTCAATTGCTCTTCAACGGTGGTATTTATGCAATCGTTCGTAACATAAGTACTTGCAATATAATTGTAGGATTTACATTGGAATGATATTATTAAACGGCCTTGGTCACAAAACTAGTAGCTATAATGTCACTCGCATTACACTCTATATTAAACGCTGACACTCTCAAAGGATTCGCCAAAACTCGCTAAACGCACTCGCGGACACACTCGTTGATATTCTCTAAAATATTAATTCTCTAAAGATTTGTTTTTTGCTAAGACGCACTTATATATATGTGGAATAATCAGAGACTCACTTGTCTCAACATCGCGCTCGACCCTTTTATTCTGTTTCGTTTTCATGATAATGAATTTGTCGAGAACCTTCCTAGTAACAAATACAGACTCGTGCATTCTCTCTCTCTCTCTCTCTTTCTCTCATACGCACACTCTCTCATTGCCCATTTGTACAAAATCACACATCCCACATAATTATTATTAATACGTTGACTGCCGTGTCATCCGTATTCGGTTGACGGTAAAAATCTAATCAGGCCACAACATCTGTATTCAGGTGACGTTTATTTTACTATTTACGAGGTTAGTTAGTAGGTACTTTGAAAGACATTTCACAGGATATGATAAAACTATTAAATTGTTATGAAAGTAACTTTAACCATTCGTCACTACAGAAAAATACCAGAAAAAGAAGACATCATCTTTGAATCTCACACGTTCTTTTAGGTACTTCGTTGTTGAGGAAAGATTTTCAACTGAATGCACGTTCCCTAAACGATTCGTTCTAAACGTGCTTATCTTCTACTACGATAAGAAATAATAGGCCCAGTACGATTCTCCGATATAGATTTTCAACTCGATTTTAGGCATTTTATTCTACTTAAACATTTTATTTAAAAATTGCACAATCTATAGCAGTGCGATTCTTCGAGTTTTTTATAAACTCGCGTGGCAATCAATATGTTAAAGACGGCATTAAGGTAACTGTTACACCATTTTTATTGCATAATCTTAAATTTTTTAATTATTACTTAAACATTTTACTTAAAAAATTTAATCTTATAACGGATCAGCATATATTTCCTCTTTGTGTGACATTTCAAAGGATATTTCATAACGTTTAACAAATTGAACGTAATCTTCCGATATGCGAAGCCAGCGAAAGACAGTGTCAAACTAATCAACCAAGCAGCCGTTTCGATGCAACGGGTAGAGATTTCAATAAAACACAATCTGGTAAATTGGGAGGACAAGAGAGTTGAAATCACAGTTCCCTGTCGTGAAACATTGCTTTGCAACAATGTATCTCCCTACACAAACATGGAAATTAAGCATCACCGCTGGAAAAAAAGTCATGCGTACGTGATAGCGGTTGATAACGATTGACAAGAAGAAGTCACGTATACGTGACAGCGGCCGGGAACGTGTTAAGCTGATATTTCTACGATTTCTCGTGCCGCGTTTGCAGGGTTCTGCGAATTGCGTCGGGAGAGAATTTTTAGAATACTCGAGAAAATGTCGGGAAAACGCGTTGTCACTTTGCGAGTCGTTTAACGAACTGATGCGCACCTTTTTTACGCGTGACATTTTTATTCCTCGGTACAGCGTGCCGGCACGAAGCTGCATTGCGTCGTTGACGAGGCGGCGTTTGAAAATAAACAACTCGGGGAATCGCATTATACGCCACAAATTACTAGATTAGAATAAAATTAAACTCGCGCTACGCTCGCCGGTGCATTAACGAAACTTTTCCGCGTGCGGATCATGCCGGTAGTTTGTAGCGTTAAATTTACACCGAAAAATATATATTTTTTTTTAATAAAGTGTTTACAGACAGTCAAAAGACGACGATCATAGTACAGGACTTGTATGTAACTTTAAATAGAACAACAGTTATACAGAACATTTTCGAAATATTTTCAAAACATATTTTCAAACATACAGATCATTTTCAAACATTTTCAAAACAATAGCGGAGAAATTACTATAAAGGAAAGAATAGTTACGAGTATACACTTTTTATCCGAAAAATATATTATTTATGATCCTATTTCTCGACCACTTTTCTCTTAAACTTAAAGCATGATTCATATATTCGAGCTGCAAATGCCTTTGATTTAACGAATTTTACCCAAAAAATATATTATTTGATCCTAGTGATTCCATTTGTCTACCGTAATTTTCCTTTTAAACCGAACGCATAGAAAATGCCGTTATCGAATGGGATTTCTCAAATGATCAAATCAAGCTGCTATGGCTTTGATTTAAGTTTATTATCCATATCGAATGGGATTTCTCAAATGTTCAAATCACCTTACGAACAGTATTGAGTTTTTATCCGCTACTTTTTGAGTTACTGTAAAATAAGACGATCTTCGTAATCGCCTTATTATTATTCCCATCAACGCTGGACAAAACTTTACTCGCATTGGTGTACTAAAAAGTTACTCGATCAGTCGGATGTCGATATTTATTTCAAATAAACATATATTCGAAGCAGCGCAAATAATGGCCAAATTTCGGTTCAACAAGGTATAAAGGAAACAATAGTTACGAGTATAAACTTTTCAACCGAAAAATATATTATTTGTGATGCAATTTTTCTACCATGTTCCTATTAAATGGAGAGCGTAATTCTGAAACTGCGACTTCGATTTAAGTTTTTAATCCATACCTTGCTTCACATAGAATATACCGTTATCGAATGGGATTGCTCAAATGTTCAAATCACCTTACGAACAGTATTGAGTTTTTATCCGCTACTTTCTAACTTACTGTAAAATAAGACGCATTTCGTAATTCCCGTCAACGCTGGACAAAATTTCACTCGCATTGGTGTATTAAAAAGTTATTCGGTCAGTCGGATGTCGATATTTATTTCAAATAAACATATATTCGAAGCAGTGCGAATAATGGCCAACTTTCGGTTCAACAAGCTGCAATTGATCGAATCGTGGGCATACACCATCGCGCACGAGGTCATTCAGGCGGTAATGAGTTCGCGGTGAAGTGTTGGACGGTCGTCGGTCCGCAATTAGATCGACAAATTAAGTTCTCGTTTATGGTCATCGTACATCTACAAATCGACCCAATAAATCGTCGCGGGCAGAAATATTCGATTTCCGCGCTTGTCATCGAAGACAATCGATAATTCTCGTCCGTCGATTATTTATTGGGCCCGCCGCATCGACCAATCAACGGGCTCCTATTATTTGTCGAACATTTGCGCAAGCCGGAATTGGAAAATTTCTACGGGAACATCCATCGAATGGTTTTATTAGCGCGCTATAACTCAAGAAGGAGCTACCTGACATTTTTTCGCCTCTGGCCGTTCCTTGAAAGGCAGGAAATTGCCGGCTCGCAATTTGCGCGAGATTTTCGTCTATTTCATTCCCGCCTTCGCTCCGCTTCCGGACATAAAACTTTCAATGACACAAAGTAGCCGTTTACTTTGACTGATATAACGGATAAATCATTAGGGGCTTATTAAAGTGTCGTCGGTCAATGTCGTGCTCACAACGTAAAGGATCAACGTTGATAAGAATGATGCCACGGGGAAAAATTATAGGCGATGCATGGTTGCATAATTTTGTATGCCTCATTAGTCGGCGCGGCTTTGTCGACTTTCCTGACGTCACTCTGATAATCTTTGAGGGTGACAGTGCAACTATTTTTAACTTAGCGCCCATCGTCCTTGATTGTCTTTTTAACTTTTTCCTAACGTGAGGATTAGTACGACCGACGGCGCTTCCTGATTGTGGTGTAAAGAACTACCGTTGTCGTCACTGTTTATAGGAAAACGTCCATTGACAGTCTCGCAAAGTGTTCGAAAGTAAGTGTGCCGCATAGTGTTTCAATAAAAAGCCGTTGATACAACAGAGATTATAAGCCTCGTTTAAAAAACTACTTTTAATTAACCCATTCGCTGCGACGGACGAGTATACTCGTCCTACTTTAAATGTTATAACATGCAGGCTCTTGAATTAGCAAATTTTTTTGTGGCCACAAACATAAATATACAAATGTAAAAAACTGGAAAATATACTACAAATAAAATATCTCACAAAAATTATACTTTATTTATTATTTAAAGAGAATGATCTTTTACAAATGTAAATTAAGCGAAAATCAATTTTATCGTGAATTTATAACAAAATTTTATAGCAACTTAATCACTTATAATTAATTATCTTCATGATAGGATTTGTAACAAAATCCAATATATAATGGAGGTTCATCAGGTCAGATCGAACAGTAATATCGATTCTCCTTTCGAATGTTTTCCGTTGCACAAACTCTATATTCGTGAGTTGGGTTTTTCTTTCGCTGTGTAGGAGGAATAGAAGCAGGGTAATGAAGGAAACTTTGTTCCTGGAGTATGATTGTTTTTCTACTAAAACGTACGCAAATACGAGATAGATGTCGAGTCCTGTTGCTTTCCCATTGCCAACGACGAGTATACTCGTCTTTCATTTTATGCTTGTAACTGATTATGAATGATAATATATGTGCTCTTACCAATAAATGACAGAACATTGGCAAACAACAACACACAAAATATAAATGGCAATGGAAATGACTTTATATAGTTTAGGCTTGGCAGCGAATGGGTTAAGAAGTAATTTACAAAATCGTATCTTTTCCCTCGCAACCTAGCTGCGACGAACGTTCGCGAAGCTTTGATGTTCAATGGTGAATGAAGTTAGCTATGTTATTCCGAGCTCGACCGAGCGGTAATCGTCTTAGGTCTCAGATAGGAATACACAACCCTCCTTCGATACGGGTTCGCATACACGTGTTGCCTGACTCATAAATCGCCTCCTGCCTTCATTGTGCGACCTCGTTTCGATTACGTCGAAGAATTAGAAGAACGTCTTAGCGCCCGATGATTAAAGCTACCCGTCACGCTGCTCGTGAAAGAAAAAAATTAGCGCGAACATTCGCCTGCAAGCGCGAGGCTAACATTTTTATCGCGTAAAAATATGTCCGGAGGGTTGTGGAAAACACTTTATTCCGCAATGTTCCGAGCGACGGCGATCAACACTGCTTCCTATAATCAAGCAACAAGAACTACCTTGCGTTTAATTAATTTTCTGAAGAGTACATTCACGCGGGCTGATCCATCAGAAATGGACCCTGAATGATAATGCACGAAATCCCTCAGACAAAACTGAGTGTCAGCGAAGTAACTATGGTACAAATAGGCAAAGAATACGGTGTGGTACATTTGGAAACGTAATGCGATGAAATACTGTAGAATATAATCAAATCGTGCAAAATGAAAGTAACGCAGAGTTGTTAGAAGCCAAGTATTGAAGCACCGTTCCAATATCAATTGCTTTTACAAGAT
This sequence comes from Cryptocheilus praepositus, assembly GCA_033815515.1. NCBI lineage: Eukaryota > Metazoa > Arthropoda > Insecta > Hymenoptera > Pompilidae > Cryptocheilus > Cryptocheilus praepositus. The sequence goes on from JAWWQZ010000285.1 coordinate 5,141,267, forward strand.
TGTAAACGGGCTTCATTGCGAATTTTTTGCATTTTTAGTCAAATCTTTTGCACCAGTGATCACCGTGGCAGAAAATGTGTTAAAGAATACGGTGTGGTACATTTGGAAATGTAATGCAATGAAATACTGCAGAATATAATTAAATCGTGTAAAATGAAGGTAACGCAGAGTTCTTAGAAGCCAAGTATTGAAGCACCGTTCCAATATCAATTGCTTTTACAATCTTGTAAATAGGCAATTGTATTGCGAATTTTTTGCATTTTTAGTCAATTCTTCTGCACCGGTCACTGGTAACCACCGTGGCAGTTAATGTGTTAAAGAGTACAGTGTGGTACATTTGGAAATGTAATGCGATGAAATACTGCAGAGTATGATTAAATCGTGCAAAATAAAGGTAACGCCGAGTTGTTAGAAGCCAAAGTATTGAAGCACCCTTCCAATATTAATTGCTTTTACAAGATTGCAAATAGGATTCATTGTAATTTTTTTGCATTTGTAGTAAAACCTTTTGCACCGGTTACCGGTCACCACCGTGGTAGTCAATGTGTTAACGAATACAGTGTGGTACATTCGGAAATGTAATGCGACGAAGTACTGCAGAGTATGATGAAATCGTGCAAAATAAAGGTAACGCAGAGTTCTTAGAAGCCAAGTATTGAAGCACCGTTTCAATATCATTTGCTTTTACAAGATTGCAAATAGGATTCATTGTAAATTTTTTGCATTTGTAGTAAAATCTTTTGCACCGGTTACCGGTCACCACCGTGGTAGTGAATGTGTTAACGAATACAGTGTGGTACATTCGGAAATGTAATGCGATGAAGTACTGCAGAGTATGATGAAATCGTGCAAAATAAAGGTAACGCAGAGTTCTTAGAAGCCATGTATTGAAGCACCGTTTCAATATCAATTGCTTTTACAAGATTGCAAATGGGCTTCATTGCAAATTATTTGCAATCTTGAAAAAGCAATTGATATTAGCACTGTCCTTTAATACTTTGGCTTCTAACAACTCTGCGTTGCCTTCATTTTGCACGATTTAATTATACTCTGCAGTATTTCAACGCATGATATTTCCAAATGTACCACACCGTATTCTTTAACACGTTAACTGCCACGGTGATCACTGGTGATCGGTGCAAAAGATTTTATTAAAATTGCAAACGATTTGCAATGAAGCCTATTTGAAATTTTGTAAAAGTAATTGACATTAGAACGGTGCTTCAATACTTTGGCTTCTAACAACTCTGTGTTATCTTTATTTTGCACGATTTAATCATACTATGCAGTATTTGATCGCATTGCAGTTTTAACATAGCAAAATACGCTTGGCAGTCAACGTGTTAATTTCGCGCAGTAAAACAGATCCCCGTTGTCTTCGCCGGAAAGATTCGACCGGGAGCTTATTTGACAGACTGCCTGATTAAAGCTATGCTTGCCTGGGTAATCCGAAGCTGCCCTCTTCGTTTTATCACAAATTGATCGGCGGCTATAAACTTGTATCCCTCGGTAAAACTTTCCGTCAAATTAGGAATATCGTTTGCGGGAAACGGATGATACGGTTCGGCGTGCTTTTAAAAATCGCGGGACTTTGGAGAGTCTCCTTCCGTATCGAGCGACCTTATTCACCGAAGTGCGCTGATTAAAGTTAGATTCGCTCGTGCAATGCAACTTTACTTTTTCCGTTCGCTCCCCGGAACGCATTTACGGGGGGAACGACAGTGGTTGGGGCGTTTTTTTAGTTTGAAAAGTCGCGGCAAAGTGACCGGCGACCAACAACCGCCAGCTTTTCCGAACTTTTCGAGAGATTCGGTTCGTCGACCTCGACCAATTCTCGAGATGTGCGCTGGAGAATGCAAACGAACGAGTGTGTTGCGACGGTAATCCACAAGTGTTTTCTTCCACTGCTTATAGTCTGTTGATAAACCGTCTGCTACAAGCTGTATTACTTCATCAGATGCAGAAGCTTTACCGCTCATTCATAAGTGGGACAACTTTTTAACCAGTTAAGCGCGTTCGACGTGTATACACGTCATTGCTTGATTTTAATTCCACACCCTGCGAGGGATTCCTAAAATTAAATTTCACGCTTAACTGGTTAATTCGCTGTACCTAATTTGCGGCACTTTTCGTTCGTACCGTGTTGGTCATAGATTGACTCCTTGCTGCACTCGTGTCACGTTTATCAGATACGGTTTATAATATGTAGGACTGAAAAAAATATTACAAGGCCACATTGACGGTTTTTACCGATTTCAAATAAACGCCGGTTATTAACGCTAAACCTACCGGTACTTTACACCTACCACTTCTTATCATGAGGGGTCATTTGACCCCTTATGAAATAAACATTAATTTTCACAACGAAATTCCTAATTTATTAAAGCGAGAAATTGAGTAATCAGATGACATAAGAATTTACAGAAAGTCAAATGAGTGAAAGAAATAAAAATCAATGTACGATTTTAATGTAAATTAGGAAAACTTGGTACGTTTAGTGTTAAACGAGTTTATTTACCTGTTATTCCGAACCCGTACATAATTTCGTTGCGCCTTAAAAACACACTTGGCTCACAGACAATTAACCCTTTGCACTCCGAATTTTATTGCAATTTCGTTACCAGCAGCTCCCAACGCTTTTAAGTGTTTTGTTTGAAATTTACTTTAACTAAAAAAATAAGGCAATTTAAATAAATAAAGGAAGAAACTAATTCACTTAAATACCAGTTTTATTTACACTATTGTCGTATTTTGAAATTTTCAAGCGTATGATAATTTTTGAAACAACTTCCAAGATGCAACTCTGCTTTTCTTTCGTATGTTTCGCAAAAATAGGTAGTTTCTCTTCTTCCTCCAGGTATTTTTCTATTCGGGCAAACTGCACAGTCTTTGTGTTTTCCTTCGGAATGTACCAAGATGAAATGAGGCTTTCCATCTAAGCGATCGTGTTTACCAAGTGTTCCAGGCCTCCCCAATTTCATATTTCGTGCACGACAATCACGAGTAAGCATTGACAAAAGCTTTTCGCGAAATTTTTTCTGGGCTATAGGTTTTGTTCCTTGGTTTTTTGTTTTTTTCTTTGTATAGAATATACGCATTTACTATGGAGATTTCTAATCCCGAAAATAAATATTTCCTCCACCACTTGAGTGCTCGACGGAAAAAACAATAAGATGTCGCGTATTGGTGCGCCATATCGACACCATCCATATTTTTATTATAATCTATGATCACATTCGGTTTTTTTATTTCTCTTCGATTACCTGAATGTCTAACACTTCTGGTGACATTGCGAGAGCGTTGATAACGTATAATATGTGCGCGACATCTATTTATTTGAACATGAAAAAATGTCGAGTGGGACTCGACAAAGGAGCTCCTGAGATAAAAAGTGATGTCGAGTGACACTCGACATAGGAGTGCAAAGGGTTAAGGCTGCAATGAGGAAATGGACGCTGCAGTCAAGAAACATAATAGGCAGCTTGGCAAACGAAATACGGCAGAAAACATTATTCTTTACCATCACGTGACGGTTTGCTCGTGAAGATCATGTTGCATTTTTCAAAGCGAAACCCAGCTGACTGACCATCGCGCGCTTGCTGCGTGACAGTGAATTTGTTTTACGACAAATCCAGCAACAGGTAACAACTGACCGCAAACGCTTAACCCTTTGCACTCCTATGTCGAGTGTGACTCGACATCAGTTTTTATCTCAGGAGCTCCTTTGTCGAGTCCCACTCGACATTTTTTCATGTCCAAATAAATAGATGTTACGCACATGTTATCGACGCTCTCGTAATGTCACTAGAAGGGCTAGACATTCAGGTAATCGAAAAGAAATAAAAGAATCAGATGTAATCACAGATTATAATAAAAATATGGGTGGTGTTGATGTGGCGAACCAATACGCGACATTTTGTTGTTTTTTACGTCGAGAACTCAAGTGGTGGAGGAAATATTTCTTTTAGGAATTGGAAATCTCCATAGTACATGCGTATATTTTATACAAAGAAAAAACGAAAAACCAAGGAACAAAACCTATAGCCCACGAAAAATTTCGCGAAAAGATTTTGTCAATGCTTACTCGTGATTGTCGTGCTCCAAATATGAAATTGGAGAGGCCTAGAACACATGATAAACACGATCGCTTAGATAGAAAGCCTCATTTCATCTTCGTACATCCCGAAGGAAAACACAAAGACTGTGCAGTTTGCTCAAATAGAAAAATACCTGGAGGAAGAAGAGAAACCACCTATTTTTGTGAAACGTGCGACAGAAAACCAGGGTTGCATCTTGGAAGTTGTTTCAAAAGATATCATCCTTTTCAAAATTTAAAAATACGACAATAGTGTAAATAAAACTGGTATTTAAGTGAATTTGTTTCTTCCTTTATTTATTTAAATTGCCTTATTTTTTAGTTAAAGTAAATTTCAAATAAAACACTTAAAAGCGTTGGGAGCTGCTGGTAACGAAATTTAAATAAAATTCGGAGTGCAAACGGTTAACGCGTACACCCCGTAAACAAGTCGTATAACTAAATTGCAACACCGGGTGTATTCGGCGAACTTTTGACGCCGGACGTTAATCAACTAGTCGAGCATTACATTCCGCATTAACGCGTGCGCAAATTAATTAGCTTGTATAACTCATAAGCTTTCTGCCATGAAAACATGGTGTGAGCAAATTTCGTGTGGTACGCCGACTAGAACGAATCTCGCCCACGCATTTACATAATCGCGGAGCTGCGGCAAGCCAGTGCAAAGTGAGGGACCACATTCATGTGCGTCTGTCTGTGCAATTTAGAGACGTTCGATGTCAAAAATCTGCGTTCTTCGAGACCGTCGAAGATATCATCACCAGTGGCTCAACGGACTTTGACTGTTTGGGCAAGATGGGTTTATCGAATCGCAAGCAGCAGGCGGCTCGTAAACTGACAAACGAACGGCTGCTTTATAGACATAAGAAAAGTTTCTGCTCTGTTAACAGGAGATTGTTGACTCCTCGCACCTGCTTTCTCAAGAAAATCGTCGAACAGGTGTCGTTTCCGGCACAGTTCTTTTAGCAGTAGGGTAAAATGTCAAGTAATTGATATCCTGTGAAAAATGAAGCAAACGATTCCATTTACTTCTAAAAGAATATGTAATGAATGAAGATTAGTGTTTCGTTAATAAATTGGACTTAATTTTGTGAACTCTCAAGAATGTGTCAGTTGTCAGCTTAAAAAATTGTCGTTTATTAAAAATGTCACGTAATTCATATCCTGTGAAAAATTAAGCAAACGATTCCATTTGCTCCTAAACCAATACGTAATGAATGAAGATTAGTGTTTCATTAATGAATTGGACTTAATTTTGTGAACTCTCAAGAATGCATCAGTTGTTAACTTCAAAAATTGTCGTTTATTGAAAATGTCACGTAATTGATATCCTGTGAAAAATTAAGCAAACGATTCCATTTGCTCCTAAACGAATATGTAATGAATGAAGATTAGTGTTTCGTTAATGAATTGGACTTAATTTTGTGAACTCTCAAGAATGCATCAGTTGTCAGTTTAAAAAATTGTCGTTTATTAAAAATGTCACGTAATTGATATCCTGTGAAAAATTAAGCAAACGATTTAATTTGCTCCTAAACGAATATGTAATGAATGAAAATTAGTATTTCGTTAATGAATTGGCCTTAATTTTGTGAACTCTCAAGAATGCATCAGTTGTTAACTTCAAAAATTGTCGTTTATTGAAAATGTCACGTAATTGATATCCTGTGAAAAATTAAGTAAACGATTCCATTTGCTCCTAAATGAATATGTAATGAATTAAGATTAGTGTTTCATTAATGAATTGGACTTAATTTTGTGAACTCTCAAGAATGCATCAGTTGTCAGTTTAAAAAATTGTCGTTTATTAAAAATGTCACGATTTCATTGATATGTAATGAATGAAGATTAGTGTTTCGTTAATGAATTGGAGTTAATTTTGTGAACGCTCAAGAATGGATCAATTGTTAGCTTAAAAAATGGTCGTTTAATAAAAATGTCATGTAATTGATATCCTGTGAAAAATTAAGCAAACGATTCCATTTGCTCCTAAACGAATATGTAATGAATGAAGATTAGTGTTTCATTAATGAATTGGACTTAATTTTGTGAACTCTCAAGAATGCATTAGTTGCCAGCTTAAAAAATTGTCGTTTATTAAAAATGTCACGTAATTGATATCCTGTGAAAAATTAAGCAAACGATTCCATTTGCTCCTAAACGAATATGTAATGAATGAAGATTAGTGTTTCCTTAATGAATTGGCCTTAATTTTGTGAACTCTCAAGAATGCATCAGTTGTTAACTTCAAAAATTGTCGTTTATGAAAATGTCGTAATTGTTTGAAAAATTAAAAATGTCTAAACCAATTAATTGATATGCCGTAATTTTGTGAACTCTCAAAATGTAAGCTTAAAAAACGTTTATTGAAAATTCCATTTGCTTCTAAACGAATATGTAATGAATGAAGATTAGTGTTTCGTTAATAAATTGGTCTTAATTTTGTGAATTCTCAAGAATGCATCAGTTGTCAGCTTAAAAAATTGTCGTTTATTAAAAATGTCACGTAATTGATATCCTGTGAAAAATTAAGCAAACGATTCCATGTGCTTCTAAACGAATATGTAATGAATGAAGATTAGTGTTTCATTAATGAATTGGTCTTAATTTTGTGAATTCTCAAGAATGCATCAGTTGTCAGCTAAAAAAATGGTAATTTATGAAAAATGTCACGTAATTGATATCCTGTGAAAAATTACGCAAACGATTTCATTTGCTCCTAAACCAATACGTAATGAATGAAGATTAGTGCTTTGTCGGTGAATTTGCCGTAATTTTGTGAACTCTCAAGAATGCATTAGTTGCCAGCTTAAAAAATTGTCGTTTATTGAAAATGTCATGTAATTGATATCCTGTGAAAAATTAAGCAAACGATTCCATGTGCTTCTAAACGAATATGCAATGAATGAAGATTAGTATTTCGTTAATGAAGTAGATTATTTTTAAGTAAATAAGACTGGCTGATGTCTACATTGGAAAAATCAATAGCACGATAATTAAATCAGAAGCTTAATAATATGGTAAATTAATACCCGTGGGTCGATTACTATACTGTATATCTTGCTGAGTGATGGTAATTTTTCTACAATACAACAGTCAACGTGGTGGTAGCAGAAATGTAGAAAACATTTAATGGCAATCCTATTACGTCGAACAATCGTTATTATTCCACACCTCGAAAAGTTCAAATTATTTTTAGATTGCTTGCGTCGGCGTAGTTCCGATTTGGCTAGTTTGATTGACGCGGAGATATACGCTTGCTGGGTTAGTGCCCTCGGAAGTCTCGAGTAGTTATAATTAGGCACTTACAGCTGCGGTTCAATCGCAGATCCGGTAAAGATTAGACTGACTGGCGAATGAACGAATCGGTAATGCGACGTTAGCCTCTCTTACAACCCGCCTGTTTTCTTCCTCGTATTTTCTCTCATTCAATCCGTCTATATATTAGTCTTTACGTATTCATCTTGTACTCATCTCTCTTCACCCTCCTGTTCCGGCGCTTAATTGCGCGGTAAGCAGAAATACTGACTAATTACTTAATACTACGATGTTCCCGGCCTCGGCATTAATTGTGTAAGTTATCGCTGAAACGTCGTGTCAAACGAAACCGAGTAATTAGCCAGCATTACCTTTCTCCGTCCGTTTCCAGCCACTCTTTCTTCCTCAGGTTATGTCTGTAAGCTCGATCGTGTCAGCATTTCTTCCCCTTTGAGAAGACGCGGGCAAGATTAGATCGTGCTGTTCGTTCTTGCGTTTTAAATTTCTTCCACTCAGCTTTTTTACAACCGCTGTCGTTTAGACTTTAGCACAATTTATCTTTGAGAGCGTGTCTTGTTGCGTAACGCTTGCGCTCCTATTTACGAAGAAGTCTGACTAGAGTAACAAATAAAACGTACTTGAAATACGTTCCGAAAATAATTGCATAAAGATTTCTTTAAATGTCCTTACGGATTTGATATGAATGAAAATATTAGTGGGGTCGTACAATACGGATCTTTATATTAAGACTTAAATGCGCGTGTATTATTGATTTAGACATGAATACATTTTTAATTTAAATTTCTTCCACTCAGTTTTTTTACAATCACTGTCGTTTAGACTTTAGCACAATTTATCTTTGAGAGCGAGTCTTGTTGCGTAACGCTTGCACTCCTATTTACGAAGAAGTCTGACTAGAGTAACAAATAAAACGTACTTGAAATACGTTCCGAAAATAATTGCATAAAGATTTCTTTAAATGTTCTTACGGATTTGATATGAATGAAAATATTAGTGGGGTCGTACAATACGGATCTTTATATTAACACTTAAATGCGCGCGTATTATTGGTTTAGACATGAATAAATTTTTAATTTAAATTTCTTCCACTCAGTTTTTTTACAATCACTGTCGCTTAGTTTTTAGCATAATTTATCTTTGAGGGCGAGTCTTGTTGCGTAACGCTTGCACTCCTATTTACGAAGAAGTCTGACTAGAGTAACAAATAAAACGTACTTGAAATACGTTCCGAAAATAATTGCATAAAGATTTCTTTAAATATTCTTATGGATTTGATATGAATGAAAATATTAGTGGGGTCGTACAATACGGTCTTTATATTAACACTTAAATGCGCGCGTATTATTGGTTTAGACATGAACAAATTTTTAATTTAAATTTCTTCCACTCAGCTTTTTTACAACCGCTGTCGTTTAGACTTTAGCACAATTTATCTTTGAGAGCGAGTCTTGTTGCGTAACGCTTGCACTCCTATTTACGAAGAAGTCTGACTAGAGTAACAAATAAAACGTACTTGAAATACGTTCCGAAAATAATTGCATAAAGATTTCTTTAAATATTCTTACAGATTTGATATGAATGAAAATATTAGTGGGGTCGTACAATACGGATCTTTATATTAACACTTAAATGCGCGCGTATTATTGGTTTAGACATGAACAAATTTTTAATTTAAATTTCTTCCACTCAGCTTTTTTACAACCGCTGTCGTTTAGACTTTTGCACAATTTATCTTTGAGAGCGTGTCTTGTTGCGTAACGCTTGCACTCCTATTTACGAAGAAGTCTGACTAGAGTAACAAATAAAACGTACTTGAAATACGTTCCGAAAATAATTGCATAAAGATTTCTTTAAATGTTCTTACGGATTTGATATGAATGAAAATATTAGTGGGGCCGTACAATACGGATCTTTATATTAACACTTAAATGCGCGCGTATTATTGGTTTAGACATGAATAAATTTTTAATTTAAATTTCTTCCACTCAGCTTTTTTACAACCGCTGTCGTTTAGACTTTAGCACAATTTATCTTTGAGAGCGTGTCTTGTTGCGTAACGCTTGCACTCCTATTTACGAAGAAGTCTGACTAGAGTAACAAATAAAACGTACTTGAAATACGTTCCGAAAATAATTGCATAAAGATTTCTTTAAATGTTCTTATGGATTTGATATGAATGAAAATATTAGTGGGGTCGTACAATACGGATCTTTATATTAACACTTAAATGCGCGCGTATTATTGGTTTAGACATGAATACATTTTTAATTTAAATTTCTTCCACTCAGCTGTTTTACAACCGCTGTCGCTTAGTCTTTAGCACAATTTATCTTTAAGAACGAGTTTTGCTGCGTAAAATATACTTGAAATACGTTCCGAAAATAATTGCATAAAGATTTCTTTAAATGTTCTTACGGATTTGATATGAATGAAAATATTAGTGGTTCCGTACAATATGGGTCTTTATATTAATAGTTAAGTGCTCGCATATTATTTGTTTGGAAATGAAAAAGAAATACGTGAATTTCGTAGGTGTTGCAATATGTAGGATCCAGAATTGTCTCCAAAACCTTCTAGATTTATGATTCTGTCGTTTGTATCCAAACATCTCATCTGAATTTATATTTAATTGCATAGTTTTACGTTTGCGTACAATAATCTCGTCGTTATTATCACTCTTTCGGTTATCCCTCGATATATCGGAAACATCGTCTATGTAACACTCCAGAAAATTTATTCCGTTGCACAAACTAGTGTTTTTTCTTGACATTATTCAAGGGAATTTAATTTTCTTTACATTGAAATTATTATGAGAATAACAAACAGTGTCCAGCAGGTTCAAGATGTATAAATGCACTAAATTGTGCAACATGAGAATTCGTTAGAATATTTTGTAATACTTAGCAACTACTGTTAGAACAGATAATTGTCAGAAAAATAGGAGAAAACGAGAAATCTTGGTGCCGGTCTTTTACGTCTCAGCATCGAAACAAGAGAAATCTCGCAAGCGTTCGTTTAACCTTTGAATGCACAGTGTCTCAAAAATGAAACACTGTTTTTAACTCGTAATTAAAATATTAACCATAGTGAAAGTTTTACTTTTGGCTGTATGCCATAGTAACTCGATTCATTCAACTGAAATATGAATAAAAGAAAAAAGTAAATTCGCACGTTTTTCAATATCACATTGATATTGACGAATTGTTTTGTCGCGTGCAAAGAAGTTCGTGAAAGTTAGGAGTGAAAGTAAAACAAAATTTAATAAAATACAAATAAAACTAAAATACAATACGATAAATTAATTAAAATTTCATAATAATTAGCAAGTAAATATATGCATACTTTTTTCTTAGCAATTAAACGATATTATTTGTGTTTGTACTGCATGATGTATAATAAAAAAAACAATACCTATATACTATTTTTTTCATTTTTTTTATAAACCTATGTAATAATTTACATATAACAGACATTTTTGGGTCAAAATTAAAATATCATTCATTTAAGGGTTAAGTGTTGAACAGGAAATGTCAAATTATCGACATAATTTCTCGGTTGAGTAACTACGGTTGTTTAATTCCATAACATGTGTATAAAATAAAATTTAATAAAATACAAATGAAACTAAAATACAATGCAATAAATTAATTAAAATTTCATAATAATTAGCAAGTAAATATATGCATACTTTTTTCTTAGCAATTAAACAATATTATTTGTGTTTGTACTGCATGATGTATCATAAAAAAAATAATACCTATATACTATTTTTTTCATTTTTTTTCATAAACCTATGTAATAATTTACATATAATAGAATTTTTTGGGTCAAAATTAAAATATCATACATTTAAGGGTTAAGTGTTGAACAGGAAATGTCAAATTATCGAAATAATTTCTCGATTGAGTAACTATGGTCGTTTCATTCCATAACATGTGTATAAAATAAAATTTAATAAAATACAAATGAAACTAAAATGCAATACAATAAATTAATTAAAATTTCATAATAATTAGCAAGTAAATATATGCATACTTTTTTCTTAGCAATTAAACGATATTATTTGTGTTTGTACTGCATGGTGTATCATAAAAAAAAATAATACCTATATACTATTTTCTCATTTTTTTTTCATAAACCTATGTAATAATTTACATATAATATAAATTTTTGGGTCAAAATTAAAATATCATTCATTTAAGGGTTAAGTGTTGAACAGGAAATGTCAAATTATCGAAATAATTTCTCGATTGAGTAACTACGGTTGTTTAATTCCATAACATGTGTACAAGCATGTTTTTTGATGAGTTTCACAACTTTGTTTTCCTTTCAACGTAGGCGAACAAGAGGCCCTCAGTATATGGTGCGTTGGATACAAATGGGATTCATGTTTTGTCGAACCACGCCTGCAACGTGTACGAAACACTGTTAATTCACAATACAACAATTGCGATTGTTTTACGCAAACCCACCCGGTGATACGACGAGCTTATTAATGTGAATCCTAGCCTCTTTGTTCATCATTAAGCACAAAAGAATTCCGCGAATTACACCATACGGCGTAGCTTTAAAAAGGCGGGTTTATGACATGTAATATGCAGGAATCGTTGCCGCAGGATCTGCGCGCGTGGCTTTACTACGAGTTTAAACGCTCCATCATAATTTTTTCACCTACCCACGTGGGATTTACATCGCGAAAGTCTCACTGCGGAAAATCCGTGCTATCTTATATCATTCCGTCGGTATATCTAAATTATGTCTAGACGTATGAAATAGCTCTGAGATTTTCAAGTCGATATTTCAAAATGGGGGTGGTTTAAATATACGCTCTGTTATACGAGATCTGTGTTTTTTTTAAATACAGTACGCAAAAACGTATCTTATCGTGATTTATTATTTAAAGTTCCTGGATTGCAGCGTGCATTAAAATCTTGCATTTATTCATAAGCATGCGAATGTTTACTTTTCACTTCGTCATTCTTGATATTAAATTTTAACCGTAAGAGATTCAATTTTAGAATAAGCCGATTTTTAGTCTAGTTCCATAAATACCGTGAATCTGTATTATTAGCTGGTGGATTAAATCACGAGTGAAATATTTCCAGCATGAGGATTCCCGACACGATGTTTTATTCAAACAGCCAAGCGATCGCATCTGTTGGATTCCTTTCCGACCGTTGAAAAGTTAAGCGCAGACCTAGTAATGCGAATATAAATTTCTTTAAAAGTGTCAGCATTTCCATTTGACTGTAATCCACTGCGCATTGGAGCGGATGCACATAATCATTGCCTCGGCATTACATACTGCACGGTTCCGCGCGTTGGGTTAAATTCGATCAATCAGAAACGTACGTAAACCCTTAGTCGCAACACGGCACAGCGGTTTCCATTGCCGCCAGAAACACATTGAGGAATACATTTCCGGCGGAATGGAAAGAGGTGGATCGTAAAAAAAACAGGACAGCTGGTATAATGCCCAAAAAAACCGTGTTAACACGTTGACTGCCACGGTCGTCACCGGTGACCAGTGCAAAAGATTTTACTACAAATGCAAAAAAATCGTAATGAAGCCTATTTGCAATCGTGTAAAAGCAATTGATATGGGAACGGTGCTTCAATACTTGGCTTCCAACAACTCTGCTTTACCTTTATTTTGCAGGATTTAATAATACTCTGCAGTATTCCATCACATTACATTTCCAAACGTACCACACCGTGTTCTTTAACACATGGACTGCCACGGTGGTCATCCGTGACCGGTGCAAAAGATTTTACTACAAATGTAAGAAAGTCGCAATGAAGACTATTTGCAATCTTGTAAAAGTAATTGATATTGGAACGGTGCTTCGATACTTTGGTTTCTAACAACCCTGCGTTACCTTTATTTTGCACCATTTAATTATACTCTGCAGTACTTCATCGCATTACATTTCCTAGCATAGCAAAATACGCGGTGACCGACGCAAAAGATTTTACTACAAATGCAAGAAATCGCATTGAAGCCTATTTGCAGTCTTGTAAAAGCAATTGATATTGGAACGGTGCTTCAATACTTGGCTTCTAACAACTCTGCGTTACCTTTATTTTGCAGGATTTAATTTTACTCTGCAGTATTTTATCGCATTACATTTCCAAAAGTACCACAGCGTATTTTTTAACACATTGACTGCCACGGTGGTCACCGGTGACCGATGCAAAAGATTTTACGTCAAATGCAAACAATTCGCAATGAAACCTATTTGCAATATTGTAAAAGCAATTGATATTGGAACGGTGCTTCAATACTTGGCTTCTAACAACTCTGCGTTACCTTTATTTTGCAGGATTTAATTTTACTCAGTAGTATTTCATCGCATTATATTTCCAAATGTAGCACACCGTATTCTTTAACACATTGACTGCCATGGTGATCATCGGTAACCGATGCAAAAGATTTTACTACAAATGCAAGAAATCGCATTGAAGCCTATTTGCAGTCTTGTAAAAGCAATTGATATGGGAATGGTGCTTAAATACTTGGCTTCTAACAATTCTGCTTTACTTTCATTTCGCATGATTTAATTATACTCTGCAGTATTCCATCGCATTACATTTCCAAATGTACCACACCGTATTCTTTAACACATTGACTGCCACGGTGGTCACCGGTGATCGATGCAAAAGATTTGACTACAAATGCAAATCATTCGCAATGAAGCCAATTGGCAATCTTGTAAAAGCAATTGATATTGGACGGTGCTTTAAAAGTTTGGGTTGTAACAATTCTGCGCTGCTTACATTTTGCACGATTTAATTATACTCTGCAGTATTTCATCGCATTACATTTCCAAATGTACCACACCGTATTTTTTAACACATTGACTGCCACGATGGTAATCGGTAACCGATGCAAAAGATTTTACTACAAATGCAAAAAAATCGTAATGAAGCCTATTTGCAATCTTGTAAAAGTAATTGATAGTGGCACGGTGCTTCAATATTTTGGCTTCTAACAACTCTGCATTACCTTTATTTTGCACCATTTAATTATACTCTGCAGTATTCCATCGCATTACATTTCCAAATGTACTACACCATATTCTTTAACACATGGACTGCCACGGTGGTCACCGGTGACCGATGCAAACGATTTTACGTCAAATGCAAACAATTCGCAATGAAACCTATTTGCAATCTTGTAAAAGTAATTGATAGTGGCACGGTGCTTCAATATTTTGACTTCTAACAACTATGCGTTACTTTCATTTTGCACGATTTAATTATACTCAGTAGTATTTCATCGCATAATATTTCCAAATGTAGCACACCGTATTCTTTAACACATTGACTGCCATGGTGATCATCGGTAACCGATGCAAAAGATTTTACTACAAATGCAAGAAATCGCATTGAAGCCTATTTGCAGTCTTGTAAAAGCAATTGATATTGGAACGGTGCTTCAATACTTGGCTTCTAACAACTCTGCGTTACCTTTATTTTGCAGGATTTAATTTTACTCTGCAGTATTTTATCGCATTACATTTCCAAAAGTACCACAGCGTATTTTTTGACACATTGACTGCCACGGTGGTCACCGGTGACCGATGCAAAAGATTTTACGTCAAATGCAAACAATTCGCAATGAAACCTATTTGCAACCTTGTAAAAGCAATTGATATGGGAACGGTGCTTAAATACTTGGCTTCTAACAATTCTGCTTTACTTTCATTTCGCATGATTTAATTATTCTCTGCAGTATTCCATCGCATTACATTTCCAAATGTAGCACACCGTATTTTTTAACACATTGACTGCCACGGTGGTCATCGGTAACCGATGCAAAAGATTTTACTACAAATGCAAGAAATCGCAATGAAGCCTATTTGCAGTCTTGTAAAAGCAATTGATAGTGGCACGGTGCTTCAATACTTTGGCTTCTAACAATTCTGCGTTTCTTACATTTTGCACGATTTAATTATACTCTGCAGTATTTCATCGCATTACATTTCCAAAAGTACCACACCGTATTTTTTAACACATTGACTGCCACGGTGGTCATCGGTAACCGATGCAAAAGATTTTACTACAAATGCAAGAAATCGCATTGAAGCCTATTTGCAGTCTTATAAAAGCAATTGATACGGGAATGGTGCTTAAATACTTGGCTTCTAACAACTCTTAGCAACAAGTTCTAGCAAAATACGCTTGTCGGTCAATGTGTTAAACGTGGGTGGAAAATGAATTGCGAGAAACCCCAGTTTCGCACCGTATCGTCCGAGAGAGCGATGTTTTATTCATAACCGGTCAAAAAGTGGGCCCCGTCAGTTGGCAGGTCGATCGACAAGCAACGTGCCGTCGACTATAATGGGTAGAATTGGGATTTGTGTCAATAGTAACGTTTATTGTTGTTTCATGAAAGCCGATACAGGAACTGTAACCGTACAAACACTGATGTCTCGGTTTTGTATTTTATGCGGAAAACTTGTGCACGTAGGCATTCGCGCAAGGTTGAACATGGGGCGTAGGTATGTACGTAGGGTCGCGATGCACATGTTTCAGGAAGACAAATCACGTTAAAGAATGAAAAAGGACACTTTATCTACTTTCAACGCCGTCACGGCGCGAAACTGAATAAACGCGGAAGCGGAAAGGTTCTTTCAAAAGTGCTGCGCCTTCGTATCCACACATTTCGATACACATCCTCAGAATAGTGGTTTTGTGGCCTCGAAATTTATCAGCATTAATTCCGTCCTCAACAAAACACTTCTTGTAATAATTTCATTATTTATTTGACCGAATGTCCGATTTCTGGAGAAAAGTATTTTATCAATTCAAGCGTCAGATGGCGGGAATCCAGATTTTCGTTGCCACGGAGTAAGTGTTACAATTTGTCAACTAGTTCGATATTTTACAAATTGGTATGTAGTATAATAGCAGTAATCAATAGCTTTTTGCTGTGCGTGAGAATCGTAGTTGCAACGTATTGAAAATGGTTGCCCTTACACACTGCCATCGTTAAAAAATCGTATACGACCTTTCAAACTCATACAGTACAAATAAGCGTTCCCGTATTAACCATTTGCACCCTTTTTTTCTCTGCACCGAGCTTGCTTTCAGCAGCTCGGATTTTTTTTGCTGGATCTGGCCTTGTTATCTGTTATTTATTTGAAGGTAAAATATGCATATAAAATTTAAAAGGCAAGATATTTTCTAAAAAATCAAATCGTTAAGTAGTAGTGTCTTCCTCAATGATTTGTTACCAATTACTGAATGGATCATTTTCGCTAACACTGTCTAAATTTTCTGATACGTTTTCATCACATTCACTAGAATCACTATATTGGAATACTTTTCATTTTTTCTTCACTGACAAAATAATGTCGCTGTCATTAGAATCACTTTCATATTCATCATCACTGCTATCTTGAAACGACGCTTCCCCCATCACATTTTTCGCCATGTTGACTAGTATTTTTTTCTTTTTATCGGGCAAACAAATAACTAAGTACCGAAATCAACGAAACACGTGCAACCCAAATTTAACTGTAAATTATAATCGCTTGATTTTCATTGCAGTATATTGTTGGTGTACACTTCGATTACAACGCCAAAATTTGGCAGTGAGGAGTATTTCGAGTGCAAAGGGTTAACATCCGAAACATCGCGAATCCACACCCCCAACAGTCACTTTCACTAGGATCACTGTATTGGAATACTTTTCATTTTTTCTTCACTGACAAAATAATGTCGCTGTCATTAGAATCACTTTCATATTCATCATCACTGCTATCTTGAAACGACGCTTCCCCCATCACATTTTTCGCCATGTTGACTAGTATTTTTTTCTTTTTATCGGCCAAACAAATAACTAAGTACCGAAATCAACGAAACACGCGCAACCCAAATTTAACTATAAATTATAATCGCTTGATTTTCATTGCAGTATATTGTTGGTGTACACTTCGATTACAACGCCAAACTTTGGCAGTGAGCAGTACTTCGAGTGCAAAGGGTTAACATCCGAAACGTCCCGAATCCACACCCCCAACAGTCCTTTTTTCGTAGAATCTGTATGCGGACTGTATCGCATACGCTCGTGATATCGGGTTAGAGACGCTTACGGCCATTTCATCAGCTGCTAAAAGCGACGCAAACGCTGCAACAGCGTTCGAGTGACTCGAGCAGACTAATGGAAGCACAAGTTGCGTCCCACGAAATATTCCGCGGAGCAGCGCGTCTGCCGAGCATTTCGGAAACGGCGTCGGAATATTTGCCAAAATACCTCTGCCTTGATATCGAAAAAACACCTAGCAGGCGGGCTGCGGACAAAAATATCGTTAGAGCGCGTCGTACTTGTCGCATTCCGTGGAAAGCGGCTGGTCGCGGTTTTCAAACTGTGACCGCGTTTCTGAATGCGGCGATTCATACAGACAAATGCGCTTTTCAGGGCTGACAACAAGAGGAACTGAACATGAATAGTAGCCGCGATCGAAGTGGAACGAATGAGAGAGGAACGAATCGCGATTGAATATGCACGGACAGATGGGTTGGACATGCCGCCATGTATTGTGTGTTGGTCAGTATCACTATTTTATAAGCCCGAAAACAATCGTTACGTATTCGTTGCTCCGGAGCTCGATGTTCCGTATTGCACTCGAACGAATTTGCTCTACAGCACTCTGCGCTTTGTCAATCTGCGACTTTTGTTTTTTTACCGGGAGACGACGTCGTCCGAAAATGGATGTTTTCTTGGCTAAGCAATTTATGCGGTGATGGATGTGTTGGTTAACACTTTAACGCTTTGACCGCTGAATACTTCTGGTCAAAGTGCTTGCTGAGAACGAAACACTTTTCGCTAGTGTGAACTCTATTGATGGATTATTTAAGGGGTAACTACGTTCTAATGATGATTCTTCATTTACGCCAAGTTAAATAATGTAAGAAAATTGTTTGATAAAGAACGCATGTGTATTCATCTTATACATTTATTATTGTGGCTACAGTAGGTAAGAAATCGACACGATTGGGGACGCATATATGCGGCCATAGATGACGCCGATACTTAACACGTTGGCTGCCGTGGGGGTCACCGGTGACCGGCGCAAGAGATTTTACTGAAGATCCAAAATATTCGCAATGGGTAGTAATAATTATTTTATAAATGCAGTTATTGTTAGAATAGTGATGCGATTCTTTGGTCTCCAATACTTGCACATTATTTACATTTTGCATAATTCAGACAAACGCTGTAGTATTTCATAGCATCGGCGTTCTAATACGGCAAAATACGTACGGCAGTCAACGTGTTAAAATACTTGCAATTATAAAATTTCTGAAAGTTTCACCATCAAAGTCTCAATCAAAAATTGCTTCATAGATAACAAAGTTATGATTTTTTGTAACGTACAAGTTTCCCGAAAACGTGCGGACCCAAGTGTATTTCTTACAGATTTCTTAACCCTTTGAGTGCTATGGACGCATATATGCGTCCGCTGAAATGTATCGGCGTCGTCTATGGGCGCATATATGCGTCCATAGCACGCAAAGGGTTAAGAAATCTGTAATAAATACACTTGGGACCGCATGTTTTCGGGAAACTTGTACGTTACAAAACGCGTCCGCCGAAATGTATCGGCGTCGTCTATGGGCGCATATATGCGTCCATAGCACGCAAAGGGTTAAGAAATCTGTAATAAATACACTTGAAACCGTACGTGTTTGGGAAACTTGTACGTTACAAAAAATCATAACTTTGTTATCTATGAAGCAATTGTTGATTGAGACCTTGATTGTCAAACTTTCAGAAATTGTATAATTGGAAGTATTTTAGCAATTACAAAGAAATGTTTTTATTAATAATTATCATAACTTTTTTACTTCACACTTTATCGACCGCTATTGACTGAAGATGCCACTCACTAACGACCGACTCTGTTTTGGATATCGCGCAGGAATTGTGTATGTGCCTATTTATAAAGCTCTATAACTCTAAAATACTAATTTTGTTGTGGAGAATCCTTTAGTTTCAAAGCAGTGTAATTTTATTGTCATTTAGAATTGTCATAACATAATTTGATATTTATTTTATCTAATATAACCGCTACCCACTGAAAAGCCGATTAATCGGCTCCCGGTAGATAATAGTTGGAACTGGAAAGCCGATTAATCGGCTAACGGTCGATAAAGAGTTAAAAAATAAATTTGTATGAAATTTATAGAATGCGTGAAACATCAGTAAATAAGTGAAAAAAGCATGAAGCCAATCGAGTTGAATAGACAAAATAGATACAATGTATCAAAGTAAGTGACATTTAAAGACAGCGTGTAGAAACCACGATAAACTTCGTGAGCGGTCCTTAAAGTGTTAATAATCCTCTTGTGCTTGAATTTACTGCATTTATTATGTTTCATATTCGTGCAAATTCAGTTCCTCCTGCCGCACGGGCGTTAAATATTCTCACGGTACTCCCTGCGTGTCTTATGAGGCGACTAATAGGGATTAAATGTCGAGTATTTTCGACCGGTATCCGAACACAGATTGCTGAAATGCAAAGGGTAGCTGCGACGATTCATCGCCAACGGTAATTACGACGCAAAAGGCGCCTATAAATTATGGAAAACATGCGAAGTAAATTCAAATGAGCAATGAGCCCTTTGGGACGGACAATGTGTAATTTACACTTCCAAGAATATAGCGGAGCGTTATAGCTCGAGCACATTCATCATTGTTTGCACCACTCAGCAGGAGTAGCCATAAACATTCGCGAGCTTGCAAGCCTCTTAAAATTTTCGCGCAGAACTTTAGAAGGAGACTCGTTTGTTTTCAGCGCCCGACTATAATTATTCCGGCCCCATTGTTTTCCAGGGACGAATACGTATTCAGATAAGCGTAATTAACATTTCTTCGTGCTGCGCTTAAGACGTAAAGTTACCGACGTTCCAGATTTCGCCTGTAATCGGTCAGGTAATATTTCGATTTTAGGAAAGACGCCGCCGACAATTTCATTGTGTCCCACTTTTGCGATGCGAGAAGACTGAAAGAAACTCACCCCGTTACGTTCGGAAATTGATATGAAATCAACTCCCTTCAGTTTTGCATCTGTTCAATTGCTTCGCGCTCAGCGTACTTTCGTAAGACGTAAAGTTACCGACGTTCCAGATTTCGCCTGTAATCGGTCAGGTAATATTTCGATTTTAGGAAAGACGCCGCCGACGATTTCATTGTGTCCCACTTTCACGATGCGAGAAGACTGAAAGAAACTCACCCCGTTACGTTCGGAAATTGATATGAAATCAACTCCTTCAGTTTTGCATCTGTTCAATTGCTTCGCGCTCGGCGTACTTTCGTAGGACGTAAAGTTACCGACGTTCCAGATTTCGCCTGTAATCGGTCAGGTAATATTTCGATTTTAGGAAAGACGCCGCCGACGATTTCATTGTGTCCCACTTTCGCGATGAGAGAGGACTGAAAGAAACTCACCCCGTTACGTTCGGAAATTGATATGAAATCAACTCCCTTCAGTTTTGCATCTGTTCAATTGCTTCGCGCTCGGCGTACTTTCGTAAGACGTAAAGTTACCGACGTTCCAGATTTCGCCTGTAATCGGTCAGGTAATATTTTGATTTTAGGAAAGACGCCGCCGACGATTTCATTGTGTCCCACTTTCAGCGATGCGAGAAGACTGAAAGAAACTCACCCCGTTACGTTCGGAAATTGATATGAAATCAACTCCCTTCAGTTTTGCATCTGTTCAATTGCTTCGCGCTCGGCGTACTTTCGTAAGACGTAAAGTTACCGACGTTCCAGATTTCGCCTGTAATCGGTCAGGTAATATTTCGATTTTAGGAAAGACGCCGCCGACGATTTCATTGTGTCCCACTTTCGCGATGCGAGAAGACTGAAAGAAACTCACCCCGTTACGTTCGGAAATTGATATGAAATCAACTCCCTTCAGTTTTGCATCTGTTCAACTGCTTCGCGCTCGGCGTACTTTCCTTTGAGACCCTCTTGAATTCCATAGACTGACTGTTCGGACAATAAAAGTTTCCGTACCCTCGTCAGGAGCTAACAATAATTCGTAAATGCAACTCGCGGTGTGTTCTTGAATTTTCTTCAACCACTTTCCACAATTTCTGACAAGGTATGCTCGTACATGCGATCCTTATTAAAAGTAGAATACGACTTCTCCCGACAGAGACCAAGTTAAATGGGATTCTTCCCGACCGGGACGAAAGCTACTGCGAAGTAAAAAAGAATGAAGCCGGAGAGTGTCTTTTCAAACACTTCTCCATTCTGCCCATCTTCATTGGCAGTTTCTATTACTGTAGTTCCATATTATGAGTTTGTTTTTAATGGTCCCGCGTCTACGATTTTTAATATAAACTTTAACCGATCTTTTTCAACTTAAATCATTTTTGTACATTATCAGAAACTTTGCTTCCTTGACAACTTATTGATGACATAATAGATGAGGGTTCTTTGCGTTCAATGTGTTAAACGTATTATTTCGAGGTGACTGAACTTATACAACTTTTGTCCGAAACCTCGATTACTGGGTGCTCTAGTCTGTTATTAATAACAGCAACAACATTTTCATTGGCAGTTTCTATTACTGTAGTTCCATATTATGAGTTTGTTTTTAATGGTCCCGCATCTACGATTTTTAATATAATCTTTAACCGATCTTTTTCAACTTAAATCATTTTTGTACATTATCAGAAACTTTGCTTCCTTGACAACTTATTGATGACATAATAGATGAGGGTTCTTTGCGTTTAATGTGTTAAACGTATTATTTCGAGGCGACTGAACTTATACACCTTTTGTCCGAAACCTCGATTACTGGGTCCTCTAGTCTGTTATTAATAACAGCAACATTTTAATAACAGCAACAACATTTTCATTGGCAGTTTCTATTACTGTAGTTCCATATTATGAGTTTGTTTTTAATGGTCCCGCATCTACGATTTTTAATATAAACTTTAACCGATCTTTTTTAACTTAAATCATTTTTGTACTTTATCAGAAACTTTGCTTCCCTTGACAACTTATTGATGACATAATAGATGAGGGTTCTTTGCGTTCAATGTGTTAAACGTATTATTTCGAGGCGACTGAACTTATACAACTTTTGTCCGAAACCTCGATTACTGGTTCCTCTAGTCTGTTATTAATAACAGCAACATTTTAATAACAGCAACAACATTTTCATTGGCAGTTTCTATTACTGTAGTTCCATATTATGAGTTTGTTTTTAATGGTCCCGCATCTACGATTTTTAATATAAACTTTAACCGATCTTTTTCAACTTAAATCATTTTTGTACATTATCAGAAACTTTGCTTCCTTGACAACTTATTGATGACATAATAGATGAGGGTTCTTTGCGTTCAATGTGTTAAACGTATTATTTCGAGGCGACTGAACTTATACAACTTTTGTCCGAAACCTCGATTACTGGGTCCTCTAGTCTGTTATTAATAACAGCCGACGACTGAACGGGAGAAACTGTGCACACAAAGAGTCACAGGTAATACACACAACCCCATGAAATATTTCTTCGCCTCGGCAGTTAGGCATACAAACAAAGGGCTACTTTATGGTAACGCGTCCCGCACACGCACTCCCTTGTGAAAATCAAGGCTTGTCTCAAGCGAACATCCATCAGCATCCCGACCTACCCCTTCTTTAATTCTTGAAGCAATTTCAAGTTGCGCGGGTTATAAGTATATATTATATGCTTATATATATGTGTTTTTAATTCAAATTTACATATATATATATATATATATATAATTTATTTTTATTATATATATTTATTATTATATATGTAGGATTTAAATACGTAAAACTAGAGAGAATAATATTTATAAACAATAACAACACAATCAAGACACTTTTATCTTATTTCCTAATCTTTCGTTGTTTCGTTGTTTGGCCTTTACGCCGTTTCGTCTTTACATCTTATCGTCAATTGACTCCTAAACAACCAAATAACACAATTCAACAAATTCGTCATCTATGATACATCAATATAATAATTGAGGATCATAGATGACCTTTCCTCGCCAACTAGAGGACCCTGTATTTGAGATCCCACATATATGTATATATATGTATACATATATATGTAGGAATTTAATACGTGAAACTAGAGAGTATAATATTTAGAAACAATAACAACCCAATCAAGATACTTTTATCTTATTTGCTAACCGTTCGTCTAAACGATCATTCGTCGTTTCGTCGTTTCGCCTTTATGCCGTTTCGTCTTTACGTCTTATCGTTAATTGACTCCTAAGCAACCAAATAACACAATTCAACAAACTTGTCATCTATGATGCATCAATATAATAATTGAGGATCATAGGCGACCTTTCCTCGCCAATTAGAAGAACCTGTATTCGAGATACCACATATATATATATATATATACGCTTTTTTTTTAATTCAAAATATATGACGCATCATCGGAAGGATGCTGGTTGAATTTACTACCCGTGCAAACGGAAAGTTGTGCGGAACATTTGTCAGCGTTATGTGTTCTCATATTCTTTCTTACATGTTCATGCTTTCCTTCTTATTTGCGAGACGAAGTCGTGTAGCGCTTTATGACGCGTTCTCGTGACACTTAATATTCCGTACCGCCATAAGCACATGTGTCACTGTCCTCCCCAGGTGATGCTTATTGTTTTCCAAGTTCATAGTACGCAGCGATGTGATAAATTATTGGTTCTTTTTCTGGCGAGGGAGACGACGAATTTTATAAAAATTGGAATTAATATGCTGTCGTTTTAGTCGCGGAGCAATATACGTTTGTGGTGTTATTTGTTGTGTACATATAAACGGTTATAGTTCAGATCAATACCGCAGACGTGGATTTTAATAAATAATGCATCAATTCCGAATAATGATATATAAAATGTACGAACTTATTTGGGCAAGTATACATTGTTAACTGGTATTATGTGAGTGTAACGCGAGGATACTGTACTGGAATATGCTTTACTGTGTATCGTTCGTGAATTGTATCACATACTGTCGTGTCAGTCAGTGTCAGTGTGTCTGTTATGTGGGCTTATATGTGAATTTTTGCAGCTGATGTCCGCCAATCAGAGCACGAAGTGATGCTGGTTTGCGAGCCATTGGTAGCTGGATGATGTGGGGAATTACAGATTTTTGGAAAGAGAGTGGGGGTTGTAACGATTCGGGGTCGGCGGTGAATTATTGGGGATTAAGTCGTAAAAGGTGGGTCAGAAATAGGTGATTATGAAAAGTAGGAATGAATGGACACGGTCATTAACCAGTTAAACGTGTTTGACTTAAAAAAAAATTACCATTGACTATTAAAACTCGAAACATCGATAAAATACAATAAGAATATTATTTGGTGGCATAGTTCCTTTATATTACCAATAGAACTGCTAAGTATTTTATATTGCAAAACCAATTCGTGAATTGAATTTTTGAATTGAATACGAAATCATAAATTTTTTAATTGAATACAAATACAAATCATTCTTGATTTGAATACAAGAATCCGAAACATTCGATCCAAAAGCTCTGTCTTCCACGCTTTTGAAACATCTGATGTAAACCTGTGCATTTTCACAGTTATTATCAAAATAAAGCGTAAGGTACGAAAAATAGCTAAATATGTATAATATAATAATAATGATGATACAATAAATTGCTAAATTTAGCCTCTAGACGGATGATTCAGACAGCAGTAGTACCGAAATTTATAATAGGACCATTTGTCCTGCGTCGGACCATATTTCCATTGCGGTGCATATGGCGTGTGTACTTGTCGTGTTAAATATTGACCTTTTGCTCTATGAGGGATAGTGTTAGACATTTTTTAATTGAATACAAGCATCCCAAGCATTCGATTCAAAATCTCCCGCTTTTGAAGCATCTGAGGTAAACCTGTGTATTTTCACAGTTATTGTCAAAATAAAGCGTAAGGTATGAAAAACAACTAAATATATATACTGTATTAATAATGTTGATACAATAAATTGCTAAATTTCTGCTCTGGATGGGTGATTCAGACAGCAGTAGTAGTGACATTTATAATAGGGCCATTTCTCCTGCGTTTGACGTGTATACACGTCGGACCAAATTTCTATTGCGGTGCGTATGGCGTGTATACTTGTGTAAAATAAAAAATTACTATTGACTATTAAAACTCGAAATTTCAATAAAATACAATAAGAATATTATTTGGTGGTATGTTTCCTTTATATTACCAATAGAACTGCTAAGTATTTTATATTGCAAAACCAATTACATACGTAAGACGCGACTTGGACGGCGAACGTTGATTTGCGAAGAAATTGCATAAACAATTAGCAGCACCAATACTGGCGCTATGCTCTACGAGACACAGTCCTAGACATTTTTTAATTGAATACAAGCATCCCAAGCATTCGATTCAAAATCTCCCGCTTTTGAAGCATCTGAGGTAAACCTGTGTATTTTCACAGTTATTGTCAAAATAAAGCGTAAGGTATGAAAAACAGCTAAATATATATACTGTATTAATAATGTTGATAAAATAAATTGCTAAATTTCTGCTTTGGATGGGTGATTCAGACAGCAGTAGTACTGACATTTATAATAGGACCATTTGTCCTGCGTTTGACGCGTATACACGTCGGACCAAATTTCTATTGCGGTGCGTATGACGTGTATACTTGTGTAAAATAAAAAATTACTGTTGACTATCAAAATTCGAAATTTCAATAAAATAGAATAAGAATATTATTTGGTGGTATGTTTCCTTTATATTACCAATAGAACTGCTAAGTATTTTATATTGCAAAACTAATTACATACGTACGCCGCGTCTTGGACAGCGAGCGTTGATTTGCGGAGAAATTATGTAAACAATTAGCAGGGCCAATGCTGGCTCTTTGTTCTACGAGGCAGAGTCCTAGAAATTCTTGAATTTCTTGAATTACAAGAATCCGAAACATTCGGTCCAAAAGCTCTTTCTTCTACGCTTTTGAAGCATTTGAAGTAAACCTGTGTATTTCCACAGTTATCGTCAAAATAAAGCGCAAGGTATGAAAAATAGTTAAATATATATACTGTATTAATAATGTTGATACAATAAATTGCTAACTTTCTCATCCAGATGGGTGATTCAGACAGCAGTGGTACCGAAATTTATAATAGAACCATTTATCCTGCGTTCGACGTGTATTGCTTGATTTTAATTCCGCACCCTGTGACGGATTTTTAAAATTAAATTCCGCGCTTAACTCGTTGACGAACTTCAGCTGGTGTAATTTAGCTGCACGTGCCAATGATGCGTAGGATTGGTTTAAGTTTATAGCCTATTGAAAACAAATTCTGGGAACCGGTGTGCGTTTGTTAATGCGGTGACATTATTTTATATTCCATAAATAAATTGCAGATTGTCCCGTACCTGGACATAGCGATCGCGCTGTATTGTCAACGTGTTTATTACGTTTCCGTTGATGCAACCAGCAGTAGTTGTCGAATACGTGTTATCTATGCTATTCATTTAAGCCTCACGAATGCTCTCCGTTTTAACAGTAGTGATTAGTAACCATTCTGGGCACCATAACCAAATATCTAGTGCTGACAGCTGCTACGTCGTGGTTTCCGGTTGTTAAGAGAAAAACGATAACTGTCCCGGCTATCAACCGTGTTTCCACGAAACCGCGAAATTATTAAGTGATTATAATGACGGTCTGTACTAACTCTCGCGGTTAGTGCGGTCGAAAATTCGCAATTCAGCTCTATTTACCTGTCTGTCTACAGGCCAGGTTTGCTCTGCACTCAGTTTCCCATGGACGTACGCACTGAAATATCGATTAGCCGTAATTGAATAAGCAAGTGTGTTTGAAAACAATCGTTAAGCGGCAATTATTCTTTCGCCGATACTGTTCGAAATCATTTATCAATTCTTTTTGCGACATTAGTGTTGTCGTGATAGAAATCTTTGAAGAGACTGTCAACTGAACTTGGGGCTTCAGCTTTAATGACACCCACGTATCGTATTTGCATGTGAAATGTTCTTAATCATAATCGACGTCGCTTTGTTGCTGACGGGACTACAACAGCGTAGCAGATTTTAATAATGAATGTAACACGGTGGATATGGAAGTTTAATCGATCGTTACTTCGGCCAGAAAATTAATTTATCGTTAGTTTCGTTAAAACTAGAACAATTTTCAACTTTGCTGCTCTTATAACGGTAAAATTTAATGTGGACTGGTGTAGGGTCAAATGAGCAAATAGAAATCTATTGTTTCACGTTAATGTATAAACGATTTCTTCTACAAATCGCCAGTAAGGCGACGTGGCAACTAGTAAAATGATTGATTATTTCCTTAAAACTAGAACAACTTTCAACTTTGCTGCTCTTATAGCGATAAAATTTAGTACAGACTGGTGTAGGGTTAAATGGGCAAACAGAAATGTATTGTCTCACGTTAATGTATAAACGATTTCTTCTATAAATCGCCAGTAAGGGGACGGGGCAACTAGTAAAATGATTGATTATTCGACATGTTTCATTAAAAGTAGAACAATTTTCAACTTTATTACTCCCACAGTGGTAAAATGTAATGTGGACTGGTGTGGGGTCAAATGGGCAAACAGAAATCTATTGTCTCAGGTTAATGTATAAACGATTTCTTTTATAAATTGCCAGTAAGGCGTTCGTGGCAACTAGTAAAATGATTGATTCTTCGACATGTTTTATTAAAAGTAGAACAATTTTCAACTTTATTACTCCCATAGTCGTAAAATGTAATGTGGACTGGTGTGGGGTCAAATCAGCAAACAGAAATCTATTGTCTCACGTTAATGTATAAACGATTTCTTCTACAAATCGCCAGTAAGGCGACGTGGCAACTAGTAAAATGATTGATTATTTCCTTAAAACTAGAACAACTTTCAACTTTGCTGCTCTTATAGCGGTAAAATTTAATATGGACTGGTGTAGGGTCAAATGAGAAAATAGAAATCTATTGTTTCACGTTAATGTATAAATGGTTTCTTTTACAAATCGCCAGTAAGGCGACGTGGCAACTAGTAAAATGATTGATTATTTCCTTAAAACTAGAACAACTTTCAACTTTGCTTCTCTTATAGCGGTAAAATTTAATATGGACTGGTGTAGGGTCAAATGAGAAAATAGAAATCTATTGTCTCATCTTAATGTATAAACGATTTCTTCTACAAATTGCCAGTAAGGCGTTCGTGGCCACTACTAAAATGATTGATTCTTCGACATATTCAGACAGCTTTCCCCATTCCGAATGAAAGCATCTACCCTGAACAATTTTCTCTCAATTATAACGCATCTTGAGCCGGAAATCCTAGTATCCGTTCATGAAAAGTCCCCATACCTATATTCCTCTCTCTCTTTCCCTCTCATCTTTTTATTTACCCACGTATCCATCTTCTACACACTTTTTTATGAAGCAGTGCATCGCTGTACCTGAAATCCGTGTGACGCCTGCACGTTTTACATAAAATATTCCACATTAAAGCAAGATGTTCGTTAAATCGAAAGTCGCCGCATCGTCGGAATACTGATTCTTGCCACATGCACGCTTTATTCGCCGCTTCCGATCAATACAGACAAAAATAAGCGACGTCCAGTATTAGATAATAATAGGTACACAACTTTGCTCCCGCCGTTTTTCCCTTTCGTCCAATGCAAAAAACGGCGGGAGCAAAGTTGTACACCTATTACGCCTTTCGGTTGTTAATCACGCCTGCCGTCTTCTCATCCGTTTCCCGCGTGTGCACATAGTCGATCCGTAAAACTATCCGTGTGGATTAATACTCCGTCACGCATCAGGAAATCTAGCTCGTGCTATGTGTATGGACACCATGTGCTGAAGATTAACCACCGACATTACCGCCTCCATAGAGTCCAGTATTATTCCGCACGCACGTACGACCTTACGGGCCGCGTCACCAGTCGCGGATTTAAATGTTTCCCAACCAACTCCTGCTTATTTTCTTCCCAGCTATCCGTTAATTCAGCCGCTTGCAAAAGCAGGAAGTAATTAACGGATATTGTCACGCGCAATTACTTGTAACTTCGCCTCAACGTTATGAAGGGATTCCTGTAAAATGTATCAACTATCTAGCATTCAGTACATGCAGAAGTAAATGTTAAAATTAAACAAGGAAAATGGAATTACATAAATGAAGACCTTTAATGATATTTCATATATTAAATATACACAAAGGCAGTATTCAGTACATGTAAGAATAAATGTTAAAATTAAACAAGGATAATGGAATTACATAAATGAAGGCCTTTACTAATATTTCATATATTAAATATAAATAAAGACAGTACTCAGAACATGCAGGAATGTAGGTTAAAATTAAACAAGGGGTTAAAATGAAAGTTAAAATGAAAGAGGGTTAAAATGAAGGGGTTCCTGCAAAATGCATCAACTATCTAGCATTCAGTACATGCAGAAGTAAATGTTAAAATTAAACAAGGAAAATGGAATTACGTAAATGAAGACCTTTAATGATATTTCATATATTAAATATACACAAAGGCAGTATTCAGTACATGTAAGAATAAATGTTTCCCAACCAACTCCTGCTTATTTTCTTCCCAGCTATCCGTTAATTCAGCCGCTTGCAAAAGCAGGAAGTAATTAACGGATATTGTCACGCGCAATTACTTGTAACTTCGCTTCAACGTTATGAAGGGATTCCTGTAAAATGCATCAACTATCTAGCATTCAGTACATGCAGAAGTAAATGTTAAAATTAAACAAGGAAAATGGAATTACATAAATGAAGACCTTTAATGATATTGAGAATATTAAATATACATAAGGGCAGTATTCAGCACATGTAAGAATAAATGTTTCCCAACCAACTCCTGCTTATTTTCTTCCCAGCTATCCGTTAATTCAGTCGCTTGCAAAAGCAGGAAGTGGTAATTAACGGATATTGTCACGCGCAAACTTGGGCTCAACGTTATCTAGGGATTCCTGTAAAATGTATCAACTATCTAGCATTCAGTACATTCAGAAGTAAATGTTGAAATTAAACAAGGAAAATCGAATTACATAAATGAAGACCTTTAATGATATTTCATATATTAAATATACACAAAGGCAGTATTCAGTACATGTAAGAATAAATGTTTCCCAATCAACTCCTGCTTATTTTCTTCCCAGCTATCCGTTAATTCTGCCGCTTGCAAAAGCAGGAAGTAATTAACGGATATTGTCACGCGCAATTACTTGTAACTTCTCCTCAACGTTTTCAAGGAATTCCTGTAAAATGCATCAACTATCTAGCATTCAGTACATACAGAAGTAAATGTTAAAATTAAACAAGGAAAACGGAATTACATAAATGAAGACCTTTAATGATATTTCATATATTAAATATACACAAAGGCAGTACTCAGTACATGTAAGAATAAATGTTTCCCAACCAACTCCTGCTTATTTTCTTCCCAGCTATCCGTTAATTCAGCCGCTTGCAAAAGCAGGAAGTAATTAGCGGATATTGTCACGCGCAATTACTTGTAACTTCACCTCAACGTTATGAAGGGATTCTTGTAAAATGCATCAACTATCTAGCATTCAATACATACAGAAGTAAATGTTAAAATTAAACAAGGAAAATGGAATTACGTAAATGAAGACCTTTAATGATATTTCGTATATTAAATATACACAAAGGCAGTATTCAGTACATGTAAGAATAAATGTTTCCCAACCAACTCCTGCTTATTTTCTTCCCAGCTATCCGTTAATTCAGCCGCTTGCAAAAGCAGGAAGTAATTAACGGATATTGTCACGCGCAATTACTTGTAAGTTCTCCTCAACGTTATGAAGGGGTTCCTGTAAAATGCATCAACTATCTAGCATTCAGTACATGCAGAAGTAAATGTTAAAATTAAACAAGGAAAATGGAATTACATAAATGAAGACCTTTAATGATATTTCATATATTAAATATACAAAAAGGCAGTATTCAGTACATGTAAGAATAAATGTTTCCCAACCAACTCCTGCTTATTTTCTTCCCAGCTATCCGTTAATTCAGCCGCTTGCAAAAGCAGGAAGTAATTAACGGATATTGTCACGCGCAATTACTTGTAACTTCACCTCAACGTTATGAAGGGATTCCTGTAAAATGCATCAACTATCTAGCATTCAGTACATACAGAAGTAAATGTTAAAATTAAACAAGGAAAATGGAATTACATAAATGAAGGCCTTTAATAATATTTCATATATTAATTATACATAAAAATAATATTCAGTGCATGTAAGAATAAACGTTAAAATTAAACAAGGATAATGGAATTACATAAATAAAGACCTTCAATAATAATTCATATATTGAATATAAATAAAGGCAGTATTCAGTACATGTAAGAATAGAGGTTAAAATTAAGCAAGTAGAATGGAAAAATATAAATAAAGGTATTTAATAATACTGAACATATTAAATATGAATAAAGGCAGTATTCAATACATGTAAGAATAAAGATTAAAATTAAGTAAGCAGAACGGAAAAATATAAGTAAATGCATTTAATAATATTGAACATATTAAATATGAATAATGACAGTACTCAGTACATACAGGAATAAAGGTTAAAATTAAATAAGCAGAATGGAAAAATGTAAATAAAGGCGTTTAATAATATTGAGCATATTAAATATAAATAAAGACATTACTCAGTACACGCAGGTGTGAAGGTTAAAATTATGCAAGCAGAATGGAAAAATATAAGTAAAGGCATTTAAAAATATTGAGCATATTAAATATGAATAAAGACAGTACTCAGTACATGCAGGAATGAAGTTTAAAATTAAACATGCAAAATGGAAAAATATGCATAAAGGCATCTAATAATATTGAACATATTAAATATGAATAAACACACTATTCAGTACATGCAGGGATGAAGGTTAAAATTAAACAAGTAGAATGGAAAAATATAAATAAAGGCATCTAATAATATTGAACATATTAAATGTGAATAAAGACAATACTCAGTACATGCAAAAATGAAAGTTAAAATTAAACAAGCAGAATGGAAAAATATAAGTAAAGGCATCTAATAATATTGAACATATTAAATCTGAATAAAGACACTATTCAGTACATGCAGAAATGAAAGTTAAAATTAAACAAGCAGAATGGAAAAATATAAGTAAAGGCATTTAATAATATTGAGCATAATAAATCTGAATAAAGACAGTACTCAGCATGTACAGGAACAAAGGTTAAAATTAAACGTGCAGAATGGAAGAACACAAATACAGGCATTTTACTTATATTTTTTGCGTAGTGACGGATTAATTGATCACGTTGGTTGCAAATTTCCTAATGCTCTGTTTTCCGTCACCGCACGGGATGTTAATTAAAATCAATTGTGCCACTTGATGAAACCGTTCAGGAAGTTATGTCAATTGAGTAAACTGTGTTGTTCGATGGTATCCAAACGTAATAGGAATGATTAAAGATTCGATCCGTTCCGACAAATTCGTCTCGATTACCGTGCGTTAAATGTATTACTCCAAACGTTTTGACGGGTCCGATGAATATAGATGCATCGCACGGATAGATTTGATTTTCAGCAATGACGACTCAATATTATTTCTGCGCCGCTGATTGCTCCATTTTTTCGAAACCGGCCAATTTTTCGTGACATATTCACTTTTTTAACGTTCAATATTCGTCTATCGCCTCCGTCCGTTTCATTTTTATTCGTCCTCGTTTCAAAATGTGAACAAGAAAACACGGAAAATTCTTTTGTACAGTTAAATTGTTTGAATATGAAGTTATATGTAAGTTGCGAGCAAGTTCTTACATCGGATAGATTTGATTTTCAGCAATGACGACTCAATATTATTTCTGCGCCGCTGATTGCTCCATTTTTTCGAAACCGGCCAATTTTTTGCGACATATTCACTTTTTTAACGTTCAATATTCGTCTATCGCCTCCGTCCGTTTCATTTTTATTCGTCCTCGTTTCAAAATGTGAACAAGAAAACACGGAAAATTCTTTTGTACAGTTAAATTGTTTGAATATGAAATTATATGTAAGTTGCGAGCAAGTTCTTACATCGGATAGACTTGATTTTCAGCAATGACGACTCAATATTATTTCTGCGCCGCTGATTGCTCCATTTTTTCGAAACCGTCCAATTTTTCGCGACGTATTCACTTTTTAAACGTTCAATATTCGTCTATCGCCTCCGTCCGTTTCATTTTTATTCGTCCTCGTTTCAAAATGTGAACAAGAAAACACGGAAAATTCTTTTGTACAGTTAAATAGTTTGAATATGAAATTATATGTAAGTTGCGAGCAAGTTCTTACATCGGATAGATTTGATTTTCAGCAATGACGACTCAATATTATTTCTGCGCCGCTGATTGCTCCATTTTTTCGAAACCGGCCAATTTTTCGCGACATATTCACTTTTTTAACGTTCAATATTCGTCTATCGCCTCCGTCCGTTTCATTTTTATTCGTCCTCGTTTCAAAATGTGAACAAGAAAACACGGAAAATTCTTTTGTACAGTTAAATTGTTTGAATATGAAATTATATGTAAGTTGCGAGCAAGTTCTTACATCGGATAGATTTGATTTTCAGCAATGACGACTCAATATTATTTCTGCGCCGCTGATTGCTCCATTTTTTCGAAACCGGCCAATTTTTCGCGACATATTCACTTTTTTAACGTTCAATATTCGTCTGTCGCCTCCGTCCGTTTCATTTTTATTCGTCCTCGTTTCAAAATGTGAACAAGAAAACACGGAAAATTCTTTTGTACAGTTAAATTGTTTGAATATGAAATTATATGTAAGTTGCGAGCAAGTTCTTACATCGGATAGATTTGATTTTCAGCAATGACGACTCCATATTTTTTCTGCGCCGCTGATTGCTCCATTTTTTCGAAACCGGCCAATTTTTCGCGACATATTCACTTTATTATAGTTATATATTCGTCTATCGCCTCCGTCCGTTTCATTTTTTATTCGTTCTCATTCCAAAATGTGAACAAGAAAACACGGAAAATTCTTTTGTACAGTTAAATTGTTTGAATATGAAATTATATGTAAGTTGCGAGCAAGTTCTTACATCGGATAGATTTGATTTTCAGCAATGACGACTCAATATTATTTCTGCGCCGCTGATTGCTCCATTTTTTCGAAACCGGCCAATTTTTCGCGACATATTCACTTTTTTAACGTTCAATATTCGTCTATCGCCTCCGTCCGTTTCATTTTTATTCGCCCTCGTTTCAAAATGTGAACAAGAAAACACGGAAAATTCTTTTGTAAGTTAAATTGTTTGAATATGAAATTATATGTAAGTTGCGAGCAAGTTCTTACATCGGATAGATTTGATTTTCAGCAATGACGACTCAATATTATTTCTGCGCCGCTGATTGCCCCATTTTTCGAAACCGGCCAATTTTTCGCGACATATTCACTTTTTTAACGTTCAATATTCGTCTATCGCCTCCGTCCGTTTCATTTTTATTCGTCCTCGTTTCAAAATGTGAACAAGAAAACACGGAAAATTCTTTTGTACGGTTAAATAGTTTGAATATGAAATTATATGTAAGTTGCGAGCAAGTTCTTACATCGGATAGATTTGATTTTCAGCAATGACGACTCAATATTATTTCTGCGCCGCTGATTGCTCCATTTTTTCGGAACCGGCCAATTTTTCGCGACATATTCACTTTTTTAACGTTCAATATTCGTCTACCGCCGCTGTCCGTTTCATTTTTATTCGTCCTCGTTTCAAAATGTGAACAAGAAAACACGGAAAATTCTTTTGTTACAGTTAAATAGTTTGAATATGAAATTATATGTAAGTTGCGAGCAAGTTCTTCCATCGGATAGATTTGATTTTCAGCAATGACGACTCAATATTATTTCTGCGCCGCTGATTGCTCCATTTTTTCGAAACCGGCCAATTTTTCGCGACGTATTCACTTTTTTAACGTTCAATATTCGTCTATCGCCTCCGTCCGTTTCATTTTTATTCGTCCCCGTTTCAAAATGTGAACAAGAAAACAAGAAAAATTCTTTTGTACAGTTAAATAGTTTGAATATGAAATTATATGTAAGTTGCGAGCAAGTTCTTACATCGGATAGATTTGATTTTCAGCAATGACGACTCAATATTATTTCTGCGCCGCTGATTGCTCCATTTTTTCGAAACCGGCCAATTTTTCGCGACATATTCACTTCTTTAACGTTCAATATTCGTCTACCGCCTCCGTCCGTTTCATTTTTATTCGTCCTCGTTTCAAAATGTGAACAAGAAAACACGGAAAATTCTTTTGTTACAGTTAAATAGTTTGAATATGAAATTATATGTAAGTTGCGAGCAAGTGCTTACATCGGATAGATTTGATTTTCAGCAATGACGACTCAATATTATTTCTGCGCCGCTGATTGCCCCATTTTTTCGAAACCGGCCAATTTTTCGCGACATATTCACTTTTTTAACGTTCAATATTCGTCTATCGCCTCCGTCCGTTTCATTTTTATTCGTCCACGTTTCAAAATGTGAACAAGAAAACACGAAAAATTCTTTTGTTACAGTTAAATTGTTTGAATATGAAATTATATGTAAGTTGCGAGCAAGTTCTTACATCGGATAGATTTGATTTTCAGCAATGACGACTCAATATTATTTCTGCGCCGCTGATTGCTCCATTTTTTCGAAACCGGCCAATTTTTCGCGACATATTCACTTTTTTAACGTTCAATATTCGTCTGTCGCCTCCGTCCGTTTCATTTTTATTCGTTCTCATTCCAAAATGTGAACAAGAAAACACGGAAAATTCTTTTGTACAGTTAAATTGTTTGAATATGAAATTATATGTAAGTTGCGAGCAAGTTCTTACATCGGATAGATTTGATTTTCAGCAATGACGACTCAATATTATTTCTGCGCCGCTGATTGCTCCATTTTTTCGAAACCGGCCAATTTTTCGCGACATATTCACTTTTTTAACGTTCAATATTCGTCTACCGCCTCCGTCCGTTTCATTTTTATTCGTCCTCGTTTCAAAATGTGAACAAGAAAACACGGAAAATTCTTTTGTACAGTTAAATTGTTTGAATATGAAATTATATGTAAGTTGCGAGCAAGTTCTTACATCGGATAGATTTGATTTTCAGCAATGACGACTCAATATTATTTCTGCGCCGCTGATTGCTCCATTTTTTCGAAACCGGCCAATTTTTCGTGACATATTCACTTTTTTAACGTTCAATATTCGTCTACCGCCGCTGTCCGTTTCATTTTTTATTCGTTCTCATTCCAAAATGTGAACAAGAAAAGACGGAAAATTCTTTTGTTACAGTTAAATAGTTTGAATATGAAATTATATGTAAGTTGCGAGCAAGTTCTTACATCGGATAGATTTGATTTTCAGCAATGACGACTCAATATTATTTCTGCGCCGCTGATTGCTCCATTTTTTCGAAACCGGCCAATTTTTCGCGACATATTCACTTTTTTAACGTTCAATATTCGTCTATCGCCTCCGTCCGTTTCATTTTTATTCGTCCTCGTTTCAAATTGTGAACAAGAAAACACGGAATATTCTTTTGTTACAGTTAAATTGTTTGAATATGAAATTATATGTAAGTTGCGAGCAAGTTCTTACATCGGATGGAAAATTTTTCGACGTTTCCTGGTTATTTATTTAATGGACGTAATTTCTCAGCCGTCAAAGTGAAGGAGCTTTCTGGGTTTCGCCTACTTCTTTCCCGGCGTCAGAAAAAGTGAGTATAAGAAATGGGCTCCTCTTTGTAGTCAGATTTTTACGAAAAATCAACGAATTTTCCTACGGCATCGCAGAAAATTGGCATCGCAGAACGTTAAAGGACTTGGCAAGAGGTAGAGGCGCGGCTTCGCGAAGAAAGTAACTACAGCTTAGAAGAAAGTGCCTTAATCGTGTTTGAAATTACGTCGAGGATCAGTCGAAGGTGGGAAGACCCGCCCTGCGGCAAATTGTATCGACGACCAGTTCTTGCAAGTCTCATGGATGTCGGGATTAAGGTTATATATATATACGTTGTCCAGTCCAGACGGTATCAGTTTTACGGCGCACAAAACTGATTTCTCGCCCAGTACAAATATGTCTAAGACAATGAAAGGAACCTGGAAATTTTTAACGACGAGGAACTTCACATTCAATCTCGGGCTACATTGAAATTCTACGAGGAGGACTAAAAGCTGTGTGCAAGGATGGTCAATGAATGTGTCACGACTGCTTGCGAAGAACAATGGATAAAAGTTTGAAAGTACACGTAAACTGCATACAGTTCAAGCAAAACGTAACGGAACTCACCGACGCCTCCGAATCAGAATAAGTGTCACGTAACCATTGTATTCCAGATAAAAGAATCTACGAGCGCGCATAAAAAGAAACGTAATAGCGACAGTAACGTAAGTTTCGTGACACGAGGATTTTCGTATTAGAAGTTTCCTCGTTTTAAACTTCGGGTCGGAATATTCTCATATAACGAATACTTGAATTAGACATTAATCAGTGTGGATGGTACTATTCATAGGAAACGACGTGCCGGAAGGTCATTTCGGCACTCAATCCTGAAGCTTAGCTCATTAGTCGAGTAGTACGCCTACGATGAGACCTTCAGAGGGGGTGTCCTCTTTCTCTCGTCTGCGTTCCCGGGAGACGAAGAAGAAGCAATATAAATCTTACCTTCCTTTTACGAGCAGAAATGTTTCCCCCACAAGCTGACGAGGACTCGACTCATCAAAATCCATCAGCCATTTCGATGGATTCCACGGGATCGCTTTCGCGTGCTGTCTCGATATTAAGAACGGGGAGGGAGATTATTTGTCGTCGGTCGGCCGCGGGGAAAAGAACGATAAATCGACCGTTCCGCGAACGACATCCGTTCTCCCGGCAGAAATCTGCCGTCGACCTCGTAATCGGTTATTCGCTTTAATTTTCCTCGAGATTAAATTTCTAACGGCGCCACTGGACGGAATCAAGATTCGCGACGAATTGCGACAGATGGCGAGTTTCGATTTGCGGCGATTTAAAATCGTGAAAACGGGTCGGTGGAAGAAACGAAACAAGCGAAACTTTCATCCGAGTAGTGGGTTGTTAACACATTGACTGCCATGGTGGTCATTGGCGCACAAGATTTTATTAAAATTGCAAAAAATTCGCAATGAAGCCTATTTGCAATCTTGTAAAAGCAGTTGATACTGGAACTGTGCTTTAATACTTTGGCTTCCAACAACTCTGCGTTACATTCATTTTGGACGATTTAATTCTACTTTGCAGTATTTCATCGCGTTACATTTCTAAATGTACTACAGTGTACTCTTTAACACATTGACTGTCACAGTAGTCGCCGGTGATTAATGCAAAAGATTTTACTACAAATGCAAAAAATTCGCAATGTAGCCTATTTGCAATCTTGTAAAAGCAATTGACATTGGAACGGTGCTTCAATACTTTGGCTTCTAACAACTCTGCGTTACTTTCATTTTTCACGATTTAATCATACTCTGCAGTATTTCAATGCATTACATTTCCAAATGTACCACACTGTATTCTTTAACATGTTGACTGCCACGGTACAAAAGATTTTATTAAAATTACAAAAAATTAGCAATGAAGCCTATTTGCAATCTTGTAAAAGCAATTGATATTGAAACTGTGCTTTGATACTTTGGCTTCTAACAATTCTGCGTTACCTTCATTTTGCATGATTTAATCATACTCTGCAATATTTCAACACATTGCATTTCGAAATGTACCACACCGGATTCTTTAAGACATAGACTGCCACGGTGGTCACCAGTGACCGGTGCAAAAAATTTGACTAAAAATTTGCAATGAAGCCTATTTGCAAGCTTGTCAAAGCAATTGATATCGGAACTGTGTTTTAATACTTTGGTTTCTAACAACTCTGCGTTACATTCATTTTGGACGATTTAATTCTACTTTGCAGTATTTCATCGCGTTACATTTCTAAATGTACTACAGTGTACTCTTTAACACATTGACTGTCACAGTAGTCGCCGGTGATTAATGCAAAAGATTTTACTACAAATGCAAAAAATTCGCAATGTAGCCTATTTGCAATCTTGTAAAAGCAATTGACATTGGAACGGTGCTTCAATACTTTGGCTTCTAACAACTCTGCGTTACTTTCATTTTTCACGATTTAATCATACTCTGCAGTATTTCAATGCATTACATTTCCAAATGTACCACACTGTATTCTTCAACATGTTGACTGCCACGGTACAAAAGATTTTATTAAAATTACAAAAAATTAGCAATGAAGCCTATTCACAATCTTGTAAAAGCAATTGATATTGAAACTGTGCTTTGATACTTTGGCTTCTAACAATTCTGCGTTACCTTCATTTTGCATGATTTAATCATACTCTGCAATATTTCAACGCATTGCATTTCGAAATGTACCACACCGGATTCTTTAAGACATAGACTGCCACGGTGGTCACCAGTGACCGGTGCAAAAAATTTGACTAAAAATTTGCAATGAAGCCTATTTGCAAGCTTGTAAAAGCAGTTGATATTGGAACTGTGCTTTAATACTTTGGCTTCCAACAACTCTGCGTTACATTCATTTTGGACGATTTAATTCTACTCTGCAGTATTTCATCGCGTTACATTTCTAAATGTACTACAGTGTACTCTTTAACACATTGACTGTCACAGTAGTCGCCGGTGATTAATGCAAAAGATTTTGCTACAAATGCAAAAAATTCGTAATGTAGCCTATTTGCAATCTTGTAAAAGCAATTGACATTGGAACGGTGCTTCAATACTTTGGCTTCTAACAACTCTGCGTTACTTTCATTTTTCACGATTTAATCATACTCTGCAGTATTTCAATGCATTACATTTCCAAATGTACCACACTGTATTCTTTAACATGTTGACTGCCACGGTACAAAAGATTTTATTAAAATTACAAAAAATTAGCAATGAAGCCTATTTGCAATCTTGTAAAAGCAATTGATATTGAAACTGTCCTTTGATACTTTGGCTTCTAACAATTCTGCGTTACCTTCATTTTGCATGATTTAATCATACTCTGCAATATTTCAACGCATTGCATTTCGAAATGTACCACACCGGATTCTTTAAGACATAGACTGCCACGGTGGTCACCAGTGACCGGTGCAAAAAATTTGACTAAAAATTTGCAATGAAGCCTATATGCAAGCTTGTCAAAGCAATTGATATCGGAACTGTGTTTTAATACTTTGGTTTCTAACAACTCTGCGTTACCTTCATTTTGCACAACTTAATTATACTTTGCAGTATTTCATCGCATTAAATTTCCAAATATACCACACCGTATTCTTTAATACGTTGACTGCCACAGTGGACACCGGTGATCGGCGCGAAAGATTTTATTAAAATTGCAAAAAATTGGTAATGGAGTTTATTTGCAATCCTATAAAAGCAATTTATATTAGAACTGTGGTTTAATACTTTGCCTTCTAACAATCCTGCGCTACCTTCATTTTGCACGATTTAATTATATTCTGTAGTATTTTATCGCATTGCATTTCCAAGTGTACCACATCGTATTCTTTAAGACATAGACTGCCACGGTGGTCACCAGTGACCGGTGCAAAAGATTTTATTAAAAGTGCAAAAAATGCTCAATGAAGCTTATTTGAGATCTTGAGAAAGCAGTTGATATTGGAACGGTGCTTTAATACTTCGGCTTCTAACAACTTTGCGTTATCTTAATTTTGCACGATTTAATTATACTCTGCAGTATTTCATCGCATTGCATTTCCAAATGTACCACACCGTATTCTTTAACACATAGACTGCCACGGTAGTCACCGGTGACCGGCGCAAAAGATTTTATTAAAATTGCAAAAAATTCGCAATGAAGCCTATTTGCAATCTTGTAAAGGCAATTGATATTGGAACTGTGCTTTAATGTTTTGGCTTCTAACAACTCTACGTTACCTTCATTTTGTACGATTTAATTATATTCTGCATTATTTCATCGCATTGCATTTCCAAATATACAACACCGTATTCTTTGACGCGATGTCGGCGAAAAGAAAGTTCGAAAAATGTCTGCAATAGTATTATAGTGAAATGCCAAGTTAATTACAAGGCTTGGCAAATTTGCTGCGGGTCGTGGTAATATTACTTTCTGAATTCCCAACTTTCCCGTGTGCCAATAAATAATATTCCTTCTTGGTCGACCTACGAACTTTGCGGTTGCCAAGGGTCTTCGGTTGGAAATTCTCGTCGGGAATTACGTATATGTGTTTGTAGCCGATGGGGGGTTCGGTCCCTCAGTCAAGATGCCTTAAAATTATTCTCGAATATTTTCACGCACTTGCGCGCGTGCGCTCTTCTACGCGGGAGGGAAGACAGCAGAACGTAAAGTGGAGATCGTTTTTAGAATATCCAATAATCGTATCTCGGAGCTGATAAGATGACAGTGAAAAAGTCTGCCACGTGTCGCGGCATTTTATTGCAAGTCCCTACTTATTATTCCGTGAACAAACCCGTTTGATATTTGTTCACTTGCGATGCCAATATTTGGTTATTCTCGCTGAAGCTAAGCTTGGATTATCTTTCAAATTGTCGTGGCGCTGTAAATAGGAGGTACAGGATTCAGCAGCATGCTGGAAGTGCATATAATTTTCAAGCTGCGTCGGCTCTATAATTCGGTCAGATTAATACGAATTCGACGGAAACCATTCATTATCGTTACATAATGATAATTGCGTTAGGTAACAGGCAGTGCACCACTCGATGGAATTGCGACTTGCAGTTAATGTTATGAACGCAATCAGACGTGTTTTTTTACTACACACTGACCGACACACGCCGCTTACGAAGTACGGCAGCTTTAATGATACGACTAATGGATCAATAAACTTTATTGGTCCATTAACTACGGTGAACCTCAAGTGATCAAACGGGCGTGAAAACGCCAATAAAAGTTAACTACTGGTTTAAACTTAGGTGGGCACGTTTTGTTTGCGATTTAGAACCCTCACCGGCGAAAACTTCCTAGCATCAGTGCACCAGTAACATAACATCTTTTGTCTTAAAAAGTGTCCCCTTTAACACGTTGACTGCCGTGCGTATTTTACTATATTAAAACCGCAACCTGATCAAGTACTACAGAATATGATTGAATTGTGGAAAATGAAAATAATGCGAAGGTATCGGAGACCAAAGACTTTGATCACCATTTAAAATTAATTGCATTTACAAAATTATAAATGCTACAGATTGAGTTTCTTTTTTTAATTTTTCGTGAGACTTTTTGCGCCGGTCACCGATGACCACCACGGTAGTCAACGTGTTAAAACATCTTTCTTTGTACAATTTCATTACTTGAACAGACACAATCGGTTCACGAACTACCTATTAACATATTGTTGACCGGTAATTTTTGGCAAAATTGTCTCAAGTCACCGGCTATTATTTCGTAATTGGACAAGGAAGTGAAACGATGTAAATAATCTTTAATAAAGTTTGTTCGTGCATAATGAATTCAAATTGAAGTTTGGACATAAATTTTCTGTAATTTTTAATGTTTTTTCGTATGATTAACTGTACAGCAGTCATTTACGCGTAGATGTAGACAAGAGGTTTTGCACATATATCTTGTTTCGTTGCGCTTTCCTTTTAAAGAGCTAGATTATGCCCTTGTTATTTCATTTTCAATAATTATTTTCCA
Source organism: Cryptocheilus praepositus (assembly GCA_033815515.1). NCBI lineage: Eukaryota > Metazoa > Arthropoda > Insecta > Hymenoptera > Pompilidae > Cryptocheilus > Cryptocheilus praepositus. Next base: position 5,184,394 of record JAWWQZ010000285.1, read on the forward strand.
AATAACTACAACTTATTTAAAAATCACTCGCGCAACTATATAAAGCATTCACGTATAATTGATTGAAAAATGCTTCGCCGTCACGTTCCGTCATTCTTAACACTTTCTAATACTAGAATTGTAATAAAAGCCTCAGTACCGAGAAAAGTATACTTTTTTATAATAAAGCGGACGCGATTGAACACAATGAACAAAATTTTGTTATATTCTATATTGCCCTGCGTTTCCAAAATTAAAATTGCCGACGCAAGTGCAAACACGAGTTAACTTGTGACTGGTCAGCAACATTTGGCCATGAAAACACGAGTTAACTCCTGACCGGTCAACAATGTGTTAATATTTTTTTCCAAATTAAATGCAATTGTAGTGATTTTTTTCTTTATCTTCAACTAAAAATTATGTAAATATTACCAATGTAAGGCAATATTTTAATATTTCAGTCAGCATTTGCTATTGTAATCCGTCCTGTCAATACTGATGCCGTTAACTTGCACTTGCCGAAAAATGCTTGATGGTCACGTTCCGTCGTTCTTGACACTTTCTAATACTAGAATTGCAATAAAAGCCTCAGTACCAAGAAAAGTATACTTTCTTATAATAAAGCAGACGCAATTAAACACAACGAACAACATTTTGTTACATTCTATATTGCGCTGCGTTTCAAAAATTAAAATTGCCGTCGCAAGTGCAAACACGAGTTAACTCGTAATCGGTCAATATTGTGTTAACAATATTCCCTAAATTACAACGCACGCATCAGGCTGCAATTTATCAAGCTCTCAACCTTATTTATTATTTCCATTTGATCTAATATATTCTTCATTGGTCATCGTTTATATTCAGCAATAAGGAAAAACAAAATGTTTGATACAGGCCGCCAATGCATATATGACAGTTCTTACTACTGTACCTACCCTTCGTCTACATTCTCTTCCACAAGGGATCCTAGCACCTACACTTCGCATACACAAGCGGAGATATCCAGTTTACTGCCCAGGGCAGATTGAGAAGCGCTGCTTCGCAGTGTTTAAAAGCACGTTCCCGTCGGGTCCCAAGAGGGGGATGAAAAAGGGTTTCGCGTAAGTTTCGGGCCCGTTCGTGTGCGTGAGTCGTAAAAGTTACCCTCGCCTCCTGCGAGGACAGTTGCCTTTTTCCTCGCCATGTCCTCAGTTTCGCTGTCGCGCGCGAAAGAAGTTTATCCGTGGCACTGGGACGCGGCGAAAGGCTCGTCTGGACGGCCGAAAATGTCCCCGTTTCGCGAGGGAAACTTTTATCCCGTCGCGCTTAAGGCAAAAAAGGCCTTTGACTCGCGTGCCGTTTTCACTCGGACCCACAGCAACGAAAAACTCTTTATCTCGCCAGATGTAGGTCAGTTATTTGATAATCCATTAGCGCCGCGGCGACAATTCGTTTGCTTCCTCGTGTTCTACACGTAATTGAATAGAGTGCCAATAGTCGTGGAGAGTATTCGCGCTCCGGAGGCATGTAACCAACCACCCTAGGATCGTTGGTCAACGCTCTCGATTTCAGTGTCAATGATCGCGGTAATTGCGTGTCAAAGTTAATTGGCAGCAAGCGATTTTCCGTTCAGTGACACACACTGAGTGCGCGCGATTACGGATAATTAGGATTTTCAATTCACGCGCCGTTGAGCAAACTACGTTTACGTTATCGATCAAAAGTTAGGCGCTACTTATAGGCTTTACGCAGGTGTAAATTGCGCGTGTCTCATATGTATTCCTGTTGCAGGTATTGTGTTCGCTGACTAAGATGAAGCTGTACGCGTACGGTACTACGTCAAAATTGTAGGTAAATTGGTAGGAAAATTTACAACGCTGTACAGAATGTATACAGTAGTCGAGAACCTCAGGCTAAGAGTCGATGTGTATTTTAATGTTGCCTAACATATCAATGCTTTAATTACATCGAACTGTTCTAGCGTATTAAAAGCAGGTGCTATCCTTGTTTCTGACCCGATACGAGATCCCCGCGGCGATTTTCGAAACTCGCACCGCCTCTGGAAGGATGCAAGAGTGTTCGTGAGAGCTCAACTGACACACTCTTCTCGTTCCCTTTCTGTCCCTCACTATCCCCCAGGGGCTGTGGGTCACTTTAGACCCACAGCACGGGAGTGGTGAACCCGGGGTGCTCGTATTAAACACCTTCCGAAGGTGTGCGAAAAGGCATTGTGGCATTCGAGGTGAGGAAAGCTTTTGGAATGGGGAGTGAAAGCGTTGGCTCCTGTGATGGCAAGAAGGCTAGAACATAAACGAGCTATTCCTACGGGTAAGTATGCTGCGCAAGCGTAGATTACTCGCCGTCTAGCGTGTCCAATGTTGAATCGCACAGTATACAAAAATGGTGTGTCTCGGTCTGCATCGAACAGCCGAGACTTAACGCTTTGACTTGATGGTCACCATTGAGTGGGGCAACAGATTTTACTGAAGATCAAAAATATCCGCAATGGGCAGCAATAATTATTTTATAAATGCAGTTATTGTTAGAATAGTGATACGATCCTTTGGTCTCCAATACCAGCACATTATTTACATTTTGTATAATTCAGTCAAGCGCTGTAGTATTTCATCGTATCGCCATTCTTAATCCGACACTTAACACTTTCACTGCCATGATGATCACCGCTGACTGGCGCAAGATTTTACCGAAGATCAAAAATATTCGCAATGGGTAGCAATAATTATCTTATAAATGCAGTTATTGTTAGAATAGTGATACGATCCTTTGGTCTCCAATACCAGCACATTATTTACATTTTGTATAATTCAATCAAGCGCTGTAGTATTTCATCGTATCGCCATTTTTAATCCGACACTTAACACTTTTACTGCCGTGATGGTTACCGCTGACCGGCGCAAGAGATTTTACTGAAGATCAAAAATATCCGCAGTGGGTAGCAATAATTATTGTATAAATACAGTTATTGATAGAATAGTGATACGATCCTTTGGTCTCCAATACATGAGCATTATTTAAATTTTGCTGAAGATCAAAAAATTCAGTCAAAAGGTGTATCTTTTGGTCGTCGCATTATTTACATTTTTATAATTCATCAAACGCTGTAGTATTTCATAGCGTCGCCGTTCTAATACGGCAAAATACTGCAGAATATGATTGAATTGTGCAAAATGAAATAATGCGATGGTATCGGAGACCAAAGAATTGAATCACTAATTAATATTAACATTTTGACTACTGTGATGGTCACCGCTGACCGACGCAAGATATTTTACTAAAGATCCAAAATGTCCACAATGGGTAGCAATAATTATTTTGTAAACCCAATTATTGTTAAAATAGCGATACAATCCTTTGGTCTCCGATACCTGCATATTATTTACATTTTCCATAATTCAGTCAAAGGCTGTAGTATTTCATAGCATCGCCGTTCTAATACGGCAAAATACTACAGAATATGAATGATTTGTCCAAAATGAAAATAATGCAAAGGTATCGGAAACCAAAGAATTGAATCACTATTTAATATTAACATTTTGACTGCTGTGATGGTCACCGCTGACCGGCGCAAGAGATTTTACTGAAGATCAAAAATATCCGCAATGGGTAGCAATAATTATTTTATAATTACAGCTATATTTAGAATAGTGATACGATCTTTTGGTCGCTAATACATGCACATTATTTACATTTTGCATAATTCAGTCAAACGCTGTAATATTTCATAGCATCGCCGTTCTAATACGGCAAAATACTACAGAATATGATTGAATTGTGCAAAATGAAAATAATGCGAAGGAGACCAAAGAATTGAATCACTATTTAATATTAACATTTTGATTGCTGTGATGGTCACCGCTGACCGGCGCAAGAGATTTTCCTGAAGATCCAAAATGTCGGCAATGGGTAGCAATAATTATTATATAAACGCAGTTATTGTTATAATAGTGATGCGATCCTTTGGTCTCCAATACCTGTGCATTATTTATATTTCGCATAATTCAGTCAAACGCAGTATTTCATAGCATCGCCGTTCTAATACAGCGAAATACAGCAGTCAACGTGTTCACATTTTTGAATGTTCGTTACGGCGTTCATAATGAGAATACACCAGAACTGAACACATCAAAGCACTTTGTGCTTATGAAACACGAGTCAGTCGTCTCGGATTACACCAAATGTGGAGTCTTTTGAACGTTTCGCTTTGGCGAACATAATGATGTTACCCTGCACATTTACAGCACATAGTGCATTGACATATGAGTAGGAGTCTGCAGGCAAGGGCAGCAATCAGCCTGAGGGGCATCCGATTTAAAAGTTTGCATGTACGCTACGGTAATACATTCGAGAATTCAGGTACACATATAGCATTGAGGTATACTCCTGTCATTCTCTAAATCCCATATCCACTACTTTCTGGGTGTTATAACGGATTTAACCGTCACAGTAGACTGGCCTCCCGGAGGTTTCCCGCGTGAGCCGTCGCGGTTTCTTGTTGTCTCGTCGGGTAAAACCCGCTTTTCGACCAAACACTCTATCCGCTTAAGCATTACTGCAGGAATCGGACGTGTGACGATGTCACACGCTGCCGAAAGGGCAATTGCGCTGCGTTGCGCATTCAAAGGGAAACAAACAGTTGAGGACACACCTCTAAAGACGTAAGACGTGCAACGTATGGCTCGTGGTCATTGTTTATATACGACGCAATTGTAACCCCAAGCAGATTGTAACATCAAGCAAAATATATCTTCTTTGATTCAGTAAATCCCTGTCTCTTCCCTCCTACGTTACTTATACGTTAGTAATATAAACGACGAGCAAACTCCGCTTTGTGACGACTTGCGGGCATCAAAGTATTTTTCCCAAGCACCGCCCGAGGGTGGTATGCCAAATTTGAACGTAGTCTAGAAAGTATCCCGGCAGGGTGATATAGGGGACCCTCAGGTGCACCGCGCTCCCTCGGGAGTATAGTCCAGACATCAACTGTCCCTCACTATCTTTGGAAACGCCTGGAGCACGGGCGTAACTTCGAAGATGAACGAAGGAGCGGCTTACTCCCAGCGGGGATTTATCGCGTTGACTCTGTTCAACCCGTAGCGATAACGCAGCTATTTCCATTAAGGTCACAACGTACACGCCCGTCACTCTCGCAATCGGATCTCCGCGCGAAATTTCGACTTCGCGAAGGAAACGAATCGAAGCGGATCTGCGAGCAGGTAAAAAGCTTCATCTGCCAGATCCTCGTTCCGCGATTCAAATTGGTTCAGTTCGCGGGGTCGCCATTTCTGGCTTCACGCCTGTCACGTACAACAGCACGAAACCCCAATATCCTACAAACTGATTTCGCACCGGCGGAAGGAATGGAGTGCGGAATAAAGGACAAGGCTTTGTCCCGGGTGTACGGGTGCGCTTTCCGTTTCCCATCTTAGACGCGAACACCAGCTTCATTGTGCGGACGACGAACGTGCTCCGGTGACGTGTCCTTTTCCTAAGAAGGAAATTGCGGGGTTGATTGTCAGGCTCCCTGGTGAATTAGTTCGCGAAGTTTAGTGGGACCTTCTCGTTAGAAAGACATTTATCTGCTGCGTGGCGTGAAACGTACTGCCGTGGCGCGGTTATAATCGTAGCAACGATAGTTTATAACGTGTTAGAGAAATCAGTCCAAGTTATCAATGGCTACGTTGAGGTGTTCGTGTTTCTTCAACTCGCGGCGGTTAGATGCGTTCAGTGGAACCTTCTCGTTAGAAAGACATTTATCTGCTGCGTGGCATGGAACGTACTGCCGTGGCGCGGTTATAATCGTAGCGACGAAAGTTTATAACGTGTTAGAGAAATCAGTCCAAGTTATCAATGGCTACGTTGAGGTGTTCGTGTTTCTTCAACTCGCGGCGGTTAGATGCATTCAGTGGAACCTTCTCGTTAGAAAGACATTTATCTGCTGCGTGGCATGAGACGTACTGCTGTTGCGCGGTTATAATCGTAGAGACGTTACTTTATAATGTGTTAGAGGAATAAGTCCAAGTTATCAATGGGTACGTTGACATGTTCGTATTTCTTCTCATCTTGTTAGAAAGACATTTATCTGCTGCGTCTCATCTCGTTAGAAAGGCATTTATCTGCTGCGTGGCATGAGACGTACTGCTGTTGCGCGATTATAAGTAGAGACGTTAGTTTATAATGTGTTAGAGGAATAAGTCCAAGTTATCAATGGGTACGTTGACATGTTCGTGTTTCTTCTCATCTCGTTAGAAAGACATTTATCTGCTGTGTCTCATCTCGTTAGAAAGACATTTATCTGCTGCGCGAGATGAGACGTAGGGTAAAGTAGCCAGTGGTTGACCGATATACAGTGATTGACCGTTTTGCGTTCATGAGCGAATATCTGAAGATCGCTACAGGTATATTTTCATTGTTTTGAATATCAGTCTAAAGCACATTCTGTATGTGACCGTCTTGCGATACAGAATTCTTGTGTAGATTACCTGTGATTAACACGTTGGCTGCCGTGCGCATTTTGGTGTATTAGTACGGCGATGCTTTAAAATACTATAGCGTTTGACTCAATTATGGAAAATGTAAATAATATGCAGGTATTGGAGACCAAAGGATCGCATCACTATTCTAACAATAACTGCATTTATAAAATAACTGCTACCCATTGCAAATATTTTGGATCTTCAGTAAAATTTCTTTATAAAATAATTATTGCTACAGCGTTTCCATTTGCAAATATTTTGGATCTTCAGCATTTATAAAAAAATTTCATTGCAAATATTTTGGATCTTCGATCAGCGGTGACCATCGCGGCAGTCAGTGTTAAGTCTCGGCTTAAGAATGGCGATGTGATGAAATACTACAGCGTTTCACTGAATTATGCAAAAAGTAAATAATGCACAGGTATTAGACGCCAAAGGATCGCATCACTATTCTAACAATAGCTGCATTTATAAAATAATGATTGCTACCCATTGCAAATATTTTGGATCTTCAGTAAAATTTCTTGCGCCGATCAGCGGTGACCATCGCGGCAGTCAGTGTTAAGTCTCGGCTTAAGAATGGCGATGTGATGAAATACTACAGCGTTTCACTCAATTATGCAAAAAGTTTGACTCAATTATGCAAAATGTAATGAACCCATTGCAAATATTTTGGATCTTCAGTAAAATCTCTTCTTCATATGCAGGTATTGGAGACCAAAGAATTTAGAAAGACATTTATCTGCGCTTTTATAACATGTTAGAGGAGTTTATCAATGGCTACGTTGACGTTTCGTGTTTCTTCGACTTACGGCAACTAGATGCGCCGGTGTTGAAAGTGCAAAGGTACTCTTCCCCTCGCGGCTGCGTAGCATCATTATTCGAGAGACATAACAGTCTTACTTCCCGTCTGCAGCGAGAACATTGTGCCGGAGAATAGTCTTTCGACATACGAAATCGTAAACCCAAGTAATCCGATGAAGATAGAGTCTTCGCAGAGTCTTTCGTATGAGAAAAAAAATACATTAGCTTCTAGTCTCTCGCTTGAGAAACGTCACTTTGAAATAAAGGATACCATCCATCCAATCGCCGGATTCTGGCTCGATAACTTCCCTTCTCTCGTATCCGTGAAACGCGCTTCCCCTTTTCCCAGAGCACACCCTCCCGGAGCTCAGAATATCACGAGATTAACCCTGGTGATGGTAAACCCGAAGGTCCCAGAGATCCGGACCATCTCATCTTTCTCGTTCGGCATCGCTCTCTGCCCTTTGTTTGAAATCTTTTTCGGAAATTTCAGCTTACAGAGTCTTCGTGAAAGTTTCATGAGACTCTTAAAGATCAAGAGGCGAGCGTTCTTTTATGTTCACAGCCAGGGTATCGTCTATACGATATAAAGTAACGAAACCCTGCTAATTCCGCGACATTAAAGCAAACTGCATCGAACTAACTAAATAGAAAGCTTGTAAGTATTTCGCATCGTGATAGCCGGTTGTCAAGAAATTGCCTCAGTACGGTACAGAGTCCCTGGGTTATGAATACTTATTGTACGAATCTGTATGGATTTGCCTACGACCGGATAATATGAGAGATGTAGCCGAGTTCCCTCCGTGTAATTTTTCAAGCAGAATACCCATAAGCAGATGGCCTGAACGCGCTTTCACAGTAAATTCCATTTTCCGCCCCCCGCAATCGGAATTCGAAATAGCAGAACGCAACGCCAACGCAATAGGTATTTACTACTGGTGGGTACAAATGCCTATCCTACTTTCTGCAATTTTGCATTGTGCGTAGGCAGCCGCAGGCATGCGAAACTACTGCGTTTGACTGACGCTGAGATCGTTTAATGCGCGAACAAAGGGTTAATTTCGAAGTGGGGAAGCACGACGGTTATTGTCTCCGCAGACATCGCGCATTCTCCCGGTCTCCAATGTTGTTATACGAGTAGGATCGAACGAAGGTGTTCCCGGCCGCGTCCCGCTGACCTCATTTCCCATGCAATATTGCAACCTTTAACTTACCGACCGACGTTGGCTATCGTGATGGACCGTAAACAATTTATACGGCTGCGTCGAGAGCGATAAAGTCGGTGGTTGGAAAAAGAACCGACTGAGGAGATGCACGTGTCTTTTCTGTTTTCTTCCGCGCGGACGACACGTTTGCGTCGTTGAATTCTTCCTCTGCGCTGAGCGCGATAAAAGCTTATCTGCGGACCGGTCGATCATTATGCTCGTCATACCGATCAATACGCTTATCTCGATAACTCGTCCGACACTTTTTGTGAGTCGAGTACGTGACGTTATCGGACTCCCCCGTGTTGTTCCAACGAAAAATTACTGTGACCAGCTGCAATTGAGCCGGTGCTGAGAAACGACGGAGCAGGGTTATACACGGTTTCCAACCGTCAAATTTTCTGCGCTCCCTGTCCTAATGGCAAAGCGCCGCGAAACGAATGATGTAATTTGTTTTTTTTCCATCCGAGCGGATTTTCTCGTCAGCGGGAAGCTTGCCGTAATTACAGTAATTTCGTTGGAAATAGCGTTTATAACGAACTGGGGTAAATGGGTATTATTTCCTCTTACGTTCGCATGGAATTTCGTTAAATGACAAAAATAGATATTCTTCTGTGGGGAAAATGTCGCGTCGATGTTTGATGTAATCATGCATTCATTCATTCAGATCGTAATTATTTGTACTAACGATGTATTCCCGTAGACATTTGACTATTAAAAAACAATTTCATAATGGAAAGTATGTTCTTGACTGAACTTCTTCAATGTTGATTATATTTATATCACCGGCATTACATATTTACTGCTTCCGAAACTGTACAAATGCTGGAAAAATACAAAAACGCTTTAATGTAATATACACAATTTCCTTACCTAGAATTGTATTCGATTTTATTCGACTCTGAAGACACCTTTCCTGGAAGTACTTCGGATAATTCATTCTACGTATAATTTGAAATACGTCGAAAAAAGGGTCAACGAATGGATAACAATTTATCACAGATTTGCACATGTTTCATACGTTATGAAAAATTTTCGACAAATCTGCACCCACATGTACACTTTTTTACCGTAATATAAACCGAACGACGTAATTTAGATCGGAGCTTGTTTCGCTGCGTGGCGAAAGACAAAAAATTAAGCTGTATTTATTCAAGCTGGGGGCATTTCACATCTGTACACTGCTGGCTATAAATTCCAAACCACTTTTCAGAGAACAGATAACAATGTGCTGGATGAAAATAATTTAAGAAAGCGCATCGATATAAAACTCTAATACTATCATAAACCAGTAAATACAATACTTCTCTGGCAACTGTTAGCAGAAAATTGTTTCACAATATCTCTCGATTTTTAAATGGAAAAAAATACCCCTGGACCAGTAAATATCTCACCACCAATATATCTAACACCGGAAAAGCATAATCATGTCTAGGGAACCCTCTGCCAATGCGGAAACTATCTGCGGAGTGCAATCGAAAGAGAAACGTGGGCTTTATCCAATTTCGTCTTCGACCACCTCGCAACAGGTGACCACCGTTTTGTCTTCCCTTTCTGTCTAACGTCGTCCACATGTCTACCCACTGACTAGATTCGCTTCTCATATGTATGTGATGTGTAGCGCACGTGCTTCAAACGAATATCCACATTTTTTTTTAATGTTTTGGTACTGGGCACAAATGTTCGGATCCATACGCGGAGCTTAAACTCATGAAACTGTCGTCCACAAATAGATTCTTTCTAGTTCTTGCTTTAAGAAGTAGGAAAAACTTCGACAATTCAAACGCATATATGTAGGATTTAAACACGTGAAACGAGAGAGTATAATATTTAAAAATAATATAACATAATAACAAGACAATCAAGACACTTTAGTCTTATTTTCTAATTTTTCGTCGTGTCGTCGTTTTGCCTTTTCGTCTTTACGTCTTTACGTTTCGTCGTCAACTCATTACTACGCAACCAAATAACATAATTCAACAAATTCGTCACCTATGATACCACAATATAATAATTGAGGAATTAATAATTAATAATTAATAATTGACAAAGAACCCTGTATTTGAGATCCTATATATATGGAAAGCTTTTACCAGCAGTGTTCGATACAGAATGTTTCAACGGCAAAATTTTAGTTGCGTGTATTAAATAATTTCTATGGAAAGCTCATTTCGTTTTCATGGTCTACGAAATTCTACTTATTGGCTAACTTGACGCAACTTTAACTTTTCTTGTCTTGCGTTCTTGTTTTCTCATTCAGAAATTCTATCGGTTTTGTTATTTTCGAATCTGTCGCAATAACAGTAAGCGCCGTATAATTCTGTCCAAGGGTAATGGGAAATGTAAGGCGCAAATATGCGGAAACTCCGCTGCTAGCTTTGGCCTCCAGACGTTCGCCTCGTCCCACTTTTTGTTTGCGATCATCTAGCATACGCGAGCCGGTCGTTTCACAGGACCTGTTGGACATGTTTACTACATTTACTAACCCTTTGACTGCTATGGACGCATATATGCGTCCGCTGAAATCTATCGGTGTCGACTATGGGCGCATATATGCGTTTTCCAATCGTTTCAATTTCTGCCCTATTGCAGCTACAATTATCAATGTACGAGTTGAATACAGATGCGTTCTTTATCAAGTCATTTTCTTGCATTGTTTAATTTTACGTAAATTAAACATTTTCATTAGAACTTAGTTGTGCCTTACATAATCAATCAATAGAGTTCACACTAGTGAAAAGTATTCCATACTCAGCGAACGCTTTGGCCGGAAGTATTCAGCACTCAAAGGGTTAAGAACCCTGTGAAATCAATTTCGCAATCACACCGTAAGATACCTAATATTATTTCATCACGAAGACATATTTTCATCATACCATCTGCATTATTAGGAATTTCGGTTGGTGACTTCGACACGTACGAGTCAAAAATATTTATTGAATGACGTAGGTGCAAGGCACGAAGAAATTGTATTTCCTCGCCCATTGTTAACCTTCAGCTCTCTCGAACGGACTGAGTTTTACGCGACGATCGGCATATTGAATTGTGTCCGTTATAAAGTTCTGCTTCGTATTCGTAAGGGGACGTTTTGCGTGTGGTCGAAGTGCTCCAGTGCCTTCTGTGCGAAATTAATGGAGCGAACTGTTGCGACGTATACGAGCGTGAACCATTGTTACTTAATGGTTCACTTCGTTTTATAATTGGAACGGCTGGCGGATGTCTTTAATGCAAACCAAGGTTGGGCAGGTTTTAGTGTTGCCGTAAGAAATCAGAAGAACTGTACGATGACATGTACACGTACATTGATGAGAGAGTTTGGATCGATATTAGCTGTCGGTGTCTAGGCTTAAGCGAAGATCACTGGTCATTATCGTGGCGTAACAGGATCGGAATTGGCAGGTCTCTCGGGTTAAATTTTGGATGATCTCACACCCCGTTAAACCATTGAGACGTTGCGAGCCTGTTGTCACGTACGTACGGGCGACTATGGTTTGAAAATTAGGTCTGCGGTTCGCTTTGCTCTCCCGCTGTCTAAAGAGCACCTTGGAACTGACGAAAGGTACGAATCTCATCAACGTGTATGTTCCGTCAGCAAACTGTATCTATAAGGAGATCAAATACTCCCTAAAATTACAAACTACGTGTATACCTATTCGAAGATCAATTACTTACTCAAATACGTTTAATAATTAATATCCGGAACGACGTTTGTATTAACGTGGATTGTGAGAAAGAAGGTAATTGGTTACTTGAAATGTTCTTGTAGCGTAGCTTGATTTCGTGGAAGAAGGAACGTAATTTAGAAGAAGCGTATACTGCAACTTCGCAATTTACTTTGAAAAAGTTTATGAGCGCTTTAGAAGGATAATGAGCGCCTGTGTACACGCGCTACTTTCGAAATGCGCATTTACAAGGACGTAATGTAATGAACTTCATGAAACACGTATAGGGATTTGTTGCCTGGGTATCAATCCACAGCTTGTTTGCATTTCGCTCGACGGGTTTCCTGTCTATTACGTGTCGTACTTTGCTTTGTAACTATTCTCCTAACATGTCCGACATGTTCCTGCGTACTGTAAATTTTACGTTAAATCCCACGTTTTTCATGTGATGCAATAATGCTATACATTCACCAGATGTCTTATTGCCAAAATTACAAATTTCGAATCTTCCGTTCGCCTTAGTTAGTTGCTCAGAACATTCTATGCAGACGCTAAGTATTAACACGTTGACTGCAAGCGTATTTTACTATGTCAGAACCGCGATGCAATGGAATACTGCAGAGTATGATTAAATCGTGCAAAATGAAGGTAACACAGAATTGTTAGAAACCGAAGTATTGAAGCACCGTTTCAATGTCAATTGCTTTTACAAGATTGCAAATGAGCTTCATTGCGAATTTTTTGCGTTTTTAGTAAAATCTTTTGCACGGGTCACCGGTGACCACCATGGCAGTCGACGTGTTAATATTTTGCTAGGTTAGAATCAAGATGCGATAAAATACTGCAGAGTATAATTAAATCGCGCAAAATAAAGGTAACGCAGAGTTGTTAGAAGTCAAACTATTGAAGCACTATTCCAATATCAATTGTTTTTACAAGATTGCAAAAAGGCTTCATTGCGAATTTTTTGCAATTTTAATAAAATTTTTGCACCGGTCACCAGTGACCACCATAGCAATCAACTTGTTAACACTTTGACTGCCGTGATGATCACCGTTGACCGGCGCAAGATATTTTACTGAAGATGCAAATATTCGCAATGAGTAGCAATAATTATTTTATAAATGGACTTATTGCATTATTTATATTTTGAATAGTGATGCGATCCGTTCTTAAGCCGAGGTATCCGATACCTGGACATTATTTACATTTTGCATAATTCAGTTGCAGGTTGTAGTATTTCATAGCCATCGCCGTTCTAATACGGCAAAATACACACGGCAGTCAACGTGTTAATCAGCGTTTATCGGTGAAAAGATGAATCCGTGAGCAGTTTTACAGCGGCGGCAGAGTTTTGAGCGCGACAGGGCAAGTTTATCGATCGCAAGAAGTTAGTCGTGGCGTTACGAGTGATGCAAAGCCACCGGTAGCAGCCGATAAATCTAGCGTTTCAGCAATTTCAGCAGTATCATGAATTCGCCTTAACGTACACAGATCATGGCGAATTTAGCAACAGCGTTACAACACGTACTTCAAGCCGACGATGTTAGGAAGACGTAAGTTTGCAGTTGTCAGAATGCGGAGGAGTCTGAAGTGTAACAGAAAATTGGGCGATCGAACCAGAACTGCGCAGAACCGTTCGTCGTGACGGGTCGAAGATCGATTGAACGTAGATACGATACAATCGATGTCGAGTACGCAATTGTCAGTGATATCGGGTCCGCGTCTTCTGACGTTTCTCTCCTGTTCCCCGTTTCCTCTTTCTGCCTCCTTGCTCTCCTATTCCACTTCTTATTGACAGATGATACAAAAGTTTGATTCATTTATTCCAATATCTGTATCCGATATTTCTTCTCTCACGTGCGCTGTCGACCCGCTACCAGGTCTGATATTTCGATGTCGCGTCCTGGCATGCGTACAAGCGAACGGCAATTTTCAGGCAGTTTCGCACATTTTCGCGAGCAACGCTCCATCCGCAACAGCGTCGCTTTTAATTACGCACGCAATTAAATTGATGCCGCGGGCGACGCGTGTGATCTCCGTCCGCCGCTGTGTCATAAATAAATTCGGCAAAATAAAGCCGTGCGATCGATAGACGGTAAGCAGCCGCTTGCGTCAAACGGATAAAGCCGAGACTAACAGGCTCTATTATTCTCAACTAGGAAGGTCTGAGTCTGGTGAGAGAGTGAGCGTTATTGGCTAGCCGCTAATGTCTGACGTGCGCAACGGCCGCACTACTTGGCTCCACTACGCCACGAGTTGGCAAGTCTCCCGGAGCAATTTTCCTGTAAATGAGCCGATGTTATGTCAAAGGTGAACGGATGAGCGTACCTGATCTTCATTCTGTGATTCGACTTTCATTTCATTGGGAAGCAGTCCGTTCAACACCCACTCGCAAGATCATGGAATAAGAACACAGCCGTTTACTCTCGTTTCACATTGAAAGCGGCTGTGTGGACTTGAGAAGGCGAGTTATTTATACAATGGATAACAAAGAGGCGTTCTCCGATGGGATGTTTGTTAGAAACGCGTTATATGAACGATAAGTGATCGAATCTTAGTTTTGGTAGACATGAGAAATTTTACACAATATAGGGGTGTTTGTTAGAAATGCGTTATATGAACGATAAGTGATCGAATCTTAGTTTTGGTAGACATGAGAAATTTTACACAATATAGGGGTGTTTGTTAGAAACGCGTTATATGAACGATAAGTGATCGAATCTTAGTTTTGGTAGACATGAGAAATTTTACACAATATAGGGGTGTTTGTTAGAAATGCGTTATATGAACGATAAGTGATCGAATCTTAGTTTTGGTAGACATGAGAAATTTTACACAATATAGGGGTGTTTGTTAGAAATGCGTTATATGAACGATAAGTGATCGAATCTTAGTTTTGGTAGACATGAGAAATTTTACACAATATAGGGGTGTTTGTTAGAAACGCGTTATATGAACGATAAGTGATCGAATCTTAGTTTTGGTAGACATGAGAAATTTTACACAATATAGGGGTGTTTGTTAGAAACGCGTTATATGAACGATAAGTGATCGAATCTTAGTTTTGGTAGACATGAGAAATTTTACACAATATAGGGGTGTTTGTTAGAAACGCGTTATATGAACGATAAGTTATCGAATCTCAGTTTTGGTAGACATGAGAAATTTTACACAATATAGGGGTGTTTGTTAGAAACGCGTTATATGAACGATAAGTGATCGAATCTTAGTTTTGGTAGACATGAGAAATTTTACACAATATAGGGGTGTTTGTTAGAAACGCGTCATATGAACGATAAGTGATCGAATCTTAGTTTTGGTAGACATGAGAAATTTTACACAATATAGGGGTGTTTGTTATTATAGAAACGCGTTATATGAACGATAAGTGATCGAATCTTAGTTTTGGTAGACATGAGAAATTTTACACAATATAGGGGTGTTTGTTAGAAATGCGTTATATGAACGATAAGTGATCGAATCTTAGTTTTGGTAGACATGAGAAATTTTACACAATATAGGGGTGTTTGTTAGAAACGCGTTATATGAACGATAAGTGATCGAATCTTAGTTTTGGTAGACATGAGAAATTTTACACAATATAGGGGTGTTTGTTAGAAATGCGTTATATGAACGATAAGTGATCGAATCTTAGTTTTGGTAGACATGAGAAATTTTACACAATATAGGGGTGTTTGTTAGAAACGCGTTATATGAACGATAAGTGATCGAATCTTAGTTTTGGTAGACATGAGAAATTTTACACAATATAGGGGTGTTTGTTAGAAACGCGTTATATGAACGATAAGTGATCGAATCTTAGTTTTGGTAGACATGAGAAATTTTACACAATATAGGGGTGTTTGTTAGAAATGCGTTATATGAACGATAAGTGATCGAATCTTAGTTTTGGTAGACATGAGAAATTTTACACAATATAGGGGTGTTTGTTAGAAATGCGTTATATGAACGATAAGTGATCGAATCTTAGTTTTGGTAGACATGAGAAATTTTACACAATATAGGGGTGTTTGTTAGAAATGCGTTATATGAACGATAAGTGATCGAATCTTAGTTTTGGTAGACATGAGAAATTTTACACAATATAGGGGTGTTTGTTAGAAATGCGTTATATGAACGATAAGTGATCGAATCTTAGTTTTGGTAGACATGAGAAATTTTACACAATATAGGGGTGTTTGTTAGAAATGCGTTATATGAACGATAAGTGATCGAATCTTAGTTTTGGTAGACATGAGAAATTTTACACAATATAGGGGTGTTTGTTAGAAATGCGTTATATGAACGATAAGTGATCGAATCTTAGTTTTGGTAGACATGAGAAATTTTACACAATATAGGGGTGTTTGTTAGAAATGCGTTATATGAACGATAAGTGATCGAATCTTAGTTTTGGTAGACATGAGAAATTTTACACAATATAGGGGTGTTTGTTAGAAATGCGTTATATGAACGATAAGTGATCGAATCTTAGTTTTGGTAGACATGAGAAATTTTACACAATATAGGGGTGTTTGTTAGAAATGCGTTATATGAACGATAAGTGATCGAATCTTAGTTTTGGTAGACATGAGAAATTTTACACAATATAGGGGTGTTTGTTAGAAACGCGTTATATGAACGATAAGTGATCGAATCTTAGTTTTGGTAGACATGAGAAATTTTACACAATATAGGGGTGTTTGTTAGAAATGCGTTATATGAACGATAAGTGATCGAATCTTAGTTTTGGTAGACATGAGAAATTTTACACAATATAGGGGTGTTTGTTAGAAACGCGTCATATGAACGATAAGTGATCGAATCTTAGTTTTGGTAGACATGAGAAATTTTACACAATATAGGGGTGTTTGTTAGAAACGCGTTATATGAACGATAAGTGATCGAATCTTAGTTTTGGTAGACATGAGAAATTTTACACAATATAGGGGTGTTTGTTAGAAATGCGTTATATGAACGATAAGTGATCGAATCTTAGTTTTGGTAGACATGAGAAATTTTACACAATATAGGGGTGTTTGTTAGAAACGCGTCATATGAACGATAAGTGATCGAATCTTAGTTTTGGTAGACATGAGAAATTTTACACAATATAGGGGTGTTTGTTAGAAACGCGTTATATGAACGATAAGTGATCGAATCTTAGTTTTGGTAGACATGAGAAATTTTACACAATATAGGGGTGTTTGTTAGAAACGCGTTATATGAACGATAAGTGATCGAATCTTAGTTTTGGTAGACATGAGAAATTTTACACAATATAGGGGTGTTTGTTAGAAACGCGTCATATGAACGATAAGTGATCGAATCTTAGTTTTGGTAGACATGAGAAATTTTACACAATATAGGGGTGTTTGTTAGAAACGCGTTATATGAACGATAAGTGATCGAATCTTAGTTTTGGTAGACATGAGAAATTTTACACAATATAGGGGTGTTTGTTAGAAACGCGTTATATGAACGATAAGTGATCGAATCTTAGTTTTGGTAGACATGAGAAATTTTACACAATATAGGGGTGTTTGTTAGAAATGCGTTATATGAACGATAAGTGATCGAATCTTAGTTTTGGTAGACATGAGAAATTTTACACAATATAGGGGTGTTTGTTAGAAATGCGTTATATGAACGATAAGTGATCAAATCTTAGTTTTGGTAGACATGAGAAATTTTACACAATATAGGGGTGTTTGTTAGAAATGCGTTATATGAACGATAAGTGATCGAATCTTAGTTTTGGTAGACATGAGAAATTTTACACAATATAGGGGTGTTTGTTAGAAATGCGTTATATGAACGATAAGTGATCGAATCTTAGTTTTGGTAGACATGAGAAATTTTACACAATATAGGGGTGTTTGTTAGAAATGCGTTATATGAACGATAAGTGATCGAATCTTAGTTTTGGTAGACATGAGAAATTTTACACAATATAGGGGTGTTTGTTAGAAACGCGTCATATGAACGATAAGTTATCGAATCTTAGTTTTGGTAGACATGAGAAATTTTACACAATATAGGGGTGTTTGTTAGAAACGCGTCATATGAACGATAAGTTATCCAATCTCAGTTTTGGTAGACATGAGAAATTTTACACAATATAGGGGTGTTTGTTAGAAACGCGTCATATGAACGATAAGTGATCAAATCTTAGTTTTGGTAGACATGAGAAATTTTACACAATATAGGGGTGTTTGTTAGAAATGCGTTATATGAACGATAAGTGATCGAATCTCAGTTTTGGTAGACATGAGAAATTTTACACAGTACGGTTACATTATATCGGATCGCTTTTGCAGACGCCTATCTATTCAAAAGAAAATTTTTCGTCGATATATCAGCGCGCGCTGTGAAAGGAGCATTTTTTCGAACCACAAGAGTTAGTTCACAGGTACTTCAATATTCTCTCATGCCTTCACACTTGTTTCGCTCGACGTCGCACTGAGTTTGTTCGAACGCAGCTGATTCGATGATCGCAGGGGTCTTATCGATCTTCACTCGAATGGGGAAGAGCGAGGGGTGTCGTACGAAATAAATGGGTCGTTCGATGGGTGTAGAGAAATTTCTTGACCTTCCCTTCGCGAACGGCCAGCTTCGTAGTTTCTCGTCACTCGCAGTAATTTCGCCCTGCCAGACCTCCGTCCTTTAATTTTCCCCTATTTCATTGAGATTTTATGGCGATAGGCGCGCTCGCCGTGGGTGGACTGAACATTGGTGTTAATTCGCTGTTAATTAACCGTTCACGCCACCGCTTTTAATCTCTTTTCTTTGTAATTGACTTTGAGAAATATTGCAGGACAGAAATTGCCACCGGGCTTATCGCCGACGTATGCTCGAAAGTGGGTGGATTTTATTTTCCTTCGGATGGATCTGCCGTTATAACGGGAGGAATTTAAACAGATTCGTCGCTGGATAAGAATATCGTCAGTACTAAAACGTCGGGTAATTTTACCTGTCCTAGATTGAAGCGGATGATCGTTACGGAAATATTGAACCTGGTTGGTTTGTCTGTTTTCTGTTGACAGTGGATTTGACTTATTCTTGTGTACACTGATTAATTAGCAATGTTAGTGGGAGTCGGATCTTTCCACACGCCGAGTGTTAGTCGCACCTACGACAGAGCAATTACCGTGGACAACCAAACGTCTTACTAGACCGAGCGTGGGTGTCTCGGCGGCACTATCACGCCAGCAAGACGCAACACGAATCTGACTTGCTAATATTATCGGGGTATAGATACATTTCCATCGAATGTTACCCAGAGTATTCCCATCCCCTTGGGTAAGTGTACCTAAAGCGGTGAGAAATCAATTGTCCGAACGTGTCTTCAAACGTCCGGCGTTCCATTGATAGAAAAGTGTAGAAATTAATGGTAAACATAGAAAATTAGCTACGTTAGTCATTTGGAGAAGTTGCATTCATTTTTGCATGATACAATTAATTTCCTACTTGCGATTTGCATCACATTTGAAGTCGTCGTAATATGTAGCGGTTGCAGCCAAAAATTAAAGTTTCAGTAAACAGAAAATCACAAGTAAGCTGTATTATTATTAAGACTTAATAGTGTAATATTTGGAACTTTAAAAGACCTTGATTTTTATAAAGAGTCATTTTAATTGTAAATACTATATTTAACTATATTTTAATTATAATGACTAATTTGAATAACTAATTGAATGTTTGAGTATGGAAAATATCAATGCATGCCGTTTCTATGTATTAGATCTGGGTCCATTAATAATTTAGCTGTAATTTTTATAAAGTCATTTTAATTGTAAACACTATGTTTAATTATATTTTAATCATAAAGACTAAGTCGAATAACCAATTGAACGCGTCGACGAGGAAAATATCAATGCATACCGTTTCTGTGTATTAGATTTGGGTCCATTAATAATTTACCTATAATTTTTATAGAGTCATTTTAATTGTAAAGACTATATTTAACTATATTTTAATTATAAAGACTAATTTGAATAACTAATTGAACGGGTGGGTGTGGAAAATATCAACGCATGCCCTTTCTGTGTATTAGATCTAGGTCCATTAATAATTTAGCTATAATTTTTATAAAGAGTCATTTGAATTGTAAAGACTATATTTAACTACATTTTAATTATAAAGACTAATTTGAGTAACTAATTGAACAGGTGGGTGTTGAAAATATCAACGCATGCCCTTTCTGTGTATTAGATCTGGGTCCATTAATAATTTAGCTGTAATTTTTATAAAGTCATTTTAATTGTAAACACTATGTTTAACTATATTTTAATTATAGAGACTATGTCAAATAACTAATTGAATGTGTGGATATGGGAAATATCAACGCATGCCCTTTCTGTATGTTAGATCTGGGTCCCTTTAATAATTTAGCTATAATTTTTATAAAGAGTCATTTGAAAAAGATATTTAACTACATTTTAATTATGCGTCTAATTGAACAGGTGGGTGTTGAAAATATACGCCCTTTCTGTATATTAGATTTCCTTTAATAATTTGTCTATTTGCAAATCATCTAGATCTTATGTTGTCGTATATACTCATAGCTCTCACAGTTTCTGTAGTACGCTGAAAGAGGAACACAGCAACACTAAAACTATGCTTTTACGACGTCACATATATAAGCATGCACTATAGCACACGCTGAGTACATAAAAGACGAATAAATTTAAAACCCGAATTCTAAGAAAAAAATCGCCTTAACGTACTGCATTCTGCCGTACATTTTTCCGTTTTCCTAATCCCTGCCCTTTTCCCTTATACTTGGCGAGCGCTTGCTTTCAAGTCCGCGTTCGAAAGATTATTCAGACAACAGCGCCAACGCAGTCGCGGGGAATTTTATTTAAAATCATCCTCCCTCTTGGCATGCTTTCGCGAAATATCGAACGTACGCTTGTTCAGGCTTCACGGAATATTCTGCATAAACGGGCAAGAAGGCGATCGAGGCCCGGATAGGCGAGTGTAAAAACGCATTTCCTGGGTGTCAGCAAGTCCCCGTGTTTGAAAAATAAAAGATAGACGTTGTGATAGATGTTGTCATTTCACATCCAGCGACGCTTTTCTGCACAGAATTTCGTCCGTCTTCAAAGGCTTTGTCGACGTCGGCGTATAAAAGCTCTCCGCCTCGATGTGCTTAAAATCTTAAATCTGCCTAGAGGTACCCCCGTCATCTCGAGCGGAGGCGGGAAGAGTTATATATAGTACATGTGCGTCTACTGCGACGCTCGTAAGAGATTCGACCTCATGGCACTGCGTGCATACATTTCCAACGACGAGGGTTTCAGCACAAAGCCGAGCTTGCGGAGTCCCATGGTGCGCAGTTCGTGTGTGCGCATAAAGGCGTCAGAAACAAGGGACGGTATTCCGAAAATTAAACGAACCCCAGCCCCACCACCTGAGATAAAATCTGCAAGTATTCCCCGCAGACCCCGTGTACGTGTTCACGGACGATAGAGAGTATCAAAATGATCTCTACTTTCAGAATTGGACGCTTATTATTCACAGTTATACGTTTAAATCTGCACCGTGGCGAGTTATAGCAAACTGTTTAGCGAGAGTTTGTGAAATGTCATGATTCGCGTTCGTAAGGCAGCGAGGCCTGAAGATAATTAGTTATTCTTACAGACTGTCGTGCCATTTACGGTATCATTGATCAACCGTCGCCCCCAAAAGCAGATACGGAAGAGCCGTGATCCTTTTAGTCTTATCTTTCGGCTGCCTCGCCGGGTAGTATTCATTCTCCCCTCCCGGATATCCCGTCCATTTTCAGAAATTACGCTGCTTAGCGTTTTTTTTCGGAGCAGGGTCCAAACTGACACTGACGGAGAATCGTCCGTGGACTGCGACGGCGCGGTCCTTTTTGCGCGACGACAAGAAATTGATGGACGCGACTTAGGCCGCTCGTACGGAAAATACATTCTCTCCTGTCTTTCGCGGGACTGACGTGCAATCACTTAACGCGAATCGATGCGCGATACCCAAGGAACGTTTTGCAAAGCACACTCCCTCCGCTGCAGAGATTCGAATTTTTTTATTTTCCTCGCATGAATGATATCCGCCGGTTCAGGGCGATACATCAATCACACTCGCAATAACGCTGTCGGCTCAATGAACAATTTTATTCATTTGCGCGCGCGCAGAAAATGTTTACGACAAATACACTCAGGGTTGCGAGAGGATAGCTCATCCGTGTCAATTAACGACTCCGTCTATAATCGGCACCCCCATCGTTACGAAGGTCTCGTTGATACGCTGGAATATTGAATAACTCGCACTCGTGTACGTAAGAGCTTCGATCGTAACGGCACTTAATACCTGATTAATGAATCGCGCACAATTTGGAACGATATTCGCGCGGAAGTATCATTTTTCAGGAAAGATCGTTTAACACGTTGACTGCCAAGCGTATTTTGCTAGGCTAGAACCGCGATGTGATCAATTACTGCAGACTATGATTAAATCGTGCAAAATAAAGGCAACTCAGAGTTGTTAGAAGCCAAAATATTGAAACACCGATCCAATATCCACTGCTTTTACAAGATTGCAAATAGGCTTCATTGCGAATTTTTTGCATTTTTAGTAAAATCTTTTGCATCGGTCACCGGTGACTACCATGGCAATCGACGTGTTAATATTTTGCTATGTTAGAACCGCGATGCGATAAAATATTGCAGAGTATAATTAAATCGTGCAAAATAAAGGTAACGCAGAATTGTTAGAAGCCAAAGTATTGAAGCACCTTTTGAATATCAATTGCTTTTGCAACAGTGTAAATAGGCTTCATGGCAAATTTTTTGCATTTTTACTAAAATATTTTGCACCGGTCACCGGTGACCACCATAGCAATCGACGTGTTAATATTTTGCTAGGTTAGAACCGCGATGCGATAAAATACTGCAGACTATAATTAAATCATGTAAAATGAAGGCAAACAGGAGTTATTAGAAGCCAAAGATATTGAAACGTTCCAATATCAATTGCTTTTACAAGATTGCAAATAGGCTTCATTGCGAATTTTTGTATTTTTAGTAAAATCTATTGCGCCGGTCACCGATGACCAACATGGCAGTCGACGTGTTAATATTTTGCTAGGTTAGAACCGCGATGCGATGAAATACTGCAGAGTATAATTAAATCGTGCAAAATAAAGGCAACTCAGAGTTGTTAGAAGCCAAAGTATTGAAGCACCTTTCCAATATAAATTGCTTTTACAAGATTGTAAATAGGCTTCACGGCAAATTTTTTGCATTTTTAGTCACATCTTTTGCATCGCTCACCAGTAACCACCGTGACAGCAGACGTGTTAATGTTTTGCTATGTTAGAACCGCGATACGATAAAATACTGCAGAGTATAATTAAATCATGTAAAATGAAGGCAAACAGGAGTTATTAGAAGCCAAAGTATTGAAACGTTCCAATATCAATTGCTTTTACAAGATTGCAAAGAGGCTTCATTGCGAATTTTTTGCATTTTTAGTAAATCTATTGCGCCGGTTACCGGTGACCACCATGGCAGTCGACGTGTTAATATTTTGCTAGGTTAGAACCGCGATGCGATAAAATACTGCAGACTATAATTAAATCATGTAAAATGAAGGCAAACAGGAGTTATTAGAAGCCAAAGTATTGAAACGTTCCAATATCAATTGCTTTTACAAGATTGCAAATAGGCTTCATGGCGAATTTTTTGCATTTTTACTAAAATCTTTTGCACCGGTCACCGGTGACCACCATAGCAATCGACGTGTTAATATTTTGCTAGGTTAGAACCGCGATGCGATAAAATACTGCAGACTATGATTAAATCGTGCAAAATAAAGGCAAACAGGAGTTGTTACAAGCCAAAATATTCAAGCGTTCCAATATCAATTGCTTGTACAAGATTGCAAATAGGCTTCATTGCGAATTTTTTGTATTTTTAGTAAATTCTTTTGCGCCGGTCACCGGTGACCACCATGGCAGTCGACGTGTTAATATTTTGCTAGGTTAGAACCGCAATGCGATGAAATACTGCAGACTATAATTAAATCATGTAAAATGAAGGCAAACAGGAGTTATTAGAAGCCAAAGTATTGAAACGTTCCAATATCAATTGCTTTTACAAGATTGCAAAGAGGCTTCATTGCGAATTTTTTGCATTTTTAGTAAAATCTATTGCGCCGGTTACCGATGACCACCATGGCAGTCGACGTGTTA
The DNA here is from genome assembly GCA_033815515.1 of Cryptocheilus praepositus. NCBI lineage: Eukaryota > Metazoa > Arthropoda > Insecta > Hymenoptera > Pompilidae > Cryptocheilus > Cryptocheilus praepositus. Next base: position 5,208,737 of record JAWWQZ010000285.1, read on the forward strand.
ATATTTTGCTAGGTTAGAACCGCGATGCGATGAAATACTGCAGAGTATAATTAAATCGTGCAAAATAAAGGTAACGCAGAGTTGTTAGAAGCCAAAGTATTGAAGCACCTTTCCAATATAAATTGCTTTTACAAGATTGTAAATAGGCTTCACGGCAAATTTTTTGCATTTCTAGTAAAATCTTCTGCACCAGTCACCGCATATTTTGCTATGTTAGAACCGCGATGCAATGAAATACTGCAGAGTATAATTAAATCGTGCAAAATAAAGGTAACTCAGAGTTGTTAGAAGCCAAAGTATTGAAGCACCGTTTCAATATCAAGTGCTTTTGCAAGAGTGCAAATAGGCTTTATGACGATTTTTTTTCATTTTTAGTAAAATCTTTTGCGCTGGTCACTGGCGACCATCGTGGCAGTCAACGTCCTAAGTTTCTTCGCAAAAATATGAGTCACGGTGAACAGTAATTTTTCATCTGGGACTTTCGTATCATTACACTGGCTGGTCTCTTGGTGCACGAACAGCACAAGTTCCTTGGACTTTAATGTTGGGGTTAGGATCAGGACAATAGCGTGCCGGAGGAGAACGAAGTCGATTCTCCTGGCGCCGATGTTGAATTAATATTCCATGATTCGACGTGGGGTCGACGGACCTTGTCAGTAAAATGCACGGACGTTTTACGGGGAAGTGGTATGTCATGACCGAGGGTCGTGCATCCCCTGGTCTTGGATATGACTCGATGAAGGAGTCTAATAGCGTCGGCGTAGGGCATGCAAAAACTCGTTGCACCGCGAAGGGTGGCCTCGCACCGTTCTGGGAAAGAATTATTGTTCGAGGGAGATGGGGAGGTGCCGCGGGGTAGCTATTCTTAACTGATTACCGGCTTACTGCTGCCGATGCCGTGCTTCCGATAAAACGACAGCATAAAGGCCGGCAGGTTTTATCATCTTCTTTATGCATGCAAATACATGCATCCGCGTATTTAGAAAAATTTACATTATCGGACCGGATGCAGATTTAGCCTGATCGTAAACGTAACGGAGCTAATATAAAGGTTGATTACCGTATTATTTTGCATGTGCTCTCTCGGGCGACGCACCTGGCACATGGCACCGATATCATTTGCCTCGGTAATCTGTTATTGGAGCAACATTGTTCCGTTCTATTTTATATCGTGAACGTTTTATTTTGGGATGTAATGAATTTGCGTTAGAATAATGTCAGTGAATGAACGTTTTAAACCAACGAAGCTTCAATACATGACTTTATTCCGTTAGGAGGTTCCTTTGAAGTGCACTTCTGCGCCACTGGGAAATGCCACACACAGACACGCGCATATGTGAAGATAGTAAAAAACTGCGAAAACGGGTGCTCCCTTGGTCAGCAAAGACAAACGAGTGTTTGAACAGTCGTCAACCATCCCTTACCCCAGTTGGCTCGACGCCAAAGACGCCTGAGGAGAGAAAGAGTGAGCACCGAAAATATCATCGCCCGTGGATACTGCCAACCAACAATCATTTCCTCCTTTTTCACTCTGACAAGCGTACGCATGACGTGAAACGTGTCGGGAAGGTCGGGAATTTCGAGACTCTTTCTCGCCTTTAACGGGGAGAGGTTCTCGACCGAAAAAAGCAATTTGCGGTACTCGCTAAACACACTATTTACAAGCTCTACTCTGCCTCGACTGCCACTCGTCCCGAGTAGGAAGTACGCTTTTATAGATAAAAAACCTGCCTCTGCGAGAATGTATATGTATTTTCAATTTTGTGAAGTTTTCTTTGTATTTAATTATTTATCATTTCGAAAACTCGTAGGAGAAAATGATATTTATTTATGCTTAGCAGTGCTGTAGTAGTATTCTTAAGTATTCTGGCAGTTATTGAACAGATAACAATGGCAGTACCGATAACACGTGAATCTACTTCAAACTATTCGGATAAAATGGACGTGAGACACGGCTCCGCACGCCTGCGGAACAATACACTATCAAGCAAGACACGAAATGGGAGAATCGAAAGCTGAAAGTGACGGCAAACACTCTTTGCCGATCCGTGCGGATCAATTTCGCACAGTTGGACGTGGCGCAGCGGTTAGATTAATGCGGACGATCGATCGAATTACAAGACCACCACCTACTGGATCAACCTCTCATTTCAGCGCAGGGACACGTAACGTGCATATCTACATTGGACTGGTCAGATTGTTTGATGACAGTACCATTCCACATTTCTTTTTGTGGTTTCACGTAATTTCTCCGTATTTAAACGATTTTATACATCAAATATTTTGAACGAAAAAAAAATTATTAAATGCTTCTAATGCTAAATTATTAATATGCTTCTACGGTCACTTTCCGCTTAACACATTATTAACCGGCAATTTTCGGCAAAACCTGTCTCCAGTCACCGGCTATTATTTCGTAATTGAATAAGGAAGTGAAACGATGTAAATAACCTTCAATAAAGTTTGTTCGTGCATAATGAATTCAAATTGAAATTTGGACAGCAATTTCATGTAACTTTTAATATTTTTTCGTATGATTAACTGTACAGCAGTCATTTACGCGTAGATATAGACAAGAGGTTTTGCACATATATCTTGTTCCGTCGCGCTTTCCTTTTGAAGAGCTAGATTATGCCCTTGTTATTTCATTTTTAATAATTATTTTCCAAATTACTACAACTTATTTAAAAATCACTTGGGCAACTATATAAAGCATTCACGTATCATTTGTTGAAAAATGCTGCACCGTCACGTTCTGTCGTTCTTGACACTTTCTAATACTAGAATTGTGATAAAAGCCTCAGTACCAAAAAAAGTATAGTTCTTTATAATAAAGCAGACGCGATTGAACACAACGAACAAAATTTTGCTATATTCTATATTGCCCTGCGTTTAAAAAATTAAAATAGCCGACGCAAGTGCAAACACGAGTTAACTTGTAACCGGTCAGCAAAGTTTGGCCATAAATTTTATGTAACTTTTAATATTTTTTCGTATGATTAATTGTACAGCAGTAATTTACGCGTAGAAGTAAACAAGAGGTTTTACACATACATTTTGTTTCGTTGCGCTTTCCTTTTGAAGAACTAGATTATGCTCTTGTTATTTCATTTTTAATAATAATTTTCCAAATGACTACAACTTACTTAAAAATCACACTATATAAAGCATTTACGTATAATTTGTTGAAAAATGCTATTATTTCGTTCTTGACACTTTGAATACTAGAATTGTAATAAAAAGTACCAAGAAAAGTATACCTTTGTATAATAAAGCACACGCGATTGAACACAATGAACAAAATTTTGCTATATTCTATATTGCCCTGCGATCAAAAATTAAAATAGCCGACGCAAGTGCAAACACGAGTTAACTTGTGACCGGGTAGCAAAGTTTGGCCATAAATTTTATGTAAGTTTTTTTATTTTCTTGTACGGTTAACTGTACAGCAGTCATTTACGCGTAGATGTAAACAAGAGGATTTGCACATATATCTTGTTTCGTTGCGCTTTCCTTTTAAAGAGCTAGATTATGCCCTTATTATTTCATTTTCAATAGTCATTTTCCAAATGACTACAACTTATTTAAAAATCAGTCGGGCAACTATATAAAGCATTCACGTATAATTTGTTGAAAAATGCTGCACCGTCACGTTCCGTCGTTCTTGACACTTTCTAATACTAGAATTGTAATAAAAGCCTCAGTACCAAAAAAAGTATAGTTCTTTATAATAAAGCAGACGCGATTGAACACAACGAACAAAATTTTGCTATATTCTATATTGCCCTGCGTTTAAAAAATTAAAATAGCCGACGCAAGTGCAAACACGAGTTAACTCGTGATCGGTCAGCAACGTTTGGCTGTAAATTTTATGTAAATTTTAATATTTTCCCGTATGATTAACCATACAGCAGTCATTTACGCGTAGATGTAATCAAGAGGTTTTGCACATATATCTTGTTTCGTTGCGCTTTCCTTTTGAAGAACTAAATTATGCCCTTGTTATTTCATTTTTAATAATTATTTTCCAAATTACTACAACTTATTTAAAAATTACTCGGACAACTACATAAAGCATTCACGTGTAATTTATTGAAAAATGCTTCACCATCACGTTACACCGTTTCTGACACTTTCTAATACTAGAATTATAATAAAAGCCTCAGTACCAAGAAAAGTATACTTTTTTATAATAAAGCAGAAGCGATTGAAGACAATGAACAAAATTTTGCTATATTCTATACTGCCCTGAGTTTCAAAAATTAAATTAACCGACGCAAGTGCAAACACGAGTTAAATTGTGACCGGGTAGCAAAGTTTGGCCATAAGTTTTATGTAAGTTTTTTTATTTTCTTGTACGATTAACTGTACAGCAGTCATTTAGGCGTAGATGTAAACAAGAGGTTTTGCACATATATTTTGTTTCGTTGCGCTTTCCTTTTAAAGAGCTAGATTATGCCCTTGTAATTTCATTTTCAATAATCATTTTCCAAATGACTACAACTTATTTAAAAATCACTCGGGCAACTATATAAAGCATTCACGTATAATTTGTTGAAAAATGCTGCACCGTCACGTTCCGTCGTTCTTGACACTTTCTAATACTAGAATTGTAGTAAAAGCCTCAGTACCAAGAAAACTATACTTTTTTCATAATAAAGCACACGCGATTGAACACAATGAACAAAATTTTGCTATATTCTATACTGCCCTGAGTTTCAAAAATTAAAATAACCGACGCAAGTGCAAACACGAGATAACTCGTGACCGGTCAGCAACGTTTGGCCATGAAAACACGGGTTAACTCGTGACCGGTCAACAATGTGTTAATATTTTTTTCCAAATGAAATGCAATTGTACTCATTTTCTTCTTTATCCCCAACTAAAAATTATGTAACATATTATCAATGTAAGGCAATAATCTTAATATTTCAGTCAGCATTTGCCATCACAATCCGTTCTGACAATACTGATGCCGTTAACTTGCACTTGCCGACAAATATATCCGTATAGCAGCGTGGGCCTATGTCTATTTCAGTCGTAGCGTAAGGATTACAGACCCTTGGGAGAATAGCGTTAACGACGCGGGCATATCTCAGAAATGCCCCTTAATGATCTTCAAAGCACTCCCTTACCTCTCCCTTCGATTTCCCAATACATCGAGTGCCAATTGGGAAGTCAATCCCACTTGAACGTAATGAAATTTTCCAATACATCGAGTGCCAATTGGGAAGTGAATCCCACTTGAACGTAATGAAATTTATCGCTTGATTAATCTTTGACGGATGTACCGACTACACAATTAACGATACCTTCGATACGCGTGCATCGAAGTTCCGATGACCGATAAAAATAATTTATCGAGCAACTCTGCGAGTTGTGGCAATTCGTTTAAGGCACGCGATAAAACAGAAAAGTGAGCGTTTGCAGTGAGTGATTGGACAAAGCGGTGATGTTTGAATGCGCAGGGAAATACTCGCGTTAATTTTATTGTTTTACTTAGCAGACGGCAAACGACGATATTCCCGTATTTTCGCGCTTCCTATCCACATGTGTCAATATGCGCAATAGTTGCATCAAAGGTTGGGACGCCGCTAATTCTCGGTATTCTCAAAGCAAGCGCAGAAATGATGAGATCAAAGCAAACTGACGATACTTTTGACACCACAATATTTTTTGTACGTGGCAACAAATCCTGCGTGATTCCATCCAGACACATTACATCATGTTGATATTGTCTTTTGCCTGAATTACTTTACATAATGCAGTTATAATGTCATTACAACGTTGACTCTTCTTATAAAGTCCATTAGGTAATTGAAATCCGAAATGCCTTCTGACATTTCCCCATTGTCTGCCAGCTGACAAAGTTGTAGACAATGGATTTGCTGAAATTCGTCGAGTACCAATAGAAGTCTGCCCATTCTTTTACTTAATGAAAGTTCTCGCCCATTCAGCTCCCAGTTTACTCGCGCTCGAACGGAATGTGCCACGTAGTCGATTTTATTAATAGACCTCGCTGCGGCGACATATTGGTAAGCGAATGCCTGTTACGTAAAAGGTGAAATATCATCGAAAGTGAATACTTAGAAATGTTACGTGCAGCTAGTGTTTGTCCGGACGAATGGCATCACGTGGAACGACGGGCAGGTGATTAACTCGATCGCAAGTGTCAGTACACAGTTCATCCCGCTTGATCTCTTCTTTATCGCATCGCATTAAAGCCGGGTATGGAACCTGCGATCGTATTCCAATTCTCCGTTGCAGAGAAAAGGTCTGATGGCTATCCAGCTGCTACAATGACCCAACTACTTAATCCGAAGGCTCAGACTCTGACCGTTACGTAATTCATGGTAATGTTCCGTTTCATTATGAGTTCCGTGAAGTCTGCTTACTTCTACGTACGCCGAAAGACTAATACACGTAGCCCGGATGCGCAAGGTAGTAAATCTGAGCGCACAATGCGTAGAATCCGCTAAAACATTTCGACTCGCGATTGACTTCGACCGACGTACGTTTTGCGAGCTTCCGAAACGACCGGCCGTTCGGACGTGTTCAAGGAAGAAAAAGAAACAGAAGAGTGTCAAAGCTCTAAAAATAAATGACCAGCGCCGAGGACGAATTCGTGGATTTGCGGCGTTCGGCGTCTTCGCGCAGCATCGAGCAACGAATGCAATTTTTCCTTTAGAGTGCCGTGAGAAGACGGCGGGCGGGAAAACGGGATTCATTTTCCATCGGGCCGTGGACTCAAGTTGCTCGTAATCCGTTTAAGATGACGGCGATCTGGAGAGCTTCATTCTCGTAATTCGATTCTTTCTGGTAACCAAGGGACCGAAGTTTATATCGGTTTCAGTCTAGCTCGGCGGTCGGGAGTTAAAACGTAAACTAATTCGCGGTTTCCGGGCGACCGTTAAAATGGGGTTAAGCGAAATAGAAGATTGCATATCGTTTTTCCTTTTTACCCTGCCCCCGGCCGGCAGCAATTACGGCTGCGCTTAATGACACCCCCGACGCCGATTGTCTGCAATCGGTCTCGTGCGGACACTTTACACGACTAACGAGTGCTTGTAGCCGAACGATAATGCTCGCGTGATTTCATGCTTTACGATCAGCCCTCCGCGATGTTGTGCGTACATTTGCGTACACGCTGCTGCGTCATTATCGTTGGCGCCGCTGCACGAATTAGCAGCGCCGGCGTGTATTAGAAGAGCTTCGTAGAATCGAACGATCCTACGTGCGTCGCTTGTGCGATTAATGTGCGGCCCGGTTAGAAGACCGATATACCTTAATGGCCGGTACGTGGGCGGAACGTTAGCAAATTCTACCGAGGCATATACGCGAGTGCAACGCATAACGAAATAGTGACATGTCGAAGTTGGATAAGCGACACGAATTGTAGCGTTAGACAGAATTTCAAATACATTGCCACTTGGACGTTTGTCGCGCAAATTACCGAATCGTCGGTTAATTTAATAAAACGGTCATTGATTTTACCTAGTATTGCGATTGGCATCGGTTAACATGTTGACGGCCACGGTGGTTACCAGTGACCGGTGCAAAAGATTTGATTAAAAATGCAAAAAATTCGCAATGAAGCCTATTTGCAACCTTGTAAAAGCAATTGATATTGGACCGGTACTTCAATACTGTGGCTTCTGTCAAATCTGCGTTACCTTCATTTTGCACGATTTAATTATACTGTGCAGTACTTCATCGCATTACATTGCCACATGTACCATACCGTATTATTTAACCCATTGACTGCCACGGTAGTCACCGACGACCGGTGCAAAAGATTTGACTAAAAATGCAAAAAATTCGTAATGAAGTCTATTTGCAATCTTGTAAAAGCAATTGATATTGCAACGGTGCTTCAATTCTTTGGTTTCTAACAACTCTGCGTTACCTTTATTTCGCACGATTTGATTATACTCTGCAGTATTTTATCGCATTGCGGTTCTAACATAGTAAAATACGCTTGGTAGTCAACGTGTTAACACGCGTTAACTTACGAAAAATTCAAAAAATACACAATCGGTCCCCTTCCAGAGGACGTTAAAGTTTATTAGAGATTACAGAGAATTAACTTATTCCAGCGCAACTTTTTGAGACGTGCATATTTGCCTGAAGTTTTCTCTTGAAATGGCACAAGAAATCAAATCAAAATATAGTAAAATTGCTAATATATATAAAACGAATATGAGACGTGCATGTTGGCCTGAAGTTTTCTCTTGAAATGACACAAGGAATCAAATCAAAATATAGTAAATTTGCTAAGATATATAAAAGCAATATCAGCGAGTTTTGTTACGACGCACAATCCACCGAACCTTGAAAATTTTAATCTCCATAGGCCATAACACCGATGTAAGACAAAGAAAACGGGATTGCATTGTTTATTCTGACAGAAAAACACCTGATGGCAGGCGTCAAACGATTTATTATTGTCAAACGTGCACAAATCAACCTGCAATACATATTGGGGGTGCTTTAAAGTTGATCACTCTGTACAAAATCATAAAAAATAAAATATTAATTTTTTTCAAATATATATTTCTCGATGTCAACCAATTCTTGGTTCCAAAACTATAATAAATAATATGAGGTCCATAAATGCACGTTTCTGCCACAAAGTGACGCTGAGTAGCTGGTAGCTAACGCCCTGAATGGTTCGGAGTACGAAGGGTTAAATAGTGATTAAATTCTTTGGTCTCCGATACCTGCGCATTATTTTCAATACTTCATCACGTTGCGTTTTCAATATAGTAAAATACACACAGCAGTTAACGTGTTAATTAAAACCTTGTTCGTAATCACACTTATTGACGCCAGTATTTTGTATTATTAAAATATAACTCAGATATTTAGATTTCTGTCATAATTTCATAAGCTTGTCACGGCGCCGATGAACACTTTGAAGAATTTCTTTTCTAGTACTCCGCCGGGTTGTGCATCACCGGCGGAAAATTGGGGTGCTATATACCGTGAGCGGTGGCTAATGAAAATGAAGTGACGTGCAGCTCTGCCTCCGTGAATTTCCATCGACTCATCGCGATCGCGGATTACACCCCTGAGTGATGGTGCAGCTTTTCTTTCTTATGAAGGCCAGAAGATCGTTACGGCCAGAAGGAACCATTTATCTGCGAATAACGAGAAGTGTGGGCCACGCAACATCACCTGGCAAGCGTTTCTCAACCCGCGCGACGATTCGGTATTATTGGTTCAATGGCCAGGATCGAAACGCGTCCTACGTCGGGCTGGATTTCGAGCCAAAGCATATTGACAGAACGTGTCTGCTGTTGGGCCACGACATTATCCAGGTGATCGTCGTCCCGCGCGACGGTTCCTGGGTAAAGTGTCTGTCAACATACTTTGCCGCGGACAATTTTTCGAAACGTAGTTGCCATGCGGAAAGGCAGGCGGTGTCTCGTGAGGCGTACAATAACGGAAAATTCTATTTACGTCTCAGACGCAACGACAGGCGGTTCTGAAATTTTAGCTGCTCCGGTTCATTCTTCTTTTTGCGTTTTTACCGTCCCCTTTATTCCGGCATATAATGGGCACCGTGCGCTTAACCTTTTCAGAGTTGAATACTCCTGGCCGATAAGCTCCGCGTGGGTTTGCGTTGAAGTCTGTCGGGTGATTATATAAAGCGTAGTCGAGTAGTAACGGTGGTAATTGTAGTTGCACGTAATTGCAATTCTTCAGTCACGTCAAGTTAAGTGGTGTAAAAAAATTCTTGGCTGAGAACCGTACAAGTATTCGCCTCATATTCTGATAATTGTGACTGCAATATATAGAAGATTGAAACGACTGTCAAACGTACGTATGCATTCATAGTCCATTCAGTGTTCGCCGGCCACAAATATTGGTTCATAGCGCTCAAAGGATTAATTTTAAAAAATGCATAGATGTTTCATATATGCTTCATGGGCGAAACCGCAGTGCACAAAGAAATTGATTGATAGATGAAGAAATTGATCCTTCTGTAGGTACCGATTCGTATTTGCGCGTTTCACAGGACTCCGTATTCTGGATACGAACCCCCTATCTTCGACTGACTGAGGGGAAAACAGTGGCGAGAAACGGAGCACCTGTAGAATGAGACATGAAATTGCGTTGGCGTACGAATCCACGTATCGCTGACCTCTTTTCGCGTTATAACCAATTGCATTAGCTGCGGGAAATCCACGAGAAAAAGGATTGTGCGGAGAAAACAGCGTTTCTCTTTAAAGTTTTACGGCGCACGGTCTTCCTGACGATTACGTTTTCTGGACAGTAGGTGTAGCACTTGTCGCTTTGATGCTAGGATTTTTTCGCACGGGAGAAGATCCCGTAGAATAACAGCGAATCCGTTATCTCACCAAAATTTGATGTTCGTCACTGTTGCGGTGGTTTTGAATATTTTTTAATTGTTTAAATCGGAGTGCCGTTGCGTTCAACCTTGATATTAACACTAGGTTTACAGGACCCGTCAATTTGACGGATTTCAAACTTTGAAATGAAACACGCAAAAAACCATAGCAATAATCTTAACTACTTTGCATCGTAAATTCATAATTTCATTAAAAGAGTTTATAAACGTAATTATTATTTCCTTAAGTTTTCTAAATTTTGAAATTTGTATATGGTATACCTATCTCTACGAAACCCGTCAAATTGACGGGTTAGCTGATTACGTAAACAATCCTTATATATTTGGTTCGTTTGTAAAATTATTCCTCCAATAGTAAATATAAGAGTGAAAGAAAAGTCTAATATGCCCCCAACTCATTATCTCCATAGCGCCTCGATAATGTGACAAAACGAATTGTGTGGCTCGGGTGTCATGCTACTTCGTATTGAACAAATTCGCTTACTAGAGTATTCGAAATTCAAAGCATGCAGCAGACTAAATGTCGTATCGAAAAGATATTTGGAAAAAAAATCTTGATTTATTAATATTTCATTTTTACGTGAAGCCTTATATTGTTCAACTCAAACCTAGTTTGAATAAATTGATTTTTTAATGTAAATACGTATGTTCACCTATCCGTCAATTTGACGGGTGCTCGTAGAGATAGGTATATAAGAAACGCCCGTAAACCTAGTGTTAACATATTCACTGCCATGGTGCTCAACGGTGATCGCCACAAAATTCTACACTGATGCCAGAGGAAGCGTAGATAACCAGCGCAACCAGTTTCGACGAAATTGGTTAAAACTCGCAAACAATAACGTTTATACTTTTGTTTTTGTTAATTTGTTAATTGTTTAAATCCGGGTGCCGTTGCGTTCAACCCTGATATTAACATTTTCACTGCCATGGTGCTCAACGGTGATCGCCACAAAATTCTACACTGATGCCAGAGGAAGCGTAGATAACCAGCGTGTTCAACGGTGATCGCCACAGAATTCTACGCTGATGCCAGAGGAAGCGTAGATAACCAGCGCAACCAGTTTCGACGAAATTGGTTAAAACTCGCAAAAAATAACGTTTATACTTTTGTTTCTGTTAATTTGTTAATTGTTTAAATACGGGTGCCGTTGCGTTGAACCCTGATATTAACATATTCACTGCCATGGTGCTCAACGGTGATCGCCACAAAATTCTACACTGATGCCGGAGGAAGCGTAGATAACCAGCGAAACCGGTTTCGACCAAAATGGTTAAAACTCGCAAACAATAACGTTTATACTTTTGTAAACGCAATTCAAACCAGAATAGCGATTCAACCTTTTCATTCCCGATTCCACGGCATTATTTTAATTTTCCACAATTCAGTCATATTCTCTATTTCACGAGGACACTGTTCTATACGAGTAATTTCGCTGCGGCGCTGGAGGCAAAACGAACAAAATCGACAGTCACCGTGCGGAAAGTCGTCATTGAACAACTACGTTCCTTTCAGTCATCGTAATCAGCCATGTTCCCACTTTAGTCCTCCATTTCACGTGCATCTATTTGAATCCCGCCAAGAGATCCATTTCACTTACGCGAGGGTCTGAACCTTTCGAAGCATTTCCAGTAGCTTGTACTCGAATACTCCCAACTCCGACGTCAATGGTCGGACATCGGGCAAGTGCACTTCCTCGGTGCTTTAGTTCGGCACGTCGCTAATACGACGATCAAAGTCCGGTCCGTTTAACTTCGCGAAAGCTATGCCGGCCGGTATTCGCAGCCGGATACAACTTTCGGGGCTTACGTACGGCGAGGCCGCGTTGACAAATCGTCTCAATTTGCCAGCGACGTGCAAACGAGGGTCGCCTCCGAATGTGGGGATTGAGGCTAATCGGGATAGGAATAAAGCGAACGAGAGAAACGGCCGAATGGGCACGACTTTTTTCCACGAGTTCGCAAGTGGTGTGCGCGAAAGCTCCGACACGTCGAGTTCGCGTGATCAGAATTTTATAGGTCGAGTTTTTGCCCCGCTTCTCGCGTTCTCAGCCTCCTTCGGTCTCACCCCATTACTCGCTAGTATTTATAATTTATACCGATCGCAATCACGCGTCCGATCACGTGGAAGGACGCGAAGTACGTTCAGCACCCATACACGCCTGTGCTAACAGAAACTTATCGTCGAGCCCGAGAATCCGGGCGGCCCCCCGTATGTAAGACGAAGGGGCTTCGATTATTCATAAATGGCCGCGCGTGCTCGCACGCTTTTCCGAAAATCATGAATCTCGCCGGACGCGATTTACGAGGGTTTCGGCTGCAAAAGGGGTGCGCGCGAACCCGTTTCACATCGCGTGCCTGAGGTCCGTTGAAAATTGCGTAATGATCGTGACTTACGTCATGCAGAATGCAAAAGTCAAGGAACCCTTGTGGCCGCGTTCGCGAACTTTGAACGTTAAGACGTGCAGTACAGTTCGTTTCCTTAAAAGCTGAATCTCCGTGGCGACGAGGGAATTTTCTCGCATAGGAGCTGGGGGGTTAAAGTGGCGAGAACAGTGGGCGTTTAATTATTCGTGCTGCGCGAGTACTTTTATGCCGCCTTTCTTTGGTCCTCGAGACGTCAGCCCAAAAAGTTTTGGAACGCACTTATCTGGTACCTATACCCCCGGTATGGGCACGACGTAATGTTGACTCGTATTAAAACATTAGCGCAGTAATACGTCATGACACGGAATTAATGAAACATGAAATTAAACAAACGTTTTCCTGTTATTTCGCATTTTCCTGTCGTTAAAATGCTCTGTTAAATGTCACAATAGATGGAGAAATGTATGGACGTTTTCTGCGAATTTATTTTTCATTCTTTCAAGTTAAATATTTGTGCGCCAATCGGAACTTACAGCATGTTACTAATGCTTAAAAATCAATTTTGCTCGAACTGTGAAAATTGTTTGTCCACGCTTCTGCGTACCGGGTGCAAGATAAAAAACGTAAAATGACATAAACCAAATTACTCTTGAGGTCAAACCGCGAATGTAGCGTTTAATAAAAATCGATAACCGGCTGCTTCTAAAATTGCTCTTTTACTAAATGTTTCGAATCGTTCAAATTGCTGCAATTATTTAATTCACAAAAATTACTTTAATGAATCTCACTGAACCTCGTGCATCAAGTTACACAGCGTAGTTCCAATATATAGAAGTACTTGACACAAAAAACTGAAATTGGTACACGTTCATTAAGCGTATCTCTAGTCACGTTAAAGATTGAGTTCAATGACGTTTGCGAAAAAGGAAAACTATTTAATTTACGTTAATACTTAGCCAACTGAATAAGAGGAACTCCTCGCTTTAAGATAACTCGCTACATAAATGAATGAGCAGATCTCCTACTTTTCTTTAGCAACGCGTTGCCTTTTTTAGTGTTTGCATTTTCTTGCGTTATCTAGTCAGTCTTGAATTGCAGGTGTCCGCAAACCAAGTACCGTTTATCTCCGTGCAAAACAATGTTTAATCAAACTTATCACATAAATTCCGTTAAAGTTAATGACAAACGTTATAGCTTCCAAACAAACTTATCTGCTCCGAACGTTACACTAAAAAAACTTCTGAAATACATTACACATTTTTTCCTTTACGCTTAAATTACATAGTTTCATCTTACGTTTTGCTTAAACTACAAAAATACTTGCTTACTAAGTACTTGCTAATTTACATTGAATTTCATGCTTTCTACCAACTACACTCAATATACGATCGTTACCGTCAAATAAAATTCATCTTTTAAAATTACTTCTATATGTTATTCATCCGTTTTAACTAGTACACATTATTTTACGTCACTTTCCAAAATAGGCGGTGCAAAACGTACGTTAAATTTTAACGCGCGTGGTTATGGAAAATCACGCGCGTGAAGTGCTTCGGCACGAACATTTTTAAAAATTCAAAAGTGGAGTGAATCGCTTTGGTCTGAGTTAGGTGATGCGGCACTAACATTTTTTACCCCTTTACGGTCGGTGTCCCCGTCGCAGGGACATTTTTAAATCATCGTAAAAATCGATATCCCTATAACGGGAACCTTCGAAAATGAAATTATTTTTTGGAGCATGGAGATGTGCGTCATCAATTCATACATGCTGTATAAAATAACAAAACAACAGAACAACGAAAAGCCACTAATACACTTAAATTTTGTGAAATGTTTAGTCGATCAGTTAGTAGGAAATTTCCGGCACCAAACACTATCTACACCGCAACCTTTAACGTCATTCGTAGACATTAGATTAAATAATCAATTTCATATAATTCGTTCAGGAGGCAAGGAAGACTGCTGCTTGTTCCGATAGGAAAACTGCAGGAAAAAGACGACAAATACCCATGTACAGTGATACTTCTACATGAAAGCCAGGCCTTCATATCTGTGATTGTTTGGCGAAATATCATACTTAAAAACATTACAAAAATTTAAAATTTGTATTTTTACGTATTACAAGTAGTAATAAACATAACAAATCAGTTTCAACAAATTCTGTGTGTCTTTATATCCATATATTGAATTCAAATTCTGTACGGAAACGTAATTACGAAATGCTAGATTTCATCCGAATTGCTGGTACTTCCAAGAGCGAAATCTGCTGACCGCAAAGTGTTAAAATTAAAATTAAAATTAAAAATTTGTATTCTTACATATTACAAGTAGTAATAAACACAACAAATCAGTTTCAACGAATTCTGTGTGCTTTTATATCCATATATTGACCTTAAATTCTGTACGGAAAAGTAACTATGAAATGCTAGATTTCATCCGACCTACAGGTATTCTCAAAAACGAAATCTACTGACCGCAAAGGGTTCAAATTAAAATTAAAATTAAAAATTTGTATTCTTACGTATTACAAATAGCAAAAAAAACAAAAAAATCAGTTTCAACAAATTCTGTGTATTTTTATACCTACATATTGACTTCAAATTCTGTACGGAAAAGTAACTACGAAATGCTAGATTTTCTCCGACTTGCTGCTACTTCCAAGAGTGAAATCTGCCGACCGCAAAGGGTTAAAATTCAAAAGTGGAGTAAATCGCTTAGTCTCAGCGGTTCAACTAATGTCTCGGAGAATGTACGGTTTAGCAAACGTTTTAGAGGTGTGAAAAAGAATACTTACGGGTTCCATCGAAGCGTGTTGCGATTGTATCGAGGAAGGTATTTTGTGGGGCGAGGAGGCCCTTCCTGGCCGGCATCGGGCCCGCCCCGCCGTGCCTTTCGGCGCACGGATCTGTGAATAAATAAAGAAAATTTCAATTAGCTGCAAAGTCCGTGACACCTGCAAACGCACTTAAGCGAATACATATTAACACTAAACGTACCGGTACTTTACACATACCCATTCTTACCATGAGGGGTCATTCGACCCCTTATAAAATAAACACTGATTTCCGGAAAGAAATTCCTAATTTATTAAAGCGAGAAATTGAATAATCAGATGATATAAGAATTTACAGATAGTGACAGTAAACGTACCGGTACTTTTTCCTACCTATTCCTACAATGAGAGGTAATTTGACCGCTTATGAAATAAATACCGATTTTCAGAAAGAAATTCCTAATTTATTAAAGCGAGAAATTGAATAATCAGATGATATAAGAATTTGCAGATAGTCATACTAAACGTACCGGTACTTTACACGTACCTATTTTTACTATAAGGGGTCATTTGACCCCTTATGAAATAGATGTTGATTTTCAGGCAAAATTCCTAATTTATTAAAGCGGGAAATTGAATAAACAGATAATACAAGAATTTACAGATAGTCACACTAAACATACCAGTACTTTACACATACCTATTCCTACAATGAAGGGTCGTTTGACCCCTTATGAAATAAACACTGATTTTCAGAAAGAAATTCCTAATTTATTAAAGCGAGGAATTGAATAATCAGATGATATGCGAATTTACAGATAGTCAAATGAGCGAAAGAAATAACAATGAATGTACGATTTTAAAGTAAATTTTGAAAGAGGTAATTTGATCCAGCTTGGTACGTTTAATATTAACTGCAAACTAATTGTATGAACAGGTCGATGAACGGTAATCGCCGTACGTACTTATGTTACAAATTGCGTAATCTTGAAGGAGCGCTGCACTTTTCAGGCGTCTCCGAGTTTGCGTGAATCAGGTAAGGATAGAAATGAAATTTCTCTGCAGAAGCCCTCTGGGCATATTGAATTTAGATGCCGCCTGCTTGGACTTCGCAGAAGGTATTATATGTGATGTGCGCTTAAAGTTTTATGGCCTGCCACGCGGATCTGCCGTGAAAACAGCGCGAAAACAACTGTCGCACGTAATATTTTCGCTTCAAGCGTACTTAAAGTTTTATTGTGACGGCGGCATACGTTTAAGGAGGTGCGATAAAGGTACTTTTGGAAAAAGGTAATTTGGAATTTGTTTTCTTTAGAGGATTGCGCAGTTAACAGGTGGATTGCGTGTAATTTCAATGGAATCACAGAAAATTTCAACGTCTAAGACGTTGGAAGCTGACGGATTATCGCACTCGGAAATGAAGTCATTTAATTTCATTGATTGAGTTTAACTGACTCTCCGGTGTAATATTAGAGACGTGTTTAATTTCTTGGTCCTCCACTGAATCGCATTATTTATGAAAATAGACAGATTCGTTCGAAATTCGTTCAAGTCGGGCAGATTATTCTTGTTCTCCATTATTGAACAAAAGATCTATTGTTGTACGACATTGACCGCCGATTCAATCGCTATTTGGATTTGCTCCAACCGCAAACTATTTCCTCATAGTTGAAGATTGACATCATTTTTCGTTATATCTGGATCTCGGCGTGAACTGTTTATGGCTAATTTTATATCGCGGAAGTAACATATTTCGTAACGGTGAAGCATAGCGTCGGTATGTTCCGTATTGTATTATGTATTATCACAGCCTACCCATAGTATACACAAACCGGATTACATTAATGGAGAGTAATCTCTCTTGTTAACTTAATTTACCAATAACAATTCACCTGTTGAAATTAAAGCAATTACGCTCGACGTTACGATAAATGTATATACTAGAATTTATAAAAAAGGCGCCTCGTATTTACTTTCTTCTGGTGATATCACAATTGGACGGTGATATCACAAGCCGAATTGAATCTTACAATTTCTCAGTAACGCGATCAAATTGTTCGAAACGTAAATTTAGCTATTTTTACGAAATTTCGCGTACCTACGAGGGCAGTCCAATAAGTACTTAGCCTACAAAAGAAAAACGAAAATGTTGGAAAATTGACGATTTATTTTTCAACATAGTCTCCTTTTAACTCGATACACTTGATCCAGCGATGCTCCAACTTCTTCAACCCGTCTGAAAAATACGTTTTCTGGAGATCTGCAAAGTAGGCCTCCGTGGCGGCGATAACCTCCTCATTCGACTCAAATTTCTGCCCAGCGAGTGACTTTTTCAAGTTTGGGAGCAAAAAGAAGTGACACGGGGCCAAATCTGGAGGATACAGTGGATGGGGCAGCTGTTCGTAGCCTAATTCAACGAATTTGGCTGTAGCTTGGGCAGAGGTGTGAGCCGTTGCGTTATCGTGGTGAAAGAGCACTTTTTTCTTCACCAAATGGGGCCGTTTTTTCCTTAATTCGGCGTCGAATCGGCTCAATAATTCGGCATAGTGCAGCCCTGTGACTGTTTTGCCCTTCTCCAGGTAGTCTATGTAGATCACACCTTGTGAATCCCAGAAAACGGTGGCCATCACCTTTCCGGCCGATAGGACAGTCTTCGCCTTCTTCGGAGCACATTCGCCGGGCACAGTCCACTGTTTCGACTGTTCCTTGGTCTCTGGTGTGTACCAGTGGATCCACGTTTCGTCGACAGCCACAAAATGACGTAGAAACTCTTTCGGATTGCGCTTAAACAGTGTCAAACACTGCTCTGAAGTGGTCCCACGGATGCGCTTGTTATCCGGAGTGAGCAAACGCGGCACCCATCGAGCAGAAAGCTTTCTCATGCCCAATATTTCATGCAGGATATGCCCAGATTTCATTGCTGGATCAAGTGTATCGAGTTAAAAGGAGACTGTGTTGAAAAATAAATCGTCATTTTCCAAAATTTTCGTTTTCCTTTTGTAGACTAAGTACTTATCGGACTGCCCACGTATATACTAGGATTTATAAAAAAGGCGCCTCGTATTTACTTTCTTCAGGTGATATCACAATTGGACCGTCCGTTTTGCGGACAGGACGGAAAGAATCTACGCCGAATTGAATCTTACAATTTCTCAGTAACGCGATCAAATTGTTCGAAACGTAAATGTAGCTATTTTTACGAAATTTCGCGTACCTACGTAATCTGCGGTGAAATGTTGACATACTAAACTGTACACGAACAAAATTTCATTGCGGTGGAAATACTGTACTTGACTTTTCACACGAGACTGCTCGTTGGGCGCGCTGCCGGACGTGGAAATATGAGTTTAACACGGTGCAACAGGATACCATGCGAGTTCGCTTAATTTTGGGAATTTGTCTCCATCTCGAGGAAGTTAGGATGTAAATGTAATCGAGTTATAACTTAATGCGAAACGATTTCGCGAGAACGACGTGTGGGAAAATCCGCCGATTTGTTCGCCCGTTAACTTGACTAACGTCGGAATTCGTCATGTCTGTAAAATACAAGTAAAGTGTACGAGAAATCTAAAGAAAATATAACAAGAACGTTTGCGCGACAAGGATTTGGGACAAGGCTGAGTTAATGACAACTCGCCGATTTATAAATAGAGAGTATTTGTGTTCGGAAATGTCGAGTGTATGGACGTTATTAATAAGAGTCGAGTACGTTTGATTTCAGAACGCACAATCGACGGAGTGCGTAGTAGAATTTCAAGTTCAATTTCTGACCGTGAAATTTAATTCTTGCACATTCTCGCTGCAGAGCAATCAATAAATAGCTCATTATTTGAGAAATATAAATTGCTTCTTAAGGAAATCATTTAACTCCTCATTTGTTCGGCTTCCTAACTGGTACATATTTCGCTGTAGAGAAATCAATAAATGGCTCATTATTTGAGAAATATAAATTGCTTCTTAAGGAAATCATTTAACTCCTCATTTGTTCGGCTTCCTAACTGGTACATATTTCGCTGTAGAGAAATCAATAAATAGCTCATTATTTGAGAAATATAAAATGTTTCTTAAGGAAATCATTTAATTCCTCATTTGTTCAGCTCCCTAACTGGTACATATCTTGCTGCAAAACAATCAATAAATAGCTCATTATTTGAGAAATATAAATTGCTTCTTAAGGAAATCATTTAATTCCTCATTTGTTCAGATCCCTAATTGGTACATATCTTGCTATAAAGCAATCAATAAATGGCTCATTATTTGAGAAATATAAATTGCTTCTTAAGGAAATAATTTATATAATAGCATTATTAATAAGAGTCGAGTATGTTTGATTTTACCATGCACAATCGACGGAGTGCGTAGCAGAATTTCAAGTTCAATTTCTGACCGTGAGATTTAATTCTTGTTCATGCTCCCTGTAGAGCAATCAATAAATAGCTCATTATTTGAGAAATATAAATTGG
This sequence comes from Cryptocheilus praepositus, assembly GCA_033815515.1. Classification (NCBI taxonomy): domain Eukaryota; kingdom Metazoa; phylum Arthropoda; class Insecta; order Hymenoptera; family Pompilidae; genus Cryptocheilus; species Cryptocheilus praepositus. Next base: position 5,228,715 of record JAWWQZ010000285.1, read on the forward strand.
TTCTTAAGGAAATCATTTAATTCCTCATTTATTTAGCTCTTTAACTGGGTACATATCCTGCTATAAAGCAATCGATAAATAGCTCATTATTTGAGAAATATAAATTGCTTCTTAAGGAAATAATTTAATTCTTCATTTATTTAGCTCTCTAACTGGTACATATCCTGCTATAAAGCAATCGATAAATTGCTCATTATTTGAGAAATATAAATTGCGTCATAAGGAAATCATTTATAGCGTTATTAATAAGAGTCGAGTACGTTTGATTTCAGAACGCACAGTCGACGGAGTGCGTAGCAGAATTTCAAGTTCAATTTCTGCCCGTGAAATTTAATTCTTGCACATTCTTGCTGCAGAGCAATCAATAAATAGCTCATTATTTGAGAAATATAAATTGCTTCTTAAGGAAATAATTTAATTCCTCATTTATTTAGCTCTCTAACTGGTGCATATCCTGCTATAAAGCAATCGATAAATAGCTCATTATCTGAGAAATATAAATTGCGTCATAAGGAAATCATTTAATTCCTCATTTGTTTAGCTCCCCAACTGGTACATATCTTGCTGGAGAGCAATCAATAAACAGCTCATTACTGAGAAATATAAATTTCTTCTTAAGGAAATCATTTAATTCTTAATTTGTTCGGCTTCCTAACTGCTACATATCTTGCTGCAGAACAATCAGTAAATGGCTCATTATTTGAGAAACATGAATTGTTTCTTAAGGAAATCATTTAATTCCTATTTTTTTAATTGCTTATCTAATAAATAACACTGCGGGTAGTCAAGTTTGAACGAGCCTTTATTGGCTGAGCGTATAATATAAAAAGGCACATTTATATGTCAGTAATAATCGTCATTTGACTCAATGCATTCTGCGAATATGAAAATGTATTCTCAAATTGCGCGGTCGTGGCATTCTGCATTCGCTTCTATGCAACGAATATACACAAAGTATTTTGTTGCACGTACAACTTGATATGTAACAGAAGTCCGGGACTAAGAACACAGCAGATAACTCGAAAGTTCGAACCCACTCAGCATTTTCCACGTCCACCGTTTCTTCGAATACATTCAATCTCCGATCTTGGTTATCTCTACTTAATTTTTAAAGCATTTATCAATCTTCCCCCTAACCATAGAAGGCTTTATCGCAATGCAAACTGAAGTCCACTCACGACTAAAATTTTATCTCCGACGACGTTTATGTGTCTGCTCGTGCATGGACCATTGTTTTTCTGTCTTCATCCAGTTCCCCATATTACTACCTACATCGCTGGTCACCGTATTTTTCGAAAATTAGCCCACGGTTAGGTTCGCTTTCTTGTTACGCCGATTTTGAAGCGTCAAATGTATTTTACACCGTGATGCATACGCATGCCTCGCGGCGACAGACAAACAACAAAAACATCAAACGTCCGACGAGAAATGAAATCACGCGATTGTTCTGCCATCGAGTTTGTCTTCTGTATCCGTGCGGTAGCGTGATTATTACAGCTTCCACCGGCTGGCAGCGTCAAAAGAAATACGTTACAAACTTGTTAAAAAAAAAGCATCATCCGCGTTTGTTTGCCGCGACGAGGCAACAAAGAGCGTCGATGGCAGAATGCGAACGGCAAGACACAGATTCCAGAACCGCGTAAAATCTCGATCACGATTGAGACGATATCCCGGAAAAATAGCCGTCGGTCGATCGAGCCTCTTCCAGTATACCTGACGCTCGAAGAAAGCATTTTCTTGGTGCGTTCTTTTCAGGCTGTCCTTTTCTGTCTTTCTCCCTCTGCCTATCCCTCCCCCGGCTTGTTCTCTCAAGCGTCGAATATTCCGTGACCTGTTGTGCTGGCAGTTTTCACGCCTCCGTTCATATTACAATTGCATTTTGGCGAGCGCAAAAAGGAGAATGAGCGGTATGCTTGCAACAATCTAAATTACGTTGCCGTGGAACTAAATTCAGCTTTCCGGATCGATGCGTCATTCTCTTTCACCCCCTCCCGCCATTCTTGTTTCGCACGAGTTCTGTCTTCGTCTCATAGGCACAGTTCTGTTTTGCATTCTGCAGACAAAAGGACTGGTATGCCTGATAATAAACCATTTGCTTCGTTTCGCAGCCGGTTCACCTGCATTCGGCGCATGTTTCAGCAGGAAATTACAGTATGACGGTCCACGGTCGTTCATCGGACTGTGCGCGAAATTTCGCTGAATTCTGTGTGAAATAGCTAGCCCGATTTTTTACTCCGTCCCTTTTTCGTCTCTTTTTTCTGTCAGGCGGGTTCTCTTGTTTTAGCTGGTTCCATCGCGCTCAATGCCTCCCTTGCTACGTTTCTCTTATTCATCGAATTTATCCTTCTCTCTACGCTCGTTCCTAGACTGCTCCGATTCGAACGTGTGTGCTTTTATTATTACTTCGATGGGTACATACTTCGAGTTCCCAGTATTTACGTGACGTACTTATGTAAGGTGTTTTATCGCGTAATAGATTTCTTGATATGATAACAGCATAAGACTGCAACGCGAAACATTACGCTTTCCTGTTGACTACATTGTAATCATTATGTATCCTCTGAGCATTTTATGCTAACAGTGAGACTCATCAAGTGCATTTCGGCGACTTAGTGACATTGTTAAAAAAGATTGCTTGATTTGCAAGCTACAATTGAGACAGCTATAAAGAACAAATAAGTCTATCATCTTTATGTTTACTCTTGATCGCAGCTATACTTTCTCAAGTTCCAACTGGACGGGGTTTACGCTCTTTCCACGCGGAAACCGAGTGCAAATAAGTGACATTTTTACATTCCCTGAGCTTTTTGGTCATATGCTTAATATGCAACACGTCCGAGCATTCACGCAAAAGAACCTGTCACTCGTTCAGCTCATTTGTCCATAACCATACTTCCGCACACCTACAGTTTTTCACCCCACCACAACTTCCGCATCAAATTCCACCCAACTATTTGATTAGCAAAGGGACCATGACGATCCACGTCACTCATCCATCAAGGCCAAAGTCTCCGTCTCTAGAAACCATATCCACTGCCCGCTCTAAAGCCTGGCATTCAACAGCAGAATGCAACAGTGACAATATGTCCTCCCATTCAACGTGCATCGCTGTCCCACTAATCCGCGTCCTCCGCGAAATTTACCCTAACAAGCATCCCACACAAAGCCCGCATTCTCCGGCAAGCTTATCTCGACCAGGGGTCTACGACCACGCTTATAAGAAACGTCAGCATACGAACCTTATCGGGCAAAGTCGTTCCAGCTCACCCCAGGAGCATCTTCGGCACTTTCGACCTGTCACTGTTCCACTTCTCTCGCAATTCACCTATACGCACCGCAATTTACCTCGACCCCCGTATTTAAAACCTGCCCACCTACCCACCGTTCGCCTATTACCGCGAGGTTCTCTCTACCATCTACGATTGCGTGAAAGCGCGTATCCTCTGAAACACACGACACCGGCCACGGTCGCAAAACGATTGAGCGGTCCGGAGACTCCGATAAAATGAGATACAGGTGGACGTGCTCGACGAGTTTCCCTCGCTTTTACTTGCGAGCGACGCGATAGACGCGCGCAACGTTCGCTGGCATTCGCGTAACTGATCGAGCCGAGGGGGCGAGACTCTATCCTGATGGCCCGGGCTCCTGGCTGACTTGCGCCCCGCGCACCAAGGCGCAACATGTGGTAAACCGCCGGAGGAACTCACACATCTAATGCCACGCTCTACGTGCCCGCACACAAACGAGTCTACGTTCGATGCCCGCTCACACATCGAATTCCACCTTTTATAGACACACGTACGTTGAATTCTGTAGCTGTGTGTGCGCACGTAATGTACGTCATCAACATACGTACGTTTTACACGTCCGCATACGTTGAATTCTACGCTCGACGTTCGTGCATGTACTGCATGTTTCGCATGTGACACACAGATTCTCACGGATATACGGAGCAGCTTTTATATATGACACTCGCGGAGGTATTCCACCTTTTATAGATACATGTACGTTGAATTCTATGGCTGTGTGTGCGCACGTAACGTACGTCATCAACATACGTAGGTTTTACACGTCCGCATACGTTGAATTCTACGCTGGACGGTCGTGCATGTATTGCTTTTCGTGTTCCGCGTGTGACACACGGATTCTCACGGATGTAGACAGAGTGGCTTTTACACATGACACTCGCGGAGGTATTCCACCTTTTATAGATGTTACAGTGAAACACCGAAATCTGGAGAATGTCGACTTTCACCGGTGAATGTCAACATTCACATAATCGCTTGGTGTATATCCGAAATATTTGCTAAATACCCTTATTTCGGACTTACACCGGTAAATGTTGACAGCCATCATGCACTAATGATCGACACACACAGGAGAGTGTCCGAATATACAACAATATAATGAAATATTCGATCTTTCACACACGTATTTGGTATCTGTTGATATTCACCGGTGAAAGTCGATATTCTCCACTTTCGGTCATTCACAGTAACATAGACACACCTACGTTGAATTCTGTGGCTGTGTGTGTTCACGTAATGTACGTCATCACATACGTTCATCAACATCGTTTTACACGTCCGCATACTTTGAAATCTACGTTCGACGTTCGTTGCATGCATTGCATGTTTTGTGTGTTACACATTCTCACGGATATATACAGAGCAGCTTTTACACATGACACTCGCGGAGGTATTCCACCTTTTATAGATACACCTACGTTGAATTCTGTGCTCTGTGTGTACGCATGTAACGTACGTCATCAACATATGGACGTTTTACACGTCTGCATACGTTAAAATCTACGTTCGACGTTCGTGCATGTATTGCTTTTAATATTTCGCGTGTGGCACATAGATTCGCACGGATATACACAGAGTGGCTTTTACACATGACACTCGCGGAGTAATTCCACCTTTTATAGATACACCTACGTTGAATTCTGTATCTGTGTGTGCGCACGTAACGTACGTCATCCACATACGTACGTTTTACACGTCCGCATACGTTGAAATCTACGTTCGACGTTCGTTGCATGCATTGCATGTTTTGTGTGTTACACATTCTCACGGATATATACAGAGCAGCTTTTACACATGACACTCGCGGAGGTATTCCACCTTTTATAGATACACCTACGTTGAATTCTTTGCTCTGTGCGCGCGCACGTAACGTACGTTTTACACGTCCGCATACGTTGAAATCTACGCTCGACGGTTGTACATGTATTGCTTTTCATGTTTCGCGTGTGACACATGGATTCTCACGGATATACAGAGCAGCTTTTACACATGACACTCGCAAAGATATTCCACCTTTTATAGATACACCTACGCTGAATTCTTTGCTCTGTGTGTGCGGACGTAACGTACGTTTTACACGTCCGCATACGTTGAAATCTACGCTCGACGGTTGTGCATGCACTGGTTTCGTGTTTCGCGTGTGACACAGGAATTCTCACGGATGTACACAGAGCAGTTTTACACATGATACTCGCGAAGGTATTCCATCTTTTATAGATACACCTACGTTGAATTCGTTGCTCTGTGTGTGCCCACGTAACGTATGTTTTACACGGCCACATACGTTGAAATCTACGCTCGACGTTCGTGCATGTATTGAATGTTTCGCGTGTGACACACAGATTCTCACGGATATACAGAGCAGCTTTTACATGTGACACTCGCGTCGGTATTTCCACCTTTTATAGATACACCTACGTTGAATTCTGTATCTGTGTGTGCGCACGTAACGTACGTCATCCACATACGTACGTTTTACACGTCCGCATACGTTAAAATCTACGCTCAACGTTCGTGTATGCATTGCATGTTCCGCGTGTGACACACAGATTCTCATGGATATACACAGAGCAGCTTTTACACATAACACTCGCGGAGGCATTCGACCTTTTATAGATAGACTTACGTTGAATTCTCTGCTCTGTGTGTGCGGACGCAACTGTAGCATCAGGAAAACGGCCGTAGACGAGTCGCATAAAACTGTCGCGGGGCCATCGGGCCCTACCGGATTAAGATAAGGCGGTAGAGGTCCGTATAAAAGCCGGCCCGGTTTAGGACACGAGTTCAGTTTAAGTTGAGTCTTAGGTCAGAGTTTAAGATCAGTTATAGTCACAGTTTAGTTCAGTTATAGTTCAAAGTTTAGATCAGTCAAGTTCAAAGCGTAGTTCAGTCCAGTATAGATGCGTTTTCTTGCCGTTTACCGAATCGAAGTCGAATTGCCATAGTTTTACTTTCATTTTGTATTTATATTTATATATTAGTGCTTTCATTTATCTTTCAATAAATTTATACAACTTAATACAATTCCGCATCCCGTTTCGACGACACCTAACATTCTATATCCACTACATAACGTACGTCATCAACATACGTACGTTTTACACGTCCGCATACGTTGAAATATACGCTCGACGTTTATGCATGTATTGCTTTTCATGTTTCGCGTGTGACACACAGATTCTCACGGATGTACACAGAGCAGGTTTTACACATGACACTGGCGGAGGTATTCCACCTTTTATAGATATACCTACGTTGAATTCTGTGCTCTGTGTGTGCGCATGTAACGTACGTCATCAACATACGGACGTTTTACACGTCCGCATACGTTGAAATCTACGCTCGACGGTCGGCATGTATTGCTTTGAATATTTCGCGTGTGACACACAGATTCTCATGGATATACACAGAACAGCTTTTACACATGACACTCGCGGAGGTATTCCACCTTTTATAGATACACCTACGTTGAATTCTGTGCTCTGTGTGTGCCCACTTAACGTCCGTCATCAACAAACGTACGTTTTACACGTCCGCATACGTTGAAATCTACGCTCGACGGTCGTGCATGTATTGCTTTTCATGTTTCGCGTGTGACACACGGATTTTCTCGGATGTACACAGAGCAGCTTTTACACATGACACTCGCGGAGGTAACTGTAGGTTTTGCGGACAGGAATGCGTAGAATTTGACACTTTGCGTTCGGGTACATCGAAGTAGTTTAGGTGGAGGCGTAAATCGGGATTCAGTTTGTGCGTTTCACACAGGCCCGGATGTTGCTAACGACGGAAGTTAAGTGTGTAGGAAAGAGAAAGCGCGCACGCGCGTTAAGAATCTCACGGGAGCGTATTATAGGGTCAAGAATTGTAACGAAGAACTGAGGCGTGGGTCTTCTTGTCTTCTTGTCTTACGTTGGACTTCAACACATGGGATACGGAGAAGAGAACGGACGAAGTTCGGATATTTTTAATGGTTGTACAGAGACTTCTTTCTCTTTGGTGAAGAGAGTTTTAGGATACTGGGTAAAGGTTTCGAGAGGTATTGTTGAGATTCTAATGGTGTACGTACGGTCGTTATCGGTGACGGGGTTGAAATGGGGTGCGGGGGAAATAAAGTTGCTTGACAGCGAGAACAAGGTCGTAACTCAAAAGTCTAAAACCTTTTCTTAAGTATTTTTTATATTTGTACGTTTAACACCGTTAGTATTGGGTTCTTTGTTCCATTTTCTGCTTTCAGCTGTAATCTGATAGTTCATTTCGTACATAGAAGAGCTTATGACGGATTACCGTATTATTTACTGCAGTACGTTGGAATAAAAATAACTGTACATTTTCCGTATTATTTGTTTGCACGCATTCGCAACAATTTCAGATATATGGCCAAACATGGATGGGAGAAAAAAAGTTGCTCGATAGCGAGAACAAGGTCCTAACTTAAAAGTCTAAAACCTTTTCTTAAGTATGTTTTATATTTGTACGTTTAACACCGTTAGTATCGGGTTCTTTGTTATATTTTTTGCTTTCAGCTGTAATCTGATAGTTCATTTCGTACACAGAAAAGCTTATGACAGATTACCGTATTATTTACTGCAGGACGTTGGAATAAAAATAACTGTACATTTTCCGTGTTTTTTGTTTGCACATATTCGTAACAGTTTCAGATATATAGCCAAACATGAATGGTGGAAAAAAAGTTGCTCGACAACGAGAATAAGGTCCTAACTCAAAAGTCTAAAACCTTTTCTTAAGTATTTTTTATATTTGTACGTTTAACACCGTTAGTATTGGGTTCTTTGTTCCATTTTCTGCTTTCAGCTGTAATCTGATAGTTCATTTCGTACATAGAAGAGCTTATGACGGATTACCGTATTATTTACTGCAGTACGTTGGAGTAAAAATAACTGTGCATTTTCCGTATTATTTGTTTGCACGCATTCGCAACAGTTTCAGATGCATGGCGAAACATGGATGGAAATTGTAAAAGAGAACACGGTGAAACTTGATCAACGAATGAAAGTGTTCTGATTGACTGCCGTTTTTACACATGAACGTTTTCCGGGCATAAAAGAAGCGCACCCACACTGTCATTAATACAATAATTCATTAGGTAGAAATCGAAGTATCTTAAAAGTGATAGCATATATTTCCAGTGAGTTGCACTAGCATATTTTTGTAGGACAGAACATTCATTCTACATTGAAGAACACTGGAAACAGTATCGATCCGAGAAAGAAACTCGAACAACCCCCTCAATACAGTCACTCGCCTAATGTATTTAACGTAAAAGGTGAAGCCCATTCAGCAGATACGTCGCTTGTAAATTATTCGATATGTACGTTCACAAGTTTACAGTCAGGACGGAAATATAGTTGCATGTAGACGTATTGACGTACATACCAAACACACTTCAGTGCCGGTTTATAAACCGGACAAACCGGATATTCGCGTTTATTCTTCTCACCCGCGCGCGATTGAACTTTCCTCGAGGTGTATAAGACCTCATGTTTCGTGATAAGAATCGGGTGCATCGACTTCGCGCTTTTTCTAGCTTGAATTAGAAACTTTCGGATGAAGCTTAGCGAGCCACGCGGAAATGAAACACGAAATGATGGCGATACGTTCAGATATTGGCGAACTCACATTTAGCCAGGCGTGCGAGATTTCCAGCGGTTTCTGGTCTTATGTAAGAGCAGTTAGAGGTGGTTGACCGATTACAGGTCACTTTCCCAGGACACGTTTATACGACTCTGGAGGGGACAACGAAAATCCGACTGACTCGACTTTGCGATTCTGCCAAGATTCCGCAAAGTCCTGTGACACTGACGGATCACCGGGACGATTTTTCTCGCTTTAACGCGTCCTCGAACACTTTGATATTCCGCCCACGGCGGAAATGTCGTGGACCGATGTGCACTGATGTCGAATATGCACTAGTGACGTCGATTAAAAAAAAATCACGTGTCGCAGGTCTAGTTCGCGAAACGTTATCTGAATAGAAACGTTCTTCCGCCGTAGTCGAGTACCTCACCTACTCGTAAACTGAGATCATCGCATGCATACGATGGCTAAAAGGTGAACGCGGAATGACACTGAGCCGAATACATGCAGTGGAATATCTTAAAGTTAGCCGTAGTGCGATCTCAAGTCGCGCATTATAATGTTTTTGTTTCGAGTAAAAGCTTCGAGTCGTACGGAATAAGACGCATTGCGCGTACGAAGCTGCATTCTTAGAAATACTCGTAGATTCATGACACATCAACACTCTCGTCCGTTGCGAATGTGTTAATCGCACAGGGGACGTCTTCGCGGTAATATTTTGACAGGGTCGGCATCGCACGATTTCTCTTTGAAAATGGAATTCTCTTCAGACAGACACTGTCGTTGACGTCCGCCAGCCCCGTTGTTATCGTTGAAGAAAAATATATGAAACCTCCCGTCTCCCCAGTCCGAAATTTCACGCGACTTCCGCGTATCCCAGCAGGGAAACTTCGCGAGTCTTTAATCTCTGTCCGTATCTCCCCATCCAGGCCACCCCTCGTGACGAACATATATCACCGGCTGGCCGGACGTATTTACACGTCGGTATTGTAAGAAAGCGCATTTTTACGAGCGCCGTGGTGCCGTTCGGCATTCGACGCTTCCCAGAAGCGCGAATTTCTGTATCCGCCGCGCTATTTTTACGCCAACCTACGTTCGCGCCCGGTTGTTGGTAAATTTTCCGACTCAGGTGCGCCGGAGGCGAATGAATAAATAACGACCACTCCAACGTCTCGGACTCCGTCCCGATGGGCCATTTCCGTCGCGGTGGTAAAAGGCAAGAAAGCAGAATGAAATGTTGGTAACGATGCCATGCTTCCCTTTTATGGCCGTCTTTTTTTCGGTGACAATGAGGATGACTTGTCAACGAGACCCACCCGTATGAGGGATTATCGCGGACGTTAATTCCACGCCTTTTTTGTCGAGATACGTGGAAAGGACTCGCGGCCTTGAGACGCACTCCAGGGGATCCTAATGTTCTTAAATACGTCATCTTTATTCTCGCACCCCAGGCCCCGCTAATGGAGCGAACGGATGTCGTGGAGAGAAGTGGAAAAGAGTGCGCGTGTTTGGACGAGCGGAAGAAGTCGGCGGATAAGTAGACGACGTACGACGCGAAGAATCGGTGCTTTACTATCTTAGTGGCATTATTATCCCGCCATTATACGGCGACGAGCGCAATAAAATGAACCTCTGACATCGTAGCGAGAATGCGGAAATATATGCGACCGTCCGATAACACGGTTGACCATTATAGAGTCGAAGTTAATGAACCGCAAATGGGTCGAACTATGGAGTTCCTTTCGTGATTGATGGGGAGTAGAATTGATTTTCCGCGTATGTATTAACGACGACAATTGCCTTCCAGCACGTGTGGCGTTGCCGAGCGTGAAAAGGAATCGGTGGGCGACGAGTAGGGCGATACAATGCTGCAGAAACGGCTGCGTTAGAGTTAACGAATGTGATGATAGAAATGATTCGCGTATGGTTCTAATGTTTCAAAACGGTTATGTCGGATAAAATTTATTGAAGAAGTGATGGCAACACAAAGACAACGCATTAACCCTCTATGGACCGAATATTTTTTGGTGGCTATGTTATAGTGAAACACCGAAATCTGGAGAATGTCGACTTTCACCGGTGAATGTCAACATTCACCATGCACTAATATAATATGCAAAAATATTCGATCTTTCACCGACGTATTTGGTATCTGTTGACATTCACCGGTGAAAGTCGACATTCTCCAATTTCGATCATTCACGGTAACAGCTATACAAAATCAATGCAACGTGAAATCAACAAATATCAACCTTGAAATACATATTAACAATGAATTCAGCAGTTTCAACAATTTTATTATAACGAATATATTTTGTAAGTTTGAAGTAACAACGGCTTACAACGTTTGCACTTTTGTGTATAAGAGCTTAAGTATGGAATTCCATAAAACAGTTGGCGTTTGGCATTAAACATAGATATACGTTGTATTTCTTTATCTGATGATTTTTTACTACTAAATTCATCGTCTCTATCAATAATATTTATACGTCGTCGGGCAAATACTGTTGGATGATCTTCATTAGAATCAGATTCTCATAAAGAATCTTCGGATTTATTACTGCTAATGCTTCTTATTCCTATTCCTCTTTTATTTTGATATGATTTTGTATCCATATTTTGGGTGTCTGGTATATAAAACGAAAAAGCAAAGAAAACACAAACGTTATCGCAAATACGCCGAACCCTACCATTATAGCCCATTGTGTCTTGAAAGTCACAAAGCTATATCACATGAAAATAGTAACAAAATGATTATTAAATGCAAACAAATTAGACATTATTGATATACAAACTAAAAGCTATTACGTACGCTTTTTTTGTTTAACAAACACCGGTAGAAGAACAAATAATGACAATTGCATAAGACGGTTTCTTTGTCTTCTATTTGCAGACAACTTCCAAAACCATTTACTTTGACATTTCAGGCATCAAGCATGTTATTGGTCACTAAAAAGACACTATATAACAAGATGTATACGCTATCTAGTAAAAATAACTAAACTATTTAATAAAATATCGATTTATCGATATGTGACTTCAAAGTCACGCGGGCCCATAGAGGGTTAACGCAAATACTCTTCTTTTCTGTTAATACTTTGACTGCCATGATGATCACAGCTGACCGACGCAAGAGATTTTACTGAAGATCCAAAATATTCGCAATGAGTAGCAATAATTATTTTATAAATGCAGTTTTTGTTAGAATAGTGATGCGATCCTTTGGTCTCTAATACCTGCACATTCTTTACATCTTGCATAATTCAGTCAAACACTGTAGTATTTCATAGCATCGCCGTTCTAAGACATCAAAATACGCTTGGCAGTCAAAGTTTGATGTCGTTTCTTATTCTATTCTCTCTCGATTGGCATTTCGCACTCTCTTCTCCCAAAAATCTTATCCACGCAACCCCACAACTGATATACTTACACTCTCTCACACATAAACAACTAGGAAACAGCTCGTTATAATAACGCAACATTAATCATTGAAGGTCATAGGTAACATTTTGCTGGTCACTCTCCCTCCAATTAAAACATTCACGTTTATATCTTCTTCCAAACTCAGGATCACACGTCTGTAATACCTGCACATTCTTTACATCTTGCATAATTCAGTCAAACACTGTAGTATTTCATAGCATCGCCGTTCTAAGATACCAAAATACGCTTGGCAGTCAAAGTTTGATGTCGTTTCTTATTCTATTCTCTCTCGATTGGCATTTCGCACTCTCTTCTTCCAAAAATCTTATCCACGCAACCCCACAACTGATATACTTACACTCTCTCACACATAAACAACTAGGAAACAGCTCGTTATAATACCGCAACATTAATCATTGAAGGTCATAGGTAACATTTTGCTGGTCACTCTCCCTCCAATTAAAACATTCACATTTATATCTTCTTCCAAACTCAGGATCACACTCTACAATTATGACACACCTAAAGAACTAATGTAGGAATTATTTGCGTATGGGTGCAATATTCATATATCTAATCGCCGGGCTCACTGTTCTCCCATAACAAGCATTTTAACGATCATTGTCGCTCAAAAAAAAATCGCTGCACATTTTATTCCCTTGATGCCCGCATCGTCCCCCGGCAGTATTAATTTGTGTGTCCCGCGCGTAAGTCATTACGCGAAATCGTTTCGTTTACATAAATTTTATAACGAATTTCCGCTGAAAGCCGCCCGCGTTTCAACTCTATTCAATCGTAACTAATTAACGCTGCGGCACGTATGCATCGAAATGAACGGGGAGTCTTTTAACCCACCGTATCCGTTACAGATCCTGAAAACCCTCTGGCGTGCGCTTTAAAATTAGACCGGCTGAACTTCTCTAATCGTACTCCTGATAAGAAAGTACGGGCGCGCGCGACTAAAATTACACTGAGCTGCCGGAGGGAGGGGAACTAATTTTAAATAAAGTTCCCGGTATAGGTTCGGTCGAACGATTTTTCCATCCGGGGCCAGCTTTCAGATTCTGCACGAATATTCGGCGGCACGAAACATCGGGCAGGTCAGTATCCTGCTGGATTACATAAGGAGAGTATGTGGTCGTTTTGTAGGGTCACTTATATCAAGTGACTTTACATCCGGCGAAGCGTACTTTTATTTAAAAGTAAAGTCCCCCGACTATGAACGACTTAAGTAAAGTGGATCGACCGTGTCGTCGTACCTAATAGCGGTCGTTACGCAAGCATGTATCCAATTATTGCCGTTGTCAGAATCAGTCAACATGTTACATAGAGTGATTGTGAAATAGGATGCTCATTTTCGTGATAAGCTGATCGTTGAGACGTCTGGTACGTTCGAGCGGGCTTGATCGTCGAATGGTCGTTCCAATTGCTTTTCTGTTAGGGGAAAATTCCCAGTAATCCACTGTTTAAACTTTGCGCCGACGTCTCGTGTTAATTTTAACCGACCTCTTTTAGATCAGCGTTATTTACGAGGAAGCAACTTCGAGGTTTTTTTGTGAGTGACTACTGATATAGTTTGGTATGTCAACACTTGTGTTGTCATGCTTTATTAGACGATTTATTTTTGATTTCGTGTAACTTGCAGTTACAAGATAATTTTTTAGTTGTTCATTTAATTTACTGCACAGCACTTACAACCTTTCTGTATAAAATAACCGTTATTTCACACTTTATACAAATTTGTACGGAACGATTTTCTTTTACTCCGATTTTAACAGTGGCAATATGAGTCGTACATGTATAGTAAAAGATCTTGTAATGGTACAAAGTTATTTATTTCTCATATTACTCGAGATATCAAATTTGCATAGTATCGAATCAAAATCGTAGATCCAATGTGTTCATGGTCCTGAACTTTTCCTACAATGTATTTTTCCATTTTCGTGCTCAAACTTTTGACAGAACGGGAGTATATATCAGCATTATTTACGAGGAAGCAGCTTCGAGGTTTTTTTTTTGTGAGTGACTACTGATATACTTTGGAATATCAACACTTGTTTTACAATGCTTTATTAGACGATTTATTTTTGATTTCGTGTAACTTGCAGCTAGAAGAGAATTTTTTAATTGTTAATTTAATTTGCTGCACAGTACCTATAACCTTTCTGTATAAAATAACCGTTATTTCGCAGTTTATACAAATTTGTATGGAAAGATTTTCTTTTATTCCGATTTTAACAGTAGCAATATGAGTCGTACATGTATAGTAAAAGATCTTTTAATGGACAAGGTTATTTATTTCTCATATTACTCGAGATATCAAATTTGCACAGTATCGAATCAAAATCGTAGATCCAATGTGTTCATGGTTCTGAACTTTTCCTACAATGTATTTTTCCATTTTCGTGCTCGGACTTTTGACAGAACGGGAGTATATATCAGCATTATTTACGAGAAAGCAGTTTCGAGGTTTTTTTTGTGAGTGACTACTGATATAGTTTGGAATGTCAATGCTTTATTAGACGATTTATTTTTGATTTCGGGTAACTTGCAGCTAGAAGAGAATTTTTTAATTGTTAATTTAATTTGCTGTACAGCACTTATAAGCTTTCTGTACAAAATAACCGTTATTTCGCAGTTTATACAAATTTGTATGGAAAGATTTTATTTTATTCCGATTTTAACAGTAGCAATATGAGTCGTACATGTACAGTAAAAGATCTTTTAATGGATAAGGTTATTTATTTCTCATATTACTCGAGATATCAAATTTGCACAGTATCGAATCAAAATCGTAGATCCAATGTGTTCATGGTTCTGAACTTTTCCTACAATGTATTTTTCCATTTTCGTGCTCAAACTTTTGACAGAACGGGAGTATATATCAGCATTATTTACGAGAAAGCAGTTTCGAGGTTTTTTTTTGTGAGTGACTACTGATATACTTTGGAATATCAACACTTGTTTTACCATGCTTTATTAGACGATTTATTTTTGATTTCGTGTAACTTGCAGCTAGAAGAGAATTTTTTAGTTGTTAATTTAATTTGCTGCACAGTACTTATAAGCTTTCATCTATAAAATAACCGTTATTTCGCACTTTATACAAATTTGTACGGAACGATTTTCTTTTACTCCGATTTTAACAGTGGCAATATGAGTCGTACATTTACAGTAAAAGATCTTTTAATGGACAAGGTTATTTATTTCTCATATTACTCGAGATATCAAATTTGCACAGTATCGAATCAAAATCGTAGATCCAATGTGTTCATGGTTCTGAACTCTTCCTACAATGTATTTTTCCATTTTCGTGCTCGAACTTTTGATAGAACGGGAGTATATATCAGCATTATTTACGAGAAAGCAGTTTCGAGTTTTTTTTTTGTGAGTGACTACTGATATAGTTTGGAATGTCAATGCTTTATTAGACGATTTATTTTTGATTTCGTGTAACTTGCAGCTAGAAGAAAATTTTTTAGTTGTTAATTTAATATGCTGCACAGTACTTATAAGCTTTCTGTATAAAATAACCGTTATTTCGCGCTTTATACAAATTTGTACGCAACGATTTTCTTTTATTCCGACTTTAACAGTGGCAATATGAGTCGTACATGTATAGTAAAAGATCTTTTAATGGACAAGGTTATTTATTTTTCATATTACTCGAGATATCAAATTTGTACAGTATCGAATCAAAATCGTAGATCCAATGTGTTCGTGGTTCTGAACTTTTCCTACAATGTATTTTTCCATTTTCGTGCCCGGACTTTTGACAGAACGGCAGTATACGCCGGGCAACATCGTTACGCGAATGACGCTTGTTTCCATTTCCATCGAAATTAAAAACGCGTCTCGCCGAAAATCGAGTTTCGTTAACTCCGCGGCCATTTGGCAAATCGATAGGATCAACGTGGCTTGTCATGGATAAAGATTGCTTGTTATTTATAACGGGTCAACAGACTTGTTTATTCGTTGCTTACTTCTGATCCGCTCTATGCCCCTGGATATAATGCCTAGATGCATAACGTTTACCCAATATTGAATAATTGTTTGCAACGGCAGTACATTTCGCAAAATAACTCCGTGCAGTTATTCGGAAACTTTATTAGGTTACGCACACATTCTCTAAATGCAGCAAACGCTGAACATATTTTCCTACCATACAAAAGCTGAAAAACATCCAGCTTTGCATCGAATCACATTGTGAGCGTAAAACGATTGCTTCAATCGAACTACGTAATTATCACATTAGTTAGCACGTTGTTTGATCTGCTTCAACAGTCCATTGAAATGTCACTAATGCCTTTGCTGCATTGACCATTAACCTATGTAATAGATTACCCGCTATGCGGCTTTACAGTACCATTGAACTTGACGTACTTCCCCTAATAGACTGTCATACATAACATCAATTTCTTAATTACGTTTCCTACAAATTGCCATCGATCCGTTTTAATCTAAAACCCTCCGCACAGACACGGCAGCTCAACGTTCGAATCGGTGTCGGAAAAACGAGACTCCCGTAATTCATTGTATCGCACAGTGAATAAAAGTGGGACCATATCGGATATCGATTGCGCAGATCGTTGTCTCAATTTTGCTCAACAATAGACCCCGCAGGCGCATCCTTACATTGCGTCAGGTCCGATATCTGCGTGGCATTAATTAAAAGACACGTTGTACCCTTCGAACCATATCAAGCATCGACACAGACCTCGTCTCCGACCTACTATTTATCTCAGCGCCATTAATTAACGCCGCGCCGCGTTTTCAGTCGACGTAGAACAAATCAGACCACTCTGATTCGCCCATTGTCACCCGAGATCCCATTACGCGGTGCGGCACCGTGTCAAAAATAGTTCGAAACATCATCGGATTCTGATCAAGCCGAACTTCGCACACTTAGGGTCCCATTGAACGCGTCTCCTTTTATCCTCGTTAATTAAGAGACACGTTGTCGCGGTTGCCTGAACGCTCATCTACCCAAATCGGTTTGCAGCCATCGCCTTTTAGAGTTGGCACTGTTCAATGCGCGGGCTTGTAATTAGCGACCCATTTATGTCGCTTACCAGGCCGCCGCGCCGTAATTAGGCAACGTGAGTGGCTATAACCGCGATACAAGCGTGTCGCTCGCCGTTCGTCGAACTTTTTCGTCGCGTTCGTTCACACGCGCTCGCCATTACACGCTGAATGAAACGTTGGCGCAGGTCAGTTTCGTGCTATTGTGTAACGCGACAGTGGCAAAGAGGGTCGATGACTGCATTCGCGTGCTAGTTCCTCATGAACGAGCGGCGGTGATCCGTAGGCGTGCCCGATATAGATCTTCGTCGCAGAGAACGATGTACATATGCAGGAGAAGAGAGAGAAAGACGAATAGGATAGACGCGGGAGGAAGGAGCGAGAGAATTTGCTATCGTGACTGTTGCCGGCTAAAATTGTCTGATAATCAGTTTGCGCGGTCAGGAATAGAACATCGAATAACCGAATTGGTATGTGGGTGTGAATTGCTGCTTCAGGCAGTGCAACCTATTTTTGTATCGGCAGCGGGGAAATTCGTATTGACCCGATATATTGATTACCGAGTACTCCGGGAAACTTTGCCGGGGTACTTAGTGTTGGATATGAATAATAATTATTTTCGAACTGGGAACGTAGCGTTTCTTGTATAATAGTAGAATACGATACTATATCACAAATATTGATATAAGAAAAACCTAAATTTCAAGATACTAGATGAATCACACGGAATCTCGTATACGCAATGGAATGGGTTCCGAGAAACATTCCGCCTCTTATGAGCATTTACATTTATAAATGCTTTCCTCTTTTCATTAATTTGAAGAGTTTGCTTAAGCGAATGGCGTCGTTTGAAGTTCACGGTAAAACGCTAGTAACCGCTCAAATTTTGCAACGAGCAGTTTGTACCTGCTCTGCTGGAACTTTAGCAAAAAATATCAGAAGCCGAAAGTATTCGCATTTGGTGAAAGAGGAATTACACGAAAGCCAAGTATTTCGAGTACGACGTAGCGGTGATTCGTCCAATTATGCGGCGAACATTGACAGTACCATAAGACTTAACGTTCGAACTTCCAGACGAGACACGCTGCGTCGTATACGCAAAAGGGTGCGTTCCGCGAAAAATTACGCTGCTCAAAAATTGTGTCTGAACTTCGGCTGTACGTGATCACTAAACGCCCACACCTGGGAGCCGAGTAACAGCCCTTAGCTTCTGGAAAAGTGTTCTCTTCCACGAAGGGAGACCTCCCTCTATTACAGAGGTCTTCTTGGGGGAGGAAACCTTGACTACCACCAAGCACGGCCGGAGGCACGGCGTCTACTGACGCTCGTAAGAAGGCACCTAAACAGTAAACATCCATTCCCGACGGTACTGGAGACGCCATCGTTCTTGATTAACCTCAATCCCTTGGTCCTGGCACGATTATCGCGAGACGTCGCGATGTTTTCCACCTATTCGGTCGCCTAAGAAGATCTCATAAGAGAATTTGCTAAGTGTTACGACGCACAAACCACCGGACATTGAGAACTTTAATCTCGATAGGCCATAAAACCGACAGCACATTCAGTGCAACACGTGTATTCTTTCATACACCGAACCCCATCACATCAGCTGAAATGCGCTAATAACTGTATCCATTTTCTTACCTGTAATCACCACTTTCTTTTCGACCCACCGTTTTACAACATTATCCCTAATAATCATCGACTGAGAACCGTTTCGCTAGATTCCCCACCATCCTCTCTAAAATACGCACTTGGGGCACAACTCAATATTTTTCCGTCCTTCGATTGGTGCACTTCAGTTGTAGAAATCCGTATAAAAATGAGCATAGCATTCACGCCGTCACTCATCTACAAGGCAGTATACGAAATATCATCGACGACACGCAGTACCATAAACCTACATTTTCACCTAGTTTAGCTTCATATTGTATATATATGTAGGATTTAAACACGTGGAAGTAGAGAGTATAATATTTATAAACAATATCACATCGTATTTTACTATTTATTGCGGTTTACGACATTTTTTGATATTCTTCCGAAACATGTGCGAAATGTCGATATCATTGCAAGAATCGAATGGTTATGAATCTTCTACGAAACGTCTCTATCCACTTGAGTGAACACTTCAGATGAATCGAAAGAGGAAGGATTTCATGCGGATATTTTCGACATCGCTTTCGACTACAAGTATATCTTCTGCTCCTTTTTCATCCTCGCCCCTTCAAGGTTGTGCTACCGGACAAAAGGTGAAGAGGTGCAAACGGGGAGTCGGCGTTAAAAGTCGGAGACCCACGCGAAGACGCTATCTATCGAACATCTTCCGAATATAGGACGACCAACGGACATGTGTACTTCGAGACGTAATAGCGGGGGCTTTTGTTGGCCGATACTCCATTTTCGGAGAGATTCAACTATATTGGTCAGCCTTGTGGCCGTGGTCAAAGGCCTCGGTTCGTTCTTGACTTCTTCCTTCCTTTCTCCGTATTCCATTACATTCTGTATATCCTTTCGTTGTTCAACGTTTCATATACTACCTTGATGAAAAAGTTTTAGGACCGACCGCCGTATGGCGCTCTCAATCACTCGATTGAAATTTTTTTTTGTCAGGTTGCCACATTTGTCATTAACGTTCCTACCAAATTTCAGCGTTATAGCTTGACAGTTGTAAAAGTTATACCGTGTTGAGTGCATCTACTTTGTGCGTGTTTTCGATTTTTTACATATTTGATCAACGAATTTGCATAAAATTTTGCGTGAAAAACAAATTTAACGGTCCGCAGACCTTGGAAATGTTGGAGAAGTGTTTCGGCAACGATGCTCTTTCGAGATCAAACGTTTTTCGGTGGCTCGAACGCTTTCGAAGAAACCACGTTGTTTTCAGTCGAAAAAGAAGGCGATGCTCACGGTTTTCATGCATTACAACGGTGTTGTGCATTGAATGCCAGAGCAACAGCCAGTCGACAAAATGTATTATTTTATATAAAAGAACAACGTTCTACCAAATTTCAGCGTCATAGCTTGACAGTTGTAAAAGTTATACCGTGTTGAGTACATCTATTTTGTACGTGTTTTCGATTCTTTACATATTTGAAAATGGCATTAACTTTGAATCAACAAATTTGCATAAAATTTTGCGTGAAAAAACGGATTTAACGGTCCGCAGACCTTGGAAATGTTGGAGAAGTGTTTCGGCAACGATGCTCTTTCGAGATACGAATATATAGTCGAAAAAGAAGGTGATTTTTTTGCATTACAACATTTTGCATCATGAATCTTTGCAACAGACAGTGAATTATTATTTGGGTCGTTATGAAACGTTTGCGTGAATTTTTTTTGTCAGATTGATTGTCATTTCACCAAATTTTAGCGTCATAGCTTGAAGTAAAAAAATCTATTTTGTGCGTGTTTTCGATTTTTTACATATTTGAAAATGGCATCAACTTTGGATCAACGAATTTGCATAAAATTTTGTGTGAAAAACAAATTTAACGGTCCGCAGACCTTGGAAATGTTGGAGAAATGTTTCGGCAACGATGCTCTTTCGAAATGAAACGTTTTTCAGTAGCACGAACGCTTCCGAAGAAACCATTTTGTTTTCAGTCGAAAAGGAAGGTGATGCTGACAGTTTTCATGCATTACAACGGTGTTGTGCATCATGAATTCTTGCCAGAGCAACAGACAGTCGACAAAATGTATTATTTGGGCGTTATGAGACGTGTGAAGCAATTCACCAAAAATATCGAATTTGCGGGCAAACAACTCGTGGATTTTGCACCACGATAACGCACCGTCGCACAATGCGATCCTTATTCGCGAGTTTTTGATCAAAAATAATTACGAATACTATTCACCAGACCAATTGCACACCGTAATGCGCAATTATCAGTTATTCCTGATTCAAAATAAGATTTTTCTTGAACTAATGAAATCCTGAAAACAACATTTTTTCTGTGTGTTTAAAAATGAACAATATAAAGAAAAAAAAATTTCGCTCGTGGGGACCGTGTTCGAAAAAAGTCGTCGTCTCGAATGGGTTAACCGACTTAAAAAACCGCTTCGTAGAACGCGTTACAGCACTCGGAAGGATCTTATGGAAAAATCGAAGACGGCTCTAATGGACATACCAAAAATTGAATACCAGCGATGTTTCAATGATTGGATCAAGCGCTGGTATAAGTGCATTACAGTCGATGTAGAGTACTTTGAAGGGGACGATATCAATTATGATGGATAAACTTGTATTTACGATTTTATGAATAAAGTCCTAAAACTTTTTGATCAAGGTGGTATGTGCGATGTACGGTTTAAGGACGCATCCTCTTTTTCTGACGGATTCCAGATGCGGGTGAACATTGGTCGCAGCTGGGGGCGAAGTTCAAAACGGCAGGAGTTCAGCAGTACGCGCATAAATTCAATACATTAATGGCGAGAACTATGATAGTTTCGGAGAGAGAATAGCGATAACATGAAAAGCATTTATTGCGTTCTGTTATTAGTCGGTAAGACGCCGTTTCAAAAGTTCTGAAATGTGGAGACAGTAAATGGTGATAGATCTGACTTTATAAACAGTTTTGTTTTCTCGAATCTTTTAACTGGCCCAAATGGAACCGTGGACGATGCTTGAAAAATGTGAACGAAAATAGGGCAGTGGTGAGAACGAACGTTCACTAGCTGAAAGTGGATATTTAAATAGGGCAGCAATATTGAAAAATCGTGGACATGAATAATAAGACCATTACTTCGTGCTCATATAGCGACGACATAATTGAGCGCGATGTTATTACAGTAACGTAAAATTATATTATTCTTGAAAATGAGTCTTCCAATGCTACATTCTGATTACTTTTTTTTCCAACGCAAGTAACACAGGCAGCTTAAAGTTGAACGACCATAATCGTACACTTATAATTTTCTTTTTTTATCAGTTGCATTACTCCCTAAATAGTTTCAGAAAAAAACTTCCAGCAATAGGTCGAATCAGTTAACTATTGGGTTGGAGGGAAAGTTCTGTCGTATTTTAAAGGAACTATTTGAATTAATTTATAAAAATATGTGTTTAATATTAATCATAATACATTTAATGTGTTGTATGATGAATGCCAAACTCTTCTGCAATTTCTCGACTTGTTAAATGTGGATTATTTTCCAACATGGATCGTAAAACATCATTATCGATCTTGGATGGTCGTCCAAATCGATCACTTTCTTGGAGGCTCAGATCCCCGAAACGAAATTTACTAAACCATCATTGACAAGTACGAACATTTATAATATCTTTCCCAAATACAGCACATAAATTTTTACATGCAACCGATGCGTTGCTTCCTTTTTGGAATTCATACAAAATGCAGTGTCGTAAATGCACTTTATCTACTGACATGTTTTTCACTTTAAATATCACAAGTAAATGATGAATGGTAAAAAAGGACTCCTTTTATATTATACAGCAGCTAGAAAAAAACAAAAAAAATCCGAATGACTCACTAGCCAGATGTTTTTTTTATTTACAAGAAAAATTACCTGCCTATTAAAAATACGACAGAACTTTCCCTCCAACCTAATACATACTCCATACAATTGACCCAAGGGACTCAAAGAACTTTAACTTGGTTATTGTCGTTTTCTCTATCTGCCCCAAACGTGAGCACTTATCAGGAATGCCAACGAACTTGTTCTATCCCATCTCGAATGGTGTACTTTCTATGCGGACGTTGTGACGTCTCTGGAATAAAAGATAGGTGCGAGAATCCAGCGTGTTATCCTACGAAAATCCTTTTTCGGCGAATAGATATCTATAAGCACTTCCAGCTGCGGCTGTATGTATTATCTTGGTACTCGCGCTCTTCCTCCTTGCAGTATCGGAAAATTTGAAATTCCCAAAGCAACGGATGCGTGCAAGAAGAAAAATATTGCGCGTCATAATTTAAATTCATCTGTCGACAGAGAAACATTATTCTTTTGCGATAAAAGAAAAAAGAACGGATTCGAAACGACAGATACCCTCATCGCAAAATACAATGTTGTCTAATATCGACTGAGAGGTCTCCGCGTCGCCTTACATTCTATATAAAGCGTTGGGGAATGAGTCCAAAAAAGCCACCCCGAGATTTACAATGGGAATGCGCTGCAAAAAAGGATCGCCACTCGCGATTTGCGAAAGACGTTGGACGAGGGAAGAAGGGTCCAGGTGATTCGTTCTTTTTTTGGCGAGTAAAGGACCGACGAGAAATCAGTTTGATCGAATTAGTTCCGAGCGGCTGGCTGTAGTAGAAAGTCGGTTTTCGGCGAGTCTTAGAATGCGAAGTGACGTCGGTGGTTTACCAATTATTAGGACACAGTCACTTCAATCCTAAATTGAAATCTTAGCGATGGATTCACATGCAATTTTTTTTTTTTATCGGATACGTTAACACGTTGAACGCCACGAGCGCAACTTTTTTCTCCTGCAGCGCCACGGTCATCAGGGACCGAAGTGCATCAAATACTTATAATTGTAAAGTTGAATGAAAATACGCTAATTAGAGAATGCATTGAAATAAAATCTGCACTATTAAAAAATTAAAAGTTTTTGTTAAATCAAGAATCAAAAATTCATTTTTATCAAATCTTTTATCTACCGGTGCATTGTATTGAAGCATTTTAAACATAAGTGTAGCTCGTCAATGCAACCTTAGCAGTATTAAAATAAAAAATTAATTTTTATCAAATCTTTTATCTACCAATGCATAGTATTGAAGCATTTTAAACATAAATGTAGCTTGTCAATGCAATCTTGGCAGTATTTAGTGATATATTTGGTCCGATTCTTTGCTCTTTGTGTTCCGAAGCTTGCAACATTTTTTTGGTAACACTGTTTGCAAAATTTGGGTACCAAATACGTTGGCCTTTCCTTTTTTTTCAATTCATACCATATTCTTATAAATAATTAAATTAATTATTATTTTGCCATTAGATGCTCAGAATAGTAAAAATATTTTTGTGGCGTTCTGAGTGAAACATGTGATTTCGGCGTATTTTGCTATGTTAGAACCGCGATGCCATGAAATATTGCAGAGTATGATTAAATCGTGCAAAGTAAAGATAACGCATAGTTGTTAGAAGCCAAAGTATCGAAGAACTGTTCCAATATCAATCGCTTTGATTGCCTAGATTGCAAACAGACTTCATTGGGATGTTCTTCCATTTTTCGTAAAATCTTTTGCACCGGTCACCGGTGACCACCGTCAATTTGTTAAAGTCAATATGTTAAAGAATGCGGTGTGGTACATTTGCAACTGTAATGCGATGAAATACTGCAGAGTATAATTAAATCGTGCAAAATGAAGGTAACGCAGAGTTGTTAGAAGCCAAAGTATTGAAGCACCGTTCCAATATCAATCGCTCTTATCAGATTGTAAATAGGCTTCACTGTGAATTCTTTGCATTTTTAATCAAATCCTTTGCACCGATCACCGGTGAACACCGTGGCAGTCAATGTGTTAAAGAATGCGGTGTGGTACATTTGGAAATGGAATGCGATGAAATACTGCAGAGTATGATTAAATCGTGCAAAATAAAGGTAACGGAGAGTTGTTAGAAACCAAAGTATTGAAGCACCGTTCCAATATCAATCGCTTTTACCAGATTGCAAATAGACTTCATTGCGATTTTTTTGCAATTTTCGTAAAATCTTTTGCATCGGTGACCACCGTGGCAGTCAATGTGTTAACCCTTTGCACTCCGCTGTCCCCTCTCAGGGGACATTAAAGTTTGTTAGAGATTACAGGGAATTAACTCATTTCAGCGCAACTTTTTGAGACGTGCAAGTTTGCCTGGAGTTCTCTTGAAATGGCACAAAAAATAAAATCAAAGTATAGTAAAATTACTAAGATATATAAAAAAAATATCGGCGGGTTTTGTTACGACGCA
Source organism: Cryptocheilus praepositus (assembly GCA_033815515.1). NCBI lineage: Eukaryota > Metazoa > Arthropoda > Insecta > Hymenoptera > Pompilidae > Cryptocheilus > Cryptocheilus praepositus. The sequence goes on from JAWWQZ010000285.1 coordinate 5,253,980, forward strand.
CAAACCACCGGATCTTCAAAATTTTTATCTCCATAGGCCATAAAACCGATGTGGGACAAAGAAAACGGGATTGCATTGTTTGTTTTGACAGAACAACACCTGGCGGCAGGCGTCTTATTATTTTCAAACGTGCATAAATCCCCCTTCAATGCATACCGGGGAGTGTTTTAAAATTGATAACACTGTACAAAATTATAACAAAAAAAAAATATTGACTTTTTGCAAATATATATTTCTCGATGTCAACCAATTCATTTAAATCCAATATCATTATAATACGTTACTTGGTTCCAAAGCTATACTAAATAATATGAGGGGTGCATAGGGAAATGGTTCGGAGTGCAAAGGGTTAAAGAATGCGGTATGATACATTTGGAAATGTAATGCGATGAAATACTGCAGAGTATAATTAAATCGTGCAAAATAAAGGTAACGCAGAGTTGTTAGAAGCAAAAGTATTGAAGCACCGTTCCAATATCAATCGCTCTTATCAGATTGTAAATAGGCTTCACTGTGAATTCTTTGCATTTTTAATCAAATTCTTTGCACCGGTCACCGGTGACCACCGTCAATTTGTTAAAGTCAATATGTTAAAGAATGCGGTGTGGTACATTTGGAACTGTAATGCGATGAAATACTGCAGAGTATAATTAAATCGTGCAAAATAAAGGTAACGCAGAGTTGTTAGAAACCAAAGTATTGAAGCCGCGTTCCAATATCAATCGCTCTTATCAGATTGTAAATAGGCTTCACTGTGAATTCTTTGCATTTTTAATCAAATCCTTTGCACCGATCACCGGTGAACACCGTGGCAGTCAATGTGTTAAAGAATGCGGTGTGGTACATTTGGAAATGGAATGCGATGAAATACTGCAGAGTATGATTAAATCGTGCAAAATAAAGGTAACGGAGAGTTGTTAGAAACCAAAGTATTGAAGCACCGTTCCAATATCAATCGCTTTTACCAGATTGCAAATAGACTTCATTGCGATTTTTTTGCAATTTTCGTAAAATCTTTTGCATCGGTGACCACCGTGGCAGTCAATGTGTTAAAGAATGCCGTGTGGTACATTTGGAAACGTAATGCGATGAAATACTGCATAATATAATTAAATCGTGCAAAATAAAGGTAACGCAAAATTGTTAGAAGCCAAAGTATTAAAGCATCGTTTCAATATCAGTCGATTTTACAAGATTGCAAATTTGGAGGATTGCAATGGATTCCGTTACAATTCTTCATAGCTCTGACGACTCAACAATCGCTCTGGCTGGGATAACGACGAACTCATCATCGGCATCGCTTTGACGAGGGACAGAAGCGTCAATACAGAAATTTCCTGCTCGTACGAAAAGTCGTCGGTGTCAGTGGGTTATCCGGGCAGGTTAGAATACAGACGGCGCGTGGTCACGAAGCAGGGTCCATATAATCGATATCCCAGTACTTTGAGTCAGAGGAGGGTTGGAAGGCGAGATGAAAAAAGACGGAGGATTTCTTCCCGGCTATCTTGCCAGAGCGCCCACACCTCGGGTCCGTCTGTGTCCCGTCAGTCTCTACATTCATTCATGCGGAGTATCGGAAAAAATGAAAGATCACTCGCACGGACAACGGCAAAATTAAGGACTTCGGCCGTTCTCCCTTTTCTTAGAGCAGACCTGGAAGCAGCGACCCGTTTATTCGTATCCGCAAATACTTCGGTTCTTTTAGAATCAAATATGATGGCAGTTATTAGCGGAAATGTCACGTAAATTATGCAACTTGTTGTTGAGGCGAAGCGTGTTCCCATGCGCGATGCTTTATAGAGTCGGAAGAAATTAATTTTAATGTCCCGTTGGCACGGTAATTGATTCGAAGAAACTGGCATCGTGTGACCCATTTTCTCGGGTATAAACGGTACGTTCATTTGTAAATTGATTCTGCAGAGACGAATTTGTGGCACGGTATCGTTTTAATTATTGCGAATTCGATCAACAAACAATTGAAGAAATTTTCGTGGACGTCTCTTTGTTCGAATATTGCATACAATCGACGATCTCAACATTCTTTCTTGTTGCTTCTCATTATTTAATTAAAAGCTGTCCCTGTTCGGTTGTGTCGCTTATAAAATATTCAGGGATAAAAGGCAATATTGACGCGAAGCTCTTTCGCAAATCCGAACTCTTTTGAAGTTCTGATTTTTTTCTCCTCGTCCGAGAAGCTCACGTGCCTCGTAAATTTAACTGGCGAGAGTGATAATAGGCGAAAACGAACGCAAATTCGTCGGGGGCTTATACATTATTCAGGCGAGAGCGGAAGGAGGAAGTGGGGGAAGTAGTCTACGGTAAGGGTAAAATGACGAAGGTGGGTGGAGAGGCAGAAAGGGGTGAGGTTTAATAGCCGGAGAAGCGCGAACGGACGGGACTATATGAAAAACATCAAGGAACAAGCCATCGTCGAGAGTTTCGCGTGCGATCAACAAGAGGATACATGCAAATCCGCTAATCCCCCCATTTTCTGCGGTAACTTTTTCTCCGTCCGTACGTCGGGGCGAATATTATACGCAGGGATATGTGGGGGAATAAAAAGCCAAGAAAGGCGTCAAACTCGATTTAAACTTTGAAAAGCGGCGGACGCCGCTCTCATGTCACCATCAAAGCGGCAACAAAGACTCGGGCATAATTCTGGCCACGTTATCTCATGAGCGCACGCATTGGCGTAAAAGCACAAACATTTTAACCCCTTGCCGTACCATTTAACTCGGAAAAATTTGGGCCCAAACAATGCGCAGAAATGTTCACGAAAGGAGCCAAAGCTGAGACGTATTGTCGGAACTTGAAATAAATTATATCTTACGATTGCCTCTGAAGTAGTCGTCTGCTTATTCACTTCATGCGATGATGCTCTTGTGGAGTTGAAATGAATTTAAGACCAACTATTTTGAAAAGTACTTTAACACGTTGACTGCCAAGCGTTTTTTGCTATATTAGAACGACGATGCTATGAAATACTACAGCGTTCGACTGAATTATGCAAAATGTAAATAATGTACAGGTATTGGAGACCAAAGAATCGCATTACTATTCTAATAACAACTGCATTTATAAAATAATAATTGCTACCCATTGCGAATGGTGTATTTAACTGGGAAGAATTTGGGCCCAAACAATGCGCAGAAATGTTCACGAAAGGAGCCAAAGCGGCTGAGACATATTGTCGGAACTTGAAACAAATTATATCTTACAATTGCCTCTGAAGTAGTCGTCTGCTTATTCACTTCATGCGATGATGCTCTTGTGGAATTGAAATGAATTTAAGACCAACTATTTTGAAAAGTACTTTAACACGTTGACTGCCAAGCGTTTTTTGCTATATTAGAACGGCGATGCTATGAAATACTACAGCGTTCGGCTGAATTATGCAAAATGTAAATAATGTACAGGTATTGGAGACCAAAGAATCGCATTACTATTCTAATAACAACTGCATTTATAAAATAATAATTGCTACCCATTGCGAATGGTGTATTTAACTGGGAAGAATTTGGGCCCAAACAATGCGCAGAAATGTTCACGAAAGGAGCCAAAGCGGCTGAGACGTATTGTCAGAACTTCAAACAAATTATATCTTACAATTGCCTCTGAAGTAGTCGTCTGCTTATTCACTTCATGCGATGATGCTCTTGTGGACTTGAAATGAATTTAAGACCAACTATTTTGAAAAGTACTTTAACACGTTGACTGCCAAGCGTTTTTTGCTATATTAGAACGGCGATACTATAAAATACTACAGCGTTCGACTGAATTATGCAAAATGTAAATAATGTACAGGTATTGGAGACCAAAGGATCGCATCACTATTCTAATAATAACTGCATTTATAAAATAATAATTGCTACCCATTGCGAATGGTGTATTTAACTCGGAAAAATTTGGGCCTAAACAATGCGCATAAATGTTCACGAAAGGAGCCAAAGCGGCTGAGACATATTGTCGGAACTTGAAACAAATTATATCTTACAATTGCCTCTGAAGTAGTCGTCTGCTTATTCACTTCATGCGATGATGCTCTTGTGGGATTGAAATGAATTTAAGACCAACTATTTTGAAAAGTACTTTAACACGTTGACTGCCAAGCGTTTTTTGCTATATTAGAACGGCGATGCTATGAAATACTACAGCGTTCGACTGAATTATGCAAAATGTAAATAATGTACAGGTATTGGAGACCAAAGGATCGCATCACTATTCTAATAATAACTGCATTTATAAAATAATAATTGCTACCCATTGCGAATGGTGTATTTAACTGGGAAGAATTTGGGCCCAAACAATGCGCAGAAATTCACGAAAGGAGCCAAAGCGGCTGAGACATATTGTCGGAACTTGAAACAAATTATATCTTACAATTGCCTCTCAAGTAGTCGTCTGCTTATTCACTTCATGCGATGATGCTCTTGTGGAGTTGAAATGAATTTAAGACCAACTATTTTGAAAAGTACTTTAACACGTTGACTGCCAAGCGTTTTTTGCTATATTAGAACGGCGATGCTATGAAATACTACAGCGTTCGACTGAATTATGCAAAATGTAAATAATGTGCAGGTATTGGAGACCAAACGATCGCATGACTATTCTAATAATAACTGCATTTATAAAATAATAATTGCTACCCATTGCGAATGGTGTATTTAACTCGGAAAAATTTGGGCCTAAACAATGCGCAGAAATGTTCACGAAAGGAGCCAAAGCGGCTGAGACATATTGTCGGAACTTGAAACAAATTATATCTTACAATTGCCTCTGAAGTAGTCGTCTGCTTATTCACTTCATGCGATGATGCTCTTGTGGAGTTGAAATGAATTTAAGACTAACTATTTTGAAAAGTACTTTAACACGTTGACTGCCAAGCGTTTTTTGCTATATTAGAACGGCGATGCTATGAAATACTACAGCGTTCGACTGAATTATGCAAAATGTAAATAATGTACAGGTATTGGAGACCAAAGGATCGCATCACTATTCTAATAATAACTGCATTTATAAAATAATAATTGCTACCCATTGCGAATGGTGTATTTAACTGGGAAGAATTTGGGCCCAAACAATGCGCAGAAATGTTCACGAAAGGAGCCAAAGCGGCTGAGACATATTGTCGGAACTTGAAATAAATTATATCTTACAATTGCCTCCGAAGTAGTCGTCTGCTTATTCACTTCATGCGATGATGCTCTTGTGGAGTTGAAATGAATTTAAGACCAACTATTTTGAAAAGTACTTTAACACGTTGACTGCCAAGCGTTTTTTGCTATATTAGAACGGCGATGCTATGAAATACTACAGCGTTCGACTGAATTATGCAAAATGTAAATAATGTACAGGTATTGGAGACCAAAGGATCGCATCACTATTCTAATAATAACTGCATTTATAAAATAATAATTGCTACCCATTGCGAATAGTGTATTTAACTCGGAAGAATTTGGGCCCAAACAATGCGCAGAAATGTTCACGAAAGGAGCCAAAGCGGCTGAGACGTATTGTCGGAACTCGAAACAAATTATATCTTACAATTGCCTCTGAAGTAGTCGTCTGCTTATTCACTTCATGCGATGATGCTCTTGTGGAGTTGAAATGAATTTAAGACCAACTATTTTGAAAAGTACTTTAACACGTTGACTGCCAAGCGTTTTTTGCTATATTAGAACGGCGATGCTATGAAATACTACAGCGTTCGACTGAATTATGCAAAATGTAAATAATGTACAGGTATTGGAGACCAAACGATCGCATGACTATTCTAATAATAACTGCATTTATAAAATAATAATTGTTACCCATTGCGAATATTTTGGATCTTCAGTCAAATTTCTTGCGTCGGCCACCGATGACCATCATGGCAGTCAAAGTGTTAATTTTTTTGTTCATGTATATATTTCTGATACAATACATACATTTTGAAGTATGAAGCCTACAAAGTAGTCGTACGCTTATTAACTTTATAAAATACAAATTAATTTAAGACCAACAATTTTAAGAAGTAACTTAATTTTTTGTTTCATGTATATATTTCTGATACAATATATACGTTTTCATCACGAGTCAGTCTCGTGATATTCATGTTTGGTCTGAAATTTTCATCACGTGTCAGACTCGTGATATTCATGTTTGGTCCGAAATTTTCATCACGAGTCAGACTCGTGATATTCATGTTTGGTCCGAAATTTTCATTACGTGCCAGACTCGTGATATTCATGTTTGGTCCGAAATTTTCATTACGTGCCAGACTCGTGATATTCATGTTTGGTCTGAAATTTTCATCACGTGTCAGACTCGTGATATTTATGTTTGGTCTGAAATTTTCATCACGAGTCAGACTCGTGATATTCATGTTTGGCCCGAAATTCTCATCACGAGTCGGACTCGTCAAAGTACGGCAAGGGGTTAACGAGACACCGAACTATACGCGAGAAAGTTTCGTGAAAATGAATTCAACGCAGACGAGTAAATAATTTAAACTCGCGCACCTGCAAATAAGCGCGGCCCATTGACGGAACTATTGAAACACGCGTGCCATTTTCAACAGCTAAATGATTGCCGTGCGTTGCAGCCCACAGCTATCTCCGGTGTGTTAGAATGAAAATTGACACGGCACTCGTTACGTACAGATTTGTTGCCTACAAGAGCGTATGATTGGAATATAAAGTGCATCGAATGTCGGGCATATCGAGAACGATGTCGGTGGCCGGGCGGCGTTTTACATACATAAACTCGTATCGTTCTCTCGGCCGGTGTAAACGTGCGGAGTAGAAATTGTAGCCGAACAATCTAGCTCCGCAATCAATTCATCTATTTCAAATGCATTCGGTACATATACAGTACTCAGGAAAACTAATTGGACAGAATGTTCAATTGCCAGGGCACGGATTGGGTTCTTTGTTTCTGCAAACAAGTTTTCTGCGTCGAACGTTGCTAGATTGATGTTGTAATGAGCCACATTATTTATGAACAGAGACTGGGAAAAGGCATGTCTGACTTTCCACTGTTCATATCTCTTGTTAGACATGTCAAGTTCTATGCGTATAATAAGAAGGTCACGCAGTAATCGAATATACTTCAAACTGTATTGCATATACATCAAACTACAGTTTGGAGAGGATTAACCGAAATTTTTATGCCATTAATTGTAATAAGCAAAATCATAACGTCCAGTCCCGATTAACACTTTACCAACCGCTATTGACTGAAGATGCCACTCACTAACGACCAACTCTGTTTTGGATATCGCGTAGGAATTGTGTATGTGCCTATTTGTAAAGCTTTATAACTGAAAAATACTGAATATGTTGTTGAGAGTCCTTTGGTTTCAAAGCAGTGTAATTTTATTGTCATTTAGAATTGTCATAATATCATCTAATATTTATTTTATCTAATATAACCGTTGACCACCGAAAAGTTGATTAATCGCTTATCGGTCGTCAAAGTGTTAAGATGATCTTGACACAAGTGATCATTTTTCGAAGCAACAAAGCTAATAAAAAACTTCCTTACGAAGTTAAATGCCCTACAGAAACAGTCATGTCAGTGGCAGATACTGTTCAGAAAAATACTTTATCTAGTGAATCCGTTCTGACGAATTTCTCTTAGGAGGCAAATGTATGTTACTAGGTTTCACGTCCGCCCTCCGTTCTTGTTTTTTCAGTTGCCAGACATTTTACCGGATACATACATGTAGACCCGAGCACCTCTCTACCGTCCTTTCCAGCTGCACTTCTGGGTCGGAGAAAAATTGCTCTGAGCTTAGTTCTCTTGACGAGCAGAAGAACCATTACCGTTATTACGTCTTTGCACCAAAGGTAGATCCATGTTTCCGACGAAACTTACAAAACTATAAAGGAAAGCATAGGATTGCATTATGAATCGGTGCCCTTTTACGAGAAGTTAGCAGTTGCTTTCAAAAACAGATATACATACACCTAGGAGGACGAATGCAAGAAAGTCACGGTACCGACATTTGTATTAGATACACTTTATAACGTTTGCTTGAACTGTCATCTTCCCAACTTGTTTGGCACGGTCGGCTAAGTACGGTAGAGCCGGTGTTTAAATGGTATCATATGTTATTTTGAGCCGCTACAATGATATTTACTTAACGCCACAAGGATTGGCACCCGCACCTGGGATCGAAAAGTAAACACATTATGGTTTCAACATCAAGTACCGCATCGCGGTCATGTCGCAAGTGAAGACAGTCTAGGTTCTCCACAGTCGTTAAAACAAACATGAAATAATCCGCGTCAGCAGCTTAGTTAAACGATTACGTTTAATTTTAACACGGTTCCGTATCATAATTTCTAACTCATATTTTCTATTTATTCTAAAATATCGGATAATCAGGCCGAATGCATATTCATTATTTTCACAAAACGAACGATAATCGCTCTCTACCTTTCCACTGCGGAACGTTTTCATTCCGTCTACTCTAATTTATAGTATGTACACGATGCAAAATCTGATATAAAATCCTGCTAACAATCCCGATATCAATTTCACTGTACAACAAAGCTATTTCACACATCTATATTATATCATAATTTCACGTATATTATATCATACATATCATAATTTTTAACTCATATTTTCTATTTATCCTGAAATATCTGATAATCAGGCCGAATGCATATTCATTATTTTCACAAAACGGCCGATAATTGCTCTCTACCTTTCCACAGCGGAACGTTTGCATTCCGCCCAGCCTGATTTATAGTAGTACACGATGCAAAATCTGATATGAAATCCTCCTAACAATCCCAATATCAATTTCACTGTACAACAAAGCTATTTCACACATCTATATTATATCATAATTTCACGTATATTATATCATACATATCATAATTTTTAACTCATATTTTCTATTTATCCTGAAATATCTGATAATCAGGCCGAATGCATATTCATTATTTTCACAAAACGGCCGATAATTGCTCTCTACCTTTCCACAGCGGAACGTTTGCATTCCGCCCAGCCTGATTTATAGTAGTACACGATGCAAAATCTGATATGAAATCCTCCTAACAATCCCAATATCAATTTCACTGTACAACAAAGCTATTTCACACATCTATATTATATCATAATTTCACGTATATTATATCATACATATCATAATTTTTAACTCATATTTTCTATTTATCCTGAAATATCTGAAAATCAGGCCGAATGCATATTCATTATTTTCACAAAACGAACGATAATTGCTCTCTACCTTTCCACAGCGGAACGTTTGCATTCCGCCCAGCCTGATTTATAGTAGTACACGATGCAAAATCTGATATGAAATCCTCCTAACAATCCCAATATCAATTTCACCGTACAACGAAACTGTTTTACACTTCTATAATATATCATAATTTCAAATATATTATATCACAATTTGATCTATATTATATCATACATATCGTAATTTCTAACTCATATTTTCTATTTATCCGAAAATATCTGAAAATAAGGCCGAATGCATATTCATTATTTTCACAAAACAAACGATAATCGCTCACTGCCTTTCCACCGCGGAACGTTTTCATTCCGTATATCCTAATTTATAGTATGTACACGATGCAAAATCTGATATGAAATCCTCCTAACAATCCCAATATCAATTTCACTGTACAACAAAGCTGTTTGACACATCTATATTATATCATACATATCATAATTTCTAACTCATATTTTCTATTTATCCTAAAATATCTGAAAATCAGGCCGAATTCATATTCGTTATTTTCACAAAACGAACGATAATCGCTCTCTACCTTTCCACCGCGGAACGTTTGCATTCCGTCCAGCCTAATTTATAGTATGTACATGATGCAAAATCTGATATGAAATCCTTCTAACAATCCCAATATCAATTTCACTGTACAACGAAGCTGTTTCACACATCTATATTATATCATAATTTCATCAATATTATATCGTATATATCATAATTTCTAACTCATATTTTCTATTTATCCTAAAATATCAGAAAATCAGGCCAAATGCGTATTCATTATTTTCACAAAACGAACGATAATTGCTCTCTACCTTTCCACCGCGGAACGTTTGCATTCCGTCCAGCCTAATTTATAGTATGTACATGATGCAAAATCTGATATGAAATCCTCCTAACAATCCCAATATCAATTTCACTGTACAACGAAGCTGTTTGACACATCTATATTATATCATAATTTCATCTATATTATATCATACATATCATCATTTTTAACGCATATTTTCTATTTATCCTAAAATATCTGAAAATTAGGCCGAATGCATATTCGTTATTTTCCCAAAACGAACGATAATCGCTCTCTGCCTTTCCACCGCGGAACGTTTTCATTCCGTATATCCTAATTTATAGTATGTACACGATGCAAAATCTGATATGAAATCCTCCTAACAATCCCAATATCAATTTCACCGTATAATGAAGCTATTTCACGCATCTATATTATATCATAGTTTCATATATAGTATATCATACATATAAATTCTAACTCACATTTTCTATTTATCCTAAAAGATCTGAAAATTAGGTCGAATGCGTATTCATTATTTTCACAAAACGAACGATAATCGCTCTCTACCTTTCCACCGCGGAACATTTTCATTCCATATATCCTAATTTATAGTATATACACAATGCAAAATCTGATATGAAATCCTCCTAACAATCCCAATATCAATTTCACCGTACAACGAAGCTGTTTCACACATCTCCACCACGCGTTGCTATCATCGCCTATTTTCACCCTGTACGGTCGCTCGAGTGCCAGGATCGCGAAGTTTGCGAAGAGCACTTTGCAAAATTCAAGTGCCCGACTCACACTCCCTTCCCGCCTAGATGCGAACGTACTCATGCATTGTCGCCTCTGTAGCGAAATCTTAGATCTGGCGTTCTCCGTGCTTATCGCAATCTCGATCGGGGTGACAGTGTGCCCTAGTGCCGCAAGTTCAAGCCGTTGATCGTAGGTGATGCCAGGTGCGGTGGCCCGGTCATGTAACGACATAAACGCTTGCCGCATTGCCGATGTCGTGCCTCCCGTAACCACGGTACGCGGGGTACGTGTACCCTCATGCACCCTCGCCGACCCCAGAGTCCCTCTCCAAAGGGGTAGACGACTTATCGACCTGGTGCCAGCCAGGTCTGCCACCCCGCTTGCCGACGGTATCCAATCAAGGGGCCTGGTACGCGGCCATACGTACCGAGGCTCCACTTTTTTCATTCCTCTAACGCTACGTGCAATTAAGCTCATTTTAATTGCGTAACGTCATAACGCCAATTACGCGCGGCAACATTTCCTTCGAGCGTGCTAGAGCAGGTGAAACTCGGCTGCCACCGTGATAGTAAGAAATCAAATGCAACAAGATGAATAACTGGGGAACGGTGAAATAGGTTGCAATGTATATAACGTTACAATATTTACTGTTGGGCATATATGCGGGTTTGTTGTAGTATGTGTGTGTCACAGATATACTGCCTGCGGGAACGCGTTTACAAGTGGGGAAAGTTTGTAAAGCAGATATGTATTTAGGAGTATCGCGGTATTTAGTGTATAGTAGGAATAGCGAAGCTTCTGCTTTTGGGAGAATATCACTGCTTTTGGGCGATTAACACGTTGATTGCCACGGTGGTCACCGGTGACCAGTGCAAAAGATTTTCCTAAAAGTGCAAAAAATTCGCAATGAAGTCTATCTGCAATCTTGTAAAAGCAATTAATATTGGAACGGTGCTTCAATACTTTGATTTGCAGGTTTGTTATGGTATGTGTGTTCCACAGATATGCTGTTTGTGGAAACGCGTTTACAAGTGGTGAAAGTTTATAAATCAGATATGTATTTAAAAGCATCGCGGTATTTAATGTATCGTAGGAATAGCCGAGCTTCTGCTTTTGGGAGAATATCATCACTTTTGGGCGATTAACACATTGACTGCCACGGTTGTCACCGATGCAAAAGATTTTAGTAAGAATGCAAAAAAATTGCAATGAAATCTATTTCCAATCTTGTAAAAGCAATTAATATTGGAACGGTGCTTTAATACTTTGATATGCAGGTTTGTTATGATATGTGTGTCCCACGATATGCTGGTTGTGGGAACGCGTTTATAAGTGGTGAAAGTTTGTAAATCAGATACGTATTTAGAAGCATCGCGGTATTTAATATATAGTAATAGCGGAGTTTCTGCTTTTGGGAGGATATCATTGCTTTTGGACGATTAACATGTCAACTGCCACGGTGGTCACCGGCGCAAAAGATTTGACTAAGAATGCAAAAAATTTGCAAAGAAGTCTATTTGCAATCTTGTAAAAGCAATTAATATTGGAACGGTGCTTCAATACTTTGATTTGCAGGTTTGTTATGGTATGTGTGTTCCACAGATATGCTGTTTGTGGAAACGCGTTTACAAGTGGTGAAAGTTTGTAAATCAGATACGTATTTAGAAGCATCGCGGTATTTAATATATAGTAATAGCGGAGTTTCTGCTTTTGGGAGGATATCATTGCTTTTCGACGATTAACATGTCAACTGCCACGGTGGTCACCGGTGCAAAAGATTTGACTAAGAATGCAAAAAATTTGCAAAGAAGTCTATTTGCAATCTTGTAAAAGCAATTAATATTGGAACGGTGCTTCAATACTTTGATTTGCAGGTTTGTTATGGTATGTGTGTCCCACAAATATGCTGTTTGTAGGAACGCGTTTACAAATGGTGAAAGTTTATAAATCAGATATGTATTTAAAAGCATCGCGGTATTTAATGTATCGTAGGAATAACCGAGCTTCTGCTTTTGGGAGAATATCATTGTTTTTGGGCGATTAACACATTGATTGCCACGGTTGTCACCGAGGACCGGTGCAAAAAATTTTATTAAAAATGCAAAACATTTGCAATGAAATCTATTTGCAATCTTGTAAAAGCAATTGATTTTGAAACGGTGCTTCAATACTTTGATTTGCAGGTTTGTTATGGTATGTGTGTTCCACAGATATGCTGTTTGTGGAAACGCGTTTACAAGTGGTGAAAGTTTATAAATCAGATATGTATTTAAAAGCATCGCGGTATTTAATGTATCGTAGGAATAGCCGAGCTTCTGCTTTTGGGAGAATATCATCACTTTTGGGCGATTAACACATTGATTGCCACGGTTGTCGCCGAGGACCGGTGCAAAAAATTTTATTAAAAATGCAAAACATTTGCAATGAAATCTATTTGCAATCTTGTAAAAGCAATTGATTTTAAAACGGTGCTTCAATACTTTGATTTGCAGGTTTGTTATGGTATGTGTGTCCCACAGATATGCTGTTTGCGGAAACGCGTTTATAAGTGGTGAAGGCTTGTAAATCAGATATGTATTTAGAAGAAAGCAGAGTTTCTGCTTTTGGAAGAATATCATTGCTTTTGGGTGATTAACACGTTGACTGCCACGGTGATCACCTGTGACCGGAGCAAAAGATTTTACTAAAAATGCAAAAAATTTTCAATCTTGTAAAAGCAATTGATATTAGAACGGTGCTTCAATACTTTGACTTCTAACAACTCTGCGTTACTTTCATTTTGCTCAATTTAATCATACTCTGCAATATTTCATCGCATCGCGGTTCTAACATAGCAAAATACGCTTGGCAATCAACGTGTTAATTATAAGGATGATCAAAGTGGTAGTAGGTCATATTAGTTTTGTATTTCTTTCTAATGCACGAAAATGAAAGTAAGTTCGAACAAAAGGTAGTAAATGTTTCGTAACAAAATGTAGCTGTGAATTACTTGGCTCTTGATGCGAAACGGGCATGAGACTAAGCGAACGGTGAAAAGAAACGAACAGGCCGAATAAAAAGACATTGGCTTCTCGAAAAAGGAGAACGTCTCCATCGTCAGCAAAGTACAATCAGCAATCTCACTTATGAATATTTTATAGAATCAACTGGCAGTTAGGTGCCGGGCACCGGTCGTTTAAAGAACTGTGGTACTCGAGAGTCTTAGACTATCTACCCTATGCGGTTCCGTGAAGCAAAGCTCGACCAATCATTTAATTTTCAGAATTTATAATGTCAAGTGCCCATTTCCCCAGACACTCGAAATCGTTGACCGTGAGACCATCTTCCAATGAAAAATGAATTCCGTCCTCAAACTCAAGAGCCGTAAGATGTTAATCTTACCCCACTTTCAATTAATCTCCTTGCAAACTCAAGGCTGCTTCCGCCTTAGAATGGAATTGCATTCCGAGAAACTCATCGCAAGTGAGAAATACATTTAACGCGTGCTTCGCTTAATATGTTGACTGCCGTGGTGGTCATCGGTGACCGCCGCAAAAGGTCTCACGAAAAGTTAAAAAAAAATCGCAATGAAGTCTATTTGCAATCTGGTAAGAATGATTGATATTGGAACAAAAAATTCAAAAAGTACCCAATCGGTAGCATTTATAATTTTGTAAATGCAATTAGTATTAAATAGTTATTAAATTCTTTGGTCTCCGATGCCTTCGCATTATTTTCACATCGGTGACCGTAGCAATAGGTCTCACGAAAAATTAAAAAAATACCCAATCGGTAGCATTTATAATTTTGTAAATGCAATTAATATTAAACAGTGATTACATTTTTTGGTCTCTGATACCTTCGTATTATTTTCACATCGGTGACCGGCGCAAAAGGTCTCACGAAACATTAAAAAAAACACTCAATCGGTAGCATTTATAATTTTATAAATGCAATTAGTATTAAATAGTTATTAAATTCTTTGGTCTCCGATGCCTTCGCTGTATTTTCACATCGGTGACCGTAGCAAAAGGTCTCACGAAAAATTAAAAAAGTACCTAATCGGTAGCATTTTTAATTTTGCAAATGCAATTAGTATTAAATAGTTATTAAATTCTTTGGTCTCCGATGCCTTCGCATTATTTTCACATCGGTGACCGTAGCAAAAGGTCTCACGAAAAATTCAAAAAGTACCCAATCGATAGCATTTATAATTTTATAAATGCAAATTAATATTAAAAAGTTATTAAATTCTTTGGTCTCCGATGCCTTCGCATTATTTTCACATCGGTGACCGTAGCAAAAGGTCTCACGAAAAATTCAAAAAGTACCCAATCGATAGCATTTATAATTTTGTAAATGCAATTAATATTAAACAGTGATTACATTTTTTGGTCTGTGATACCTTCGCATTATTTTCACATCGGTGGCCGGCGCAAAAGGTCTCACGAAAAATTAAAAAAGTACCTAATCGGTAGCATTTTTAATTTTGTAAATGCAATTCATATTAAACAGTGATTTAATTCTTTGTTCTCCGATGCCTTTGCATTATTTTCACATCGGTAACCGGCGCAAAAGGTCTCACGAAAAATTAAAAAAGTACCTAATCGGTAGCATTTATAATTTTGTAAATGCAATTAGTATTAAATAGTTATTAAATTCTTTGGTCTCCGATGCCTTCGCATTATTTTCACATCGGTGACCGTAGCAATAGGTCTCACGGAAAATTAAAAAAATACCCAATCGGTAGCATTTATAATTTTATAAATGCAATTAATATTAAAGAGTGATTCAATTCTTTGCACTCCGATGCCTTCGCATTATTTTCACATCGGTGACCGTAGCAAAAGGTCTCACGAAAAATTCAAAAAGTACCCAATCGATAGCATTTATAATTTTATAAATGCAAATTAATATTAAAAAGTGATTAAATTTTTTGGTCTCTGATACCTTCGCATTATTTTCACATCGGTGACCGGCGCAAAAGGTCTCACGAAAAATTAAAAAAGTACCTAATCGGTAGCATTTTTAATTTTGCAAATGCAATTAATATTAAAGAGTGATTCAATTCTTTGCTCTCCGATGCCTTCGCATTATTTTCACATCGGTGACCAGCGCAAAAGGTCTCACGAAACATTAAAAAAAACACTCAATCGATAGCATTTATAATTTTATAAATGCAATTAATATTAAAAAGTGATTAAATTTTTTGGTCTCTGATACCTTCGCATTATTTTCACATCGGTGACCAGCTTAAAAGTCTCACGAAACATTAAAAAAACACCCAATCGGTAGCATTTTTAATTTTGTAAATGCAATTAATATTAAAGAGTGATTCAATTCTTTGCTCTCCGACACTTTCGCATTATTATAATTTTGCACAATTCAATCATATTCTGTAGTACCTCATCACGTTGCGGTTTTAATATAGTAAAATACGCACACCAGCCAACGTGTTAAATAACTGATACCACCCGTAGCACACACTTACGCAAATATGCATAACGCAGTTTACTTCATCATAAAACTCCAAGTTCATTGTTGGAACCTGGAGACGTTCCATAATCGTGCGCAGTGTGTCACCGTCGCAGTACCGGAAGACTCTTGTTTTCCGGTAACGCGAACCCTTGTCCTTTCGCGGTCACTTTCAAAAGAACTTGCCAGAAAGAGGACACGCGCCCCTGTTCGCCTTCAGCGTGCGTCCGCACGTCGCTCGTGTTGGTGTGTCGTAAAGAGGTTGCGAGCGCGAAATTGGAACATTGCATTCGTGAGGGTCGCGGCTTGATTTTCTTCTCCCTCTCTCTCGCGCCGCATCCTCCGCCTCTTTCTTTCACTCGTTCGTCGAGGGGTGAGCATCAATAGGAATAATACGAGGAACTATGCGATGCAGTCCGCGCATAGGTAGACCATCGGGGGTGTAACGACCTTACTCTGCACCGCGGCAGGTAGCGGAGGATCGATGGGCTTTCAACTCCAGGCAACTTCTCATCCGCGGCTTCGGAGCACCCATACAGCAGCACGAAATGAGTGTCGGCCACCACCGGCGTACGAGCTGCCCTACTTTTCGATCACGTCTCACCGCACCTCGACGTACAACTCTCGCATCGTTTCTGGGCGGCCAAACGTTACCGCGCACCGACTAATTACTCCGCTCACGATCGTAAAATCGGGGTGAATCAACCGAAAAACGACCCCTTCACTGCCAGAAGCTGGAGGTCTCGAAATCTCTCGCGGCCGATATTCAGGAACGCCGCATTACTTGTTCTTTTGCCCTCTTTGTTCTTGTGCATGCAGAAATCGAAAGGGTAGAAAGAAGATGGGGGTTGCGGGCGATCGATGATAGAGGAGACGAATTGTGTTTTTAAATATTTATTTTCACTTCCTGCATAATCCCCTCGTCTGCGTAAAAGTCGCCACTGTATCGGTGATAATAATGGCTTGCAAACTAAAACTATTTGCTTGCCCCTAAAACTCCGCGTGGGTCTGCTTGATTAACCGGTGCAAGAGGTTCTTGCTGCTCTTGCGTTTTCGGTTGGTTCTCAGAGTAAAGTAAAATGTGAATGTAGGGTGGCTTATGGCGGATATGTATGGAATATTTGGAATGATTTCGAATCCAATCGTAGTAACGTTTGCAGTAAATTCTCGTCGTAAAAATGATTACAAGACGATAACGTGTAACATTATAAAACATCTGTATAAATCGATTATTGCGAACTTCAATCTATAAAATACGGCGATTCGTTTCACGATCGCGCGTAATTATTTTATTTTCTTGTAGTTTCGGTGCATTAAAAATTCATTCGCTACGTCCCCACATGCAAGGATATTCTGCTCACGCTAATTGCCATAATCAGACCAAAACGAAGTTTAACTAAAACTGCTCGAGTTTGATAGATTTAAGATACAGATTAAATAGGTGTCTTGATTAACGATAGAACAATCTAAGAAAAGTATAACGTGTAATGGAAAAAACATGCTCGCTCATACGCATAAGTGTAGTATTGATCGTATCTAAAATTCGCTTGTGCAAATGTGGCAATACTCATCTTCTCTTTTTCTCGTTTCACAACTCCAAACATGGAATCTGAGCTTCTTACGGAATCGTACCTCATACGAAATTGTATTAATTTCTAACATGCCGAATAATGCGCGCTACAAGACAGTCCATGAAAATCGATAATAAAAATTTTACCCCGTGCTATGATTTCTCTCACTGTGCAACCATTAGCAATCGAATGTGAAACTTTATTACGCTAATCCTAAGTAGAAACGCGCATTATTTAAAATGGCCAGCCTGGCATATGACTGCAAAATCATTTTCGGCGAGTGTATGCCATATCACATTGGGACCACTCGAAAGAGATAATATTTATCACATGTAACACGACCTCGACATAACTTCAGAACTTAAACCTCAAGTTCGAATATCAGATCGTTCTTGAACTCGAACTCTAACGGATCCGTAATATCGGCTAAATCGGCGATATTAATTAAGTCTGGAAATTCATCGATTAGATCATCAATAATTTCAGCGTTATCCGTTGGAACATCAGGCGGGGGTTCTTCGTCAGTACTGTTTTTACGTTTGTGCGGAGGAACTTTACTACTCGTCGGCTGTAACGTGTCGATTTCAATATTACCGCCCTTTTGTTGTTCCGCGTTCTTCTCCCGATTGAGTATCGGTTTAACGTTGTCCGACACTTCCGATTCCGGGTTGATCTTTTGACTCACTTTGTACTTGTCCCGCTCTTCTGTTTCGGAGTTTTCGCTCTCGCTCATCCTGCGATCGTGAGCTCGTTTTTTGTTTCGCAATTTACGCTGATTCTTCTTCCGTTGCCCGAGAATACTCGAGTTGGATCTGGAAAATTAGCCGTTAATCGTTTGTCTGAAAGGTATATATCTAAAATGTTATTATGCATGAATATTAAGTAGTCGGGTACCTGAACAATTGCCGGGAAACGACATCATTGAATCGCACGGTTTTCTTCAAGCTCGAAGATTCCGACTCCGAAAAACCTTCGTGGACCGAATCGTAATGCGTGTCGGTCAAAGAAATTGGAATTCCGTTTTCGTCGGCGCTCGATTCCGATACGGAACGTGAGAAATCGTGAATTTGGCGGGATTTTAGTATACCCTTCGATTGTGCCGCGCTGCCGTTACTGCTCGGCAATTCATCGCCGCTACTTTCCGAAATAGATCTGGCCTTAAGAGCAGCTTTCTTCCGTTCTTTTCTCTGCGGGGGTAATAGAACATTCTGATGTTCCTCATCATCGTCGGAATCCACGTGATTCGAACGAATATTTATGATAACCTTGTCATCCTCGGGATGTACTTCGATATTTCGTTCGTTTCGTTCAGATTCCGGCAAAGCCTGAAAAAGCATAGATACGTTAACCTCAAATATTCAAAAGCCGACGGTTGGACAACGCTGCAATGGTACCATTAAATCCTGCAGTTTCTTATTGAATGACACCGACGTCGGTAGATCTTTTTCTTCCATGAACTCCTCATTCAGTCCGAGATAGTAATGCGATAGATGCGTGGTGTCGTTTAATTTCATCGTGAACACCACATTATTGTCCCACGTTTCGATCGCGAAGGAATCCGAATCGACCGAACTTTGGGCTAACTTAAGACACAACGAATAATACTGCGGAAAGAATCCCGCTCCCACGGAGGTCAGCAAAATGTGTATACCGGAATTATTACATAAAGGTCTATGACGTATAGAGGTTGGATCAACATTTTTAATGTTAATGGTAATGGCCAGCTCATTGCCATAGATATTACAAACACATGGTGGGAGCGAGTACTTAATACTAGGTAGCATAAACGAAACAACATCCTCTGTTGTTTCACTAGTCCGTAATGCGGTGTCATCACATTTGTTTATATGTTTACTTGGTCTGTCAATCACTTCGACCAGAGGTTTACGCTCAGACTCTGTTGCAAGATCTGATGCAGAATCACTTTCTTGTTCTAAGGGCATAGAACTTTCAGGAATACTATTTGTCAGGTTTGGCAGTGGACTCTCATTATCGCTGTCCACTCCGCTATCCTCCTTGGCGTCTATCGTTTGTGGTATGGAACGGACCACTGGTAATGTCACTTGTAGTTTCTTTAAAGTAGGATCAAATTTGGCGTTGCCTCTGTCCGAGTCAACGCAATAAGGCAGTGGCAGTTCCAATTTGTACTTTGCCGGCTTTTCGCTTTTCAAGCTCAACAACCGTTCTTGAACGTCTAGCGTCGCATCGTTTGCACTCTTCAATAAAGGCAAATCTACAGTAATAACTAGTTTTTTAGGCATAGCAGCATGGATCTTAGCGTCTTTACTGTTAGTAAAATCCTGCAAGTCTATGTCATCCTGATGCTTTATACCGAACTTTGGAGTGGCGTACTGAGAATCACTAGACTCCTGTTTATCCTCCGTCTTCTTAAAGTAAGTAGTAGGTGGCGCAGGACGCTGCGGCTTTTCCTCCGTCTTCTTAGACTGCCTCTCCCTGCTCGCATCGTAACTAGCCATTAATTTCTGATAAATCTCAGGATCCAGGTCCATTTGTTTCGGTGGTTCCTTAGACGGATGTCTAATAACAGACGGATGGCTGACACCCTTGAAGTTGATCTTAGGAAACTTTATGTTCTTCCTATCGAGTTTCACCTGAGAAGCCCACATGACAACCGTTAAACAACCGACTAGAAAGACCTACAGAAAATGCGCAGTTTACTAACCTTAAAGTTACTCTCGACGCCGTCCATCGCCGTGTTGTTAACCATGTCGCGGAAACGGGTATTCTTCGAGGCGAGGTACAAAGTGTCCGGATGAAACACCACGTCCAAGACCATGCAGCGGACGTGTTTCTTGTCAAGGTCATCACGCGGCGGTATTAGTGTGTACGGTATAGACCACTGCAGGCAACGTTGACCTTGATCGTAGGACGGCTGACTCGTTGGCCTCTCGACGATATCGCTCTTGCTAATATTTAAAAAACACTTCTTGTCCCCATTGACACTAGTCTTTATGACGTAACCAGGTTCGGGGTGAACGAACGTGACGTCGACGCCCCGTTCCTTCTCCAATTGTGTGATTTCCGCCTCGTAGATCTTCTTGTTTTCTGGATCATTCACTTCTTCTGCGTACTCGATGAGGAGCTTGCGAAATTCTTCTTTCTTTAGACAGTCCGTCAGGTTCTTCAGCTCCTCCCGCGTAACGTCTAAATCCTCCCAGTCTCTCTTACGTGTCTCGTACGCGTCCATCTTACGAAATGATGCGCGTGTTTACAAATAAACTCGTCGGTGGAAGGATCCCGAAGCTGCTATACCACGTGGACCCCTGCGCCACCGCGCCGGCCGGCTGCTTAGCGACCAATAGTGATGTCCCACGATTTGAAACAGCCCGCGATCGAACGCTTTCCCAGCGATTCTAAGTGCAGTGAGACTGCATTTTGCCGGAACACTCGCGAAAAGGTCCTCGAAATGTGTACACTGGTCACATTACTATTGAAACATTGCACTTTTGGCACGACACTATTCATTAGGTTATTGTCATTGATTCCGGAGGGAATTTATTGCTAAGTAACTGAAATATCAATGAAGTTTGGTAGATGACGCAACTGTTTTAGGTGTATGCGTTTGATATTTTCCGATTCCAACGATTCTAAGTGCAGTGAGACTGCATTTTGCCGGAACACTCGCGAAAAGGTCCTCGAAATGTGTACACTGATCACATTGCTATTGAAACATTGCACTTTTGGCACGACACTATTCATTAGGTTATTGTTATCGATTCCGGAGGGAATCTATTGCTAAGTAACTGAAATGTCAATGAAGTTTGGTAGATGACGCAACTCTTTTAGGTGTACGCGTTTAACATTTTATTTTGTATAGGTTCCTGAGTATGGTTAGACGTACTTCGATAGGGTCTAAGGGATTAGTCATATTCAGATGACGTGGGAGTGAGTTACATTGATCAAACAGGTCATTAGATACACCAGCGTACAAATGATTCTGCGGTTAAATATTATTCCACGATTTGAAACAGCCCACGATCGAACTCTTTCCCAACGATTCTAAGTGCAGTGATACTGCATTTTGCCGGAACACTCGCGAAAAGGTCCTCAAAATGTGTACACTGGTCACATTGCTATTGAAACGACACTATTCATCAGGTTATTGTCATCGATTGCGGAGGGAATCTATTGCTAAGTAACTGAAATATCAATGAAGTTTGGTAGATGACGCAACTGTTTTAGGTATACGCGTCTGATATTTTATCTTGTATAGATTTCTGAGTAATAGATAGACGTACTTCGATAGTGTCTAAGGGATTAGTCATATTCAGATAATGTGGGAGTGGGTGACATCGATCAAACAGGTTATTAGATCATCTTTCAAGTTCGGCACGCGTTGCATAGCTAAGCCGCAGTTTAATTTACTCCGACGTGTAAATGATTCTGCGGTTAAATATTATCGGCGTGAAATTGAGCACGTATGGATTTCCCTGTCGATAGTCTCGTTTACTACAAAATGGAAATTGTACGCCGACCTTCCGGTATAGACCGATAGTCTTATCGATAATTTAGAAATATTTAATGCATGTTCACTACAGTGGGTGAGGTGGGAATCTAATTTGAATACTTTCTTCGTCAGGAGAGCTAATACATAATCAAGTGTATTTAAGTACACCGTCATAATATTTGTAAATTAAATCTGGTAAATTCATATCATATTGGACTTATTTAATAGAGTATAATTAGATATTTGCAAAGTTTGCACATGTATTCAAATGTTTGACTTTCCACAGATGTGTCTTGTACACAGAGAGGTGGTAATCTTTCAGGGAAACATTGTGACGTTATCATATTTGCACATGTACGCATTGTCTCGATTAACTTGTTTGCTTAGTATGATCAACACGTTTTCGGAAAAAGTGTAACGCGGCGGCATTGTTATGTGTAATGAAATCGGAGCGTCGTGCGCAAATAATATACGAAGCTGTACTTTCACCCGATTCACGTTTGCGCATGTATCTGTACAGCGCACCGTGCCATTATACTTTCACGCTTAAATACAAACGACATTGCAAGTCAGGCACAAATAGCTCTTCGCAAAGAGTGGTTCGTTTACACTTTTCCCGCTCGTTTATTTCCAGCAATAAAAGCAAACTGACGGCTAATCGTTCTTTCATTCGCAGAACTCGATACTTCCCAAGCGAAAGTAAGATGAGGCATATACTCAGGAAAATGGAAAATTGCATTTGCGGATAAATCCGATATTTTCACATTAAAGAAACTGAAATGGAAATCTTTAATGGTGTAATGAATTCACTGACTTCTGTCTTGCCTCGCGTTTCATTCTGCTTTGTTATGTTTAAGCGAAAGTAAGATGAGGCATATTCAGATCGGACTAGGGAAAATGGAAAATTGCATTTGCGAATAAATCTGATATTTTGACATTAAAGAAACTGAAATGGAAAGCTTTAATGCTGTAATAAATTCGTTGACTTTCTTCTTGCCTCGCGTTCCATTCTTCTTTGTTATGTTTATGCGAAAGTAAGTTAGAAAATTGCATTTGCGGATAAATCCGACATTTTCACATTAAAGAAACCGCAATAAGAATCTTTCACGGTGTATTAAATTCACTGACTTCTGTCTTGTCCCACGTTCCATTCTGCTTTGTTATGTTTAAGCGAAAGTAATATGATGATGCATGGTCAAACTGGACTCGGGAAAATGGAAAATTGCATTTGCGGATAAATCGGACATTGTCACATTACAGAAACTGAAATGGAAATCTTTAATGCTGTCATAAATTCACTGACTTCCGTCTTGCCTCGCGTTCCATTCTGCTTTGTTATGTTTGAGCGAAAATAAGATGAGGCATAAACAAGCTATACTCAAGAAAATGGAAAATTGCATTTGCGGATAAATACGATATTTTCACATTAAAGAAACTGAAATTAAAATCTTTAATGGTATAATAAATTCACTGACTTCCGTCTTGTCCCGCGTTCGATTCTGCTTTGTTATGTTTAAGCGAAAGTAAAATGGGAAATGGAAATTTGCACTTGCCAATAAATCCGACATTTTCGCACTAAAGAAACCGCAATGGAAATCTCTCACGGTGTATTAAATTCACTGACTTCCGTCTTGTCCCGCGTTCCATTCTGCTTTGTTATGTCTAAGCGAAAGTAAGATTATGATGCATGGTCAAACTGGACTCGGGAAAATGGAAAATTGCATTTGCAGATAAATCGGATATTTTCACATTAAAGAAATCGCAATTGAAACTTTTTATGGTGTAATAAATTCACTGACTTCCGTTTTGTCTCGCGTTGCGTCCTGCTTTGTTATATTTAAGCGAAAGTAAGATGGAAAATGGAAAATTGCATTTCCGGATAAATTCGACATTTTCGCATTAAAGAAACCGCAATGGAAATCTTTCACGGTGTATTAAATTCATTGACTTCCGTCTTGCCCCGTGTTCCGTTTGTTTGTTTTGTTTGAGCGAAAGTAAGATGAGGCATAGTCAAACCGGACTCGGGAAAATGGAAAATTGCATTTGCGGATGAATCCGATATTTTCACATTAAAGAAACTGAAATGGAAATCTTTAATGGTGTAATAAATTCACAGACTTCCGCCTTGCCTCGCGTTCCATTCTGCTCTGTCATGTTTAAGCGAAACTAAGATGGAAAATTGCATTTGCGGATAAATTTGACATTTTCATATTAAAGAAACCACAATGGAAACCTTTCATGGTGTAATAAATTCACTGACTTTCTTCTTGCCTCACGTTCCATTCTGCTTTGTTATGTTTATGCGAAAGTAAAATGGAAAATTGCATTTGCGGATAAATCCGATATTTTCACATTAAAGAAACCACAATGGAAACCTTTCACAGTATAATAAATTCACTGACTTCCATCTTTGCTCGCGTTCCGTCCTGCTTTGTTATGTTTAAGCGAAAGTAAGATGAGGCACAGACTCAGGAAAATTGAAAATTGCATTTGCAAATAAATCGGACATTTGCACATTGAAGAAACCGCAATGGAAATCTTTTACGGGGTAATAAATTCATTGACTTCCGTCTTGTCTCGCGTTCCATTCTGCTTTGTTATGTTTAAGCGAAAGTAAGAGGGAAAATGGAAAATTGCATTTGCGGATAAATCCGACATCTTCACATTAAAGAAACCACAATGGAAACCTTTCACAGTATAATAAATTCACTGTCTTCCATCTTTGCTCGCGTTCCATTCTGCTTTGTTATGTTTGAGCGAAAGTAAGATGGAAAATGGAAATTTGCACTTGCCAATAAATCCGACATTTTCGCATTAAAGAAACCGCAATGGAAACCTTTCATCGCGTAATAAATTCACTGACTTCCATCTTGCCCGGCGTTCCGTCCTGCTTTGTTATGTTTAAGCGAAAGTAAGATGAGGCACAGACTCAGGAAAATTGAAAATTGCATTTGCAAATAAATCGGACATTTGCACATTGAAGAAACCGCAATGGAAACCTTTACGGGGTAATAAATTCATTGACTTCCGTCTTGTCTCGCGTTCCATTCTGCTTTGTTATGTTTAAGCGAAAGTAAGATGGAAAATGGAAAATTGCATTTGCGAATAAATCCGACATCTTCACATTAAAGAAACCACAATGGAAACCTTTCACAGTATAATAAATTCACTGACTTCCATCTTTGCTCGCGTTCCGTCCTGCTTTGTTATGTTTGAGCGAAAGTAAGATGGAAAATGGAAATTTGCACATTTGCCAATAAATCCGACATTTTCGCATTAAAGAAACCGCAATGGAAACCTTTCATCGCGTAATAAATTCACTGACTTCCATCTTGCCCGGCGTTCCGTCCTGCTTTGTTATGTTTAAGCGAAAGTAAGATGAGGGACAGACTCAGGAAAATTGAAAATTGCATTTGCAAATAAATCGGACATTTGCACATTGAAGAAACCGCAATGGAAACCTTTTACGGGGTAATAAATTCACTGACTTCCGTCTTGTCTCGCGTTCCATTCTGCTTTGTTATGTTTAAGCGAAAGTAAGATGGAAAATGGAAAATTGCATTTGCCAATAAATCTGATATCTTCACATTCAAGAAACCACAATGGAAACCTTTCACAGTATAATAAATTCACTGACTTCCATCTTTGCTCGCGTTCCGTCCTGCTTTGTTATGTTTGAGCGAAAGTAAGATGGAAAATGGAAATTTGCACTTGCCAATAAATCCGACATTTTCGCATTAAAGAAACCGCAATGGAAACCTTTCACAGTATAATAAATTCACTGACTTCCATCTTTGCTCGCGTTCTGTCCTGCTTTGTTATGCTCCGCGTCATGTGCATCGGTCTAGAAAAGTCAGGTTCTCGGCGTCTAACATTGAAACGCTCGATTACTTTGGTGCAAGGGTTTCGCGGGAACCGAATCGAACCCGTTGGAAAGTCAAATCTCGCGTTTCACGTTGCGGTTGGCCTGGTGGGGATCTCGGTACATTGAAGATGTGGGGGTCGAGGAGACCTAAGTCTCTGACCCACTGACATTCTCTTCAGTTACTCGCCAGACACAAACGTTAATCGCAACAAGAACCCTCGAGGATTCGTTCACGATCCCTCGGGATCGACATTCCACTAGATCCCAGGCAGACGAAGTGATCCATGTTGGGTTGGGCTTGAAATTCGAAGATGCGCTTAACCCGTGCCTTGCTATCGGGTATCTTTGCCTGTCTGACTGCGGCCTTCATAGTGTTAAACTCAAGGTCGGCCACAGAACCGGAACAGTCCTCGGCATTGGTTTTAACGGGCGATAATCGTAATTTACATAGAGACGTGGATAACTATTCGGAGGATAGGGAAGTCAACAATGGTCAGGTGAGCAGTTCTTGTCACTGTCAAAGCGTTTCAATGGAAATTTCCATGGAAAGGTAATAGGAGAGTCTCGTTCTATCAGTTATGCGATTCTGCATTTTTCTTTTGCGACAAAAACTATTTTGCAAAATTGACTTAGATGTGGGTAATTATACCTGATATGAATGATTCGGAAAAATCGTTGGTGAAATTGGCGCTGTTGCATAAGGAGAACGTTTTTATTGATGTGCACGCTGAATTATCCTGTCGTCTTTGATTGATCTAATGAGACGTTAACGGTACTCTTCTTCGACGTAATATGGCACACGTTGATGCAACCACTCGGCAGAATGCGCTTCGGGGATCGCCGAGTTCACCTCGATGCAGTGAAAGTGCGTCGGTGCAGATGCAGCAATTGTGTGAAAGTGATCTTCTCGGGTGCGTGTAGTAAATAAATCGTCGGTGCGTATCAATATTTTTTCAAGAGGAAGCACTTCATGCTCTGCACACTGATTCAGGTTGACTGTCCGACCTGAAAGTAAATCGTGCTAATCCCTATGAAAGGATGAATAAAAACGTTTCCCGGTTCGCATAATTTCCTTCGTGCACGCTATTACTTCTGTCGCAATTCAACATCCGTGACAACACGAAAAAATATCGAAGGTACACACGCAAACTTTCTCTGCAAAGACATTGCATCAAATGTATCTATGGTTGCAATCTTTATAGGATCGATTCTTAATGCGCTCAAAAACAGGATCCGCGCTTTTTATCGCACATCCCTTAACGAGTGTTGGGCAATATTGGGTTCAAGAATTTAAACGTTAATGAGTATCAACAATTAAACTTCGAATTCCTCCAGGGTTAATCGTATGATATAATTAAAATAGTAAAGTAATGATTAAATGCGATTGATAATTGATAACGCCAGAGCAGTTTATCTAATTTCCCGCAAGCACCGATTCCGACTCTGTGACTAAATTCTGTTGTACCTTTTATTTCATTCACGCATGCACTATGGAAACAATAACGTACCAACTTTTGGGTATTGATGATATAATACATTGCATAGAAATTAACATTCTTCTAATTAGGAATTAATAATTGTTGATGAACAATAATTCCTTCTAAACAGCAACCGACGATTAGTTTAATTGCTGAATCCTAATTATTTCTTGCGATCAATCCTTTCGCTACGGCGGACATTGTCACATATACGCGATTAGTGTATGCGACCATTAAGACATAAATATACATACACTTCCCCGGTCACAAAGAGTGACGATTGATACTTATTCACCGATCGTATTCTGAATTATCATATCGTCAATGCGAGCAATAGAAACAGGATAACGTCGGTTATCCTGGAGATAACGTAAAATATTATATGAGTAGCTATAGTGATTGGTAGTACATAGTGAACACACATTGCTAGGTACCTACAGTTGTCATTATTGTCGGAGACGTGAATTTTAGTTATTATTAACTATAAAAGATATTAACACGTTGACTGCCGTGCGTATTTCACTATATTAAAACCGCAACATGATGAAGTACTACAGAATATGATTGAATTGTGCAAAATGAAAATAATGCGAACGTATCGGAGTACAAATAATTGAATCACTGTTTAATATTAATCGCATTTACAAAATTAAAAACACTACCGCTTGGATCTTTTTTGAATTTTTCGTGAGACCTTTTGCGCCGGTCACCGATGTGAAAATAATGCGAAGGCATCGGAGAGCAAAGAATTGAATCACTGTTTAATATTAATTGCATTTACAAAATTAGAAATGCTACCGCTTGGGTGTTTTTTGAATTTTTCGTGAGACCTTTTGCGCCGGTCACCGATGTGAAAATAATGCGAAGGTAACGGATACCAAAGGATTGAATCACTGTTTAATATTAATTGCATTTAAAAAATTAAAAACGCTACCGCTTGGATCTTTTTTGAATTTTTCGTGAGACCTTTTGCGCCAGTCACCGATGTGAATATAATGCGAAGGCATCGGAGAGTAAAGAATTGAATCACTATTCAGTATTAACTGCATTTACAAAATTATAATACTACCGCTTGGGTGTTTTTTTAATTTTTCGTGAGACCTTTTGCGCCGGTCACCGATGTGAAAATAATGCGAAGGTAACGGCAAAGATTGAATCACTGTTTAATATTAATTGTTAAAAATTTGTGGATCTTTTTTGAATTTTTCGTAAAACCTTTTGCGCCGATCACCGATGACCACTACAGCAGTCAACGTGTTAAAGATTTGTATCGATTGACTCCAAAACCCTGCCATTAACCCTTTCTTGACATTTACCGTGGATCTCTTGTTCCGTATGCTGCTTTTTCTTACTAGAGAGCGTAGCATTGTTGCATGTGCCTATTCCCAATCAGCCGTACCTTCCGTCAGAAATGTTCTTTTTCTAAAACATTCGTAATCGAGACATTTTTGAGCGTAAGCATAAAACCAAAATGTGAACAAGACCGCCGTAGCGAAAGGATTTACCTTCTCTACTGTGCTGCAAACAGACTTACAGATACGTTACACCTTCTTTGGCCGAGTTGGGTGGGCGCGGAAGTTTGCCAGAGATGAATAAGGATGTGCTGATGCTAACCCGCGTGCCAGGCGCGGGAGGAGAATTGCTCGTGCTCATTCTCCAGCGACTGCAGGGCTACAATGCCTTCAAGCACATTCGTCTTCCACCCGGGGATGATGGGTTCCTAACGACGTTGCAGCAGGTAAATTTGTAAACACGGTCTTTGTCGGAAAAATGACGTTAGCCTTCTGCAGGCGGAACGTTTGCCGAGTTCGTCTGTGCTTCGCGTAGTCTGCACTTTTTTGCGCGGCTCAGATTCCATTATACTCGAGTCTGCCCGTCGCACCATTACGCTTCTGCAATTTGCATACTTTGTCGTGACAGACACTTTGACAGGATCATTAATGGGTTGTGCGCGTAAAAAATATTATTTGGCGCTTCTTTCGTGTTGACTTTGAACGGGAGATGCGGAATATTAACGTCGCTTCTCCAGGTGCGATGGTATGAATAATCGACGAGGTATTCCTGCCTCCACGAAAGGTGAGATGTGTACAATCGTTTTATATAAGTGGGCGCCTTTGTTCGTTATGACCCGATTGTGCCTCGATGATATTTCTGCTAAAGATGCATCCTACAGTTGGTTTCGGCTTTTTTATCTGTGATCGTTTTTGTTATACCGCAGGCTGACTTTCTTTTTTTACTTCTGTCTTTATTGGCTGAGCTCTAGTGAGCGCGACCGTGATCGCGTTTTTAATTGCACAAATCAGGAAAATTCGATTAAGCGGACATTGCCCTGGAACACTCACGTCGGCGTCCAGTTTCTAGGTGTTGCAATTCAAACGGTACGCCTTTCATTTTGGTGGATATACTCTCAAAGCACTTGACACACAGTATGCTCCACTGCGTGGACACCTATTTGGAGGACGTAGAATGGCACACACTTATTACGTGTTTAATTTCATGCCATTGCTTCTGTCGGAAATATCGTAATCCTAGGCAATCGTTTATTTAAATCGTTAAAACAGGTACTCTGAAAAAATCACTTACAAAGTAAAAATTTCTGTGTCCGCAATCATTTACCACGATATTTCATGTCGAATACGGATGATAAGAATGCGCAAACTGAGGCTATACTTTGTTCATATTTCACGTATTACGCCATCGATACAACGGAATGCTAACTGGTCAGGCAATTTTTTAATCCTGATAGTCGACTTTGTATCTGACAATTCCTGCTTCACGACTTTGAACTGCACACGGGACGTTTATTTTTGATTCGTTTAGAAGAAGTGCTTTTATGAACATATGGATAATAATATGAAAAAGTCTTATTTCCTTTTATATATATATACTCCTATATATATATATATAGGTATATACATAAGTATATATATATAATATACTAGTATATCAGTATATATATACATATGTATATATACTTGTATATATATACTGATATACTAGTATATTATATATATATACTTCCCTTTTATATATATATACTCCGCATAGAATACCTTCTTGCCACTTGAATCATTGCACCTTCTTAGTCATAGGAAATGCGATTTAGTCTCGAAACATTTCGATAGCGATGGCTATTTAAATTTAGAATACATAATGGACGGCCGTGGATTTCAAAGTCAAGGCTTTAGGTGTGTCGTAAGGAATTCCGCTTCTCGCAATTTATGAGCGCATATTTTGCAGGAGCTCTTGGTCGAGGAGATCAGGAGTATCATTAGGCAGGAGGCGATACCCCTCAGTTTCGACGGTGACGTTAGATTCCTGAATTTTTCACAATTCGGCCGCCAAGCCCCAAGCTTCATTTCGCTGGTTCGGGATCCTCTGGACCCTCGTACATTTGAGAGGTAAGAACAAAAGGCAGGACTGCGAACATGTTCAACAGAATGAACAGATTCTGAGGAGAAAGGCGATGCATGACGAATCCACAGTGAAGTCACGACAGGAGAACTCGCGATTGCCCTGACTCAGTACGTCCCTTACGTAATTTCAAGAGTAAATTTTTCACGTGCGAAGGTTTCTTTAGATCTCTGCGAAACAAAGTGTCAAACGTATGCACTGAAATTATGTAATCTCGTGTCGAAAGCATCATGGCATTGTCAACGTTTTGTTCCTGCAAATCGATTCATTCAGAGATTGCGAACATTTATAAACGATTGCGCTATGTCTGTTTCAGGTATCGAAAGGGAGAAACGCGGATACCTTATCGTGGAGCTATTTCACATTTCTGCGGCCAGGATCCTCGTTGCACGTAAGTCCGTTGAACTACTTGAATATGAGCGCGATTAACACTTTAACGACCGCTAACCGATTGATCGACTTTTCGGTTCCAACTGCTATTTATCGGTAGCCGATTAATCGGCTTTTCAGTGTAATTTCGGTAAAATAATATACATGTTACAGTGAAACACCGAAATCTGGAGAATGTCGACTTTCACCGGTGAATGTCAACATTCACATAGTCGCTTGGTGTATGTCCAAAATATTTGCTAAATACCCTTATTTCTGACTTACACCGGTAAATTTTGACATTCACCATGCACTAATTGTCGACACACACCGGAGAGGGTCTGAATGTACAACAATATAATAAAATATTCGATCTTTTATCGACGTATTTGGTATCTGTTGACATTCACCGGTTAAAGTCGACATTCTCCAATTTCGGTCATTCACGGTAACATATATATAAGATAATATATAAATTCGGTAAAATAAATATCAGATGATATTATGAACATTTCTAAATGACAGTAAAATTACACTGCTTTGAAACCAAAGGATTCTCAACAACACATTCAGTATTTTTCAGTTATAAAGCTTTACAAATAGGCATATACACAATTCCTGCACGATATCTAAAACAGAGTCGGTCGTTAGTGAGTGGCATCTTAAGTCAATAGCGGTCGGTAAAGTGTTAAGTGTGACTCATGTGAGCCAAATGACAGATTTGCGACGTCGTCAGAAATATTTTGATTTATCAGCCCAATGCGCAATCAAACATTTAGCCATACAAATTTAGATAATATATCGGTGCGGTATATTGGCAGAAATAGGATCCACGTTATCGGTCATCGTTTGTGATGATTTAGAGAATGTTTACAAGCGATTTGAATAGTCATCAGAAATATTTTGGTTTATCGACCCAATACGCAATCAAGCATTTAGCCATACAAATTTAGATAATATATCGGTGCGGTATATTGGCAGAAATAGAATGCTCGTTATCGGTCATCGTTTGTGATGATTTAGAGAATGTTTACAAGCGATTTGAATAGTCATCAGAAATATTTTGGTTTATCAACCCAATGCACAATCAAGCATTTAGACATACAAATTTAGATAATAAATATATCGGTGCGATATATTGGCAGAAATAGAATGCACGTTATCGGTCATCGTTTGTGATGATTTAGAAAATGTTTACAAGCGATTTGAATAGTCATCAGAAATATTTTGGTTTATCGACCCAATACGCAATCAAACATTTAGACATACAAATTTAGATAATAAATATATTCGTGCTATATATTGATAAAAATCGGATGCACGTTATCGGTCATCGTTTGTGATGATTTAGAGAATGTTTACAAGCGATTTGAATAGTCATCAGAAATATTTTGGTTTATCGACCCAATACGCAATCAAACATTTAGACATACAAATTTAGATAATAAATATATTCGTGCTATATATTGATAAAAATCGGATGCACGTTATCGGTCATCGTTTGTGATGATTTAGAGAATGTTTACAAGCGATTTGAATAGTCATCAGAAATATTTTGGTTTATCAACCCAATGCGCCATCAAGCATCTAGACATACAAATTTAGATAATAAATATATCGGTGCGATATATTGGCAGAAATAGAATGCTCGTTATCGGTCATCGTTTGTGATGATTTAGAAAATGTTTACAAGCGATTTGAATAGTCATCAGAAATATTTTGGTTTATCAACCCAATGCGCAATCAAGCATCTAGACATACAAATTTAGATAATAAATATATTCGTGCTATATATTGATAAAAATCGGATGCACGTTATCGGTCATTGTTTGTGATGATTTAGAGAATGTTTACAAGCGATTTGAATAGTCATCAGAAATATTTTGGTTTATCAACCCAATGCACAATCAAGCATTTAGACATACAAATTTAGATAATAAATATATTCGTGCTATATATTGATAAAAATCGGATGCACGTTATCGGTCATCGATTGTGATGATTTAGAGAATGTTTACAAGCGATTTGAATAGTCATCAGAAATATTTTGGTTTATCAACCCAATGCGCAATCAAACATCTAGACATACAAATTTAGATAATAAATATATCGGTGCGATATCTGATAATGGATGACGATTCAATGAATGTCAATTGGCAGAAATAGAATGCACGTTATCGGTCATCGTTTGTGATGATTTAGAGAATGTTTACAAGCGATTTGAATAGTCATCAGAAATATTTTGGTTTATCAACCCAATGCGCAATCAAGCATCTAGACATACAAATTTAGATAATAAATATATTCGTGCTATATATTGATAAAAATCGGATGCACGTTATCGGTCATCGTTTGTGATGATTTAGAGAATATTTACAAGCGATTTGAATAGTCATCAGAAATATTTTGGTTTATCAACCCAATGCGCAATCAAACATCTAGACATACAAATTTAGATAATAAATATATCGGTGCGATATATTGGCAGAAATAGAATGCACGTTATCGGTCATCGTTTGTGATGATTTAGAGAATGTTTACAAGCGATTTGAATAGTCATCAAAAATATTTTGGTTTATAAATGCGCAATCAAGCATTTGAGAGATACAAATTTAGATAATAAATATATTCGTGCTATATATTGATAAAATCGGATGCACGTTATCGGTCATCGTTTGTGATGATTTAGAGAATGTTTACAAGCGATTTGAATAGTAATCAGAAATATTTTGGTTTATCGACCCAATACGCAATCAAGCATTTAGACATACAAATTTAGATAATAAATATATTCGTGCTATATATTGATAAAAATCGGATGCACGTTATCGGTCATCGTTTGTGATGATTTAGAGAATGTTTACAAGCGTGCGATTTGAATAGATGACTCCGCGTGTTTGGTACATGTTGCCATAATTTCTCGCACAAACTTAGCGTCGCGTGAGAACAAATTCCTGTCCCCGCATTCCGAGAGTGCTTACGCAAGGTGATGACCATAACGAGAGATCAAGATCAACAATCCAGTCTGTGGATCCGCACAACCGCGAACTGGTATCGTTTCACATCACGTAACAGAAAGAGACTCCGTGCATTTGCGCAACCCGGCACTACTTTTCGCTTTTGTGATGCACTTTCTCGGTCCCGAAGATTGCAAAATACCAGACTTAAATTCATTCAAACTTTAGGATCGAAGACTCTGCAAGCTTTTATAGAAATGTGTAGTTGCTTTAGGTGGTAGTCGCGATTTAATGGGATTTATTTGCAGAAAGAGGAATAGTAAGTGGGCATTGAAACGAGCTAAAGAAAATATCATGCGTTGGTATCCAGTTGTAGCGTTGTTAGATCACATGGAGGAATCGTTGGATGCTCTAGAGAAAATGTTTCCCTATTTTTTCAAAGGTGTCATGGATGTTTATGACAAAATTCGTAAGTATTGCTTTCAGGTAGTATGTTTAGGTAGCGGTTGTTCTTGACATCGATCTATTCATGAACGCTGAACGTAGGACCAAAGAAGCTGAGGTCTT
This sequence comes from Cryptocheilus praepositus, assembly GCA_033815515.1. NCBI lineage: Eukaryota > Metazoa > Arthropoda > Insecta > Hymenoptera > Pompilidae > Cryptocheilus > Cryptocheilus praepositus. The sequence goes on from JAWWQZ010000285.1 coordinate 5,288,922, forward strand.
CGTCAAACTCAATGCCACGGTTAGGACCACGAGCAAAACAAATACTCGCAAAAATTTTGGCTGACGAGGTGGAATTTTATCGGTGGCTTCGATCTCGGCTGCTCAATGAGACGTCTGATAATGGATGACGATTCAATGAATGGGTCAAGGATAGCTATCTTTAGATAGGAGTTCGGTTGCATTTGGATGGAAGGGTGCTCGTCACTTTGGACCAATGCCCAATGGAATTTACGTGTGTAGTATACGTTCGTTATAGATTGATAGACCGCTAAATCTATGCTAACTAGAAATACTTGCGTACACAACAACAAATATCAGGCCAAAACTTAAGTGTGAAAGTAAAAAATTGATTGGTTACTTCGAGAATGACCAGAATGCAGCGTTATTATACAGATGCACATTGCAGGTCAATGTACTAAAGATTCTTCTTCGATAAATTGTAGAGATTTCTTTATTAGTAATGTCAGTGAGAGATGTTTATTCTAAAAGGTAATAGTAATTTTATTTAGCATAGACCGTTAAATCTATGCTAACTAGAAATACTTGCGTACACAACAACAAATATCCGGCCGAAACTTAAGTGTGAAAGTAAAAAATTGATTGGTTACTTCGAGAATGACCAGAATGCAGCGTTATTATACAGATGCACATTGCAGGTCAATGTACTAAAGATTCTTCTTCGATAAATTGTAGAGATTTCTTTATTAGTAATGTCAGTGAGAGATGTTTATTCTAAAAGGTAATAGTAATTTTATTTAGCATAGACCGTTAAATCTATGCTAACTAGAAATACTTGCGTACACAACAACAAATATCAGGCCAAAACTTAAGTGTGAAAGTAAAAAATTGATTGGTTACTTCGAGAATGACCAGAATGCAGCGTTATTATACAAACGCATATTGCAGGTCAATGTACTAAAGATTCTTCTTCGATAAATTGTAGAGATTTCTTTATTAGTAATGTCAGTGAGAGATGTTTATTCTAAAAGGTAATAGTAATTTTATTTAGCATAGACCGTTAAATCTATGCTAACTAGAAATACTTGCGTACACAACAACAAATATCAGGCCAAAACTTAAGTGTGAAAGTAAAAAATTGATTGGTTATTTTGAGAATGACCAGAATTCAACGTTATTATACAGATGCACATTGCAGGTCAATGTACTAAAGATTCTTCTTTGATAAATTGTAGAGATTCCTTTATTAGTAATGTCAATAAGGAATGTTTATTTTAAAAGGCAATAGTAATCTTGTTTGGTTAAACTGTTGAGTGTCTGCAGATGTATGATAAGCGTACTAAAATTTGTCAAACTTGGTATGTAGGTATTTCCAAGTATCTATAGACTAGAGGACGTTATCGATTTAAACCAAAGAGAATACGAGTGCTTCCAACGTAAGACTGAAGGTACACTTTGCGCCATCACACGGTGAATTCATTAAGCACACAGATCATCCATTTATATTCATTGTACTGCGCAAGTGCAGTTTGATTTGAAATCGTACATCTCCCTCGGCTAGCATTTAAGCATTTATTCACGTTGAAATAAAATATCTTACATGTATGAACGAGGAAAATATCTGTAAATAATAAGTCACACACCAGGATATGGTAAATGAATAACACAGCGTCTTCTACAGCGATGTATTGATCGTTTGTAGAATAAATACAGAAGAGTACAAAGAAAATGCTTGAAAAGCGTGAGTCTCTTCGTGACTTCAACGTTCTTTCACTTTGTCTAAACTTGTGGGCACACATTTTTCTTCACACTAGATATTAATCCAAGAAAATGCGTCTAGGTATTTACATAGATGGTGAAATTGAAAGCGGAATATATTCATAGGGTCATTGTTCGACGTAAAAAAGTTCATAGTTCCAACGGGAACAGGTACTAACAATAAGGATGATAGAAATCTTAATTTACGTAAGAATATTTTTTCACTATTTCGTAATTAGCCTTAACAACGGGACCAAGATTTTCATAGCAATAGAGGATTGGCGCAGTGCTGAGTCAGTTCAAAGCTGAAAACTGCCTATTTTTTGCGTACCGTTTCGTTACAGCGACTGATACAAAAATAACTTTTTGCCATCACCATCATTGGCAGCACCTGTATAACGCGAGGACGTGAGAGCGGTGTTAAAAAGGAAAAATGAGTCAGGGGGAGTTGGGAAGCGAGTCTGGTCGCTTGGAGCGCGGTAAATGCGTGCAACAGGATAGTAGGATCATGTTGATGTACAGATGGACGAGCAACAACATGAGAAACGCGTGCCATCACTTTTTCTTAGGATCCTTCAGTCCGGCGCCAGCGTTGAATTTGAAGAAAATAATGTCGCCGTCCTCGACGACGTAATTACGACCTTGCTGTCTGTATTTCCCGGCAGCCTGTGAAACATAAGTTAATACATCGTCAGCAATCCAATCCTTGAGCCATCTTCTTTCATATTTCTAATCTATCTTAGCCAATTATGATTATACGCTTGAAGGACACGACTGGATGCTGACGTTTTTTCTGATTACACTCAGGTTTACTTGTGACATAACTTATAGTAGAGATGAGTTTCATCGTGGACCGTTCATACTTTCATTTCTAGACAGTGCATATTATATTATTTGCGGGCTTGCGTTGGACAATTATACGGATACCTTGACTGCGGCTTCGGATCCTTCGTTCTTGAAATCATCGAACTTCATTACTTCAGCCATGATGAAGCCTTTCTCGAAATCCGTGTGGATCCTACCAGCAGCTTGAGGCGCTTTCGTACCTTTCTGCAAATTTGAAACAATGCAACGATGAAAGAACTTCAAAAAGAATCTTTTCGAAAAGAAACATAAGCTACCTATTTAAACAACTTACTTGAATCGTCCATGCTTTGACTTCGTCATGACCAGCAGTGAAAAAGTATTGTAACTGGAGGGCCTTGTATCCTTGAATGATGATCTTGTCCAAGGCACTGTAATAAAAGACAGAACAATATACGATCGAATGATCATTCGAACGAAACGGCACCACGTCGCAGCATTAAAGCGGTGACCTGGATGGCATTAGGGGCTTCTGGATTATGGGTCTCGCATCTTTGATTATGACAGACGACCGTACAATCCGGTTTAACTGTTCAAGTTTGTCGATTGCCAAAGAATGGCTTCTCGGATCGAGGGCAGCCGAATGTGGGACTGTGGAATATAATTGTCTCGAACCAAACGTCGAGCGGAGGTCTTTAATTATGACAAGCACAAAAGGATATAGGTGTCCGGTTAAGCGGCATCGGGAGTTATCCACGCTTCATTCATGTCATTATGCAATCTTCGGAGAACGAATTACAAGAAACGTTCTTGCGTTCATTGATCGACGAATTAATCCTTGACAAATTGCCGCCGTTTTTGCCTAACGAAAATTAACTGGAATGATTACGGAAGATATAGGCCGACGGTTATCGAAACCCCAGACGTTTGATTCACGATGGAAGAGCCGAATTCGTCGAAGAGCCAAATTTGAGATACCGGTAATGACACTCCCACGACGAATGAGCGGCTGAGAAACCGGCTAGAGCAAAAATGGCGGTGGATGCGCGAGACTCCGAGTTTGTGGATTGCAAAAGGATGGATTCCCGAGTAAAACGAGGGGTGGCCGAACGCGGGACCATGGAATATGATTGTCTCGGACCAAATATCGACTAATGACAGGGTAGGCCAGAGGAAGCCCAGTCCCAGCTTGGTGGGCACTCGGGATGGAGTTTGAGACTTCAGAGAATACACATAAAGCCGGAACGACTTAATACCGCAATTTTATCATTCTGACTACGGCCACGGGACCCACTTCGGCGCCCAGGCTATCTGTGGTCGTCAAAATAAAATCGCGCCCGGCACTTCCCCGTCGGACGGTCGCTTCTTCACCCCCCTGATTACGGGGTGACCTCGTCTCATAGAATCATTCTCTTTCTGGCCTCCGGCCACGAATACACTCGGCGCGCTCTCTCATTTCTGTCTCCCGATTTCCTTCCGCGAAATGCAAAGAACTGCGTCGTTTTATTCGAATCAATTGCCCAATCGTTGCCGAATATCACACCTCCCATGCAGTCCCGCCATAAGTTTCAAATACGCATGCGTACTTCTAGTCTTTGTTAACACGTTGACTGCCGTGCGTATTTTACTGTGTTAGAAGGGCGATGCTATGAAATACTACAGCGTTTGACTTAGTTATGCAAAATGTAAATAATGTACAGGTATTGCAGACCAAAGGATTGCATCACTATTCTAACAATAACTGCATTTATAAAATAATTATTGCTACCCAACGCGAATATTTTGGATCTTCAAGGTCTGCAAGATCTTCAAGGATAAGTCAAGGTGTTAAGTCTCGGCTGTTGAATGCAGACCGAGATACATTTTTGTGATGCAAAATGAATAACTGCATTTATAAAATAATTACTCCAATCGATTGAGAATATTTTGGATCTTCAGTAAAATCTTTGTTCCGGTCATGGCTGACCGGCGCAAAAGGTCTCACGAAATATTAAAAAAATACCCAATCGGTAGCATTTATAATTTTGTAAATGCAATCAATATTAAATAGTGATTAAATTTTTTGGTCTCTGATACCTTCGCATTATTTTCATTTTGCACAATTCAATCATATTCTGTAGTACTTCGTCACGTTGCGCTTTTAATATAGTAAAATATACGTGTTAACAGGTTCACTGCCGTGTGTATTTTGCCGTATTAGAAAGGCGATGCTATGAAATACTACAACGTTTGACTTAATTATGCAAAATGTAAATAATGTGGAGGTATTGGAGACCAAAGGATAGCATCACTATTCTAACAATAACTGCATTTATAAAATAATTATTGCTACCCATTGCGAATATTTTGGATCTTCAGTAAAATCACTTGCGTCGGTCAGCGGTGACCGCCACGGCAGTCAAGGTGTTAAAGCGAGAAATTGAATAATCGGATGATATAAGAATTTACAGAAAGTCAAATGGGTGAAAGAAATAACAATGAATGTACGAAACGCTGCCGCCGTTATACAACTACTTACGGATTCATCTTTTTACTGATAAACACTGATTAACACGTTGACTGCCGTGCGTATTTTGCCGTATTAGAATGACGATGCTATGAAATACTACAGCGTTTGACTTAATTATGCAAAATGTAAATAATGTGCAGGGATTGGAAATCAAAGAATCGCGTCACTATTCTAACAATAACTGCATTTATAAAATTGCTACTGATTGCGAATATTTTGGATCTTCAGTAAAATCTCTTGCGTCGGTCAGCGGTGACCATCACGGCAGTCAAAGTGTTAACGGCTCGCTGTCAGTAGAGTTATTCATCATTCTTTTAACGTTACATTATGCGCATGTAGTATAATTTAAGAAAATAAAAGGAATATAAACAATATTTGCGGCCAGACGATTAGGTGCACAGGTACGAAAACGATTAATCTATGTAAAGACAGGCAGGTGCTCCAAACTTGTGGTCGGTAGTGTAATTGCGCTTTACTAACTCTAAATGCAAATTTTAAGAGAAACACGTACGCGTACTCGTTTCCGCCAGGTCATTATCGCGCGAATTCCACGGTCAACGTGAGAGAGACATTATCGCAAAGCCTAGTGTTCGCCTTTCTCATGAATGCCACTTTACCGAATGCGAAAAGGTTAGCTTGCACTACGATACTCTTACGTCCTTACGCCGGCAGTTTGCGTCGGTGAAAAGGGAACAAAACCGTAGCCAGAGTTTGTAAGAACGTGCCACCTGCAATGGACCCCCTCTGGGTACGAATGACCCACTAGCCAACTGAACCGGTTACCCTCTTCCCGCGCATCTTCCTCCCCTTTCGAGATTATACACCCGGGTCTCGCGCGAGGGCGGAGTTTTTTATGCAATTTTGCAAGAATTTGAATAGCCGTTCGTAAAAATATAATACGCGCGAGTCAGCGGTTTTTATTATTCGCCGCGTGGTCAACGAGCGGCAGAAAGAGAGCGAGAATGGGAGAGAAGGGAGGAAAAAATGGAAGGAGGGGGCTCTGTCTAGACAAGCTGAGACCGTCGAGCTCCTACATCATCATTACCGTTAGAGGATAACTCGGTGCATAGTTAAATGTGGGAACTTTCAACGATCGCGGAGACGCCTTTACTTTGGCACGGCAAACGATTTTTTTCTCCCTGGTCGATCACTGGTCCGCTTTTGTCTTGGCATCTTGCTAGACGCTTTCTGACTACCAACTATTGCCCGCCAACCATTTTGCCACCACCTGTTCCTTGTTCTGAACGATCTTTTATTTCCAAGTGTGGCCGCGGGAATGAACGGGGAAGAGACGGGGATAGTAATATTAGGATGGGCGCAGATTTTGGAGGTGAGGTTTTATGTCGCACGGAAAATGATGTACCCACCTAGTGACTTTCTGTTCCTCGAAGTACTTCGTGCGCTCCGCCTCGTCCATGTCAAGGATCTTGTTCTCGAATGCTCCGCTGAATGGGATCACTATAGCGCCCGGATCATTCTTGTCCACCCATTCTTTGATCTTGACTAACCTACATGACGATACATTGTATTAACAACTACTTCGCTGATTACATCTTCCGATCGTAGCATTAAGAGTCATTTAATTTGTTTTACTTTACGCGTAGTTCGACGCTTTAGTTCTGGTATAAAAGTCGTAGAAACGTCGCGAGCAAAATGTCTTACTACCGTAGGTTGCAGAAGTTGAACATATGAAAACACTGTCGAATGGGGATGGATTAAAAGTGCATACAGCCGGTCACAGATTATCTTAATGTAAACTATCGATCGGCGAAGAAGACAGGTAACTAGGGCATGTATTGGACAGTGTACAAGATACTGTTATCGTTCAACTGGACATTCTCACGGTATCGTTCATAAACCGTTTGTGAATTGTATATGAATAACGGAAAGGCATAATTTCGTGAGTTTTAAATGCGCCGTGCATGAATCCGCGATTATGCGCCGATACGCATGCATAGTCTGTATTGTTTCCGAACTTTCGCGATGTCAGTAATTACGCCGACACGGAAACGTACGAGTAATCTGTGCTATGTATGACTCCCCGACAAAAGGTATGAAGTGTACACATGTACGAGGTATCTAGGTCGGGTAGAAGTTTGAGCATGAATAAAAGCTTATGCAAAACGTACGTTCCTTGCAGTTTACCGTGAATTGAACGACGTTTGCACAGACCGGTGTGAAAAATTAACTACTTTTTACGAGTACTATCATTCATTAACAATTAATTAACTTGACCTTATGCTGGGTTGGGAAGTTAAAGCAAAACATAAACTCGTTGATGTTTAATATGACGATAAAAATACGTAAGATGATGTAAAACGTGAACGATACGTACCATTTATTTTTTTTTCTTATGTAATCCTTCTCCGACAGATTGATTAAGTAGATAACCGGTTTCGAAGTGAGGAACAGATACTTGTTTAGCACCTCTATCTGCAGAAGCAAGAAAAATGTATAATTACCCGGATTGTCGAGTGTTAGAAGTATCATATCTTACGAATTTATATTAACACTAGGTTTACGAGCGTTTCTTATATACCTATCTCTACGAGCACCCGTCAAATTGACGGGTAGGTGAAAATACGTATTTACATTAAAAAATCAATTTATTCAAACTAAGTCTGAGTTGAACAATATAAGGCTTCACGTAAAAATAAAATATTAATAAGTCAAGATTTTTTTCCGAATATTTTTTCGATACGACAATTTAGTCTGCTACGTGCTTTGAGTTTCGAATGACGCGACGATCACTCTGTTAAGCGAGTTCGTTCAATACGAAGTAACATGACACCAGGGCCACACAATTTGCTTTGACAGATTATCGAGGCTCTATTGAGATAATAAGTTGGGGGCATCTTAGACTTTTATTTCACTCTTATATTTACTATTGGAGGAATAATTTTACAAACGAAACAAATATATAATATAAGGATTGTTTACGTAATCAGCTAACCCGTCAATTTGACGGGTTTCGTAGAGGTAGGTATATCACATACAAATTTCAACATTTAGAAAGTTTAAGGAAATAATAATTGTGTGTATAACCTTTTTTAATGACATTATGAATTTACGATGCAAAGTATTGGGTTGGAGGGAAAGTTCTGTCGTATTTTTAATAGGCAGATAATTTTTCTTGTAAATAAAAAAAACATCTGGCTAGTTCAAAAGTCATAAGCGTTTTTTTGCTATTTTTTTTTATAGCTGCTGCATAATATAAAAGCGATTATCTCGAAACTGTGTTTTTTTACCGTTCATCATTTACTTGTGATAGTTAAAGTTATAAACATGTCAGTAGATAAAGTGCATTTACGACACTCGCATTTTGTATGAATAAAAAAAAAGAAGCATAAAAACGCATCGGTTGCATGAAAACATTTATGTGCGGTATTTGGAAAAGATATTGTAAATGTTCGTACTTGTCAAAGATGGTTATAGCAAATTTTGTTCCGGGGATCTGAGCCTCCAGTGAGAAAGTGATCGATCTGGACGACCATCCAAGATCGATAATGATGTTTTACGATCCATGTTGGAAATTAATCCACATTTAACAAGTCGAGAAATTGCAAAAGAGTTTGAAAATCATTCATCAGGTGTACAACACATTAAATGTATTATGATTAATATTAAACACATATTTTTATAAATTAATTCAAATATTTTCTTTAAATTACGACAGAACTTTCCCTCCAACCCAATAGTTAAGATTGTTGCTATGGTTTTTTGCGTGTTTCATTTAAAAGTTTGAAATCCGTCAAATTGACGGGTCCTGTAAACCTAGTGTTAAGAATGTGTTATGATTTCTTGTCAAGTTTCTGGGTAGCGCGCTTTCTCAAGGGTAAGTGTGCAACTCGTTACGGGTCATGGCCGGTTGGCTCGTAAGAAGAATCAATTGCGATCCTTTCCGCGAACGCCAATAACAAACGCGACGGGCTTTTACGATGACCAGGGATGATCTCCGAGACTTTTAGAAGAACTCGCGACAAAATTATGAACTCACGTCATTGGCACTCCAGTCGGCGAACCTGATGTGCTTCTTCTCCTCCATCAACACTCCTTTCACTTTCAACAGCGTGTCCTGCGAAAAAAACAGGATTTACCGTACATGCCTCTCACAATTATCAGACTTCAGCGTCTAACGGCAGAAAATCTGAACACCCCCGCTTTAGATTCCATTTAAGGGGTAACATCTAGCTTAACGCCTAAAAACATAGGGTCAATTTAGGAATTTTTTTTTAATTACATGATGTAACATATCGAAATTTGGTTTAAAGGCGTTTAACGTGCATACATTAATGTATAAAAAACATTTTTTTTATGTTTTTGTTTAAACGCCGCTCACCATCAAAAATATAGTTCGTTTAGTAAGTTGACAAAACTGCCGTATAGTTCAACATTTAAATAATTAAAACAAGCAACATTTTTTGCGCCACCAAATTAAGTTTGCATAGAGATTCGACACACGCCTCATAGCGAAAAATATTGATTTTTGTAGAAATGGCGTGAACGTGTTAAAGGCGTTTAATGTGCATACATTAATGTATAAAAAACATTTTTTTTATGTTTTTGCTTCAAAATGGCGGTGCTAGAGCTCTCGAAGCAGAAGTACATTTTTGGAAATGGTCTCCGCGACTTACAGCAGAAGTGTCGTACACTTTCACTAAGCACAAAAAGTAACATTTTTTCTGAATCTACATTAAATTTGCTAGAGAAATACACACGTATATGGTAAAATATTGATTTTTGTAGAAATGGCGAACATGCAATAAACTGCAGTAGATATCAATAGAACTGTTCTCAATTAATTCAAAAATTATAGTAACGAACAGCAGCGTGGTCACGCGTCTCCGCATTTCTGAATAAAAAAGAGATTATTTAATCGCGCAAATCCGTTTTAATGACAAGCGAAGCGCGATAGCGCTTCACCGCACTCAAACGATTGAAAATAATTTTCGCCTATAAGACAAGTTGCACCTTATTTTTAAGACTCTAAAGTAACGATTACGTCAAAAAAATTTTTTTCGATTTTTTGAAAATTTAAGGTAGATGTTACCCCTTAATGAAGTACCAACGAAACCCTCCGATTTGTCGACTACCTTCCGACCGCCCAAGATAATTCGTCGATCGAATTGTGATTACAGACTCCTGTATTCCGTCTGGCCCCGACGGACAAAAGAGTTGGCCTACGAGGTCTCGGAAAGTTTTGGCAAATTGGGAAGTTAAGAAAAAGGGGAAAGATCGGAAATTGCCGGGGGTCAATCCGCGGAAAGAGGGTAATCCGTCGATTGATTCGTTCCACGAAAGCCCCGTTTCGCCCGCGCTCGCTCTCACTCTTAATTTCCCCGGTAATTTCGTAGCCGGGCTTCGCAAAATGCTTGCACTTACCCGATACCCCTTGGCTCACCGTGCATGAACGGCGAGGCGAAAGGCGCTGAAGACGCCGAAAAAAAGGGGAAAGGGAAAACAGTCGACCGGGATCTCGTGACAGGGAACACTAATACGAGAAACATTCTTCCTCCACTACCGTCCTTAATTCGTTCAAGATTGTTCTGTCAACAATTTGTCCTGTGCCACTGCACGACCTTAGAGCAACCCGTTTTGTACGAGACATTTTTTCGGACACTGATCGACCGGTTTCTTTTGCCGCCTCCTGTTTGCATACGTTCTGCATAGAGTAGTGCACAATAAAAAAATGTTTTGATACCGGTATACAAGCTGATCGGTGTTCGTTGTTTAAAAAAATTGTCTAATCTATTCAAATTGGCCGGAATAAGAAATGTTCTTAATGTATTCGTCGCGTCGCTTCTAAACAAGCGGCTGTTCAGGATATTTTTTTGCAGCGAGCGCGTCCAGATCGATAGTAATTCTAGGAATAACAACGGCCGCTTATCCGCTGTGTGCGCATCTTGGTAATCGCTGGAAGATACGTTTCACGTCCGCTTTTTAATGCCGCTTCGATAACGAAACGGTCATGTGTCATCCGCCTACGATCGCGTTACTAATAATGATGCAGAGTTGGTTCCTGAAATCGTGCGCGCGGCAGATTGCGGTCGTTTTTATTGGTTGGGCGCGTGCATCGGACCGTGGATCGTGATGCAAAATGCAAGTACACGCCAGGGCAAACAGCCGATCGCGACTGAGAGAAAATAAATGGTTGACTGGGATCGCGCGATCTAAACCTTCCGACCGAGTTTGTTGCACACGTTTGTCGACGATCAATGCGGTTCGTACGCACTTAATTCTTTGACTGCTGAACACTTCTGGCCGAAGCGATTGTTGAGGACAAAACACTTTTCGCTAGTGTGAACTCTATTGCTTGATTATGTAAGGCGTAACAAAATTCTAATGATAATTCTTTATTTACGCCAAATTAAATACAGTAAAACTTGTTTTTGTGCGGTCCTTTTTTATGCGATTTTGTTTTTGTGCAATTTTTTTTGTGCAATTTATTTTTATGCGGTATATGAATCTTAGCGGCGTCAGCACCAGTTTAATCCCTTGACATACAAATAAAATGCGCGTCGACGCGTCCGTAGGATACCATTTAATTTAACCCTTTCGCTATGGCGGTCCTGTCCACAATTTGGACTATGCTTACGCTTAAAAATGTTTTGATCACAAATTGATGAGGAAAAGAACATTTCTAATGGAAGGCACGATTGATTAAGAATAGACGCGTGCAACGATGCTGTGCTCTCTAAAAAAAAGGCAACGTACGGGACAAGAGGTCCATGGTAAATGTGCCAAGATATATATAAGTAGCGTATCGTGGAGGGCGACTATAGTCGTCCATACTAACGAAAGGGTTAAATACCGATAACATTCAATAAGGTACTGTTGAAAGGGGAAAAACATTTGCAACCGTCTAAACAAAACAGCATCGATGTACGATCGAAACAGATAATCTAATAGTATACTTCCCAGTGTTCGCCGAAGATAGTTCTTGACGTCCCGGAGACGTCAAAATCTATAATGGCACATGAAATAAATGACGTTTCCGAGACGTCATTGTATGTCAAGTGGTTAATGTTTCCTATCAATGTACATATACATGTTGTGGACGAAATATATGAATGTGTAATTAATCGAAACGTTACCGAAAACGCGTCAACGTTATTATCTGAAACTAGTGCGCTCGCACATAACATCGGCGGAGAAGGCTTTGATTCTTTTGGCGATAATGACCTGGACGAGATGATTGAGGACCAAACTGTCGATGATAGTGACATTATCAATAGTTTGATAGATGATGAAAATGGACAAGAAGAACCGGAATCTATTACAGCAGATAAAATATATGCAGGGATCCAGATTTCGAAAAAATTGGAAACGCATTTTCTTAAAATAGATACCAATGCGGAAAGGCGCTTAAAATTCCAAAAAGAGCTGAGATCATGCATGTCTCACTATCGTGACGTTTACAAGCAATTGATCAGTCGACCGTCGTCGCAAAAACTGATCACTGACTTTATGGTGCCAAAAAACAAATCAATTGAAATCCTATCTTCAAGCGACGAAAGCGATTTTCAACCAATTCATCACAAGAAGATGCGCGTTTTGGATTACGACGAGTAGCAGCAAACTATTTAATGTACAATTTGAAAACTTCTCCATGTATATGTACAATGAAGAATTAAATATTTTTACAATTTCTTTACGTCTAATTTAATTATTTAATTTAATTGAAAGCATTCTCTCATCTATTTCATAAATCATTGATGTATTTTCTAAGTCCGACTTTTTTTATACGGTCCCTATCCACCGCATAAAAAAAATTTTAGTTAGTATATCGTACAAAATTGTTTATTATATGTAAGAATTTATAAAATTTTCGAATATTTTTTTGTGCGATTTCTTTTATGCGGTCCCTATCCACCGCACAAAAACAGGTTTTACTGTAATGCAAAAAAATGATCTGGTAAAGAACGAATCTGTATTCATCTCGTATTAGGTGTACAACTTTGCTCCCGCCGTTTTTTGCATTGGACGAAAGGGAAAAACGGCGGGAGCAAAGTTGTGTACCTATTACATCGATAATTATGGCTGCAATAGGTAAGAAATCGAAACGATTGAGAAACGCACGTATGCGCCCATAGTAGACACCGATAGATTTGGACTGATGGATATACGCGTCCATAGCAGTCAAAGGGTTAAACACACGATGGACGTAATCAAACAGCCCTCGCGACGCGTCAAAGTCCAGTGGTGACATTTCAATAATAGCGCTGGAAACCTGAAGTTTCAGGGCAGAATAAAATACTCACGTATTCCGGTTTAAGTTTCTTGTCGTTGCCACGGACTACAAGCTTTTCCAGCTTCTCCAAGTGGCCGTGTAAGAACTCGACGTCCTTCAGTCGCAATTCCTCACTAATAATCTCGAGGTCTCTTGCAGGATTCACGTCACCCTCTATATGCGTCACGTCGTCGTCCTCGAAGGCTCCTAATTTCCAAAATAATAGAAATCGTATAGAGGAAAGATAGACAAATTAAACGCACCCAGTTTCCGTAGCGTCTCATAATATTCACCTGAAGCCTGAGTTCTCAAATTTGGCTACAAAAATGTTAATTTTCCAGAAACTTAGGTTTGTCTTCAGCGGTTGACAAATCAGCCAGTTCGTCTACATACTTATATTTCTTTTTTAACAGACGTAAGATTTTGCACATGAGAGTTGTGGTACGTGGGATAAAAATTGTTAACTAATTTCGCTTGCTGTGTTGATAGTATCGTAGCACATGACGCGTTAGTATTGGTTTGTCGCATAAGAAATTAATGAATATCCACGAGCAGGCTTCTGGTGACGGCAAAAGACCTGAACTGGTTAAAGGGATGGAAATTATCACCTAGCAATAGACAAATTAAACGCGCCCAGTTTCCGTAGCATCTCATAATATTCACCTGAAGCCTGAGTTCTCAAATTTTGCTACAACAATGTTAATTTTCCAGAAACTTAGGTTTGTCTTCAGCGGTTGACAAATCAGCCAGTTCGTCTACATACTTATATTTCTTTTTTAACAGACGTAAGATTTTACACATAATAATGGTGATACGTGGAATAAAAATTGTTAACTAATCTCGCTTGCTGTGTTGATAGTATCGTAGCACATGACGCGTTAGTATTGGTTTGTCGCATAAGAAATTAATGAATATCCACGAGCAGGCTTCTGGTGACGGCAAAAGACCTGAACTGGTTAAAGGGATGGAAATTATCACCTAGCAAGTCGTCGGCAAAGAAAACGGATTAACGAGTGTCACGCAACAGTTATTATGGGTCTATTAATAAACTGCTGCTGAGCTTTGAGGTGTTTTTCGTCAAGACGAGACCATTTGCTCACTGGTCGACGACATGTTTTATTCAAAGGCACTATTGCTCCGGTAAAGACAAAATAGGGGGAAACAAATGACCGTGACTTTGCAATATGTTTCATGTTTCTTGACTAGGGTAACAGCCGTTTAAGTGTGCATCGACAGTTGCACGGAAATCATACATTCAGGCCAATTATTAAAATTGTGACCTGTCTGGTCGGTACTTGTCATATTGACGGAGTCTACCTAGACTACTCGTCTCTATATGATTCGGTCGCGATGACGGTTGATTATTTGAGCGCAACTTCGTTAACCGCACGTTTGGTTGCGACTTCAAGGGAAGTTGCATGTTCGGTTTCACGGTAAAGAGGAATCATTTATCTACTCTGTCGTCCATTGGCATGCCATCATTACCGAACCAATGACAATTTCTTTTTATCCATAACTGTAGGATGTGTGATTTTGTATGAACGAGCAATGAGAAAGTGTGCGTATGAGAGAGAGAAAGCGAGAGTGAGAGAGTGAGAAAGAATGCATGAATCTATATTTGTTATTAGGAATGTTTTCGAAAGAATTTACTATCACGGAAACCAAACAGTATAAAAGTGTTGAGCGCGACATTAAAATAAGTGAGTCTTTGCGGATCTTTCAAAAGTAACAGTGTGTGCGTCTTAGCGAATCTTTAGAGAATATCAGCGAATGTGTTTAGCGAGTTTTGAGCGAACCTTTGTCAGCGTTTAATACAGAGTGCAGTGCGAGTAATATTATAGCCATTACTTTTGTGATTAAAACCGTTTAATATATCATTCCAATCTAAATCCTACATAACTTATAACGATGGATCCTGTAGCACTCGGATTTATTTATTAGTTATAACAATTATTATGGACCTGTCTGGTCGTATTTGTCATATTAGAGAAATATCAACGATGCGTCGCGAATTGATTATTTCACATTTAATATATACACATAATAGTTATAACATGTGTGACATTATGGAAAGAATGCTACTACATAATAGTTATAACAACATTAAATGGAGGCGTATTAGAGAAATATCAACGATGCGTCCGAATTTTATTGCTGGCATAGTACCCATTTAATATATCATTCCAATCTAAATCCTACATAACTTATAACGATGGATCCTGTAGCACGTATTAGAGAAATATCAACGAAATTTATTGTACCCATTTAATATATCATTCCAATCTAAACTACATAACTTATAACGAATAGTTATAAGAACATTATGGATAACAACATTATGGAGAGAAATATCAACGATGCGTCCGAATTTTATTGCTGGCACAGTACCCATTTAATATATCATTCCAATCTAAATCCTACATAACTTATAACGATGGATCCTGTAGCACTCGGAATTTATTGTACTGGAAATTCACTACACATAATAGTTATAAGAACATTATGGAGGCGTATTAGAGAAATATCAACGATGCGTCCGAATTTTATTGCTGGCACAGTACCCATTTAATATATCATTCCAATCTAAATCCTACATAACTTATAACGATGGATCCTGTAGCACTCGGAATTTATTGTACTTGAAATTCACTACACATAATAGTTATAACAACATTATGGAGACGTATTAGAGAAATATCAACGATGCGTCCGAATTTTATTGCTGGCACAGTACCCATTTAATATATCATTCCAATCTAAATCCTACATAACTTATAACGATGGACTGTAGGTAATTTAACAATTCACAACATAATAGTTATAACAACATTATGGAGGTATATTAGAGAAATATCAACGATGCGTCCGAATTTTAACGGTACCCATTTAATATATCATTCCAATCTAAAACATAACTTATAACGATGGATCCTGTAGCACTCGAACGAAATTTACTCATAATAGTTATAACAACATTATGGAGAGTATTGACAATTTTATGGCATAGTTATAACCATTATGGAGACGTATTAGAGAAATATCAACATTTAATATATCATTCCAATCTAAATCCTACATAACTTATAACGATGGATCCTGTAGCACTCGGAATTTATTGTACTGGAAATTCACTACACATAATAGTTATAACAACATTATGGAGGTATATTAGAGAAATATCAACGAAGAATTTTATTGCTGGCATCGAGAAACAACACAACGATGGAAACGGTTAACGCGACGCGCGTTGACACTATGGCGGTGGTATACGGTACGTTTGTATCGTAAAAGAAGTTTCGCATCAGCGATAGCGCGTTGAACGTGCGGAGTAAATATCACGAGAGCTATTATCGGTCAATCTCTCCCGGTGGATGACATTTCCCATTCTTCCTTCGCTTGGCGCTGGATGCCTCGCATAATTGGCCCTTATTAAATACCGATCGCAAATTGCAATTTGTAGATCACGAGCGGATAAGAATTCCTCTGATTTCCGCGTCAACTAAAGAACGCTTGATATTCCCGCTCAGGCAGCGCTCGTCACGCTCGACCCATCTGATAATGACGAATAATAATTGCTCGACATTTATGTGCCGCTGTTTCGCGCGGCTCTTCACCCTGCTCGGGAATAATAAATGTTTAACAACAAGATGGACTTCTACAAGCGACAACAGAACGGTTGTTACAGGGTTCATCCGGGATCGCGTGAGCGCGGTGTGAAAAACACGAAGCAGCAAACGAGCGAAAAGTATGCACTTACTGCACAGATGAAATATACCGTCGCAGGCGCTGATGTGCGACAGAAATGCATTTCCTAGGCCCTGTCCCTCGGCGGCGCCCTTCACCAAACCGGCGATGTCCACGACGTTCAAAAAAGCTGGAACTTTGCTGAAACAGAAGAATGGAGTTTAACGCATTGGAATCATATGACGCCCTGAGGTCGTCATGCGATGTTTTGGCATATGCATCGTATGACTGCACTGCTGGATATAAATGGATGTAATTTAGGTTTTATCTCATAGATCGCTTATTGTATACATTACTATGTTTTCATTTAACATTTTGACTGCCTTTATGGTCACCGGTGACCGGCGCAAGAGATTTTACTGAAGATCCAAAATATTTGCATTGGGTAGCAATAATTATTTTATAAACGTAGTTATTGTTAGAATAGTGATGCAATCCTTTGGTATCTAATACCTGCACATTATTTACATTTTACACAATTCAGTCAAATGCTGCAGTATTTTATAATATCGCCGTTTTAAAATAGCAAAATACGCATGTGTTAACACGTTGGCTGTCATGCATGTTTTACTTTATTAAAACCGCAACGTGACGAAGTATTACGGAATATGATTGAATTGTGCAAAATGATAATAATGCGAAGGTATCGGACACCAAAGAATTGAATAACACTCTTTAATATTAATTGCATTTACAAAATTATAAATGCTACCGATTGGGTATTTTTTGAATTTTTCGTGAGACGTTTTGCTACGGTCATCCATATGAAAATAATGCGAAGGCATCGGAGACCAAAGAATTCAATCACTAATATTAATTGCATTAACGTGTCAACACTTTGACTGCCGCGATGGTCATCGCTGACCAGCGCAAAAGATTTTACTGAACATCCAAAATATCTGCAATGGGTAGCAATAATTATTTTACAAACGCAGTTATTGTTAGAATAGTGATGCAATCCTTTGGTCTAAAATACCTGCACATTATTTACATTTTCAAAATTATTGCATAATTCACGTTTTGTCGGACATATGAAAATAACAGTAGTATTTTCATTAAGCATCGAACATCCAAAATACATTCTATTATTTTATGCAGTTGTTGTTAGAATAACAAAATAGTCAAATGCTGCAGTATTTTATAATATCGGTTTTAACAGTCAACGTGTTAAATATGAGTACTCAGTCAATTCTTAGAATATCTAAATATGACATCATTAAATTAACACGTTGATTGCCACGGTGGTCACCGGTGACCGGTGCAAAAGATTCTACTAAAAATGCAAAAAATTCGCAATGAAGTCTATTTTCAATCTTGTAAAAGCAATTGATATTGTTACGATACTTCAATACTTTGGCATCTAAGTAATCTATTTTATGCATCAAGATGAATAACTGGAGAACGGTAAAATACGTTGCATTCTATATAATGTTAAAATATTTATTCTTACGCTAATATACAGGTTTCTTATGGTAGTGTGTTCCACAGATATGAGGTCTGTGGGAACGCGTTTACAAATGGTGAAAGTTTGTAATATCAGATTGCAATCAGATATGTATTTAGAATCATCGCGGTATTTAATGTATACATAGTAGGAATAGCGGAGGTCCTGTTTTTGGGAAAATATAATTGCTTTTGGCAACAGGCACAGGTGAAGGTGCAAAAGATTCTACTAAAAATGCAAAAAATGCAATCTAGTAAAAGCAATTGATATTAGAACGATGCTTCAATACTTTGGCATCTAACAACTCTGCGTTACCTTAATTTCACACGATTTAATTACACTCTGCAGTATTTCATCGCATCGTGGTTCTAACATAGCAAAATGCGGCAGTGAACGTGTTAAAGAAAACATCCCCTCAACGACGACGGTAATACTCCGAGGCCACCGAACGGTAGCAGTTACATATTGATTCCCTGATGACAATCATCAGCAATCATCGGCAGATGGGTACGCGACGTTTCGATTCGTGCGGCAGGGGTCGACATCCCCCCGACTGATTACATCTTATCTTTGTCTCCATCAGCATCTACACTACCCTGCCTCCGTCTAATGAATTTGTAATGCACACAACTGACGTGCAATGACGCACTTTTTCGTGTAGACATTTTTCAGCCACTCAGATTCAGTCCGGCAGAAGAGCGAAAAAGCGAGCAAGACACATGACGGGAGTAAGACAAGAGGAGACCGTTAGCGGAGATCTCGATTAAAGGTCGAGGGCGTAGAGGCGCGTGCTTGTAACGAGGGTCGGGGTACTGACAACGAGGTGTATTTAAATGCTAATGCCAGCGGCCTCATTAAACAATTAGCCTTTGAAGAGAGGCGTCGGGAAAAGTGAATGAGGTCGAGGGTGGGAGACGCGGCACGTTAGCAGGCTTTCATCACGGATCGTCGAATCGGCCGACACGTGCCTAGAGCGTGCGACATCAAGAGTCGAGCGGAATGCACTGAGCGGATAGATTCGCGCGCGCGCCTGCGAAACGAACGACACGGTTGCCCTTTGATCTGGCGCCCCGCTTCCCTCAATTTTCGATCCCTCCGAAATCGTCGACGTGACCACGTGTCCCAGAGTAAACCCGATTTCCATCGACAGTGGTTGCCGAGAGCGAGCCTGCACGCCGGACCTCCGATTAATTGAATCTGGATCGTTGAACTCATCCGCGATTACTCTGCGCTTACACGTGACACGAAGTATTTAGCCTAGATACCCCATAGAAAATTGTGCCGGAGTGATTGCGGGGATTCTTATAATGTTTTAGAGCTGTACGTCGCTGTTGATTTGCATGAAGAGTAGTTAGGGTGTATTTATCGATTTAACGCTTTGACTGCTATGGAAGCATATATGCGCCCATAGTCGACGCGGACAGATTTCGGTGGACGCATATATGCGTCCATAGCAGTCAAAAGGTTAAATGATTGATTATGTAACGCGCAACTAAATTCTAATGAGAACTCTTTATTTACGCCAAATTAAATAATGCAAGAAAATTATAATCTTGTATATTGATAATCGTGGTTGCAATAACTAAGAAGTCGAAACGATTGAAGACGTATATATCCGTCCACAGTCGACACGGACAGACATCGGTGCACGCATATCTGCGTCTCCAATCGTTTCGATTTCTTAGCTATTGCAGCCACAATTATCTACGAGAAATAATTTCCTTGCATTATTTAATTTGGCGCAAATAAAGAGTTATCATTAGAACTTAGTTGCGCCTTACATAATCAATCATTTAACCGTTTGACTGCTGCTATGGACGCATATATGCGTCCACCGAAATCTGTGCGTGTCGACTATGGGCGCATATATGCGTCTGCAATCGTTTCGATTCTTTAGCTATTGCAGCCACAATTATATACGAGAAATAATTTTCTTGCATTATTTAATTTGTTGTAAATAAAGAATTATCATTAGAACTTAGTTGCGCCTTACATAATGAATCATTTAACCCCATATTCGACACGGACAGATTTCGGTGGACGCATATGTGCGTCTCCAATCGTTTCGATTTCTTAGCTATTGCACCCACAATTATATACGAGAAATAATTTTCTTGCATTATTTAATTTGGCGTAAATAAAAGATGATTAGAACTTAGTTGCGCCTACATAATCAATCAATAGACTTCACACTAGCGAAAAATATTTTGGCCTCAGCGAGCGTTTCGGCCGGAAGTATCCAGCAGTCAAAGGTTTAATCTGTGATAACTAACTTTATTCGCCATTGTACGCAATTCATGCCACGACCAAAGCTTTGCATCGCGCTCAAAAATAATCCCCGGGTCGACGCATTTTTCATCACTTAGCGCGCGGGTTAAGGTAAATGCACGCATGAGCGGTGAAAGAGGAATCCGTGAGAACGCTTTATCGCCGATAATATGCACGTATTACTCTTTAACCTACAGAGCAGAGCCGTCGCTTTGCATTTTCAATCTCATCGAGTCGACGAGCCGGTACGATGACGCGCGCCAGGGTAAACACGGTTTTCATCGTCGGTTACCATCACTGCGGCGGGCGCCGCAGCACGTACGGTGGTTTCCGCGTGTTTCAAAGAGTCTATTACCATCGTTCTACCGGAGCTCCCGGCACATGTTATTCATGTCAAACCGTATGGTTCGCCCGCTCGCGTAATACCTTTTGTTTTCCGCACACATCGCCGGCATTACAGTCACTTTCGGTATCTCTAAACTCGTCTACCCAATAATAAACGCGGGACTGTAGTTCGTAAAATAGAGCGTGGTGAAACTCGCGTAGAGACAAATCGGCGATACTACGATAAAACTATGATCTGCCTTACATCGCGACGGCGTAGTTTAGACCGATATTCTTGCGAGACAAATTGTAGGAAACATTGTCTATGAGGGCGAGAGGGCGATTCTTATAAAACATGGAAAGCCGCGCGACGACTCGAGCTCGCCGCGTTATTTGGCGAGCCGAATAAAAATGTGTAGAGTAATCTGCGAAGGCGGCCAATGTTTGGTACGGACGCCATGTCTCGCCGGGCGAATTTAGACAATTTGCATTGCAGATCACGTTCCGCAAGAACGTGCCATCCCACCCTCTCCTGCCATCTCGTGAGAATAAAGGCGAAGAAGTATGGAAATGCTGCCGGTTATTCCAAATCGTTCCCTTTCACGAGGGTGTACCATGGGGAGGGAGAGTGCCGTCGTCATTCGGTAACACAATAACGTATTCGGAAGACATTCGTTCGTTCGCTCGAGTGATATTCGGATGCTTACCTGGCTGGCTTGAAGTAGTCGCATAGATAGTCAAACCTCGCGTCAGGCACTGGTACTCGACGTGCTTGAACAGAAGGAAATCGGGTCAGACTCCCAGTAATTTTGAGGGACGAGTTTAAAATGCTGTCGCGCGCTGGAAGGTTGCCAGGGGTTTAGGTCCAAAGTCATTTTCTGTTTTGGGAAACAAACTGTCGGTTAGTCGAGGTGAGCGTAGTACTTCTGAGGTCAATGTTCCCGATCGCTGTATCTTGGTTATTTAGTCGCTGAACACCGCTTCATAATTCTATGGAATCGCGTAAAACTCCGACGCTCACACGCTGTACCTCTGAAGCATGCGAGGCAGACATAACCTGGCATACATGCTAATCAGACGAACTCACTGTTCAGCATCGTCGGGATCGATCAGCGTCTGCGTCGGCGAAGTTCTGCGGAATTTAATAAAGTTTATCGTGCGCGACGAGACTTGCGATATCACCGAGACTCGTTCGTCGAATCTGCTGCTCGGGGTCGTTTGTTTGGGCACGGTCACGTGAGGATTAATCTTCCTCTTCATGCCGCGAGTGGCCACGTTAATGATATGAGCGCGTGCCTCCAGGCATGCGCTGACTTTCTCGTAAACGTCGACTTCCTCCAGAGCGCACGAGTCGTTATGAACTTTTAGAAAGACCCCGATGTAGATCGCAGCGGTGGCAGAAACTGATAATCCGGGTATCTTCGGGCGCTTTATACCGACGTACTTGACGGCCCGCACGACCAGTCTCGCCATAGTTTGTTCGAGAAAACCGAGATCCGGCAGTGTCCAGATGTCTATCGGCGGCAGGGTCCGACGGAAATTGATGTCGGCATTAGCGTACTTTTTGTAGCGGGATAGAAACTTCTTGCGGCATTCCTCGCTGCAAAACAGGTACACCTTGTCCTGGTAAATGGCACTCAAGTTTGGCTTGCCCGGAATTAGACTTCGATTCGGGAGATTGTCGACGTAATGGACGAGACAGAAGCCACCTGCTTTCAGACGTTTTGCCCAGCACGCGTGTTCGGGATCGACAATCTCTTCGAGTATTTCCGGACGGTCTGCGGGCAATGTCGCGTTGTTCACGGGTGGTAAATACTTGAGGGGATCTTCGATAAAGCTGTCAATGTGCCGAGGACATAGCCAGTAAAAAAACTCGCGAAATTGGAGAACGTTTCGGCGATCTGGTGGAGCGCCGGAAAAATTCATGGTGTCCTCGAGATAAAGACAAGTTGGGCAGTAAGATTCGTATATGCTTTGGCGTTGTCTAAACTCGTAGGGCGAGACGCACATACTTGTTAATTTGTGGACCTTGTCGTAATCGGCTTCGCGAAAATATCGCAAGATTTCTGTATATTTAGAACGTACTGCGTCATCAGCTCGGGTCCAAACGTACCACTTGCTCTTAGTTGCATCGATCTCTGTGATATTTTGAGAAAACTGCCTCAACCAATCTCGAAAATTGTCTTGGTCGTTATACCACTCTGCGTAGCGATGCGCGATAAAACTTGACGAGAAATTGGGAGGCCTTTTGAATGATTCTTCATCTTCATCGAATGACAGGCACTCCAAACAAAAGTCCAAGTTTGCTTTAAGGTCAATAACGATCATCGGTTGAATACCAAGGAAAGCTAACTCTTCGAATTCCGGACGACTCGTGGGAAAACCATCTAAGACGTATCCTTGAGATGCTGAACGTGAATTAATCGAATACATTTCTACAGCTCGACCTATGGATTCGTTTAATGCTGTGTGTCCAGAGCGAAGATGTGCTTCCGTTAGACGTGCTAACTCGGTCCAAGAAAACTTTTTCAACATATATCGCAATGCCTTTCCACGCGTAATTCGTTTAAGTCCATAAGTTTTGGCAAATCTCTCAGCGAGTGTCGTTTTGCCACATTTTGGCGGGCCGATGATGGAAATTTTCAGTGGAATTAATGGAACACAAGAATCTTGTTCTATGTATTTCAAAGGATTCTTCATAAAAGCTGTACAAGATTCTTCACCGCTCAGAAAGTATATATATTGCCGATGTATTACGGGACAGATTTCTTCTTTAGCTTCCATCAGGAAAAACATTAAAATCGGATTCTTGCGTTCATAAAGTTGCACCGGACAAAATCGACCAAAGGAACTCAAGAGATAATATCCTTGGTCTAGAAGCCTTTCAGCAGTTTCTAGATCCACACGATAACGTCTTTCGAATAACGACGTGTCCCTAAACACGTAAGGAACTAGTATTTTAAAGGCTTCTAATAAGACACTTCGTTCATTTTGTTCTCCGTCTATCTCTACCCAAGGAATAGATTCATTTTCCATTGCTGTTCGCACAGAAGCTAATTTTACAGCATCTGTTTCATACTTCGCCTCGAGCTCTTCTGTTATTCGTATTTTAGCCGTTTCAAAATCTTCCCAATCCGTGAACAATTCTGGTTCAGGATGTTTGAACCGCCAAGCTTCTTCGAGCTCAATTCTGTCAATGATCGCTTGTTCGGGATCTGGATCAAACATCTCCGAATATTCTATCTTTTGTAAACTATAAGTACTTTCCGCAGGTAGAATATGAATTTGTATTGACTGCTGGTCAAAGTCGAATTCTTCCCCAGATTCTCCACCCATACCGAGATTAGCTAATCTTTGTCTACGTCTCTCTGCTAACTTTTTCTTAACCCACTTTTCTCGCAGGGTTTCGTAAAGATCAACTGCGTCGTTATATCTGGCTTCTTCGAAACGTTTTTTCTCCTCCAGGGACTGTGTCCAAGCTTCGAAGAGGTCAGGCAGCTTCCTTTGAAGTATCGTATCGATACTGCATTGTATTTCAATTACAATTTCCGGCACAATGCACTTTTCTAACATGAGCTCAACGTCTTCTTCGCAACTAGGAAAACCCTCGAGTATCAATCCATGCTGACCGTACGGTGGTTCGAAAAAATTCAGTAAACAATCTCTACGCAGAGCGTTCGGAAGAATTCCACCGCTTTTGATATACTTATGAATGAACGTCCGGACCGTCGCTGCGTCGGTGTTATATTTTTCATCAGTCAAATCTTCAGGTAACTCTACAACGTCGTCGTAACTTTCCAGTACGATGAGACTGGGTTTTGAGCCAGGCGGTAGAAGCCTGCGTTCCTCCATGAATTCAACCAAACGTGCAAAATAATCTATGTGCGTCAAACCGTATTCTCTTGAAATGCCGTCGGCGAGTGCACTTTTTCCGCTTCCAGTGGAACCGACGATGCTAATTCGTAGCGGAGGAATGACGAGAGGCGGTTTACTGAAAGGAACAGCGTAACTTCGGGGATTTTCCAAAAATAGCTCGAGTGCGCTGGCACTAGACAACATGTAAATTTTGTCCTCATAAGTTACGCTGAACTCTTCTTTTCCTTTCCAGAGAACATTATGAACAGAGAGTGCGACTGGGCAGTAATAGCTTGTATCACCTAACCGCCGTACTTCCATTTTTTCCTCTTCGTCAATTTCTTGATTAAAGTCCTCAGCTTCTAAATATTGTTTAACAGAGAAGTTTTCTACGGCAGCCATGTCTTCAATCATTCTTTCCGTTTCCTTTTCCTCTTCAGTCATTAGATGTGCTTTAATGGCGTAACGTTTTTTAATATTCGCTTCAATATATTCTGGAATATCGTGAACCCTTCGGAGATTGCAGATTATTAGATTTTTACCGGAAGCCTTAATGATGTCTTTCATATTCCGCCAATGGAAAGTAAATTGTCTTAACTCCGCGATATATTGTTTAAGTTCGATCATTTCTTGTGACATGTAACCCCCCTCTCCTTCGTATTCGTCTTGAAAGTTGATGGTAGACATACTATAATTTTCAGTTGAGGGCCTGTCGCGTTTTCTCATGTGATGCCATTTTTCAATCAGATAATGAAACGGCTCGTCTTCCCATAGCACGATTATGTCTTCAAAGACAATATTTGATTCTAGGAACTTTTCCCATATGTCGAGGTCAAGGTACATTCCGTCAATGATGAAACCGTTGTCTCTATATATGCCGGTATCTATAGGTTCTTCTGGTGACATTTTAATTTTATCAATTATCATGTCAGCCTTTTCATCGGCTGTTAAATCGATTCTCTCGTATCGCATGTAATTTACGTAGTCCTCCAAAATAGCCACCACTTCAGGATCATGCTCAGTTAATTCTCTAACCGCTGGTTCCTCCGTTTTCAAATGTTCTGGCATATAATCATACAACACGTCAACATTTTGCTTCACTCGTCGTCGAAACTTGCGATCAGTGAAAAATTTTGCAAGATTGTGTTTCCCAAGCTTTAGTCGTATGTCTTTCAGTTTCTGTTGTTGCTCGTCAGTTTTTGGTTCACTCTTGACAGTGAAATATTCAGCGACAAAAATGCACGCTTCGTCAAACCAAGCTTGAATATTCGCTATCCTCGAAGCTTCTCTTCTCGCTCTTTCAGTTTCCAGAAATTTTCTTAAGTCTTTAATAACGTCATGAACCATATGCCGCATTGCTTCGGTGATTTTCGTATTAATTCTATCTTCTATAAGAGATTTTTCCGCTTCGTTAACGTCGATTACGTATCCGCCAAGCTTTTGTGCCAATATACTACTGATTTCGGATTTACCAGAGTATTTCGGTCCGAAAATAATGATTCGACATGCTGGTCGGGGATTCGGTGGCAACAAAAATGGTCGGGGATTTTCAATGAACAAGTCAGATGCTTCCTTTGAAGACAGGAAGAATAACTTGTTCATAAATCGAACAGCATACTTTGGTGTTCCTTGAATGGTTAATCCTTTTGCAAGTTCAACGGGACATAGAAAATTCCAGATAGACAGTGTCCAAGGAAATCTTGCCGATATTGACCCTTTATTTGCCAATTCTTGGAGAGCCTCTCGAATCTCAATATCGTCAAAGTCTCCTTCCAAAGTTTCAACAACTGCGTCCTCGCTTTGCATTTCGAGTTCAACAGGATCAATCATCAGCTTCGGAAGAAACAATCGCGGCACAGGTAGAATACGAAGTCGCACGCTAATGATTTCAAACATTCTGAACACTGACGTCCGACCATCAATTCGCAAAACGTTTTGTGGATTATGTGCCAAAACCCACTTTTCAATGACAGGCATTGCTAGTTTTTCATAAATTTTACACTGGGCGTCGACGTTACTTTTCATGTCGGCAATACGTAAGAGAAAATGCTGCTTCTGTTCTTCTTCAAGAATCGCATATTCGTCCATCATTTCTGGGTAGAATTCCGCCGAAAATTCGTCACTGTCTTTATTATTTTCGTGAGGCAAATTAGACTGCGTATTACCACTCACATTATGAATACCAGTGTCCACAATCCGGCCACTGTGTGCATCTAAACGCAACTGTTCGCGTCTTCTTACAACATCTTGATCAGGACACATAATATAAATTATTACTGTCGGCTTTATAGGCCATGCGGTAAAAATGTTATCAATCTGTCGGCCAATCTCATGTTTGTAATTTATGGCAACTTCACAGGTAGAACTCGGCGGCACACGATATTCGTCCGACAATGTACTTATCGAATCTTGGCAAACTGATTTTTCGCTTTTAACATCGTTTTCCAGTTCATTCTCATCGCAACATTTTGATGACATTTCCAGCGACACTCCTCGTTGATAGTCTTCTTTATCAGTGCATATTTCAGCAAATGGAGAAATATCATAATACTCGGGGTATGACGAATAATCGAGAGTTTCATTAGGTATGAATGGCAAACCCTCAACGACGTAACCTCTGTGCATAATGTCCCTCATGCGCACTCTGCTTTCAACTAAATTCCTTATTATTTCGGGTCCCACACAGTTTCCCCTTCTCAACACTTCGGCAATGTACCTCCCCTTGTCAGTCCGTCTATCGATTTCCTCTGTTATCAAAACTTCTGGTGAGATCAAAATGCAACCCCAAGCCTCAGCGATCATCGATGCGAGTTTTGCACTATTTAAACCGGGTTTGCCGAAGATAACGAAAGCTGTCGGTTTTGTTGCAATATATTTCCTGCGAGCTTCCTCTTCGTAATAAGGGTCGCGAATGGTAAAAGGTTCTTCAAGCGGTTTAAAATGCGGACCATCATAACTCGGGCATTTACCAACGTCTTCGAGTCGGGTGAATGGATTTGTGTCTTCGTTAAAAGCGTAATACATGTTGGCTTTTGGATAAGCGTTGGAATTGGGTGGGGGCCATGGTGGGAAATACTCTTGCCGCGGATGTCCTTTGATATACCTTAAGAAGCTTTTCTTGGTAATAATTGATACATCCGCGTAGAATTTCCCTTTAGTGACATGCTGACATTCTTGGTTTTGCAAACTTATCTTCTCATCACACATTATCAGTTTAGTGACACAATGAACACAAGCAACACATTTTTACGCGATTAGATATAGGTTATCACAAAGCTGGTTCAGATTCTTATAAATAGACAGCACTGAAATTAGTTACAAATCATGCAGTTTATGACATTTAGTTGTCAACGGTCCAGTAATAATTCTGATCGGGTGTAAAAGAAAAAGAAAATATTCGGCGATCAAAAGGAACAAATGCACATGCAAGATACTTATTTTCATTCGGATCGATGGTGCAGAAGGGGAAATTCTCAGCAGCTGCCTGACTCTTGGTGAGGACATTGAAGAAAGTCGATTTTCCCACGTTCGGTATACCGACAATACCAACTTTTAGATTAGTGCCCACACGTCCGATAAGTGGTTTGCGCTCGGGCTCCTCAACCTTCTTCGGCGCCATTCTGTAACCAGAACGCAAGCGACCATTAGGCAGACCGACCTAGAGGCACACCTTATAATGAAATGCAAATGCATATCCGCCATGCAACGTAGACGCAGCGTAAGTCTCGAAACGGATAATCTTCTACAAGATGAACGATCGATGAACCGTTAACGCACATCTCCGACGAGGCGAAAATACACCAGAGTCCCGAGCTGACAATGAGAGTACGCTGTAATTCGTTGTACGTAACCTAGATAGCCGTTCCCCAAAACGGACCCACCCTTTCAATGACAACGAGGCCTTCATGACCCAGGTCCGAAGGCGAAAAGAATCGGAACGTCCATGATTAGTGCGGTTGCATTGCGGCGCGCCGCAACTATTAGATAGACCGCTAATCACGGTCTCTTCGGGAGAGATCGAGTCTACAACATTGCATCACGAACGAATCGTCGAACGTGCCTTTATCATTACCGCAAATCGTCGGAATCGCTTCCACGGCGCAGCGCCTTTGAGACGCCCAAAGGGAACGGAGTCGTCCTTGCACACGTTCGCCAGATAGTGCAGAAGAGCGGAGAAGCGGAAAGAGTTGGAGAGTGAGAGGACCGCACCCCTCTCCTCCACCTGCCCGTAGAGCAAAACGCGGTGCACGCCTGAAAGAGCCCACGCACACGACTTGACGTGCCGGTTTGCACGGATGAAAATGAAAATGATCCGACGTGCTCCGGACCACGCCCTTGCGCCTCCACCCCGTGCGGAATCCTTAAGAGGGTCCACGACTTTCACCTATACGTGTAGTGCCCCCGGCAGCGTCTTCCAGGGCCGAGGGCCGGCTTCCTCGAGTTCCTCGAGTCCCGGCACTCGATTCGACTCGAGTTCCTCTCGAGTCAAGAGCACAGGGACCGCCGACTCTCTCGACCGCTCGCGGTGACTAATTATATTAATGCGGACGGCACATCGAGCGATTGCTGTATTTACCGCGTGATTGCCCCTCTTCGCCCTCCGGTCTACCCCGTTGTACCCCGTTGTCGAGCGCGCACGGTATCAAAGGACCAAAGAGGAGATGGAGACTGCGGGAGGATAAGGAACGAGAGGAGACAGCGGACGACGCCGATGGCCGGGGCCTTCGCGTAAACGTGTATATGTAAGAGTACGGCCGAACATACACCTCTGGCCAGAAGTTTGCGGCGCAACGCTTCTTGCCTAAACTTCCTTAACACATTGATTGCAGTGATGGTCACCGCTGAACGGTGCAAGAGATTTTACCGAAGATCCAAAATATTCGCAATGGGTAGCAATAATTATTTTATAAATGCAATTATTGTTAGAATAGTGATACAATCGGCCGGTCTAATACAGCAAAATGCGCACGGCAGTCAACGTGTTAACCGTTTGAGTCCCATGCAGCGCGATCGCGATGTTCAAGTTTCATGTCGAAAAGTCCCACTAGTATTATCGC
Organism: Cryptocheilus praepositus; assembly: GCA_033815515.1. Taxonomy (NCBI): domain Eukaryota; kingdom Metazoa; phylum Arthropoda; class Insecta; order Hymenoptera; family Pompilidae; genus Cryptocheilus; species Cryptocheilus praepositus. The sequence continues at coordinate 5,318,873 of JAWWQZ010000285.1, forward strand.
GATGCGCTATTGGCGATACGCGCATAATTGTACTGATTCTTCGCATAGTTACTGTTTTGGTGGGAACCATGTGAGCAAACATTTTGTCTCTAATTTCCGTTACTTTAAATTATACTGATTTTATAAACACAACCGCTGTTGCCCCGTTTGACATTTTCTGACATAAATTGAATTGGTATTTCTCAACAAGATTTTCTGAATAACCTCTAGGACTCAAACGGTTAAACATTGCCCTATTGATTTCGACAATTTCTTCGATCGCGCACCCTTCCGACGCTCGCATTTTCCATTCTTCGCTCCGCTTCTTTGCAGGCACCCTTTGCTGCAGCGCAAATTGACGATACGCGCACAATTTTACTGATAATTATTCTTCGCATAGTTACTGTTTTGGTGTGAATCGTATGAGCAGAACATTTTGTCTCCAATTTCCATTACTTTAAATTATACTTATTTCATAAACACAACCCTTGTTGCGACATTTGACGTTTCCCGACATAAATTGAAGCAATGCTTGGTATTTCTCGACAAAATTTTCTGAATAACCTCCGGGATCCAAAGAATTAACCTTTCGCAACGACCACTCCTATCCCTTAGTCAATACTTCGATCTTATGTTTCACCCCATTCGTCCATCTTTACCCTTCGCCAACGCTACTCGCCACACTACCCCGCGTTCGGCAATCCCAATCCGACTTTATGCAAAAGCAGTAATGCGCCCGAAACTTTTGACCGGTAGTGTAAGGACGTGCACAAGGCTGCCACGGGTGTGTACGTAGACCGGCGACGGGGCGCAGGACTTCGAGAGGGGACGCGGCAGGATGCGAGGGAGGAGGAATATGGCGGGCCAGGGGACCCAGGATTACTGGGCAGCAGAGCCGCGAATCACCGGCATCACGCCGGGAATCCGCGATCGCGCCTGAGGCCGCCAATCCGCCACCGTCTCCGCACGGTTCCTCTTCCTTCTTCTTCTTCTCCACCTCCTTGACCGCCTCACTCCTCCGCATCTCGAAGGCCCGCTCTCTCTCCACCTTCCGCCTTCATCCGGCGTCCCTCTCCTTTCTGTTCCTTTTCTCGGCCGCGCCGTCGTCGTCGAGCAGTTTAAACGCGAAACCGCCGCGGCGCTTCTCGTCGTTTTTCACCGCGGCGGTTCCCGGGGAAATTTGCAAATTACGATAATGGAGGACGGTACTCGGGGAGCAGAAGTGCGTCCCGCCCGCGATGCTACCCGAAGAGCCGCCTTGGCGCCGCGGCGTGACTGTCACTCCCCTTTTACGACGTCGTCTCGCCCTTCGGGATATCGCGTATGCACGATAATGGACGAGACCCATGAACGAGAGCAGATCCCGGCGTGGCGGCTGGAACCGAAGACCGACTCGCGCGGCTAATAGGGGAAACTTCGCTAATTTCATGATACGGAGATCAAATGTATCGAAATGACTAAGTACAGAGACCATCGGCAGGCTTATGAGATGTCTGGTCTGTGGTTATGGTTGTTCGTTGAAGTTATTTGTAACTGGGTAACTACGGGAACCTGGTGTTTATTTGAAAGTATGGCGACATTGTGCGTAAGCTGAATTAGTAAAGCTGTTCGTGATTGAGATCGGCTAAATATGAAAGGCTAGACGATGGTTTTTTGTTGATGGGGGTAGTGATGATGGAATGTATGGTAGGTTTTAGGTGGGAAAAAGGAACGGCTGTTAATTGTATTATTGGGGGATTTAAGTGTTCAGTTGAATCACATCTATATTTATAATAGAGGTTAATTTTATAAGAGATCTGCGTTGTACAAGCATATAGCTTTTCAAAACAAGTTAATGGTACATTGAACCATGACGGTATTTGCGACCGACGTCAGTTAAATATGAAAGTCTAGACGATGGTTTTTTCTTGATGGGGATGGTGATGACAGAAAGCGTGTCAGGTGTTTGTTTGAAAAAGGAACGGTCGTTAATAATATTATTGTGTGATTTAAGTGTTCAGCTGAATAGCATCTATATTTATAATACCGGTCAATTTTGTAAGAAATCTGCGTCGTACAAGCATATAGCATCCCAAACAAGTTGATGGTAGATTGAAATATGAGGATATTCATGACCGACATCAGCTAAATATGAAAGGCGAGACAATGATTTTTTATTGATAGGGATAGTAATGATGGAAAGTGTGTTAGGTGTTTGGTTGAAAAAAAGAACGGTTGCTAATTATATTATTGTGTGACTTAAGTATTCAACCAAATAACATCTATGTTTATAATAGCAATCAATGTTCTAAGAGATCTGCGTTGTAAAAACATATAGCTACCCAAACAAACTTGATGGTAAACCGAACTATATTGGATTTCAATATACCGGAACCTCTTACCCCTCTTGTAGTATTAGCAAATTGCAATATCGTTCGTTATTCAACCAATATCCTGTTCTACTCGATGCGCTTAATGTTAAGAATTTGATTCATACTTTGAACACTATCAATCGAAATGCGTGACTTGAAATTTATCTTTTCCTATACCATAAATTATATTGACAGTAAAATGCATCATATTTGACAAACACACAGAAGAACCGCACCGAGCCGTCTTATACGCCAACTATAAGGAAACTCATAAAAACTGGAAATTTATCTTTTCCCATAACAAAGATTACATTGACCGTACAATGCATCATATTTGACAAACACACAGAGGAACTGCACCGAACGGTCTTATAAACCAACCATAAGAAAACTCATAAAAACTGGAAATTTTTTGAAAAACTAGAAAACTGGAAATTTTTCCCATACCAAAAATTACATTGACAGTAGAATGCATCATATTTGACAAACACACAGAAGAACCGCACCGAGCCGTCTTATAAACCAACAGTAAGGAAACTTATAAAAACTGGAAATTTATCTTTTCCCATACCAAAAATTATATTGACAGTAAAATGCATCATATTTGACAAACACACAGAACAGTGCCGAGCCGTCATAAACCAACCATAAGGAAACTCATAAAAACTGGAAATGTTTGGAAAAACTAGAAAACTGGAAATCTTTTCCCATATCAAAAATTACATTGGCAGTAGAATCCATCATATTTGACAAACACACAGAAGAACCGCACCGAGCCGTCTTATAAACCAACAATAAGAAAACTCATAAAAACTGGAAATTTATCTTTTCCCATACCAAAAATTACATTGACAATAGAATGCATCATATTTGACAAAAACCCAGAAGAACCACACCGAGCCGTTGTATAAACCAATAATAAGGAAACTCATAAAAACTGGAAATTTTTGGAAAACCTGGAAAACTGGAAATCTTTTCCCATACCAAAAATTACATTGACTGTAGAATGCATCATATTTGACAAACACAGAAGAACTGCACCAAGCCGTCTTATAAGCCGACAGCAAAGAAACTCATAAAAACTGGAAATTTCCCTTTTCCCATACGAAAAATTACATTGACAGTAGAATGCATCATATTTGACAAAAACCCAGAAGAACCACACCGAGCCGTTGTATAAACCAATAATAAGGAAACTCATAAAAACTGGAAATTTTTGGAAAACCTGGAAAACTGGAAATCTTTTCCCATACCAAAAATTACATTGACAGTAGAATGCATCATATTTGACAAACACACAAAAGAACCGCACCGAGCCGTCTTATAAACCAACAGTAAGGAAACTCATAAAAACTGGAAATTAATTTTTTCCCATACCAAAAATTACATTAACAGTAGAATGCATCATATTTGACAAACAAACAAAAGAACTGCGCCGAACCGTTTTATAAACCAACCATAAGAAAACTCGTAAAAACTGGAAATTTTTTGAAAAACTAGAAAACTGGAAATTTTTCCCATACCAAAAATTACATTGACAGTAGAATGCATCATATTGGACAAACACAGAAGAACTGCACCAAGCCGTCTTATAAGCCGACAGTAAAGAAACTCATAAAAACTGGAAATTTCCCTTTTCCCATACGAAAAATTACATTGACAGTAGAATGCATCATATTTGACAAACACACAGAAGAACTACACCGAGCCGTCTTATAAGCCAACAATAAGGAAATTCATAAAAAGTGGAAATTTATCTTTTGCCACCCCAAAAATTACATTGACAGTACAATGTATCATTTAACAAACATACAGAGGAACTGCACCCAACCGTCTTATAAGCCAACCATAAGGAAACTCATAAAAACTGGAAATTTTTGGAAAAACTGGAAAACTGGAAATCTTTTCCCATACCAAAAATTACATTTACAGTACAATGCATCATATTTGATAAACACACAGAAGAACCGCACCGAGCCGTCTTATAAACCACCAATAAGAAAACTCATAAAAACTGGAAATTTATCTTTTCCCATACCAAAAATTACATTGACAATAGAATGCATCATATTTGACAAACACACAGAGAAACTGCACCGAGCCGTCTTATAAATCAAAAACCAACAATAAGGAAACTCATCAACGCTGCGGCACTGATGCGAGTTCGTCCGCCGTATTGATTTGAAAGGACCGCGCCTTGATAAGAAGCAACTATGCAAAGCCTCGACTGCAGAGCATGCCGCGTTGTGCTGCCTCCTGCCGCCGAATCCGAGAGACGAGCGTCCGCACTGCACTAGGAAACTTAACCTTACTTCGCCCGAGGAAGAATTCGGTATCCTGAGAGCGCAGCTTCCTGAGACCTAATTTTTCCGAATCACAACGAAATCACAGCGCACCTTACAACAGCCCCGAGTGTACAACATCCAACAACACACGCGGCAAATATGCCAACTGGAACCGCACTGATGTACCGAGTACGGATTTTCCTGACGTTCTATGAAACCGTGAATGCCGCGAGAAATTCGGGCGACTTTGTCTTACGGCGGACTTAACGGAGAACAGTGTAGAACGTGGAAATACCTTGTAGACTCGTATTTGATGCCGGGCGTAAATATCACTGCACAACGTGTCCCACGCAGACAGAGGAATACGGTACGTCGGAATGACGTCACAAGTTCGACCGGCCTTTCGCCTCAAACAGGCAGCCACTTTACCAACAGACATCACTGCTCGCGGAATAGGGACGAGCTTGGGTCGAGAAGCAAACGTGGAAGACGTGTGCATGCAGTTTCGACCGTAGAATATTCCGGCTCTTGGGCACAACCGGTTGAAAAGGTTAAGTTTTGACACATTTCGGTAAAGATAGCCCATTGGTTACACGCTGTACTCTTAACAGGTTTGGAGGGCTGGTAATTTGTCGGAGATGAAAAAGTTATTTTGAAAATTATGTATCACGGAAAGATCCATGGGGAAGTACATCGAAGAAGGTTTAGAAGATAGTAATTTTATAGTCCAGCATCGGCTGTTTGCCCGGTTGATCCATGGTAATATCAACATAACCTCTTAGTACTTGTTATTTTTGGCAAAAACACGCAGCAAAGATAAGCCTGTTGCGGAGATAATGAATCAGTACTGCAAAATTTAGGTTATCTCAAATGTTTTCTAACAGATACATACTTCGAGTCGCAGCAATGAACATTAAATGCAACCTAGCGATGTCCTCGTATCCAGATTAACATAAAATTCCACCGTCCACACTAACCAAACATCCTGGCGCAGTACCGCATCATTCCATTTCACGTCAAGAAAAAATTCGGTACGTTGAACTACGCAAGGCATATATACATATACATAATTTATTTATAACGTTTGATACCCGTTACAAACCATACACGTGAATACCTTGGGCCGACGTCAAATTTATCTTAAGTCAGTCTTCTTAACGAAGGAAGACAAAATTCTACCACCTATTTTCGGTTAACCTAACATCCTCATGCGCCATCACAAATCGTAAATACAAATACCTTTGGCAGACATTAAATTTACCTTAACTTAGCTTCTGCAATGACGCAAGATAAAATTCTACCACCTACTTTTGGCTAACCTAACATCCCCATGTGTCATAAGTCGTATATGCAAATACCTTTGGCAAACATTAAATTTACCTTCACATAGCTTTTGTAATGACGCAAGATAAAATTCTATCACCTATTTTCGGCTAACCTGACAACCCCATGTGTCCGTTACAAATCATACATGCAAATACCTTTGGCAGACATTTAATTTACCTTAATTTTGCTTTTGTAACGACGCAAGATAAAATTCTACCACCTAATTTTGACTGAAGTAACATCCCCATCTACCCGTTACAAATCGTACATGCAAATATCTTTGACAAACATTATTTTACCTTAACTCAACCTTCGTAACGAACATAAAATTCTACCACCTATTTTTTGCTAACGTAACATCCTCATGTGGTATACGTAATTCATTTTTGGTCAAGAAAAAGTGAATATTGTTTCCTATATTTAATTCTAACATTCGCTAGCCGTAAAAAATTGTACATGCAAATACCTTTGGCAGGCAATCAATGTATCTTAATTCAGCTTTCATAACGAAGCAAGACAAAATTCTACCACCTAATTTCGGCTAACGAATCTCCATCTCCCCGTCACAAGCATAAAATCTCCATCTACCCGTCACAAATTGTACATGCAAATATCTTTGGCAAACATTACATTTACTTTAACTCAGCTTTCGTAACGATGCCAGATAAAACTCTACCACCTATTTTTGGCTAACGTAAGATCCCCATCTACCCGTTCCAAATCATACATGCAAGTACCTTTGACAAACATTATTTTCTCTTAAATCAGCCTTTGTAACGAAGCGAGACAAAATTCTACCACCTATTTTTTGCTAACGTAACATCCTCGTGTGGTATACGTCATTAACTTTTGATCAAGAAAGAGTGAATATTGTTTCCTACATTTATTTCTAACAATCGCTACCCGTCAGAAATCGTACATGCAAATACCTTTGGCAAACATTACATTTACTTTAACTCAGCTTTCGTAACGACGCAAGATAAAATTCTACCACCTATTTTTGGCTAACGTAAGATCTCCATCTAGCCGTTACAAATCGTACATGCAAATACCTTTGACAAACATTAAATTTACCTTAACTCACCCTTTGTGACAAAGCAACATAAAATTCTACCACCTATTTTTAGCTAGCATAACATCCTCATATGGTATAGGATTCATTTTTGGTCAAGAAAAAGTAAATATTGTTTCATACATTTATTACTAACAATCGCTACCCGTCAAAAATTGTACATGCAAATACCTTTGGCAGGCAATCAATGTATCTTAACTCAGCCTTCATAACGAAGCAAGACAAAATTCTACCACCTAATTTTGGCTAACGTAACATCTCCATCTACCCGTCACAAGTCGTACATACAAATATCTTTCGCTGACATTAAATTTGTCTTAACTCAACCTTTGTAACGAAGCAACGTAAAATTCTACCACCTAATTTTGGCTAACGTAAGATCCCCATCTACCCCTTAAAAATCGTACATGCAAGTACCTTTGACAAACATTATTTTGTCTTAAATCAGCCTTTGTAACGAAGCGAGACAAAATTCTACCACCTATTTTTTTCTATCGTAACATCCTTATGTGGCATACGTTATTAATTTTTGATCAAGAAAAAGTGAATATTGTTTCATACATTTATTTCTAACATTCGCTAGCCGTCACAAATTGTACATGCAAATATCTTTGGCAGGCAATCAATGTATCTTAACTCAGCCTTCATAACGAAGCAAGACAAAATTCTGTCGCCTAATTTCGGCTAACGTAACAGTTCAATCTACCCGTCACAAATCGTACATGCAAATACCTTTGCCAAACATTACACTTACTTTAACTCAGCTTTCGTAACGACGCAAGATAAAATTCTACCACCTATTTTTGGCTAACGTAAGATCTCCATCTACCCGTTACAAATCGTACATGCAAGTACCTTTGGCAGACATTACATTTACCTTAACTCAGCCTTTGTAACAAAGCAACATCAAATTCTACCACCTATTTTTGCCTAGCATAACATTCTCATGTGGTATAGGATTCATTTTTGGTCAAGAAAAAGTAAATATTGTTCCCTACATTTATTTCTAACATTCGCTAGCCATCACAAATTGTACATGCAAATACCTTTAGCAGGCAATCAATTTATCTTAACTCAGCCTTTATAACGAACTACTCCAACGTATCCTGATAACGAACGACAACGCAAAGGATGGAAAAAGGACACGACTGAGGCTTCTCGCGATCATGTCGCGAGCGCATCTCTCTCCTCGGGTTTTGTGCCTTGGCCGTGGCAGGATGACAAGAGTTTATGCTCATGAAGTGTCGCTGTCACGGCGCGCGGCTACAAGTTATGCGTGCCGTTGGTCGTGGGGGTGGTCGGTTTGGGTTGCCTGTCATTACAAGCTACAAACGACATGATACCGTGATGCAATGTATGAATACGTTGTGGAGGTATTGGCCGCCGAAATGTCGTGCCGCGTCACTCTCTTGTCGATATAATGCTGCCGAGATTTATGACCTTCCCATCAATACTACCTGTGCCTCACGAGATACTGACGAACTTCAAACAGCAGAAACAATTCGCGTATGTGCAGAATAGGCGGGTTGTGTATCTTGTCATGTAATATATAGGGTGATGTGTAACACATGGTTTAGTTGAAAAAGGGTAGGTTTGTCAGAAACAGATAAAAGCAATGGCGGAATAACACGTTTTGGTATGTTATGTTGTTTTCGAGATGGTCGAATTTAAGAATGGGTTAAGTGTATAAACATATATATTAGCATACAACAAGGCCGTGCAATAAACATATATACAATACATACAATATACATGATGTACGATAATGTGACGAACAACATACAACATACAAGCATACAATAAACATAAATATTAGCATGCAACAAGCCCGTTTACGAGTATTTTAGTTCAGTTCACGCGCAATCCACTCATTTCTAATGTTACTTTCCTGGAAGAGAAAATGCCATACATTAACTCTTTGAATCCCATGCAGTGCGATCACGCTCTTCAGATTCCATGTCGAAAAGTCTCACTACTTTTACCGCGATGCGCTATTTGCAATACGTATTCAATTTTACTGATAAAAATTCTCCGCATAGTTACTGTTTCTGATGTCAATCATACGAGCAATACATTTTACCTCTAATTGCCATTACTTCAAATTATACTTATTGAACAAACGCCAGCGTTGTTGTACCGTTTGACGTTTTTCGACATAAATTGAAGCAAGCGCTATCGCGCCGCTTGGTATTTCTCGACAAGATTTTCTGAACTACCTCTGGGACTCAAACGGTTAAGTCCGTATCTGGCAGTTTTATCTTTTCTTGCCACGAAGCATTAATCCGACTTTACAACGATTTACGGATCATCCTGTACGTGCAGAGACACGTACAGCGAACATCGATACATCGTGCAATCGCAAGCGCGATTTGGAGAATTCACTTTAGGCTTCGAAACACTCGGGTAACTTCTCGCGTGCTTTACGGCATTCCAATTAAAGAGACGTAAAGCACGTTATATCCATTAGCACAGGGGCGCGGACGTAGTTGCGCTGAATTAACATCAACCCGTGTCTTAAACCAGACCCGTCGCTGAACTAAAAGAAAATTCGACGATGTCGGCGGTCGAGCATTTGTGCACTTGCGATTACTTTTATTATCCTTCCCGTACGATTCGCGCGATCTGTCGCCCTCACGGACAAGTAGCCTCGTTTGCACGGAATTTGCAACCGGTTTGCGTACGGGCTGGTTTGTCGCAGTACTACGAATAGCTCCGCAAAATGAGACTTTCTGCCTTTAATCCCTTGCGCAGAAAAAGCGGTCATCAAAGAGTGCTGATTGCGATGCGTTCGCAGAAACCATAAACACGCACGCCGCTTCTCGACGAATTCAGAACCCCTTCAGAACCGAAGAATACCACTCTGATGGAAATAAGTGATTAAAATCAAGCCGTAAACGCACGCGTGTCGACCATACGCTATAGTCAATTTTGTTTAAATATATGACCCTCGCGAGTCAACATGCTCCAGAGGTTGTCGTGAAAATCAACATTGGCATGATGATTTGAGATACCGCATACGTGATTTTGGAAAAAATAGTAAATAAGAACAGGGTTCCGCTCGGAATTTCGTGCGTTTATCAAAGTCTAATACGATGGTGTAACATCCCCATGTGTCCGTCACAAATGAGCCGTTTATTTTGAAAGTGGCCTAATTCAATTTATCTTCAAATCGAGATAAATAACATTTACTGATAAATAACATGAATTTGTACATGTAATCATGGTAACCGGAAAATATTGAAAAACGGAGTTAGGCCACTTTCGAAATAAACGACTCAAATCGTACATGTAAATACCTTTGGCAGACATTAAATTTACCTTAAATCAGCCTTCTTAACAAAGCAACATAAAATGCTACCACCTATTTTTTGCTAGCGTAACATCCTTATGTAGTATACGTCATTAATATTTGATCAAGAAAAAGTGAATATTGTTTCCTACATTTATTTCTAACATTTGCTATCCGTCACAAATTGTACATGCAAATACCTTTGGCAGACATTAAATTTACCTTAAATCAGTCTTTGTAACGAAATAACATAAAATTCTACTACCAATTTGTGGGTAACCTAAGATCCCCACGTGTCACAAATGGTATATGCAAATACCTTTGGCAGACATTAAATTTACCTTAACTTAGCTTTTGTAATGACGCAAGATAAAATTCTACCACCTATTTTCGACTAACCTAACATCCCCATGTGTCCGTTACAAATCGTACATGCAAATACCTTTGGCAGACATTAAATTTACCTTAAATCAGCCTGCTTAACAAAGCAACATCAAATTCTACCACCTAATTTTGGCTGAAGTAACATACCCATCTACCAGTCACAAATCGTACATGCAAATACCTCTGACAAACATTATTTCACCTTAAATCAGCCTTCGTAACGAAGCGAGACAAAATGCTACCACCTATTTTTTGCTAACGTAACATCCTTATATAGTATACGTTATTAATTTTTGATCAAGAAAAAGTGAATATTGTTTCCTACATTTATTTCTAATATTCGCTACCCGTCACAAATTGTACATGCAAATACCCTTGGCAGGCAATCAATTATCCTAACTCAGCCTTCATAACGAAGCTAGACAAAATTCTGCCACCTAATTTTGGCTAACGTAACATCCCCATCTACCAGTCACAAATTGTATGTACATGCAAATATCTTTGGCAAACATTACATTTACTTTAACTCAGCTTTTGTAACGACGCAAGATAAAATTCTACCACCTATTTTTGGCTAACGTGAGATCCTAATCTACCCGTTAAAAATCGTACATGCAAGTACCTTTAAATTATACCTATTAAATTTACCTTAACTCAGCCTTTACAACACAGCAACATAAAATTGTACCACATATTTTTGGCTATAATCAATTTTGTTTAAATATATGACCCCCGCGAGTCAACATGCTCGAAAGATTGTCGTGAAAATCAACATTGGCATGATGATTTGACATATCGGGGACGTTATTTCGGAAAAAATAGTTAGTAAATAAAAACAGGGTTCTGCTCGGAGTTTCGTGCGTTTAGCAAAGTCTAACACGATGGTGTAACATCCCCATGTTACAAATCGTACATGTAAATACTTTTGGCAGACATTAAATTTAGCTGAACTTAGCCTTCGTAACGAAGCAACGTAAAATTCTACCACCAATTTTTGGCTAAAGTAACATACCCATCTATCCGTCACAAATTGTACATGCAAATACCTTTGGCAAACATTACATATACTTTAGCTCAGCTTTCGTAATGACGCAAGACAAAATTCTACCACCCATTTTTGGCTAACGTAAGATCCTCATCTATCCGTTAAAAATCGTACATGCAAGTACCTTTGGCAGACATTAAATTTACCTTAACTCAGCCTTTGTAATACAGCAACATAAAATTGTACCACATATTTTCGGCTATAGTCAATTTTGTTTAAATATATAACCCTCGCGTGTCAATATGCTCCACAGACTCTCGTGAAACCCAACATTGGCATGACGATTTGAGATATCGCGTACGTGATTTCGGAAAAAATAGTTAGTAAACAAAGCCAGGGTTCCGCTCGGAATTTCGTGCGTTTATCAAAGTCTAAGACGATGGTGGAACATCCCCATGTACATGCAAATTGTCACAAATTGTACATGCAAGTACCTTTGGCAGACATTAAATTTACCATAACTCAGCCTTTGTAACACAGCAACATAAAATTGTTCCACATATTTTTGGCTATAGTCAATTTTGTTTAAATGACCCTCGCAAGTCAACATGCTCCAGAGATTGTCGTGAAAATCAACATTGGCATGATGATTTGAGATATCGCGTATGTGATTTCGGAAAAAATAGTTAGTAAACAAAAACAGGGTTTCGCTCGGAATTTCGTACGTTTATCAAAGTCTAATACAATAGTGAAACATCTCCATGTGTCCGTCACAAATCGTACATGTAAATACCTTTGCCAGACATTAAATTTACCTTAACTCAGCCTTTGTAACACAGCAACATAAAATTGTACCACATATTTTTGGCTATAGTCAATTTTGTTTAAATATATAACCCTCGCGTGTCAACATGCTCCACAGACTGTCGTGAAAACCAACATTGGCATGACGATTTGAGATATTGCGTACGTGATTTCGGAAAAAATAGTTAGTAAACAAAACCAGGATTTCGCTCGGAATTTCGTGCGTTTATCAAAGTCTAATACAATAGTGAAACATCTCCATGTGTCCGTCACAAATCGTACATGTAAATTCCTTTGCCAGACATTAAATTTACCTTAACTCAGCCTTTGTAACACAGCAACATAAAATTGTACCACATATTTTCGGCTATAGTAAATTTTGTTTAAATATATAACCCTCGCGTGTCAACATGCTCCACAGACTGTCGTGAAACCCAACATTGGCATGACGATTTGAGATATCGCGTACGTGTTTTCGGAAAAAATAGTTAGTAAACAAAACCAGGGTTCCGCTCGGAATTTCGTGCGTTTATCAAAGTCTAATACAATAGTGAAACATCTCCATGTGTCCGTCACAAATCGTACATGTAAATACCTTTGCCAGACATTAAATTTACCTTAACTCAGCCTTTGTAACACAGCAACATAAAATTGTACCACATATTTTCGGCTATAGTCAATTTTGTTTAAATATATGACCCTCGCGTGTCAATATGCTGCACAGACTCTCGTGAAACCCAACATTGGCATGACGATTTGAGATATCGCGTACGTGATTTCGGAAAAAATAGTTAGTAAACAAAACCAGGGTTCCGCTCGGAATTTCGTGCGTTTATCAAAGTCTAATACAATAGTGAAACATCTCCATGTGTCCGTCAGAAATCGTACATGTAAATACCTTTGCCAGACATTAAATTTACCTTCACTCAGCCTTTGTAACACAGCAACATAAAATTGTACCACATATTTTCGGCTATAGTCAATTTTGTTTAAATATATAACCCTCGCGTGTCAACATGCTCCACAGACTCTCGTGAAACCCAACATTGGCATGACGATTTGAGATATCGCGTACGTGATTTCGGAAAAAATAGTTAGTAAACAAAACCAGGGTTCCGCTCGGAATTTCGTGCGTTTATCAAAGTCTAATACGATGGTGTACCTTGTGTCATGGTCGTCGCGTGTTGCGCATACGGGCCTCCGCGTGTGTGGGAACGTGAGTCGTGGATCCCCGTAGGGCTGTAATTCGAGGGATAATATTAAGATTGCCGCGAAATGAAATAAAGGGATAGAGGAACGCGCTCGTGTCTGCCCCAGTGGCGCCGTGAGATCGGAAAAGAAAGGCAACCGTGACTGCACGTTTATATGAAAACCCGAGAGCCGACGTGTCGCACAATCGATTGAAGCTAGATATTTCACTTTACGTTTTACACTTTTGTCGGTGAAAAAAAGTCAAGTCAAGAGAAAAAGTAGACAGTTCTAATACGTGGCGCAGAGAAGTATTTTCAGATTTTCTGTCTGATTCGCTAAAATGTCTGAGGAGTACGGTCGCGTTTGTAATATGATTGATGGTGGCATTCGTCGGACGCGGAACTTTATAAATTATTATGGATTAATAATTCCGTAGTATTATCCTTATCACTGGTATTGCGTCGATGAAGTTGTTTGTGCGGTAGCATTTGAGGTGTAACGTAAATTGGTAGGTATCACATACGGTTCCAAGTGTTTTTATAGCCGTGCGAGTTTCAAAGTTGCGACGGATAGAGTAAACATTGTATGTCTTAGACGACAGTACGATGTTGACGGTCGTGAATGAAAGGCTTGTCGGAGATACACATTTTCATGCATACGTTAACAGTCAATACAGTGGTCGGTATAACACAAGTTATTTTCTGCTTTGTCAGGTGACTGACTGGAGAATCGATTACTGCAGCAGAAAATAGAGAGTGGACGCCGGCATGAACCAGTTAACTTTTTCACCACACCTGTAGATACGCTGAACGATCGGCAGAAAAGGTAAGTAAATAATGGTCCAACTTTTGCCAAGAGTGCCGGTTATTTAACTGCGGTGTACGTTCGATGCCAGCGATATTCGGTAATTTGGAATTTAATTTATTCACGGCGAAAAAACGCGAAGTTCTTGTAACTTAACTCATATCCGACGTCTTGTCGTCTCATATCTTATGCTAAGTTGAAAACCAACCTGCACACGCTATGTTAATTACACAGGGCAGCAATCGGTCGGGGTAAAAATGATAGCCGCCGTCAAATTAAATATTGCATTCTATACTTGCGGTGCATCGCTTTCGTTCGAAGTCGACATGACCGAATATACGATGTAATTAACCAAATTAGCAACAATGCCGTCTATAAGTAAACGTTGCCTTCTCTGCATGACTGAATACAGGTTACGACATTTTACATGGTGTACCAAATACGTTGAACGAATACGAATATGCAAAAATATCAAGTAGTAAAAAATTTTCTAGTAGTTTTCGATAGAGGGTAATATATTGTAAACTCATAGTGTAATACTTTGAAAACCTTCACTGCCTGGAAATTTCCAAAATCCACCGGTCAATTTATGCGTCCACACTTTAGAAACGCTATGTTACAATACAACAAGCCTTTAGTAAACCCAAATTTATATTTTCAAACGCTTCACATATTGGGAGGGGTTGTACACTACGCAGGTTTCACTTTTAACAAAGACTTCAGAATTATTTTCAACGACCAAACTTTTCTGGACTGAAAAGACTGGAAATTGTAATTGCCCGATTTCGCTCGCAGAAGAATGATAATTGTTCTTCCGCGAGCGTTGAGCATAATTGTGACTCCGTCGAAGAATCACGTCGTATAATATTTCATTCACGTCCGCTTACGAATCAGTCGGTTTTGCGCGAGGAAACCGAAAAGCAAGCGGCCTTCTAATGTAGCGCGGGACGTCGGCGCGGCGTGTGATTATTTCAATTATTTTATTACGCACCATATCAATCTCGGCTCGTATAATGCATATAATCAGCCGGCTATTATTGTGCGCGAGTGAGTGCGAGCGGGCGGATGGAGGGTCCAGGCTGTCTTCGTCGAGCCCTTCTTCGCGCACTCAACTCGATCATTTTAGCGATATTGTAATTTGAAGACCGCAAACCCGAGTGACGTCATCGGTTCACTGCAGGATCTTCCTAGGACGGAATTCGATCTCCGCCGATCCGTTCATCCCCTCGAGCCCGTGTTGTCTGTCTATGGTGAAGATGTTCATTTCAGTAAAAAGAATATTAGTGACCGAACGAATTATTCGAATTTTTTTGAACTAGGACTCATTTTTTGGACTATTACTAACTCCGCCGAAGCGTTGATTGTATAACAAGATTTACTAATCTCAAAAGTATTGTTAGACCACCGCATGTCGTTGGGTTGAAGTTGAAATATCTCTAAACACCCAAGTTTATTCGTCATGAAAGTTTAAATGAGGTCCGCGTCGAAGTTTAATTAATTGAAATAAAGAAAAATTCGGCCCGTGTCGTTTGTCTATGGTGAAGATATTAATTTCAGTAATAAGAATATTAGTGACCGAACGAATTATTCGAATCTTTTTGGTCCAGGATTCATTTTTTGGACCATTTGCCGAATGGAAAGTTTGAGTCGGTTAGATAACTCCGGCGAAGCGATGATTGCATAACAGGATTTATTAATCTGGAAACTAGTGTTAGACCACCGCATGTCGTTGGGTTGAAACTGAAATATCTTTAAACATGCAAGTTTGTTCGTCATGATGAAAGTTTAAATGAGGTCCGCGTCGAAGTTTAATTAGTTGAAATAAAGAAAAATTTAGGTTCGAAAAATGTGAGGTTCGTTGAACTTGTTCAATTACGGATTTTGGTGCGGATGTAAATTTTTGGCGCCTTTTAACGTGCCTTCAACTTGATCATTTTATCGATATTGTAATTCGATCTCCGTCAATTCTTTCATCGTCTTCTTGTCCATGTTGTCTGTTTATGTCTATGACTCAAATTTCGATGGAAAGTATATTAGTGACCGTACCAATTATACGAATTCCGTCAGATTAAATATTCGTTAAAATTAAAGATTGGATTACTCGTCTTACGCCAGGGATGCGTTGATCGTTATAAGATTTATTCATCTGAAGACTAATGTTATATCACCATACTATGAAATCGAAAAAAATAAAGGCAGCATCAGGCAGAAAGATGTCCCGCTGTTTTCTGATCCTATCATCGCTCTTCGTTGCGGATCTCCACACTCGACCGCTCTGCAACATTTGTTCTGAAGTGGCTTCGTACGAATTTCATAGGCATACACTGTCAGGCAAACACCTCGTTTATTCGCCTTAGACTAGAAGAGGATACACAGGGAACGTAACAAACGATCCTTGTCCTTCGATCCTATCCGATGCTGTATTATTATTCGATTTTATCACACCGGAAAGTTTCTAGACGACCTGTGTTTTTGAAAGTTATGTCATGCGTCCCCTGAATGTCCTCACCTGGTTTGATACAGAATAAATATAAAAATAAATGGAGCGTTTGCCTGGCTGTGTGTCCATGAGATTCATGTCAAAACATTTGAGGACAAATGAAATACAAACAAATCAGGACAAAACATGCGTAGTAAGGGATCTTTAACACTTTGACTGCCGTGATGGTGACCGGTGACCGACGCAAGAGATTTTATTGAAGATCCAAAATAGTCGCAATGGGTAGCAATTATTATTTTATAAATGCAGTTGTTGTTAGAATAGTGATACGATTCTTTGGTCTCCAATACCTGCACATTATTTACATTTTGCATCATTCAGTCAAACGCTGTAGTATTTTATAGCATGGCCGTTTTAATATAGTAAAATACGCTTGGCAGTCAACGTGTTAAGACAGAATGGATCGGCGGCACAGTGAGTTTGACACCAGTTTGATAGATCCCGCCCCATACTGCCTTTATTTTACGATTCGGCAGTATATTGTTAGGTTGAAGCTGAAAAATGTTATAACCACGCAAATCCACTCGTTTTAATTCAATTTTAAATATAGCCCCCAGAGGAAGTTCGATTAAACGAATTAAAGAAATCTTTCGCGTACCATAGAAGAAAATATCTCAAAAGTACGATTATATTACGACACGGTGGTAGGTTTAATCTTATTCACGTAAATCGCTTTGTCACAGTGCATTTTTAAACATAGCTTGGACAGGTGTGTAGTTGATAGAGTCAAAGAGAAGGTCGAGGGGTGCTTAGTTTCGACGTAATTCTTTTCCGTTAAAGGCCGATAAAAAGGGATGTTGCTAAATGGTTGAAACTAATTAAGTTACTTCATAGTTACGGAACTTATATTAAAAACTATTGGTATTCTACGTCCCGCTATGCTATTTTGCCGTGTAAGTAACAAGATTTCCAACACGCATTAACACTTTGACTGCCACGGTGGTCACCGGTGACCGGTGCAAAAGATTTTACTAAAAATGTAAAAAATTCGCAATGCACTTTATTTGCAATATTGTAAAAGCAATTGATATTAGAACGGTGCTTCAGTACTTTGGCTTCTAACTACTCTGCGTTACCTTCATTTTGCACGATTTAATTATACTCTGCAGTATTTCATCGCATCGCGGTTCTAACATATCAAAATACGCTTGGCAGTCAACGTGTTAAAAATATGTAGTGAATCACATGTCCAAATGCTTCCTACAGTTACACATGAATTTGAGATAAAATCGTGTCTTAATATTAACCATAAATCGGGCGACATTATATTGACTGATTCATATTACATTGCAATTTTGTTTTGACCAAGATAGGAACATCCTGTCCATCGGTACTGAGTGAACGTAAGAAATGTACACGCAATTATGCCCGCTACGTATTTCTCCCCGTGCAAAAAGCAACCCACCACTTGTCGTAATGGCCAAGCTCCGGAGCGCAGCTTTCGAAAGAAAGGACATTAAGTCCTTGTTCAAATATTACACACCTCCCGGGCCTCCCCATTTCACTTTGCCAGCCGATTGTAAACTGTAGCATCGTTCGTACTTGCGGAATACAATAAATCCTTTTATTGCTAGAAGAAAACGGCGGATGGCTCGTAACTGCCTCTTTATATAACAGGGTACGGCCGGTAAGCATTGAGTTCGCTCCGCACGATAATAAACATATAAA
Organism: Cryptocheilus praepositus; assembly: GCA_033815515.1. NCBI lineage: Eukaryota > Metazoa > Arthropoda > Insecta > Hymenoptera > Pompilidae > Cryptocheilus > Cryptocheilus praepositus. Next base: position 5,337,511 of record JAWWQZ010000285.1, read on the forward strand.
CGATTATTTAATGAGAAATCCATTGCGCTGACCGATTGACGACGTTTCGCAAAAAGCGGTAAACTGCAGGATGCCTTTGTGCGCAAAGCGGAAGGCGAGTCCTTCGCGGCCGTGCACCAGAAAGCTTGAAAATACGTTTACGAGCGACGCCATGATGGTGTATTTCGGTCGGCACAGCAATTGTTTTTTAACGATGTCCGAGTACCTTTTTGTACGCGATTTGGCTCAGCGGAAACGAAAGCCACAGCGTGCTTCTTCTTACAAAGCAAATACACGTCACAAGACAGTACGGCGATTTTTACATTCGGTAAAAGCGTCTGAAAACAGAGGTAAGCGTTCTTAACCCATTTGCATTATTTGACGGAATAATCCGCAAACAAAAACTGACCATTTTCACCGGGAGCGGATAAATCCGCACACAAGAATTTTTGTTTTCAGCTTATCAGCAATCGTTAAAGAGTCCGTACGATAAACAAACAATGAAGAATTTTGTGTAAAATATTATTTTTTTTTTACTTTTCTGGTTGTAAGTTAAGAATAATAAAATAATAAAAAAATAATCAATAATAAAATTTAGCAAAATTGGGTTACCATAATGAATTACAGTTCGGTTTCGGATTCAAGCATAGAAATGCAAATATCCCATAAGCGTAAACGTGCCATAGCTCTAATAGATAGTAGTGAAGATGACCAGCCTGATAATATTGAAACTGGAGATTTCTTATGGGAAAAGCGAAATTGTATGCCAACATTACATGATTTTACTGCCGTAAGTGGTGTAACCATCAACGTAAATGGAATGTCCAGGCGCGATGTTTTCGAATTATTTTGCAACGTGGAACTAGTCCAAAAAATGGTTCCGGAAAATACGAGGAATATACAATAATTTGAATAACCTTATAACACTATTTCTAATGAGAATAAACACAAAAAGTCTTCCTTGTGCAAGCTGGTATCGGGAACGTGTAGTTGCGCATGTCGGATTTTTGAGTAAGATTCCGGATTTAGAGCGATGATGCAAATGGGATAACGACTCGTGTAGACAAAAAGTTTACATCCTGCAATCGCACGTATGGTAGGGGCGTATTTTTAGTTGCCCATTCCGAGTTCCGATGACAAACGATTCGACAGCGATATCAGATGAATATTGCAGTTGCGACGTGGTAAGTCATAAAACGTATCACCGCCGTTAAATCGTACCTTTGTGCGATCAGGAGAACACTCAATAAAGCCATCGATTGCCCATAAAACAGAAAACTTTATAGTCGCGTCTTGCCGCACGTAATACTTTTCCTTTTCACCCACACCCTCTTTTTTACACGCATCGCCGTAGGTACGCACTTCCTCGCGCGAGGAAGAAGATAAACAGGATAAGTAGCTTCCCCGAAGCTAGCTTATGGTGTGGAACACAATACGTCGTGACGGTCAACCAATTTCTGACGATTCTGAGGAAAAAAAATTGCTAAGGGGACTGTTTGCTATACGAGCATGCGGTCAACATTTATACTTCCTGTATTGGACGTATTGTTAGGCGTAATCATTTGGATCGCTACATCGTTGTTATCGGTGAATGATAAACAAAGCCTGACGTGCTTCGAGTGCAGTAAGAGATGCAATGCTCGTGATACCCGGTTAACACATTGTTGACCGGCAATTTTCGGCAGAAGCTGTCTCAAGTCACCGGCTATTATTTCGTAATTAAACATGGAAGTGAAACGATGTAAATAACTTTCAATTAAGTTTATTCGTGCATAATGAATACAAATTGAACTTTGGATATAAATTTTATGTAACTTTTATGTTTTGCACATATGTGCCCATAATTATGAAAGTGGTCTAAGTCATATATTTAAAAAAAATGAGTTTATCAGTTATTTTAATGAATTATTTTTAATAAATTTATTCAATGTAATTTTTTAAATTGTCAAAAATGAACCATTAGATAGTGGTTGTATTTCAACATTATATGGAATTCATTTAGTTTTAATTATGAAAGTTTTCTAAGTCAAAAATTTAAATAAATTATATAAACAACTTGAAAATGGCACGTGGCCTTTTTGACGCGTTTCTGAACTATACATAATAAAATAAATGACAATCAAATTTTAATAATAACGACAACTTCATTTTTAACGAAATCACTAGAAGAATCAATAACAAGAAGAGTAAAAAATACCGCGGGTGAATCTGTCTCTTGGCTACAAATTCAATGGATGAGATTCTTGAAAAATGAACCTTGTAAAATGTTCTATAAAACATCTTTAGATGATTCTAAATTTCACGTTTTGGATCTTTCACCTAAAAAAGGAAGACCAAAAATATACGGAAATATTAAATTACTTCCATTATACACCACCATTAGTCTAGTATCGGAAGAAAAACATAAAGATATTATGAGTTTACTATACAACAGTTTTTCAGGAACATTTTAAGAATCTTAAATCCATTGAAATAATGATAAAAATGGATTACTGTTTAAAAATAATTAATAAATGTAATAAATGTTCACGAATTATTTCAATCAAATTATTGTTTCAAATAAAACTAAAAGTTCTTTATTGTCTTTAAGTCATTTATAGGACATTCAGTTAATTTTGAAAATGGTCTAAGTCATTTTCAAGTTGTTTAAATAATATTATCGTATAAAATTCACACAAAATTTCATATTCATAGTAAATTTCCATTAATTAAGACTAATAAAATTATAAATTAAAATGTTGACAATAATGTAAAAATATTTTTTAATTTATTCAAATGCAATTCATTAAATATCTCGAAACAAGAAATATATGACTTAGACCACTTTCATAATTATGGGCACATATATCTTGTTTCGTTGCGCTTTTCTTTTAAAGAGCTAGGTTATGCCCTTGTTATTTCATTTTCAATAATCATTTTCCAAACGACTACAACTTATTTAAAAATCACTCCGGCAACTATATAAAGCATTCACGTATAATTTATTGAAAAATGCTTCACCGTCACGTTCCGTCGTTCTTGACAGTTTCTAATACTAGAATTGTAATAAAAGCCTCTCTACCAAGAAAAGTATACTTTTTTATAATAAAGCAGACGCGATTGAACACAGTGAACAAAATTTTGCTATATTCTATATTGCCCTGTGTTTCAAAAATTGAAATAGCCGACGCAAGTGCAAACACGAGTTAACTCGTGACCGGTCAACAACGTTTGGCCATGAAAACACGAGTTAACTCGTGACCGGTCAACAATGTGTTAACGTAGAAATGTCGTTGGCAGGCGTACTGGAAAAGTCAATAAATACACGCAGGAATGATTTGTAAGTTGAGTTACTACGTCGACTAAGGAACGAACGTCGAGAGTTAAAACGAACATGTAATAACTTCCACATAATCCAGATATAGGCACATTAGCAATGCTTTATTGCGTCCATTACGATCTCGTAAAAAGTCACTTTCATGTTACGTTTGTTTCCGTTAGCTTCGGCGCCCTGATTGCCGAGCAATTGCAGCCATAGGAAGTCAGTAAAATCTTTTCTCAGTCTTTAAACGTTTCTTCCAACAATGTATCGAGTATCATGCAGATTTACTCATTAACCCTCTCGAGACGGATTTTTTTTTTAAGAAAATGAAAGAGGCAGGTTACATTTCTAATACTTCAGGCGAAGAATTTATTCATTATAGTAGGGTACAAGAAGAAAAAATAATGTTTTTTTATATCAGTGCAAAGTTAAAGCCCGGGGACATATATATCCCGTACTTTCGAGACGGATTTTGTTTTTTTAGAAAATGAAAGAGGCAGGTTACATTTCTAATGCTTCAGGTGTAGAATTTATTCATTATAATAGGGTAAAAGAAAAAGAATGATTTTTTTCATCAGTGCAAAGTTAAAGCTTGGGATATATATGTTCCACTTGGCCTGCGTACTGATGCATATATGTCCCATTAGTCTTATAAAGATTATGACAAAATTTATTCTGAATTGATACACATGCAGTGTATTATATGTAATAGCAAAAAAAGGAATATAAAAACAGCGTTTAGAACCTATTAGACTGCTGGGACATTTTTATTGAAAGAAGGTTGTGATATATATGTCTTACCGCTTTTTGCACATAAAGAATTAAGTAATTTGAATTGGCTACATAAGAATATTTAAAGTATTCATTTTACATATATACCGTAATCACTTTTTCAAAACTACCTATAAATGATATAATGTTATCGCGCTGATATTTCACACTTAACGCACTTTTTGACAGCAAGAAACTGTGGTACTAGATTTGACGGAATGTAACAATAGAAGCCCATTTACAATAAAGCAATGTGCAAGACATTTCAATAGATTGATAGTTAGAATCTACGATTAAACCTGACTGGGACATATGACTGGGAAAAGGTTAACCCTTCTTTGCATGATTTTTTCTTTATTGGTGAAATAAATCAAGGTGATATAATTCATGTTCAAAATTAAAGGAAAAATGGTTAAAAAAATCTTAGTATATATTTATAGTATAAATTTAGCAAAAACCAATATGATAGAAATTTCCATCATCATGCAAAGTTAGATTAAAGTGAACTTGTTCTTTTATATAATTTTTGGGCATTCAATGTTATGATGGAAATTTCTACCATCATGCAAAGAAGGGTTAAATACTTTGCTTTCTAAAAGACATTCAGTTCCAACAACACCTTGGATAATTGTCTACAGCTCAACCTGCACGTTTTTATGTTCCCACCATTAAAAGAAAGTGTCGCAAACTTTCAAAAAAGCGCGAGGACCTGCGTCAGCAATTAAGTTGACGTAAAGACAGCTTGCAGAACTTTGTCGTAAAGTCTTTTTTCCCAAGGCGGGCGAAGATTGTGTTACCTAACGGCCCTCTCGTCTAACATCTACTCGCTCGCGCGTCTAGTGGGTAATGGTGAAGGGACGCAAGGAAGCCTTGATAATTCCTCGAGCATGTAGCCGCGCAATTAAGGTATAACGTTTCGAAGTTCTGGTCGTAAACAACACGGGCAAAGTAGCGGAACCTCCGTTGGCTCGGTTCCGCCCGTCAATTGTTACCAATTGTTGCCAATCAGAGTAATACGTGTCATTACGCGCCGAGAAGGTTGGCAGCAATGTGCAGCGCCCCGCCAGCGTGTACCGTCGGCCTGATTACACCGCGCGCAATATTAATTTGCCGCTAATTGTGCGGCATCTGTTGCAGACGCGTGCAGGTCGCCCCAAAAGTTTCACCCTACCTGGACCAGGCCCACGAAATCATTTTTTTCCCTATAGATTCTCGTGATTCGTTCGCGGCACCTGATCCAACCCGATCGTAAGGGTCTCTTCGGTAACTACCTACGAAAAGCGTAAAAATCGAAAGAATGATGAGTATCTTCGCTCTCACGTACGCGCGATCATCAGACTCCCGAGGAATGCAGCAGGAGACGCGGGGTTCTCGGAATTATTTAAACAAACCTGCCACTTTCTTGTCAACGTCGATAATTCTACGCGCGTCAGCATAGAATTATTCCCGGGGCGCTTGGGAATCGTGCACGGCCGTTTTGCACGTTAGAATCACCTCGTCGCACACGTTCGCCCCTCATTCTCGTGGTGCGCCCATCTATACTTAGGCGAATTGACAAATTAATATACTTGCGTCCTCTTAATTCTATGTCGAATGTGCGCGCAGAGCCGCGGGTTAACACGTGGAACGTTTAGACTACCGGTTGGAGGAGGCGAGGAAGACTTTATTATACCTCGCGGCCGTTAATACGCGCAAGAAATATTTTCCGCCGACCGGCGTAATTCGTTTTTTGGTAAATACCACTTCGCGGCTGTTTTACCGTCCGTCTTTATCACTTAATTAAGTTGTAGCTGATCATTCCCACTATTTTACCTTACCCCCGTCCGCTATAGCAATTTACGCATTCTGATGTGCTGTTATGAGCACACATACAGGCAATATAATGTAGGGCACATACATAGGCCGGTGCTTTCCGTGGATTCGCTATTACGAAGCATTGACACGAGTCCTGCGCCGTTAATACGCGCAAGAAATATTTTCCGCCGACCGGCGTAATTCGTTTTTTGGTAAATACCACTTCGCGGCTGTTTTACCGTCCGTCTTTATCACTTAATTAAGTTGTAGCTGATCATTCCCACTATTTTACCTTGCCCCCGTCCGCTATAGCAATTTACACATTCTGATGTGCTGTTATGAGCACACATACAGGCAATATAATGTAGGGCACACACATAGGCCGGTGCTTTCCGTGGATTCGGTATTACGAAGCATTGACACGAGTCCTGCGCCGTTAATACGCGCAAGAAATATTTTCCGCCGACCGGCGTAATTCGTTTTTTGGTAAATACCACTTCGCGGCTGTTTTACCGTCCGTCTTTATCACTTAATTAAGTTGTAGCTGATCATTCCCACTATTTTACCTTGCCCTCGTCCGCTATAGCAATTTACGCATTCTGATGTGCTGTTATGAGCACACATACGGGCAATATAATGTAGGGCACACACATAGGCCGGTGCTTTCCGTGGATTCGGTATTACGAAGCATTGACAAGAGTCCTGCGCCGTTAATACGCGCAAGAAATATTTTCCGCCGACCGGCGTAATTCGTTTTTTGGTAAATACCACTTCGCGGCTGTTTTACCGTCCGTCTTTATCACTTAATTAAGTTGTAGCTGATCATTCCCACTATTTTACCTTGCCCTCGTCCGCTATAGCAATTTACGCATTCTGATGTGCTGTTATGAGCACACATACGCGCAATATAATGTAGGGCACACACATAGGCCGGTGCTTTCCGTGGATTCGGTATTACGAAGCATTGACACGAGTCCTGCGCCGTTAATACGCGCAAGAAATATTTTCCGCCGACCGGCGTAATTCATTTTTTGGTAAATACCACTTCGCGGCTGTTTTACCGTCCGTCTTTATCACTTAATTAAGTTGTAGCTGATCATTCCCACTATTTTACCTTGCCCCCGTCCGCTATAGCAATTTACGCATTCTGATGTGCTGTTATGAGCACACATACGCGCAATATAATGTAGGGCACATACATAGGCCGGTGCTTTCCGTGGATTCGGTATTACGAAGCATTGACACGAGTCCTGCGCCGTTAATACGCGCAAGAAATATTTTCCGCCGACCGGCGTAATTCGTTTTTTGGTAAATACCACTTCGCGGCTGTTTTACCGTCCGTCTTCATCACTTACTTAAGTTGTAGCTGATCATTCCCACTATTTTACCTTGCCCTCATCCGCTATAGCAATTTACGCATTCTGATGTGCTGTTATGAGCACACATACGGGCAATATAATGTAGGGCACACACATAGGCCGGTGCTTTCCGTGGATTCGGTATTACGAAGCATTGACACGAGTCCTGCGCTGTTAATACGCGCAAGAAATATTTTCCGCCGACCGGCGTAATTCGTTTTTTGGTAAATACCACTTCGCGGCTGTTTTACCGTCCGTCTTTATCACTTAATTAAGTTGTAGCTGATCATTCCCACTATTTTACCTTGCCCTCGTCCGCTATAGCAATTTACGCATTCTGATGTGCTGTTATGAGCACACATACGGGCAATATAATGTAGGGCACACACATAGGCCGGTGCTTTCCGTGGATTCGGTATTACGAAGCATTGACACGAGTCCTGCGCCGTTAATACGCGCAAGAAATATTTTCCGCCGACCGGCGTAATTCGTTTTTTGGTAAATACCACTTCGCGGCTGTTTTACCGTCCGTCTTTATCACTTAATTAAGTTGTAGCTGATCATTCCCACTATTTTACCTTGCCCTCGTCCGCTATAGCAAATTACGCATTCTGATGTGCTGTTATGAGCACACATACGCGCAATATAATGTAGGGCACACACATAGGCCGGTGCTTTCCGTGGATTCGGTATTACGAAGCATTGACACGAGTCCTGCGCCGTTAATACGCGCAAGAAATATTTTCCGCCGACCGGCGTAATTCATTTTTTGGTAAATACCACTTCGCGGCTGTTTTACCGTCCGTCTTTATCACTTAATTAAGTTGTAGCTGATCATTCCCACTATTTTACCTTGCCCCCGTCCGCTATAGCAATTTACGCATTCTGATGTGCTGTTATGAGCACACATACGGGCAATATAATGTAGGGCACACACATAGGCCGGTGCTTTCCGTGGATTCGGTATTACGAAGCATTGACACGAGTCCTGCGCCGTTAATGAATGGAATAATGACGCGTCAGTTAATAAAAGGCGTGCGGTCTAATTATACGTCACGCAACGACGACCAATTATTGGAGCAGTTATAATTTGTCAAAGTGAAATCTTGCTAATTGATACGAGCGACGTACAGGTGTTCGAGGCATCGTAAACGGCGAAAGCTACGCTCCCACGTCCGAAATGCTGGCTTCGTTTGTTAGATCACCCGCCATTTTTGACGCAATTTTTCACATATTTCTCCGCTTGCGCGGCTAATTGGCGAGTGACACAAAATGTGTTTCGGTCCGTGTATACAGTCTACGTTCATACGCTCGTAACTGTCATTAAGCGACAGGTAATTTGTCGGCCGTTAATTAAACGCAGACCATAATGCGTCGTACTTTACAATCCAGAAATCCGGTATGCCGGCGTGTAGTGCCAGCATTATCTCCGCCTCTCGGTACCGGGGCCGTCAAAGAAAGAACGCGCGCACTTTGTCTATGTGTCTGTCACTACACACTCGCGCTGACGCTGCGGGAGTAAATTTATTACGTGGCGGCACTAGTAGCGGTGAGAGATTGTCGCGGGATAATCGATAATTGCCGCCTCGCGGCATTTAGATTAATTATGCCAACAACTTTATCTGACGCCATCGCTCATCGCGAACTTAGACATCTTCATCGCCTCGCCGTCGCCATTACGCGTACCTTCGCGGCAAAGCTGCGCATAAAACACTCTCTACAACGCTGCATTGCGTGAGAACGACATTGCTAAAGGCTCACTCACGACCTGTGTGCATCGCGGAGTCTGAAAATTTCCGCCGCGCATGATTAACCGTGGTTAATAATGAAGCAGTCGCTGAAGGCGAAATCCTTTTCGATAGTTTAAACTGTATTGATTGGTTATGTAAGGCGCAACGAAGTTATAACGGTATTTCTTCATTTACGTCAAATTGAATAATGCAAGAAAATAACTTCACGAAGGACGCATCTGTATTTATATTGTACGTTGATAACTGTGACTACAGTAGGTAAGAAATCGAAATGATTGGGAAACACATATACGCGTGCGTAATCAACACTCATAGATTTCGGCGAACGTATATATGCGCCCGTAATCAACACTGATAAATTTCACGCGTACGTATATATGCGTTCGTAGTCGACACTGATAGATTTCGGCAGGCGCATATATGTGCTCGTAGTCGACAATGATAGATTTCGGCGGACGCATATATGCGTCCATAACAGTCAAAACGTTAACGCATTGACTGCCAAACGTATTTTGCTACGTTAGAACCGCGATGCGATGAAATACTACAATCGTATATATTAATAGTGTAAGTACTACAATCGTTGTACAATACTGAAATACTACAAATCGTGCAAAATAAAGGAATGAAGAGTTGTTAGAAGCCAAAGTATTGAAGCACCATTCTGACGTCAATTGCTTTTACAAGATTGCAAATAGACTTCATTGCAAATTTTCTGCAAACGTGTTAACACGTTGACTGCCAAGCGCACTTTGCTATGTTATAACCGCGATGCGATGAAATACCGCAGAGTATGATTAAATCGTGCAAAATGAGTTGTTAGAAGCCAAAGTATTGACGCACCGTTCCAATATCAATTGCTTTTACAAGATTGCAAATAGATTTCATTGCAATTTTTTTGCAAACGTGTTAACACGTTGATTGTCAAGCGTATTTTGCTACGTTCGAACCGCGATGCGATGAAATACTACAATCGTATATATTAGTAGTGTAAGTACTACAATCGTAGTACAATATCGAAATACTACAAATCGTGCAAAATAAATGAATGAAGAGTTGTTAGAAGCCAAAGTATTGAAGCACCGTTCTGACGTCAATTGCTTTTACAAGATTGCAAATAGATTTCATTGCAAATTTTTTGCAAACGTGTTAACACGTTGATTGTCAAGCGTATTTTGCTATGTTAGAACCGCGATGCGATGGAATACTGCAGAGTATGATTAAATCGTGCAAAATGAGTTGTTAGAAACCAAAGTATTGAAGCACCGTTCCAATATCAATTGCTTTTACAAAATTGCAAATAGATTTCATTGCAATTTTTTTGCATTTTTAGTAAAATCTTTTGCAACGGTTATCGGTGACCGCCGTGGCAATCAACGTGTTAACAAGTAGACTTTGCTTTGTTAGAACCGCGATGCGATGGAATACTGCAGAGTATGATTAAATCGTGCAAAATGAGTTGTTAGAAACCAAAGTATTGAAGCACCGTTCCAATATCAATTGCTTTTACAAAATTGCAAATAGATTTCATTTAAATTTTTTGGCATTTTTGGTAAAACCTTTTGCACCGGTCATCGATGATCACCGTGGCAATCAATGTGTTAACACGTTGACTGCCAAGCATATTTTGCTACGTTTCAACCGCGATGCGATGAAATACTGCAGAGTATGATTAAATGGTGCAAAATAAAGGAATAAAGAGTTGTTAGAAGCCAAAGTATTGAAGTACGATTCCAATATCAATTGCTTTTACAAGATCGCAAATAGGATTTCATTGCTTTTGCATTTTTAGTAAAATCTTTTGCACCGGTCACATATGACCGCCGTGGAATTCAACGTGTTAATTCAACGTACCCACTCTTAACACTGCCTCTATACCGCGGGCGTGTTTTCCATAAAAACACGCGTGGTTTCCTGTCGAATCTCTTTGGCGCTTCGACGCTGCAACCGTGGACACGGACCACAGGCCACAGAACCCGGGCAGAACGACGCGTCCGAGAAAGAGGAAGCGAGAGCGTGCGAGGGGCATGTCGTTGGCGCTCAATTACGTACGGTCCTGGAGACTCGACGCTATTAGCATACACGTTGCACTGGCGCAGTTGCACTCGGGCGTGTACAAGAAGACCTGAAAGTCGCGGCATCGTGTTCCTTCGCAGAACGGCACGAAATACGTCAGGAGAAAGAGGTGCAGAGGCACGAGGAGGAGGAAGGCGAAGAAGAAGAAGAAGAAAACCAATGCGTTCGTGCATCGCGTGGCTGAAAGTGAACCAACCAGTGGCCACGCCTCCTTAGACAGCCGCCAGCCAACAATTAAGATTTGATCGGCAAAAATGGTCGAGGCAAAATGGCGCTGGCCACTGCATACGTAATGCCCACGAACGAGACGGCTCGACCTTCTGGCGGAACCGGAGCACCACGTGCCTGCTCTCCGCATTTGTATCCGGTCTACGGTTAGCCTGGCGATTGCGATTAGAGGGTAACTTGCGTCTACGATGACGCCGACCTACAATCCTTTCGATTAGACCCGATCACGATCGCGGTAGAGACATAGTTACGACTGATTCACCATTGCGCTGAATGTCGGCGCCGAACGACTGCCACCTGCCCGGTTGCGAATGGAAATTTCGACGTTTTATCGTGACCCACTGGTCGGTGATTAAGAGATGCATCTAAATTGCCGGTGCTCGGTATCCGTTTCTAATCTCTCGAAAATTGCAGCAGCCGCGTGTTAAACTGTTGCCAGTAGGACGAGTATGATGAAGTTATGTTGTAATGATACTGTCATTGTTCGATGCGAAGGCGCAAATGCGCGCGAGTGATTGTGTATATGTGGCTTATCATTTTTATTTCTTGATGGGGTGCGTGGTTTTTTCTTCGTATCTAGCATATGTCCACCTCGAAATGTGGTACAAGTGAGAATTGAACGCGAGTAATTGATTTGGTAACAATAACTATTTACGATAGAATAAAGTTTTACAAACAAACTATTTACAATAGAAAAAAGTTTTACAAAAACTGCACGATGAAAATAGATAATAGGAGTGTAGAAGCAAATCTGTCGCTGTGTGATTAAACAGTACCTCGTAGGGAAATAATATACATGCAACACACACTAATTTTTTTCTGACAGTTAACTTTTAATTCTGTTAACGGTTATTCGGACAATTAAGTTTTGAGATTGAATGTGCACTTAGAAAAATCTTATAATAAGCGCCTGGAGATGCGCAACCAATTCTGCACCGTTGCGACCGTGTTAGAGTTTGGTCAGAAATAGTCAATATATTAGGTCTATTGGAAAGTTTTATCTGACAATGTCATCTCAAGGTTTCAATAAATATGAAGGTATTCGTTTGGAAGGTATTATGACTGCCTTTGTTTACAATTAAATTCCTACAGGTATGACATTTGAAATTAATTGAAAATGTATTTATAATATATCTTTTAATTCAAAACGGACGGAACTTTCCGGTAGACCTAATATAATCGAAATTGCTCGAAATAGGAAAATTACTGCTATTACATGCATAACAGGTGGTAAAACTTATGCATGACGAGAAACAGAAATTGTACTGGTTAGTTTGTCTTTGACGTAACATGAAATTTCGTATTATTTCATTACGTGATCATACATAAATCATACCGATAGCAATGCTATTTCATATAAACACACGTATAGATTCACAAATTATTGGGGGGGGAATTATTGTAAATCGACATAGCACATTACGTTACATCTACTTACACCCCTCTTTCATTCCTTCGCAAGTGCCGTTTACGCAAAATCATTTGTTTATCGCTTCTTACTTCATTTCAATCCAAATTTCGTCAAACCGACGGTATTCTCTACATCCGCAAAAATTATGATACGCTCGACTACGGAATTATTGTGAATCGATATAATATATTACGTCCCGTGCACTTATGCTTCCGTCCGTAATTCCATTGTCCGCCGCTTTTACGTCAATCTCGCCATTTATCAGTTCTTACTTCATTTCGATGCGAGTTTCATCGGAAGGCATTCTTTTTCGCTCGCTGTACGGATAGCGAAGGAGACTAAGGTGGATTAAAATTGCATCGACGATTTCGCGTACTCACGATATCGGCGAAAACGCAGTCGAGGCTCTAATCATGGCGGATACACGCGGTAGCTGCTACTATGTTTTACCCCTTAACTCGAGACTCTCATTACACTAATGTCCTACCAATCACCGGCCCTCTATCGACGGCACCCTTCCTTCTCTCCTCTCGCCTCGTTCAATCCTTATCCTCCTCTCCTCGTCTTCCGCCTTTTCCCCTCCCTCCCACTTATTTCTCGATCGCCTCAATCAGTATCATGCAAAGCCATGCAAAAATCCAAAATGTCTGCGTCGGCAGACCACTCGTTGCCTGCACTCATGCTGATACTTCGAAACGGCCAGCGAATTCGTTGAACCGCAGGAAGATCGCGCACACTGCAAAGAATCATACGCTTTCCGACTCTTCTGTACTTCGTAATTTCACCGCGATCCGCTTCCGTGACGAATGTATTCACGGCCTGATCAGAAACGGATCCGTTCTTTTAATAAACGGCTTCGAGATTGTACGCTTCCTGGTGCGATTGCTCTGCGTTCGCCGATACAGTTTTCACGAGTGTCCATACGAAAGATGCTCGTTGAGGGAATGTAACGATCGACCGATTGTCAGGCGTTCCGTATAACGACGCTCGCCAGAACTGGAACTGTTCGATGTCCGTGTAATCTTGAGCATCCGTACGGTTGCAGGCGCGTAACATCCTACTCGACTATCTCTGACCTCGTGCCGCTCTCACGATTTTCCAATCGCCAATCAAACGCCGTATGCAGATACATCGGTATCAATCGTTTTCGCGAACACCTGCAATGTCTAGAGGAGATCGCCGTAACTCTGCGCTCGCAGTCTCGGACATTTTTCACGCTCGTTGAAGTTCTAAAGTTCAAGCGTAATCCGCGCGGGGCGTATATTTAGCTACACGGTGGCCGGTGCAATTTTGCAACGAGCCGCGACCGAGCGAATGAACGAACGTACGATCCGCGGCTCCGTTTTAGCGTGTTCACCGCGATCGTCTCTAGTAATTTCCGCCGCTCGCGGTAGAAATCGCAAGCGCGTATCGTCATCGGCAAGCTGGCGCGACCTCTTGCCACTCTCACGGCTTTCCGATCTCGAATCGAGGCGCTATGCACGGGTTATATATCGGGGGTCCCGCCTAGAATCGCGGCCTTTTGCGCCGCTCGGAACGCTGCCGGCCGGGGCGAGTTGAAGTCTTTAACAGGGTACTTCGCGAAATAGCCGAAGAAACGCTCTTTAGCATACCGGCAGGGCCAACCGTTAAGCCGGTCGTTAAGTTTATGGGGGAGCTGCGAGGAGATGCGAGAGGTTGGCAATTAGATGCCTCCTGTGAACACTGTGATCTTCGCCACGCGAAAGAAAACGACCGGCGTTGCGGCGGCAACGGCAACGGCAACGGAACGGCGCTCCCCAACTTTCAACCGTACGATCCTGGCCACTCCACTACACCCGGGGAAATTGAAATACGAAAATCGTTTCGTCCCGTGATTCATGCTCACCGGATTTCAACCATTTCAGCCGGCCCGCTTTTATTTCCATCGACGATCCGCCACTCCGGTCAAAAGGATGGGCGTGTAATGCGAATGATGGAGAGTTGGGCTGCGTCGACGAACGGGATGTTAGAGTGTTTTATGGTCTCGAAGACACGCGACTTCGTCACGGACAGGACTATTTTTGCGCCCGGTCTCATTTCCATTGTTCCGTCAGCAGAAAATGAATTTTCGCGCTGGCTCATTTCTTTACTCAGCGTGGCGCGGGCTTTTATGTAAATAGGGTGTGCGAGTTGCTTCGCAGCTGTCAAGTGCGCAGATCGGCAGGTACCTCAGCATGGGACTGCTTTCACGAATCGTTACGCTTCCGATCGGTAGGAGTTGCCCAGGCAAGTGTCACCACCTTCGATACCATCGCCGGACGCCTGTCGACCGTATTCATCAGCGTAATCGTCCGCGATCGGCAAGTCGAAAGCGACAAAAACAGTCGGCAGCTTTCAGCTAGATCGTCGGCAAGCCGGCGCGCCGGGAATAATTGATCGCGCTCTTTGAGCGATCTTGCGCAATGAGTACGGGCATTCAGAATGAGAGGAGGATGAAGACGAACGGAGGCAGGTGAGGGAGGAGTGACAGGGGAAGAAGAGGAAAGGAAAGGAGAGGCCGAGAGAGAAGAAGGAGGCGGCAAGAACGGGGTATACCTCTATCGGTGCGGTGAAAATGGCGCTGAAAGAGGCGACCGAAGGCAACGCGGCGACTATGGAAGACCCTGAGAGCAGCCAACCACTTATCATTAGCCGCATCTTCTGCCGAGCAGTCAGGGTAATTGTTTCCTCCGGTTTATAGTTTTATTCCAACTCACCGGCGCGATGATATCTCTGCTCGTTTTATATTCCTCGGGGCTATATCAAACCATCATGGCCGCCTCTTGTTCTCCGTCTTCTTCTTACTTCGCGCGTTTTTATCTGTTTCTCCGCGTCCTCTCCCTTTGTCCTTTTCTCTTTTTCCGCCTAGCTTATTTTTACCCTTTTTCGTTCGGCTCAGCTCTTTCTTTCGCTCCCGCTTGTTCTCCTTGTCAGTCTCCGGATGCTCGTGCTTTCGTTCTCGACGACTAGGCGGCTTCTATCTTCTCTTAGATCCCTTTCTCCGAGTTCCGCCACAGAGCGTCACGAGTTTGCGGATCTGCCGCTCTGCGAAATACTTCTTCGGCGTGCACTCTTTTAGTTGCAAATTGAGCACTTGTCTATTGAAGGTGTCGTGCCGAGTCGCATGAGTTATGAGAGTCATTAACTTGTAAGTCCAATTACTCACGCTACGTGAAGTATAGCTTTTAAGATGCATATTATATCCACGTTCCTCAGCAAATCGAACGGGCCGCGAACGCGCTAACCAGATAATTGTTTAAAATAAACAGTGGCCCAAGCAATTTCTTATACAACCTTGCCAGGGATCGGGCGAATGGAAAAATAATGGGTAATCAAACAAACACGTGCGTAAAGGAAAGACACGACAAGTAGACCGCCTCCATATAATACCCCGATTTTCAAGTAAAGGTCGGACACGACTACTTACAAGGCGTCTTCTCTCAACCTGTAATTCACGGAAGTCGGGGTGGTACCCTCTCGACTAAACGCACGATATTCGTGCGAGTTCTTGACTCTCGACAAGCGGATTCGTTATTCCGTATTCATGAACTCGGTGCTTCCTTCGCGATTCTAGGATTAAGCGATATATCAACCGCTGAAACGGACCACGGCATCGTTATCTAACGACCGCTGTTAATCCACTTCAAACCGTCGATCATCTCGGAAAACTTCCGAAAATCCCTTAACCCCTTGCCGTCCCATTTAAGTCGAAAGAATTTCGGCCCAAACAATACCATGCAACAGCATGTAAAGTAGTCGTGCGCTTATATACTATACACGACGGTGCTCTTGCGGAATTGAAATGAATGTGAACCAAAAACTTTTAAAATTATTTAATTTGCTTTCTTTTTTGGTATATATTTCTATTGTAATATATAAATTCAGATTACGATTCAGACTCGTGATATTCATGTTCGATATGAAATACCACCACAAGCATGACTCGTGATATTTACGGATGGTCCAAAATTCTCATCACGAGTCAGACTCGTTAAAGTACGGCAAGGGGTTAATCCCCACCGTCCTCCACCATAGTAAAGCCGATTATAACATCGCCGCTTGTTTTACTTCCACGCCGATTCTCTAATTAAGTGATATATTAATTCGTGTGAAGTCTTGGCTTTCGACGATTTGTTTTGTTTGAAGATTTGTTATTCCGTATTTATGAACTCAGTGCTTGCTTCGCAATTCTACGATTAAGCGATCGTACGATTTCCAATCATTCCGATTTATTACCTATTGCCGCCACAATTATCAATGTACGTAAATTTCCTTGCATTATTTAATTTGGCGTAAATGAAAAATTACCAGTAGAACTTAGTTGTGCCTTACATAATCAATCAATAGAGTTTGTACCAGCGAAATGTATTTCGCCCTCAGCGAGATGTTCGGCCGGGGGTATTCAGCAGTCAAAAGGTTAATCTAGTTCAAACCGTCGATTACCTCGGAAAACTTCCGAAATTCTCTTAATCCCCACCGTCCCACACGATAATACCCCCGCTCACAACATCGCCGCCTGTTTTACTTCCATGCCGATTCTCCAATTAGGTAATATAATAATTCGTGCGATTTCTTGACTCTCGATAAACCGATTCGTTATTCCGTATTCATGACCTCGGTGCTTCCTTCGCGATTCTACGATTAAGCAATATATCAACCTCTGAAACGGACTACAGCATCGTTATCTAACAACCGACGTTAATCCACTTCAAACCGCCGATCACCTCGGAAAACTTCCGAAATCCCCTTAATCCCCGCCGTCCTACACCATAATACTGCCTGTTTCACTTCCACGCCGATTCTCCAATTAAGTGATATATCAATCCGCAAACCACAGTCCACCCCGCGGCATAATTCCGTCTCTCCAATTTTCTCTCTCCTCCCGCCCCTTCGTTGTCGGTGGCGCATCTCGAGTTGCCGGCACGGCCATTTAGGGACTCGGAACTCGCCATCTTCCCGTAGAAAGGCTGGGCGAGAAGGAGGAAGGGGTTGGCGCGGAGGGTGGCATTAACCTCGTCTAGCCGTGCGCGCGATATGGAAATATTCCGGGCCGCGTGTAATAACACGGCACCAGGTGGTGGTGGCCCGTTTCGTAAAACGGCGGCAGAACGAAGGAGAGCGGGTCGCAAAGTATTTTCGTGGAAACCGGGAGAGCCGGGTGAGCGGGCAGGGTTTGGGGGTGAGGCCGGGGATGCAAAGTATCGGCGAGGCGAGAGGGGTGGTCCGAGTTGCCTGGCCCCGCGCCGTGGCTCGCTCGTTTCGCCTGGAAATTAAGAGTCTCGCGTACGAGGGCGGCGCTGGGAACGGGGCCTATCGTTTAAGCCGGATCTCCATGCGAGATTACTGCCCCCGGGGGTGGTGGCGGCGACGGCAGCGATGGAGGTGCCGGTGGTCCTGGCCGGTGGTGCCGACGGTCTTGCTCGACGTCGGTATACGCTGCGTCTCGGTGTTGGCCATGATGTACAGGGTGCGGCGTAAATCGCGATGCGTTCGCAGCTTTCAATTCGAGGCTCCGCGAAATTACAGTCCCGCGCGCAAACTGTGTTAGATACAATTGTGTCATTTCGTAATGGAGCCGATGTGGTAACGGCTCGGACGATTGAGGGATAAGGAATAATGCGCTTGTTGCAATTTGTATTTGAGTTTTAGTCAGGTTGTCATGTGCTGTTCAAGTTCAATCACCTTACGTTGTTGCATGCTGCGGGGTTCACACCCTACATGCAACACGGCTGTGACGATTGAGGAATAACGAATAATGCGCTTGTTGCAATTTGTATTTGAGTTTTACTCAGGTTGTCATTTGCTGCTCAAGTTCAATCACCTGGCGTTGTTGCATTTAGGTTTCACACTGCACCCTATGTGCAGCACGGCTTTGACGATTGAGGAATAAAGAATAGTGCGCTTGTTGCAATTTGTACTTGAGTTGAAGTCAGGTTGCAATTTTCTGTTCAAGTTTAATCACCTTGCGTTGTAGCATGCTGCCGGGGTTCCCACCGCATTCTATATGCAACACGGCTTTGATGATTGAGAAATAAGAAGTAATGCGCTTGTTCCAATTTCTGTTTGGGTTTTAGTCATGTTGTCATTTGCTGTTCAAGTTCAATCACCTTGCGTTGTTGCATGCGGCTGGGGTTCACACCGCATCCTATATGCAACACGGCTTTGACGATTGAGGAATAAGGAATAATGCGCTGGTTGCAATTTGTATTTGAGTCGTAGTGAGGTTGTCATGTACTGTTCAAGTTCAATCAGCTTGCGTTGTTGCATGCTGCGGGCTTCACACCCTATACGCAACACGGCTTTGACGATTGAGGAATAACGAATAATGCGCTTGTTACAATTTGTATTTGAGTTTTAGTCAGGTTGTTATGGGCTGTTCAAGTTCAATCACCTTGCGTTGTTGCATGCTGCGGGGTTCACACCCTACATGCAACACGGCTGTGACGATTGAGGAATAACGAATAATGCGCTTGTTGCAATTTGTATTTGAGTTTTAGTCAGGTTGTCATTTGCTGCTCAAGTTCAATCACCTGGCGTTGTTGCATTTAGGTTTCACACTGCACCCTATATGCAGCACGGCTTTGACGATTGAGGAATAAAGAATAGTGCGCTTGTTGCAATTTGTACTTGAGTTGAAGTCAGGTTGCAATTTTCTGTTCAAGTTTAATCACCTTGCGTTGTAGCATGCTGCCGGGGTTCCCACCGCATTCTATATGCAACACGGCTTTGATGATTGAGAAATAAGAAGTAATGCGCTTGTTCCAATTTCTGTTTGGGTTTTAGTCATGTTGTCATTTGCTGTTCAAGTTCAATCACCTTGCGTTGTCGCATGCTGCTGGGGTTCACACCGCATCCTATATGCAACACGGCTTTGACGATTGAGGAATAAGGAATAATGCGCTGGTTGCAATTTGTATTTGAGTCTTAGTGAAGTTGTCATGTACTGTTCAAGTTCAATCAGCTTGCGTTGTTGCATGCTGCGGGCTTCACACCCTATACGCAACACGGCTTTGACGATTGAGGAATAACGAATAATGCGCTTGTTGCAATTTGTATTTGAATTTTAGTCAGGTTGTCATTTGCTGTTCAAATTCAATCATCTTACTTTGTTGCATGCTGCGGGGTTCACACCGCACCCTATATGCAACACGGCTTTGACGATTGAGGAATAAGGAGTAATGCGCTTGTTCCAATTTCTGTTTGAGTTTTAGTCATGTTGTCATTTGCTGTTCAAGTTCAATCACCTTGCGTTGTTGCATGCTGCCGGGGTTTACACCGCACCCTATATGCAACACGGCTTTGCCGTATGACGGTGATTGTCGACGGTTGCCTCGCAAGGCGGACTCCTTCGACGGCCCACCCATTTATAATCTACGAGAGTGAGTAGATGCACGGGACTGACGCCATCGACGCGATAAAATTCTCGGAATGTCAGTGTGCAATCGCCGGTTGGTGAGAAATTGTACCAACGTTCCGTAATGGAAAATGTCCCGGACATGATGGGATTCGTATTAGAATTGATATGGGTGGGATTAATCGGCGAATGTCAGGAGAGAGACAAATTTTAATGGGGCAATGAATACGCCATGATTGAGACGTAGCGTGATTTTTAAGGGCGGACTTAAACAGACAATGCCACTTTGTTCGTAATTTAAAGCTGAAATTTCTCTGCCGTTTTCTCTATCATCGTTATTAAGTTTAATAATATTAAATTTCACGTTAATAATTTGATGAATCCCTCCACCTAATGATAACGCCCTTAATAACAATACTTAACCGCAGTATCACAAAGTGAATAGATGGGTATAAACAGCTACTCACCGGATGTAGATGTTTCCAATCATACATTCGTTGATAGTAACTCGATTAGTTTTCGGCATTTAAGGAAGCAAAAACGAACATTTCATTGGTGACGTTCCACGACGTTCTCATAAAAAAAAGTGGGCGCTTGCGAACGCGTTGTCATCCAAAAACTCGTGCGATCCCCCGAATATTTGGGAGTGTGTCGTGGGCGTGGGGGATTGCAGCTGCACTCGTGGTCTGCACGCGTCGCGTGTAACGCTTGTCGAAACACAGACACGTGCGGGAATACTCGTGCCGCATATGAATAACGCGTGAAGCTGTAAACGAAAAGTTTTGCTCTTGTCACTCGTAACAGGATGTCGCCGACTATAAAAGCTACAGTCTAACAATTAAATAAGAATCACGTCATCATGCACAGCAATAATTACTTCTAGAAAATACATAATTATTCTTTCAAACGCCGATCTCCGTATTTTATATGAGAAAATTTACATACGTAAATCATACGCAAATCATTTAACCGTACACATCACATCATCGACCATTACTATCATCGTGTCTCAATCTCATGCAACTTCATCGAGATAAGTCATGACTTAACACATCGACTGTCGTGCATATTTTGTTGTATTAGAACAGCGATGCTATGAAATACTGCAGCGTTTGACTGAGTTATGCAAAATGTAAATAATATGCAAGTATTGGAGACCAAAGGATTGCATCACTATTCTAACAAAAACTGCATTTATAAAGTAGTTATTGCTACCCATTGCATTAACACGTTGACTGCCGTGCGACTTTTACTATATTAAAACCGCAACGTGATGAAGTACTACAGAATATGATTGAATTATGCAAAATGAAAATAATGCGAAGGTATAGAAGACTAAAGAATCGAATCACTATTTAATACTAATTGCATTTACAAAATTATAAATGCTACCGATGGGTATTTTTTGAATTTTTCGTGAGACCTTTTGCGCCGGTAACCGGTGATCGGTGCAAAAGATTTTACTGAAGATCCAAAATATTTGCAATGTGTTGCAATAATTATTTCACAAATGCAGTTATTGCTAGAATAGTGATGCGATCCTTTGGTCTCCAATACCTGTACGTTATTTACATTTTGCATAATTCAGTCAAACGTTGTAGTATTTCATAGCATCGCCATTTCTAATACGGCAAAATAAACACGGCAGTCAACGGATTAACATGTATATTTTACTAAATTAAAACCGCAACGTGACGAAGTACTACAGAATATGATTGAATCGTACAAAATGAAAATAATACGAAGGTATCGAAGACCAAAGAATTGAATCACTATTTAATATTGATTGCATTTACAAAATTATAAATGCTACCGAATGGGTATTTTTTTACTGCCACGGTGGTCGCCGGTGACCGATGCCAAAGATTTGGCTAAAAATGCAGAAAATTCGCAATGCAGCCCATTTTCAATCTTGTAAAAGCAATTGATATGGGGACGGTGCTTCAATATTTTGGCTTCTAACAACTCTGTGTTACCTTTATTTTGCAGGATTTAATTTTACTCTGCAGTATTTTATTGCATTACATTTCCAAAAGTACCACACCGTATTCTTTAACACATGGACTGCCACGGTGGTCATCCGTGACCGATGCAAAAGATTTTACTACAAATGTAAGAAAGTCGCAATGAAGACTATTTGCAATCTTGTAAAAGCAATTGATATTGGAACGGTGCTTCAATATTTTGGCTTCTAACAACTATGCGTTACTTTCATTTTGCACGATTTAATTATACTCAGTAGTATTTCATCGCATTATATTTCCAAATGTAGCACACCGTATTCTTTAACACATTGACTGCCATGGTGGTCACCGGTGATCGGTGCAAAAGATTTTACTACAAATGCGAAAAATTCGCAATGAAGCCTATTTGCAATCTTGTAAAAGCAATTGATATTGGAACGGTGCTTCAATACTTTGGCTTCTAAAAACTCTGCGTTACCTTTATTTTGCATGATTTAATTTTATGATTTAATTTTACTCTACAGTATTTCATCGCATCGCGGTTCTAACATACCAAGTTAATAGCGCGCTTGGCAGTCAAAGTGTTAATCGTGGATTTCGTATCAAAGACGCAAGCAGTTCTGTATATACGCATGTGCGCAGTAGCAATCATTCATCTTTTCAATTGGATCTTCTCTGGTGGTGACGTACACACATATATGGGTGCACGCGATCGTCGGCAAAACACAATGACGGCCGACCAGAGTGACACATGGACCAAAGGGCCCGAACCGACCCTGAAAAATATATCGAAAGGGCGGCAGGAGAGGGCAGCAAGCTGTGCGATGGGCATAACCGTCAACACCCACCGAAGTCGGTCTCGTTGCCCGAATAATAAGCGCCTCCACCCAGGAGCGAGCCCCCAAAGAATAACGAACGTCGAGAAACGCCACCCTATTAGGTATAGAATCGTCTATTAGCGGGCGATGGGTGGAGAGGCACGGGTCTTAAGGGTGCAAAAGGGTCTCGAGTAACAGGAAGGAGTGCGCAGAGAAGAAGGTCTCGTTTCAGGCAGCTTCCGGTTCCTTCGTTTTTCGATACCGAGGTCCATTCTTTGAAGTTACGGCAACGTGCCGACAAACACCGATTTTGCGACGCGCAAGGAAATTTTTACACAACAATTTCCGCCGTTTGATCGTTAAAATGCAGTTCACATCGTCTTAACCAGTTAACTGTTTCGACCTCGTTGGAAAATGTGTCCCCTAGGTGCGTCGTACAAATTAAGCGATGACGAATATATTCGTCAAACACAGAGTATGTTTGATATGAAATTAGGTTACAATGAAATTACTTTAATATTTTTTACAATAATTAACACGTTGGCTGCAGTGGAGGTCAACGGTGACCGGCGCAAGAGATTTTACTGAAGATCCAAAATATTCGCAATGGGTAGTAATAATTATTTTATAAATGCAGTTATTGTTAGAATAGTGATGCGATTCTTTGGTCTCCAATACTTGCACATTATTTACATTTTGCATAATTCAGTCAAACGCTGTAGTATTTCATAGCATCGCCGTTCTAATACGGCAAAATACGCACGGCAGTCAACGTGTTAATTTACTGTTTTATTTTCTATTATAATTATTTATACATTTTTTTCGACATGGCGTCAAAATATTCCAAACTTCTTGCAGTTTTGGAATATATTTTAGTTTTAACTAAAATTCCAAAATTATCTGTCAATGGTCGCTACCGAAGACGCATGACGAATATATCCGTCAGAACACAAAATTTTACAATTCTTTCATGACAAATATATTCGTCTTAACCAGTTAACTGGTTCGACCTGGTTGGAAAACGTGTCCCTTACGTGCGTCGTACAAATTAAGCGATGACGAATCTATTCGTCAAACGCAGAGCATGTTTGATATGAAATTAGGTTACAATGAAATTACTTTAATATTTTTTACAATAATTAACACGTTGGCTGCCGTGGAGGTCACCGGTGACCGGCGCAAGAGATTTTACTGAAGATCCAAAATATTCGCAATGGGTAGTAATAATTATTTTATAAATGCAGTTATTGTTAGAATAGTGATGCGATTCTTTGGTTTCCAATACTTGCACATTATTTACATTTTGCATAATTCAGTCAAACGCTGTAGTATTTCATAGCATCGCCGTCCTAATACGGCAAAATACGCACGGCAGTCAACGTTTTAATTTACTGTTTTATTTTCTATTATAATTATTTATACATTTTTTTTTCGACATGGCCTCAAAATATTCCAAACTTCTTGCAGTTTAGGAACTTTAACTAAAATTTCAAAATTATCTGTCAATGGTCGTTACTGAAGACGCATGACGAATATATTCGTCAGAACACCAATTTTACAATTCTTTCATGACGAATATATTCGTCACAAACAGTTAACTGGCTAAGATCCGCACATGTCTCGCGTCAAGCGTCGAGCATAAATTTCCTTGCGCAACAGCGGTGATACTATCGTCTAAATGCGATTTTAAGTACGCTCGTCATCAATGATAATGATACATATATCGGTCGTAATAAGATCTCGTTTGACGCGCCGATAGAAATCGGTACCGCTTGCCGACTCGCAATCGATGAAATCATCTGATCCCTCGAGATTTATATATGTTAGGCGTATTCTGTATCGGCATAGGTACTCTCACGCGTCTATCTACCCGAAAGCAAGCGGATCTGAACGGGAAATAATCGGCGTCTACTACCAACACAAATTCTAATACGCGGGCGGCTACGGTAATGACTACAATCATCTCGGGACGATACAATGTTATCCGATCGGATCACAAAATGGGCACGTCCGTGGTGTTTTGAAAACACGTATGATTGTAGCGCACACGGGACGACTCCGCCATCGACAGATGGCACGCCGAGAAAAAGGGCCGTGCGCACGCCTAATAACAGAAATTCGTTACAGTAAATGTTGATCATTCGATGACCATGCCGCTTGAGGTGCGATGTATTACGCAAGATTGAGAAATTGTCGGGAATACAACGTGCTGCGTGATTTTCTCACACCGATCGCGGTAAAAGGGCTTCAAATATGCGCGCGAGAGTTTTCTACGCTTATATTTTTATACGATTTTTTAAACGTATCTGCTGATTAAAGGTTGGGATTGAAGAAATTTGACATTTGTAGATGTTATGCATTTGTGGTAGAAATGTAGTGTTTCTGCTGGGTCTCACTACGCCTGTAGTGATGCAACCCATCGTACGATAAAGCACACAAAAACCTCACCATGTGGCTTTGTCGTATTAACCACCGCGTGAAATAGTAACGTAAGACCACTTAACTCATTGCGTAGGGGTCACGAGAAATCTCGTCTTTAGCAAACCGAACGTTGAGGCCGGGTGACGAGACTTGACAAATTGAAAAATTAAACATGATAATATTGTCATTATTACGATACCAAGGTAACGAAGCCTTTCGTGAGCTTATAACAGAAGATTCGCGAAATAAATGAATGTCGAAATGCCGAAACAGTAGAAAACAATCGGCCAGTATCACAATTACATCAGTGAATCCGGTCCATTAACACTTTGACTGCCATGATGGTCACTGGTGACCGGCGCCATTTTACGAAAAATTCTTCGTGAAGTCTGTTTGTTTGTATGCGCATGGTTTCAAATATGCACATTATTTACATTCATTCAGTTTGTTTTTTATTTGTAGCATCGTCGTTCTAATATAGTAAAATACGCTTGGCAATCTGGTTTGTTAAGTAATCGATGTAAAATTGCTGAAGTAACAAACAAGTTTCCAGTTCGAATATATAAAGCATATAAAAGTACTACAGTACTATAAAAGTACTATATATAAGTGCGTAATACTTATAAACAGATGCAAACACATTAACAGACTGCCATGATGGTCACTGGTGACCGGCTAATTTTACTGAAGATTCAAAATATTGAAATGTAGCAATTTTATTTTATAAATGCAGTTGTTTTAGAATAGTTGCAAAATCAATACCGAATTATTTCATTTTTAATACATTCAGAATGCTGTAGTATTTCATAGCATCGCCGTTCTAATATAGTAAATTACGCTTGGCAGTCAACGTGTTAATCTAGCGTATCTTATAAAAGATTTTATTATTGTGTATTTTATTATTTGAATTATAGCATTTTAATTTCTAAGGAAACAGTTTTTGAATTAGTTCACAAAATAAACCCTACTTTGAAAAAAGTCAAATACGTCTCATGGAAATAAAGAAAATTAAAGCGAAAATGAATTATTGTTTGATGATTTATCTGATGTACCAAATAACATTTCAAGTGAAAGTGAACCTAGTGAAATTTGAGAATATATAGTAATATTTAAGAATATTTTATATCGTCATTATTACGATAAAAGGTAACGGAGCGCTCGAAAATATGCGTTTTTTAGCATACTCTATAACGTTACATTTGAATAGAATAGCAAAAGGTTGGAAAAATGCCGAAACGCGTTATTTTTGCAAAAAATGTCTTGGAAAGTGTTTACTCTTTGAATATATCAAAGGGTACCTAAAAGGACGCATATAAACGGATAACCTAAAAAATAAGTGAATAATCTTTAAATCTTCCTTTGATTTCCATCTTGATCAAATTGTACGAATTTTACGCAGTGCTCAATTTGTTACAAAGTGTCTGTCGCACTCAAAATAACCAGAAGGTTTTTTGGATTTCATTATTTGCAATAAATGAACTAAAGGAAGTCATTGAATAGTGATGCGATCTTGAAGGATGGAAAAACGCCCACGCCCATCGTGTCCAGATTTTTCACGGTCCTTTACAATATTATTGTATCGTTTCCTGTGCCGGTGCGTTAACTGGCCGCGAGTCGGTGTCTCGTATTACGACTATGTTACAGGCCGTCCTCATAAAGGAACCGCGAAAATCGGACACAATGATGCGAAGATCTAGAGGCACGTCACGGAAGTTCGAAGTTACAAAACGCTTGGCAGATGCAACGTGATCTAGACGTTATCTTATACAAAAGATTTTATTATTGTGTATTTTATTATTTGAAATGCGCGAAATCGATTTTAATTTCTGTAGCTCGATATAACAGTTTTTGAATTGTTTGACAAGTCAGTAATTAGTCAGAGAGTAAATTCGGTTATATATGTATCTATAAGTCGGTCAACTCTAAGAAATCTTTCAATACAGAAATGAAGAAAATGAAAGTGAAAATGAATTATTGTTTGATGATTTATCTGATGTACCAAATAACACTTCAAGTGAAGGTAAACCTAGTGAAATTTTAGAATATATAGTAATATTTAAGAATATTTTATAAATGCTTTTTCTCGAAAAAAATGCATTTGCATTGCACAAAGTTGTCTCTGGAGCGCTCGAAAATAATCGGACGCTGCAAAGAAACACGTTGCGCAGAGTTATTTCGTTACATTGCCGAATGATACAATTAGTTAATATAAAAAATAAAACGTATCTCTACTATGGTTTTTTAGCATACTCTATAACGTTAGATTTAAATATAATAGCAGAAAGTTGAAAAAATCTTCGGACTGTATTATACTCCGCGTTATTTTTGCAAAAAATGTCTTGGAAAGTGTTTACTCTTTGAATATATCAAAGGGTACCTAAAAGGACGCATATAAACGGATAACCTAAAAAATAAGTGAATAATCTTTAAATTTTCGTTTTAGTTTGTTACACTGCTTTTCGAAATTATACAATTAGTTAAATTTCTTCTAGCTGCAAGATTAATTAAAGATTTTTTGTGCTCAACCTTGTATAATAATCGACAGTATCACATGCAAAGTATTTACATGTTGCGCAGTTAGTTATTTCGTTACATTGCTTTTCTCGGAATGATACAATTAGTTGAATTTCCTCTAGCTGCCAGAGTAATTATAGATTTTCTATGCTCAACCTTGTATAATAACCGACAGTATCACATGCAAAGTATTTATGTGCTTCGACGTTAGTTAGTTTGTTACACTGCTTTTCACGAAATTATACAATTAGTTAAATTTCTTCTAGCTGCAAGATTAATTAAAGATTTTTTGTGCTCAACCTTGTATAATAATCGACAGTATCGCATGCAAAGTATTACGACTATGTTACAGGCCGTCCTCATAAAGGAACCGCGAAAATCGGACACAATGATGCGAAGATCTAGAGGCACGTCACGGAAGTTCGAAGTTACAAAAGGGGAAGGCGGATGCATTCACTTTTGTTGCGTGAACAGACGTTATCGGCCCGACAAAAGATATTAACGGTATTTTTTTTAAATGCGCGAAATCGATTATTAAAAATCCCATCATGTGTAGCTCGATATACCTACAATTTTGATTTCCATATGTTGTGACATTTAGTCAGTAATTAGTCAGAGAGTAAATTCGGTTATATATGTATCTATAAGTCGGTCAACTCTAAGAAATCTTTCAATACAGAACTGATTTATGAAGTTGTAACGAGTAAGCGAGTTCATAATTATTGTGCAATTATAATATTTACCTGTTTCGCAGTTAGTTACTTTGTTACACTGTTTTTTCTCGAAATGATACAATTAGTTGTATTTCTTCTAGCTGCAAGAGTAATTATAGATTTTCTGTGCTCAACCTTTTATAATAATCGACAGTATCGCGTGCAAAGTATTTACATGATTCGCAGTTAGCTATTTCGCCACACTGCTTTTTCTCGAAATGATACGATTAGTTGTATTTTTTTTATCTGCAAGAGTAATTATACATTTTCTCGGCTCAACCTTGTATAATAATCGATAGTATCGCATGCAAAGTATTTACACGTTGCGCAGTTAGTTATTTCGTTACATTGCTTTTCTCGGAATGATACAATTAGTTGAATTTCCTCTAGCTGCCAGAGTAATTATAGATTTTCTATGCTCAACCTTGTATAATAACCGACAGTATCACATGCAAAGTATTTATGTGCTTCAACGTTAGTTAGTTTGTTATACTGCTTTTCACGAAATTAAACAATTAGTTAAATTTCTTCTAGCTGCAAGAGTAATTAAAGATTTTCTGCGCTCAACTTTGTACAATAACCGACAGTATCACATGCAAAGTATTTATGTGCTTCGACGTTAGTTAGTTTGTTATACTGCTTTTCACGAAATTAAACAATTAGTTAAATTTCTTCTAGCTGCAAGAGTAATTAAAGATTTTTTGTGCTCAACCTTGTATAATAATCGACAGTATCACATGTAAAGTATTTACACGTTTCGCAGTTAGTTACTTGGTTACATTGCGTTTCTCGAAATGATACAATTAGTTGAATTTCTTTCAGCTGCAAGAGTAATTATAGATCTTCTATGCTCATCATTGTACAATAATCAACAGTATTGCATGCAAAGTATTTACATGTTTCGCAGTTAGTTACTTTGTCATACTGCTTTTTCTCGAAATGATACAATTAGTTGAATTTCTTCTACCTGTAACAGTAATTATAGATTTTCTATGCTCAACCTTGTATAATAATCGACAGTATTGCATGCAAAGCATTTACATGTTTCGCAGTTAGTTATTTTATTACACTGCTTTTCTCGAAATGATACAATTAGTTGAATTTCCTCTAGCTGCCAGAGTAATTATAGATTTTCTATGCTCAACCTTGTATAATAACCGACAGTATCACATGCAAAGTATTTATGTGCTTCGACGTTAGTTAGTTTGTTACACTGCTTTTCACGAAATTATACAATTAGTTAAATTTCTTCTAGCTGCAAGAGTAATTAAAGATTTTCTGTGCTCAACCTTGTATAATAATCGACAGTATCACATGCAAAGTATTTACATGTTGCGCAGTTAGTTATTTGGTTACGTTGCTTTTCTCGAAATAATACAATTAGTTGAATTATTTCTAGCTGCAACAGTAATTATACATTTTCTCTGCTCAACCTTGTATAATATGCGATGTGCAAAATGTGTCCGAACCTACATTGCCTCTGCTACAAGAGCTGAGATACTTGAAGCGCGTTGCGTGTGTTTTCAAACTATCAAGCCATTTAATGTCGCTTTCCAACTAATGCCTGCGAAATGCAGGAAATGAAGATTCAATTGGCTAACCAACCGCTCCGGTGGCCGCTCGCGAATGGGCCTACCAACGGGAGGGGCCGAACTGCGAAACTGCAGTTTCATCACTGCCATTGTTTCCCCTATCGCAGTCTAACTACATAATTAAGCATGCCGGAAGAACGCGTAATGCACGAATAGATCCGCGCCGTCTGTTTGACAGAATACACCGCCTATCATGCTTCTATTACGCGTAGGATCCGCCCACGCTTGCAAATATTCGCGCAAGTTTCTACGCCCACGTATGTGCAAACCGCGTACACACTCGAACACGGCACCTGAGCGTTTTTTACTCGGGCGCAATCCCACGAAACTATAACACTCTCACTCGCGGTGAATGTTAATGTCCTCCTCGTTACGTTTCTTGTGATCTTCGGATCGTCGGACCGGTATTTGCAGTCCTGTAAGTCAGTCCAAGAACCCGTGGTTACCCTGAAGTATCACGGGAAGATCTAGATCTTCGGGTCTCATACTCAGGATTCATATATAACAAAAATTGGCGGTGATAATTCTTGCGCTTGTCCGATCTCACACTCTATACGATTAGAGTAGACTGCATCTCTTCTCATGGGTGCGATTTTGTGTTCGTTCTCGAACACATTAGTAATTCTACGAGTATTTAGCTATCTATTAGATGTATATGTTATTTTGCGCATACACGACACTCGTCACGTCAAGATAACGGTGATATTTCTTGCGCTTCTCCGATCTCACACTCGACACGATTAGAGCAGACTGCATCTGTCCTCATCGGTGCAATTTTGTGTTCGTTTTCGAACACATTAGTTTTCCTACGAGTAATTAGCTATTTATGACGTATATGTTGTTTTGCGCATACACGATACTCGTGACGTCAAGATATCGGTGATAATTCTTGCGTTTGTTCCATCTCACACTCGACATGACTAGAGTAGATTGCATCTCTTCTCATCGGTGCGATTTTGTATTCGTTCTCGAACACATTAGTAATACAGGCTCCTCTAGTTGGCAAGGAAAGGTCACTTGTGATCCTCAATTATTATATTGATATATCATAGGTGACGAGTTTGTTGAATTGTGTTTTTTGGTTGCTTAGTAGGTAGTTGACGATGCGACGTAAAGACGAAACGGTGTAAAGGCCAAACGACGAAACGGCGAAAGATTAGGAAACAAGATGAAAGTGTTTTGATTGAGTTGTTATTGTTTATAAATATTATACTTTCTAGTTTCACGTATTTAATTCCTACATGTATATGTTATTCCGCGCATACATGACACTCGTCACGTTAAGATAACGGTGATAATTCTTGCGTTTGTTTGATCTCACACTCGACACGACTAGAGCAGACTGCATCTTTTCTCATCGGTGCGATTTTGTATTCGTTCTTGAACATGTTAGTAACTCTACGAGTATTTAGCTATCTATCAGACGTACCTGTTATTTCGCACATACAAGACACTCGTCACGTCAAGATAACGGTCATAATTCTTGCACTTCTCCGATCTCACACTCTTTATGATTAGAACAGACTGCATCTTTTCTCATCGGTGCGATTTTGTGTTCGTCCTCGAAGACATTAATAATACTACGAGTATTTAGCTATCTATCAGACGTGTCTATTATTTCGCGCATACACGACACTCTTGACGTCAAGAGACAGTAGTGGCGCGCGGTCCAGTGAATTTTATCGGCAAAAATTCCGCTGCCCGACTATTAATGAAGATTGTACCGACCCTGACGTCGCGCCGCCGACACTTTGTTCCTTTTCGCGCGGGGAATTCGCGCAACGAGAGTCCGCGAGCAATAGAGGAAAAAGGGCGAAGGAAATCGGGCACTTTCTTGCCGCGTCACGTTGTAAAATGCGCGTAAATCTCTGTCCCGGGGTCCGAAAGGTTTATCATGAGGTATCATTAAAATCAACCGGCGCGCCTCTGGTGCCCTGTGCGCCGGGGCTAATTATGGCCAGCAGCCGGTGTCGGGAGATCGCAGGCAAACGGCGTGGCGTAAATTTTCGTTGCGCGACAAAGGCGCGGCGAGCTGCCGACCGGGCGAGGTTCGATAGTTGCTTCGTTTATGCGCAAAACTCGCGACGCAAGAACGCGGATAATCGCGTTCGTTAGCGGGATTAAGGATTACTGCCGGCCTCTTTAGTGTCCCGGCTCGGCGTTCGCGAGGAAGAAGCGTCGGACGTTTTTGCCACCTCGCGGAGCCCCGTCTTTATTATCGAAAATTACGGATTTTTACGGGTGCTCTGTCGTAAAGTTCCGATGAACACGTATCGCTTCGCAAACGGGGCGCCACTGACACGTTTTGCCCTATATGGGGTGCAGTCATTTTGCAAATTATATGGGCGAGGGTAAGGTCGCGGGATGAAGTGATATCGGCATTTAAGAGTCCGTGGATCAGCTGAGCACTTGCAAACTGTGAAGTATTCGAGATCACTGCGTGACGGACAACGATTTTTAACAGGTTGACTGCTGTGCGTACTTTACTATATTAAAACCTCAACGTGACGAAGTTCTATAGAATACAATTGAATTGTGCAAAATGAAAATAATGCAAAGGTATCGGAGACCAAAAAATTTAATCGCTAATATTAATTGCATTTACAAAATTATAAATGCCACCGATTGGCTATTTTTTTAATTTTTCGTGAGACATTTTGCTGTGGTCACCAATGACCACTACGGCAGTCAACGTGTTGAGAGTATGTTGTAGATGAATTTTTACAGGTGGTCCGTTGCAGAGTTGCAGTGGACGCATCGTTTTCCAAACAGGCGTCACTGGTACGTTTTGCCCTATATGGGGTGCAGTCATTTTGCAAATTATATGGGCGAGGGAAAGGTCGCGGGATGAAGTGATATCGGCATTTAAGAGTCCGTGGATCAGCTGAGCACTTGCAAACTGTGAAGAATTTGAGATCACTGCGTACCGGACAACGATTTTTAACACGTTGACTGCCGTGCGTATTTTATTAGATTAAAACCGGAACGTGATGAAGTTCTCCAGAATACGACTGAATTGTGCAAAATGAAAATAATGTGAAAGTATCGGAGACCAAAAAATTCAATCTCTAATATTAATTGCATTTACAAAATTATAAATGCTACCGATTGGGTATTTTTGAAATTTTTCGTGAGACGTTTTGCTCCGGTCACCGATGACCACGAATGACGTATTGCATATGTCACCAATAACGGCAGTCAACGTGTTAAGAGTATCTTGTAGATGAATTTTTACAGGTGATGCGTTGCAGAGTTGCAGTGGACGCATCATTTTTCAAAAAGGCGTCACTGATATGTTTTGCCCTATATGGAAAACAGTAATTTCGGAAATTATATGGGTGAGAGTAAGATTATGGGGTAAAGTGATATCGGTGTTTAAGAGTTCAGCATTCATCTCATTTCTTACAATACGTGAGACACTTGAGATGTCTGTGATGTCGACATTGATTTTTTATTAACAGTTTCTCAAATTTATTTGTATCTCTGTCAACTCATTTTCTGATGCTATGACTCTCCCGCTCGGTATAATCAAAACTTTCGTATTGTCACGTGAGGTCTGTCTCAGAATTACAATAAATGCATCATTTCCCGAACAGAAGCCACCCCTTTCCCCTGTCCTCTATCGAGAGTAGTATTTTGTAATTACATCAAACGAATAAAAGATCGCGATATGAAATAATCCCGCAGTTTACAAGTCTGTTGTTGATCCAAACTTTAGTATTGTCACGTGGGGTCTGTCTCAGATTTACAATAAATACATGATTTTGTAAACAGAAGCCGCCATTTCCCTTGTCCTTTGTCAAGAGCAGTATTTCGTAATTACGTCAAACGAAAACAAGGTCGCGATATGTCACGATCCCGCAGTTTACAAATCCGTTGTTGATCTTTGTCATCACATTACCTCCGTGTCACCCGAGCTCTGTTGACCATCCGTCCCTTCCGTCATTCCGGCATCTAAACTTTTACGACTCTTGCAAATGAACACTCGCCTTCCTCATGGACATTCTTGCTTTGCGCTCTTCCGCGGTTTTTCCGTTTATGCGTAAGTTGCTCATTGCCGATGCTACTTTAGTCCAGCGCGGTCAATTTACCTAAGACTCTCCGGGCACAAAAGTAACGAACGTCCGCAGCGTTCGGTTTGTAATGACGTGGATCGTAAATTACGACGTCCAGTGCAAGAAAGTGCCAGGCGCGGAAAGGAGCGAGCCGAGGGGTGGTTGGGGTTTCGGTATGGAAAGGGATGTACGTAGACAGCAAAGACAAAGAGACCACGAGCCGCAAAGCGGGCGAAGCGAGACGGGACGAGGGCTGCTCGGTTGTCGATGAAAGGGAAGCTGGAACCGTGGCCGGGTCCAGCAATCGTGTGCTACGCACTACCCCGTGCTCGGGTATTATATGGTGGAAACGCAGTTTGTCTTATCATCCGCCATCTAGCAATGGCGAGGAGCATTGCTTTACGACTAATGGACTTGCACCGGTAAATCACCGGGCACAATGCGCCTCGGTCTGCTCACGATTTACGAGGGTCCAGCGCGGCATCGATCCTCCGGAATAAAAGATCGGAAGGCTTGGAGTTAAAAGTCTCCTCTCCTGTATCGGCGCGGCGGACGAAGAAGACAGGGTGCGCGAGAGAAGGAAGGAAGGGGCGACATACGTAAAAATACGCAGAGCGAATATGGGGAGAGGAACGCGAGTTGATCCGGGCAACGATACGTAAAGTGAGACAGAGGAAGGAAAGACGCACGGATTTCGCTTCTGTATCGATCGCCGCGATCTTCGCGTTTACCTTCCACCGGGCACCGTCGTAAATCATGCGGAACTTAAATGGCACTCGCGAGATAGTATTTTCTTAACACCTCGTCAAAGCTGGCTATGCCGGTGGGACGTATCGTACGCCGCTGAATTTATGGCCTCGCGCGAGTCCAACGGCTCCGATGCATTGGGAATTGGCAGGAAAAATTCACGTCCTATCGCGCTGTGATTGACGGCGATGGAAATGGAATAGGCGGATCGTGAAACTTTGATAGAGTTTGTGCTTTCGCCGCGGAATTTTATGATAGGCGAGAAATAGATTTCGCAATCGATATTCGCTAACTTTTAGTTTGTTTTTGAAGCTACGGACGTCCTGCAGATTTGTGGGAGGAAAATAATTTTCCTGCTGCCACAGTTTTTTTGAAGTGAATTTTTGAATTTTTGAATGTATTCCAGAAATATACGGATTTCAGTTACAACAGATTTACTTACCGCTACAGGATAAAATTTGATCGTAGCGCGTAAAACAGAATTTATAAATAAAGAAGAGAATTTCTTTGATAGTCGAAAAATAGATTTCACGATCGATATTCGCTAACTTTTCAGTTTGTTTCTGAAGCTACGGATGTCCTGCAGATTTGTGTGAAGAAAATAATTATTCTGCTCCCACCATTTTTTTTTAAGTGAATTTTTTAATTTTTGAACATATTCCGGAATTGTTCGGATTTCTGTTACAATAGATTTCTTACTGCTACAGAATGAAATTTGGTCACAGCGCGTAGAATAGATTTTATAAACAGCTCGTCAATTTTTGTGGTAGCTTAGAAAATATGAAGATACTGCAATTATTTGGATTTCAGTTAGAAAAATGATTTACAGACGTTATGACATACAACACCATAATTGTAAAATTGTTTTTATAAGTAATGCTCGTCAACTTTTGTCTGAATCTTCGAAAACTGGACGGTTTTAAAATGACTCGAATTTCAGTTACGAAAATGGTTTTCAGGCCGTTACGGCATACAACACCATAATAGCGTGAAACAGTTTTTTTAAGCAATGCTTATAAGCAACTTTTGTCTGAATCTTCGAAAACTAGACGGTTTTAAAATTACTCGGATTTCAGTTACGAAAATGATTTTCAGGTCGTTACGGCATACAACACCATAATAGCGTAAAACAGTTTTTATAAGCAATGCTTATAAGCAACTTTTGTCTGAATCTTCGAAAACTAGACGGTTTTAAAATTACTCGGATTTCAGTTACGAAAATGGTTTTCAGGCCGTTACGGCATACAACACCATAATAGCGTGAAACAGTTTTTTTAAGCAATGCTTATAAGCAACTTTTGTCTGAATCTTCGAAAACTAGACGGTTTTAAAATTACTCGGATTTCAGTTACGAAAATGATTTTCAGGTCGTTACGGCATACAACACCATAATAGCGTAAAACAGTTTTTATAAGCAATGCTTATAAACAACTTTTGTCTGAATCTTCGAAAACTGGACTTCTAAAATGACTTGAATTTCAGTTACGAAAACGATTTACACGCCGTCCGATATTGCGACCGTCAGAAATTTCCATTGTTGCACACCTACTGATAACTTTGCTCTATACACGGTTGCGGAATCGACGTTGCAACGATCCCGGATGCAAGGGAAGATGATTCTCCCGATCCAGGCGCGATCTCATCTTAAAAAGCACTTTCGATGCTCCAGAGCGAAAAGCACTTAAGGAACGCCTCGGGGTACAGAATAATGGTAATAATAACGTTATCGAGGTTTTGTTCAAGAGGACGATAAATGTTTAACGTGGGACGGTTATGAGCACGTAAACAAAGATCTGGGGGCGTGAGTAAATCTATAAAGGACGGAAAGTTTCACCTGGAGGGTGGTTACGGCTTTTCTTGCGAACAGTTTAACATCTGATCCGTAGATCGAGACATTTCTTTGTCGAAACTACCACGTCAGTCCTCGTAATTTGTGAGGTTCGAACTAAATCGGTGGATGCATTCCACTATTGGACGG
This sequence comes from Cryptocheilus praepositus, assembly GCA_033815515.1. Taxonomy (NCBI): domain Eukaryota; kingdom Metazoa; phylum Arthropoda; class Insecta; order Hymenoptera; family Pompilidae; genus Cryptocheilus; species Cryptocheilus praepositus. Next base: position 5,374,336 of record JAWWQZ010000285.1, read on the forward strand.
TTAATCGATAATTAACAGCTATTGAGGAATTCCTTCATTTCAAATCTTTTGCTGGAGAGGTTCACGCGTTTTCCGAATATTCCCTGGATTAGCTAATGACTCGAACTTTTCGCTCGATTCTTTGCCCGGCTCATTTCGAAGGACCGCGGTTTCGTCGGTCATGCTCTTCGAATGCATTCCACTATTGGACGGTTAATCGATAATTAACAGCTATTGAGGAATTCCTTCATTTCAAATCTTTTGCTGGAGAGGTTCACGCGTTTTCCGAATATTCCCTGGATTAGCTAATGACTCGAACTTTTCGCTCGATTCTTTGCCCGGCTCATTTCGAAGGACCGCGGTTTCGTCGGCCATGCTCTTCGAATGCATTCCACTATTGGACGGTTAATCGATAATTAACAGCTATTGAGGAATTCCTTCATTTCAAATCTTTTGCTGGAGAGGTTCACGCGTTTTCCGAATATTCTCTGGATTAGCTAATGACTCGAACTTTTCGCTCGATTCTTTGCCCGGCTCATTTCGAAGGACCGCGGTTTCGTCGGTCATGCTCTTCGAATGCATTCCACTATTGGACGGTTAATCGATAATTAACAGCTATTGAGGAATTCCTTCATTTCAAATCTTTTGCTGGAGAGGTTCACGCGTTTTCCGAATATTCCCTGGATTAGCTAATGACTCGAACTTTTCGCTCGATTCTTTGCCGGGCTCATTTCGAAGGACCGCGGTTTCGTCGGTCATGCTCTTCGAATGCATTCCACTATTGGACGGTTAATCGATAATTAACAGCTATTGAAGGATTCCTTGATTTCAAATCTTTTGCTGGAGAGGTTCACGCGTTTTCCGAATATTCCCTGGATTAGCTAATGACTCGAACTTTTCGCTCAATTCTTTGCCCGGCTCATTTCGAAGGACCGCGGTTTCGTCGGTCATGCTCTTCGAATGCATTCCACTATTGGACGGTTAATCCATAATTAACAGCTATTGAGGAATTCCTTCATTTCAAATCTTTTGCTGGAGAGGTTCACGCGTTTTCCGAATATTCCCTGGATTAGCTAATGACTCGAACTTTTCGCTCGATTCTTTGCCCGGCTCATTTCGAAGGACCGCGTTTTCGTCGGTCATGCTCTTCGAATGCATTCCACTATTGGACGGTTAATCGATAATTAACAGCTATTGAGGAAATCCTTCATTTCAAATCTTTTTCTGGAGAGGTTCACGCGTTTTCCGAATATTCCCTGGATTAGCTAATGACTCGAACTTTTCGCTCGATTCTTTGCCCGGCTCATTTCGAAGGACCGCGGTTTCGTCGGTCATGCTCTTCGAATGCATTCCACTATTGGACGGTTAATCGATAATTAACAGCTATTGAAGGATTCCTTCATTTCAAATCTTTTGCTGGAGTGGTTCACGCGTTTTCCGAATATTCCCTGGATTAGCTAATGACTCAAACTTTTCGCTCAATTCTTTGCTCGGCTCATTTCGAAGGACCGCGGTTTCGTCGGTCATGCTCTTCGAATGCATTCCACTATTGGACGGTTAATCGATAATTAACAGCTATTGAGGAATTCCTTCATTTCAAATCTTTTGCTGGAGAGGTTCACGCGTTTTCCGAATATTCCCTGGATTAGCTAATGACTCGAACTTTTCGCCCGATTCTTTGCCCGGCTCATTTCGAAGGACCGCGGTTTCGTCGGTCATGCTCTTCGAATGCATTCCACTATTGGACGGTTAATCGATAATTAACAGCTATTGAGGAATTCCTTCATTTCAAATCTTTTGCTGGAGAGGTTCACGCGTTTTCCGAATATTCCCTGGATTATCTAATGACTCGAACTTTTCGCTCGATTCTTTGCCCGGCTCATTTCGAAGGACCGCGGTTTCGTCGGTCATGCTCTTCGAATGCATTCCACTATTGGACGGTTAATCGATAATTAACAGCTATTGAAGGATTCCTTCATTTCAAATCTTTTGCTGGAGTGGTTCACGCGTTTTCCGAATATTCCCTGGATTAGCTAATGACTCGAACTTTTCGCTCGATTCTTTGCCCGGCTCATTTCGAAGGACCGCGGTTTCGTCGGTCATGCTCTTCGAATGCATTCCACTATTGGACGGTTAATCGATAATTAACAGCTATTGAAGGATTCCTTCATTTCAAATATTTTGCTGGAGAGGTTCACGCGTTTTCCGAATATTCCCTGGATTAGCTAATGACTCGAACTTTTCGCTCGATTCTTTGCCCGGCTCATTTCGAAGGACCGCGGTTTCGTCGGTCATGCTCTTCGAATGCATTCCACTATTGGACGGTTAATCGATTATTAACAGCTATTGAAGGATTCCTTCATTTCAAATCTTTTATACGCGTTTTCCGAATATTCCCTGGATTAGCTAATGACTCGAACTTTTCGCTCGATTCTTTGCCCGGCTCATTTCGAAGGACCGCGGGTTCGTCGGTCATGCTCTTCGAATGCATTCCACTATTGGACGGTTAATCGATAATTAACAGCTATTGAAGGATTCCTTCATTTCAAATCTTTTGCTAGAGAGGTTCACGCGTTTTCCGAATATTCCCTGGATTAGCTAATGACTCGAACTTTTCGCTCGATTCTTTGCCCGGCTCATTTCGAAGGACCGCGGTTTCGTCGGTCATGCTCTTCGAATGCATTCCACTATTGGACGGTTAATCGATAATTAACAGCTATTGAAGGATTCCTTCATTTCAAATCTTTTGCTGGAGTGGTTCACGCGTTTTCCGAATATTCCCTGGTTTAGCTAATGACTCGAACTTTTCGCTCGATTCTTTGCCCGGCTCATTTCGAAGGACCGCGGTTTCGTCGGTCATGCTCTTCGAATGCATCTTCGAAGCCTTCCCTCAACGGCCTTTCATGTTCTGAGTCGAGGAACTTGAGTCGGACGATAGCTCGAGCAAGCAATATGCCACGGCGAAAGAAGTAGCCAATTAAATTATTTCGTGCATTCATTCGGAGTTGAAAGAATACCACTTCTTCGACTAGTCACCTTTCTCCATGCAGCCATTGTGCCCCTCGACACTTTCGCTCACCTCTATTAGTCGAGATTCAAGAAGAGTGAAAGAGGATTCCTTTTCTGAATCGGTTCCTACTGTCCTGAGAAACTAACCTGTCGACCCTTTGTACTCAAACCCCTTGCAACCCGCAGAATCGCAGATTCATACAGCTTTCCAGGCATTTTCGTCGAATTCCTGTTAAAAACTTTTTCGTTTCGTGTATAATTTTTAGCATGTACAAACACCTTTCTGTACAATGAGATAAATTATCGCAGGAGACAATCCGTCCAGTGAATAGGGAAAGTGGATAACTTTGTAACATTAAAAAGTCAAACGTGTCGACATTAACATCAATAAAACTTGCATCAATATTTTACATATATTTTATATATATTCATAGTGTGTACGAACTTGTTTATATTTTATAGTACTGTTTATAGTATTATCGTACTTATATATAGTACTGTTTATAGTACTGTAGTACTTTTATATACTTTATATATATTCGTACTGTGTACGAACTTGTTTAACAACTTAGCAATTTTACAAATCTGGCTTACTTAACACGTTGATTGCCAAGCGTATTTTACTATATTAGAACGGCGATGCTATGAAATACTACAACGTTCGACTGAATTATGCAAAATGTAAATAATGTACAGGTATTCGAAACCAAAGGATCGCGTCACTATTCTAATAATGACTGCATTTATAAAATAATAATTGCTATCCATTGCGAATATTTTGGATCTTCAGTAAAATCTCTTGCGTCGGTCACCGGTGACCATCATGGCAGTCAAAGTGTTAATGTGTTAATAGTGTTATCTGTTTATAGTATTATCGTACTTATATATAGTACTGTTTATAGTACTGTAGTACTTTTATATGCTTTATATATATTCGTACTGTGTACGAACTTGTTTAACAACTCAGCAATTTTACAAATCTGGCTTACTTAACACGTTGATTGCCAAGCGTATTTTACTATATTAGAACGGCGATGCTATGAAATACTACAGCGTTCGACTGAATTATGCAAAATGTAAATAATGTGCAGGTATTTGAAACCAAAGGATCGCATCACTATTCTACCAACAACTGCATTTATAAAATAATAATTGCTACTGATTGCTAATATTTTAGATCTTCAGTAAAATCACTTGCGTCGGTCACCGGTGACCATCATGGCAGTCAAAGTGTTAAAAGTATCACAAAATTGCACGTGTCATAGAGTTACTCCAGTTTTCCGTAATTGAACGAATGTTTCACCTACTTCAACTGTAACCGGGTTATACATCAAACAGGCGTTTCAGGAAAAGTGAAAAACTTTTTCTTCCCCCAAGCCGCAATCTTTTTTTACCTGAATCTCACGTCTGTCGACGAGAGTTGACGATCGCGGTTGACGCGTCATTAACGTCGCATCGAATTACATAGCCTGTCGCACGGTCTCTCTTACGCGTCGAAAAGAGCTTCAGGAAGAGAAACAGAAGGGATAAGGGTGTATCCTAGGATTGTGGGATCATGAGAGCCGTTTGTCAAGCAGCGATGACACTGAGCTAATAATATACCGCGACTAGTTCAGCTCACATTATCTCAGAGCGTCCCCTTATTCCGTCGTCTACTGGAACAGTTAATGAGCCAGCGAATTTCTGTGCGTAATAATCGGTTACGAGAACGGAAGAGTATAACGTTGAATTAGGTCCGCGTCTTCCCGACGGAAAAATCCTCGTTGTGCGAAGTGACATGGCCGATCCGACGATTTACTACAGCGCGAAGCGTTATCGAAGAAAATTCGTTCGCTGGTCGAAGTAGACTATGATTTAAGATATGATCTAAGAACAGCCATTAACACTTTAAGAACCGCTCACGAGTTTTTTCGTGTTTCGTGTCCCAACTGTTACGGACCGCTCACGAGTTTTCTCGTGGTTCCTACACGCTGTGTTTAAATGTCACTTACTTTGATACATTGTATCTATTTTGTTTATTCAACTCGATTACCTTCATGTTTTTTTCGCTTATTTACAGGTGCTTCATGCATTCTATAAATTTCATACAAATTTATTTTTTAAGTAAAAATGTTATGATACTTATTAAAAAACATATTTTTTTTAATAATACCTAAAATACTTCCAATTATATAATTTCTGAAAGTTTCACTAAAATTGCTTCATAGGTAACAAAGTTATGATTTTTTGTAACGTACAAGTTTCCCAAAAACGTGCGATCCCAGGCGTATTTCTTACAGATTTCTTAGCGGTCCTTAAAGTGTTCACGTTTTCTTCTGTTGCAACAGGGACAGTGCCCCATAGAAACTGAACGTAACTGATCATTCTAAATGTCGACGCTATCGTCTAGTGCCGGGTAAGGAAAAATGCCGAAACGTAGTAACTGCGTCGGAATATTTTCCAAGGTAACGTTGAGTCAATTCGTCGCAGTTGACTCTGAGTCGTTCTCGTCGACATTGTTTGATGATTCCTCCCCTTGCGGTATGTCGGACCGAATCCTCTGCTCGCTCAAACGATCCTCGTGCCGTTCCACCTGTTAAACCGTTGTACAGGAAAATGGACGATGAATATTTTTCGCGTCGGTCCCGAGGCAAGTGACTTCTGACTTCGCCCGCAGTGGCTTCTGCCCATTAGACGGATAAGATCTCTCGCCTGGATCGGACCTTTGCTTCTCCGACCCCAATTTGTAACCCTCCCCTTCCTCATCTCAACTCGTCTACCGACCCTCACCTTCTGCCAATAGCCGACTTTGTCGGAATGCGAAAAGCGTCGCCCGAGTCCGCCACGATAAGATCGCAAAAATGTCGCACCTCTCTAATCATGACACATTTTTGCGCCGCCCTGGGAACGGCGGGGATTCGTTAGGATAAGTGCTGGTTACTCGAGCGGAACGATCATTTCTGAGCGTGACGTCCGACTGCAGCGCGTGGTCGGGGCGTAATCTTCGACGAACAAATAGCGGACGGAAATTTTGTAAATTGAATCGCTCGAAATTATCCTGTCTGCCTGAGACGGCGGTTCACTGAAATTTCATAGAAGCGCTCAGTTGGCTAATAGGCTGAAAATACGTTGTTCGAGTAGGTGCGTTAGATTCTATTAACACGTTGACTGCCACGGTGGTCACCGGTGACGGGTACAAAAGATTTGACTAAAAATGCGAAAAAAGTCGCCATGTAGCCGATTTGTAATCTTGTAAAAGCAATTGATATTGGAATGGTGCTTCAATACTTTGGCTTCTAACAACTCTGCGTTACCTTTATTTTGCACGATTTAATTATACTGTGCAGTATTTCATCGCGTGCATATTTTACTATATTAAAACCGCAACGTGATGAAGTACTACAGAATATGATTGAATTGTGCAAAATTCAAAATGCACTATTTAACACATTGACTGCCACGGTGATCATCGTTGACCATTGCAAAAGATTTTACTAAAAATGCAAAAAAATTCGCCATGAAGCCAATTTGCAATCTTGTAAAAGCAATTGATATTGGAACGGCTTCAATACTTTGGCTTCCAACAACTCTGCGTTATATTAATTTTGCACGGTTTAATTATACTCTGCAGTATTCCATCGCGTGCGTATTTTACTGTATTAAAATCGCAACGTGATGAAGTACTACAGAATATGATTGAATTGTGCAAAATTCAAAATGCACTATTTAACACGTTGACCGCCACGGTTGTCACCGGTGCCCGGTACAAAAGATTTTACTAGAAATGAAAAAAAATTGCAATGAAGCCGATTTACAATATTGTAAAAGCAATTGTTATTGGAATTGTACTTCAATACTTTGGCTTCAAACAACTCTGCGTTACCTTTATTTTGCACGATTTAATTATACTGTGCAGTATTTCATCGCGTGCGTAATTTACTATATAAAACCGCAACTTGATGAAGTACTACAGAGTATGCTTGAGTTGTGCAAATTTCAAAATGCACTATTTAACACATTCACTGCCACGGTGGTCACTGGTGACGGGTACAAAAGATTTTACTAAAAATGCGAAAAAATTCGCCATAAAGTCGATTTGCAATCTTGTAAAAGCAATTGATATTGGAACAGTGCTTCAATACTTTGGCTTCTAACAGCTTTACGTTACCTTAATTTTGCACGATTTAATCATACTCTGCAGTATTCATCGCATCGCGGTTCTAACGTAGCAAAATACGCTTGGCAGTCAACGTGTAAACGTAGGTGTATGAATATTTGAACCGAAGTGATGTTGCGTGTTGGTTAAATTTTGAAACAGTTCATACGGAATTTATCGTGAATAGGTTTGAAGCGAGGTATCTTCGGATCACCATTCTCTCCTAAAGCATGGCTAATCTTCAGGTCGCTAGAATTCGTTCTCGTCATTAGAGTGATCGATGAGCTGTTCTGTTTGTTTAACCCCGGCCAAGTTGCGTTCTTTCTGGAAAGTCATCAGCGGTTCCTACGGTCATGCTTCCAAGTCTAATCACTCGTATTTCTGCGTTCCGAGTGCTTTCAGCGATGTCGCGTACAAATTCAATTCTGAACGGACCTTTGCAGCGCTCTGCGTCCGATTTTATGCCTGCGCTGTTGACAAAAACTGAGCGTCGCCAGCGTTATTACTGCACCCTTATGTATGTACATATAATTTCGCTCATAACACGTCATAATCATTCTCTGTTTTCGGCAGGACGTTCTGAGCGGACAAAACATTAATTTCCACCGCTGGCATATATGGAACAGGTGATATAACTCGATAATGAAGAAGTATATTTCGCCTGGCCCTCGAACAACTTCCACACATTGCACTTCCGTGAAATTGAATCAAACTGTATTCGTTAGTATGCAATTATTCGCCGGCTGATTACTTCGTAAAAAGCGTCCGTGCCTTACAAAGAAACTTGTCTGCATTACGACGAACGAAAGTTGAAACACAGCCTCAATATCTGACGCAGGTTCACCGAAGAGAATCGGGTAATGAGTTGGAACAGACCTGGCGCCAGGGGCTTCGTCACGGCCTTATTTCGTTAAGGCCGCTTTTTTTGTCGCTGCCCCTTTCAGGACCGAGTCGTAGAATTTTCGACTGTGACCGGCGCCTTGCGGTCAAAACTCAAGATTATTTATTGAACTTTTCGCTCCGCCGCGCAACTCTTTCCAAAAACTTCCACACACATTATCTCGTCCAGGCGAAATTATTTATTTCAATCTACGCATTTGGATCAATGTACAAATCTTTCCTCACGCAAAATGTCCCTGCTTATTTTTCATTTGCTGCGTGTTTTCACCAGTGCAAGTTTCTCCTCGCGACACGCGAACGCGTGGATAACCAAATATGTTGGGACTATAAATTGTCGCCGTCGGGCAACATTCTCCGAAGAAGGAAACTGCCCACCGGCGAAACTCAATTTGCATGCCTAACGATTCCATTCGCAGGTCATCCCGGGACGGATATTGATAGGTCAAAGGGTTCGGCAGGAGCGCACGTCCGATTGTACCTCGTATTACTATTGGATTACGCGGGCAGGATGAAAGTTTTCGGCCTCGGCCTAGCGCGGCTTCGAAGACGAGGGTCTGACTGCCGCTTCATTGTGTCGGCGTTCTCTCTCTCTACTTTCGTCTTCCTCGATATAAAGGATAGCATTAGTAATGGCTTTTAATTACTTTATAATGAGGCCGTTATTTGGTTCCCCGGACTCTAGCGCCAACACTGGAGCCACTTTCCGGCGAAAAGAGAGAGAGAGAGGAGGAGAGAGATGGAGAAAAAGAGAAGCCGCTGGTGGCTCGCGGTTTCGTGGCAGGTTGATGGCTTTATACTCGGTTTTATAACGAACAAAAGGGCGCGCGTGGTCCTGAGTGAACCACTTTTTCAACCGACGGCGAAATAGCCGTGAGTATTATTCCCAGACGGCCTGCCCGAGATTTTTCACCAGAAGAAGTAAGCACCCGACTGGCGAAGTCGACTAATTACGAGTTTCTGAACCAACCCCACCGCACATCGTTTTCAGTCCAATTACTTAACACCCTTTATTCTATAATTTTGCAACCTATTAACTGGGGACGTCGAGTGTACTCGTCGTTCAGGGCTACTCTTGCAATTTATAGTCAAGTTCTCTGTTTATTTACCGCAAAACATGTTTCTCATATCATTGCTCTTATATTACGTACATTAACGTAAGATTCAAAAACTACAATATTCCTATTGAACAACGACTCCGGGATAAAAAACACGTTGCCTGCCGTGATAGACGTCGGTGACCGGCATAAAAGGTCTCACGAAAAATGCAAAAAATACACGATCGGTAGCATTTATAATTTTGTAAATGCAATTATTATTAAATAGTGATTCAATTCTTTAGTCTCCGATACCTTCGCATTACCTTCGCATTATTTTCATTTTGCACAATTCAATCATATTTCAAAGTACTTCCCCACGTTGTGATTTCAATATAATAAAATACTTCGGTTATATTAGATACAAATTTCAGATGATATTATGACAATTCTAAATGAGAATAAAATATGAAAATGCGGTTTCAATATACTAAAATACTTCAATAATTCAAAATATAAATAATGTGCAAGTATTGGAGACCAAAGGATCGCATCACTATTCTAACAATAACTGTATTTACAAAATAATTATTGCTACCATTTGCGAATATTTTTGATCTTCAGCAAAATCTTTGCTCCGGTCATCGGTAACCATCACTGCACTCAACGTGTTAATACCTATATCAACATACACATAAAAATGACAACATTCTTATCAAAGAACGTCCTTCGCGGCGTCGATTAATTGGCAAGCGTATTTGTTTCGGCATTGAAGGGTAGCCTTCGGGGGGGAAGGCACAACAAAAGTTGACGCGATTCAAGCATCCGAGCGTTGACACGCGTGCGTCAGTGCCGTACCCTATTAAGAGTTCTGAGCAGCTCATTTGGATACCTGTGCCGAGCGACGACGATCGCGGCGTTGAGAAGGGGCCAGGCGAGTGAGAGAGCGGAGAATGAGAGGAGTGACTAATGCGTCTGTGGCTACCTGAAGAAGCGTCTATGCGGCCGAGCATCAAAGGATTCGATGGCGCCGCGAACACCCTTCAAAGCCACGTCGTCGACGTTCCACAACTCCGCGTTATGCTCGGCCGTACACGGGTCTTTTCGTCGTTTTACACGAGAAAAATTTGTTCGGACCGCAGATAAGAACTGCGGAGGTGTCAGCGGTTGGATACCCCTGGCGATCGGCATCTTTATCTCAGGTCGTTGCACTCGTAAAAGTAGCGTCTCTGCGGAGAGCAGAGGTCTTTTGAGGCGTAGATATTACGGCGAGGCGAGAAGTAATAGAGAAACTCGACGGTAGGACGGTTGTGAAAAATTCAATGCGTTCGAACAATTGAGTAGGAAACATGTTTGCTGGGTAAGTATGCTGTGTACGTCGCGTAATTGGCTGCATCGTGGAAGTAGATTAGACTGCTTTATGCTCGCTTCCGATAGATTTCATTTGTTGCCTAGAGTTTACCTTATAGCTTCTTAAGTCGGGTTTCTGCTATTTCTATTATTAATTTTAATTGCGAAAGTTCCGCAGTTACCTTATGTACGCAAGCAGTAATTGATGTTTATCGATGACATATGCGACATGCATGGGGTTATTCTTGATATTGATACTGCTCTGTGAATTTTCAGGAGCTATTCGGTAAACGCAGGGTCTGAAGAATTGATCATCCCGCATCGCGCGGCCGATTGAAATGCACCGTATTACCGAGAAGTGTTCAGTGTAGGTTTCCCTTTCCTTGTAATCGCGTTTCTACGCGGAATTTGCCTCGGCATCGTCTTTACCTCATATCCCGGATATGCCTGACCCTGGAGCGAGCCTCGGCGAATTCTGTTTACCGTCTGTTTAATTCGATCAATTTATTGCACGGGCGCAGTTTGCGTCGCGATAAATCCCGCTGGCAAATCGAATGCAAATTGCGAATAAATTACACCCCCTACCCGTCATTTGCGCGGCATGCAACTTCTGTGAAACAATTTCCCTCTGGCTCTGGTCTTTCTCTGTATTTCCCTCTCTCTCCTTTGCTCTCACACACTCTCCGCTCCTCGTCCCTCTGGCACATACTGTCATCCGCTCGTTCCACCCTCGTTGCCCCTTTTTGTCTGCCTCCTTCCACACTTTATGTCTCCTCGTTCGTCCATCATGGTCTCGCGTATCAATCAGCTAATTGGCCTGACGGCCAATTATATAATTATTTAATTAATTTGCCAGCGACGCAATTGCCGCACCGCGCGGACTCACCCTCGTCGATTCTTGCCGCATATGAGTAAATTACAACCCTTTGCCCGCTGACTGGATTGCCGTTAGCGACAGTGTCTTTCTATGCACGCAACCATACGAACAAAGTTGTGCTCGTTGGCGGACGAGCAAGGCTGCTCCAAACATGGTTACGTGCGCGTTTAGTGGGAACACGGCAAGGGAAAGGGAGAGAAGAATTACGGTTGCAATTGGTATGACGCACGATCGTCATGAAGTTTCGACCTATCGAGTCGCGCGATTTTATTTGCCTTCCTCTGTACTTTGCGTTATACCAGTTTACTCGCCTAATACTTCCCGGAGGTTCGCACACTCGGCGACGCCGGTGCACAATCGTGTTTCTATGCATCCGTACGTATCTGATGTGTCGTTCGGTAATGCATATTCGTTTGTCGTCGCGTGCTCAAGGCCCTTTTACCTTTCAGACCCGCGCGGTACAGTCTAACAAGGTGCATCGTCATAATGCGGGATATGATTTCGATCGTGTACGACTCCCGTTAATACGTCCGCGATCTATTTATACGGAAGGAAATGCGGTTCCTGCGGAGGCGTTTCTTGCGAGACTACTTCCGCCCGCGAAAAACGCCGCGTAACTGGGCCAAAGGCGCACGTTGCGAAATTAGAGGCGCGCCTTCTAATTTTCAATTCGTGCATTGCAGGCAGAAGGAACGTTGAATGTAATGTGCCAACAGGCACGTAGGGGCGGTTACGTGAACTTTGCAGGGTTCGCAAAGGAATAGAGACTTTTATAAACAAAAATGTTTCTTATTCCGGGTATGTTATGTACATTGCAATTGTATTTATTTCGATAAATTGTAAAGTGGACGTTATTTAACACTTTGACTGCCGTGGTGGTCATCGGTGACCCACGCAAAAGGTTTCATGAAAAATTCGCAAAATACCCAATCGGTAGCATTTGTAATTTTGTAAATGCAATTAATTTTAATACATTGACTGCCAAGCGTATTTTGCTATGTTAGAACCGCGATGCGATAAAATACTGCAGAGTATAATTTAATCGTGCAAAATGAAGGTAACGCAGAATTGTTGGAAGCCAAAGTATTGAACCGTTGCAATATCAATTTCTTTTGCAAGATTGCAAATAGGCTTCCTTGCGAATTTTTTACATTTTTAGTAAAATCTTTTGCATATTTTGCTCAAGCGTATTTTGCTATGTTAGAACCGGGATGCGATAAAATACTGCAGAGTATGATTAAATCGTGCAAAATTAAGGTAACGCAAAGTAGTTAGAAGCCAAAGTATTGAAGCAGCATTCCAATATCAATTTCTTTTACAAGATTGCAAATGGGCTTCATTGTGAATTTTTTGCATTTATAGTCAAATCGTTTGCCCTGGTCACCCGTGACTACCGTGGCAATCAATGTGTTAAATAGTGGTTCAATTCTTGGTATCCGATACCTTCGCATTATTTTTATTGTGCACGATTCAATCGTATTCTGTAGCACTTTGTAAATGCAATTAATATTAAATAGTGATTCAATTCTTTGGTCTCCGATGCCTTCGCATTATTTTCACATCGGTAACCGTAGCAAAACGTATCACGAAAAATTAAAAAAATACCTAATCGGTAGCACTGATAATTTTGTAAATGCAATTAATATTAAACAGTGATTCAATTCTTTGGTCTCCGATGCCCTCGCATTATTTTCACATCGGTAACCGTAGCAAAACGTTTCAAGAAAAATTAAAAAAATGCCTAATCGGTAGCATTTATAATTTTGTAAATGCAATTAATATGAAACAGTGATTCAATTCCTTGGTCTCCGATTCCTTCGCATTATTTTCACATCGGTAACCGTAGCAAAACGTTTAACAAAAAATTAAAAAAATACCTAATCTGGAGCATTTATAATTTTGTAAATGCAATTAATATTAAATAGTGATTCAATTCTTTGGTCTCCGATGCCTTCGCATTATTTTCACATCGGTGACGATAGCAAAACGTCTCACAAAAAATTTTAAAAATACCCAATCGGTAGCATTTATAATTCTGTAAATGCAATTAATATTAAACAGTGATTCAATTCTTTGGTCTCCGATACCTTCGCATTATTTGCATTTTGCACAATTCAATCACATTCTGTAGTGCTTCATCACGTTGCGGTTTTAATATAGTAAAATACGCACGGCACTCAACGTGTTAATCAAAACACTCGTTAATTGGCGCAAATTACTTTACCTTCCGCAGCCTGTTTCGCCAAAAACCGTAAAACAGAAAAGTCACCGCATTATTGTTATACTGCGCCGTACAGTTTAAACGAGTCATTCTGATCAGTTGCCTGCGCGGAGTGCCGTGCATAATGCATTCGTGACATTGCTGGCTATTGTCGCTACACCTACACGATCGATATAAGTCGGAACATGGCTGCCTTCAGGTGGGTACCGTTCGAGTGCACGTTCGCAATACCATTCGTGCATGTCGCGCATCCACATGTGAATACAGAAGCATGTGCATATGAACGTACGCGTGGACGAGCGTTCGTAGACGGCGTCTATTTGAAAATGGCGTCTAATTATTGCACAGGCCGGACGCGCATATGCAGCACGTGCCATTGCTCGTAAGAAAAGTGCCACGTGTCCAGCGTTAAGCGCACGGCAGTCATTAGTTCTTGCATATAAATGCACGCCTAGGTCGGGAAATTATTTAATTATCGTTACTTCCACGCGAAATGAAACTTGAAGCTGAAAATAATGTTTGTCGTCATAATCGGTTATTACACGGTGGGCGATACTATAGTTGCGATTATTGTCGAATGTGACCTATTAAAATTGCAGGTATCATGATAGTAAAGGCGCTCTAAGAATATCAGTCTTAAACGATATCCATAAAATGACACCAGTAGTTTTGTCAGGATAATTTCCAGCGTAATCGCAATTGCGCCGTTGGAATCACATTATAATTACTATCGTACTATTATAATTATCGGTACTTCCACGCGAAATGAAACTTGAAGCTGAAAGTAATGTTTGGCGTCGTAATCGCTTATTACACGGTGGGCGATACTGTAGTTGCGATTATTGTCAAATGTAACCTATTAAAGTTACAGGTATCATAGTACTAAAGGCGCTCTAAAACTATCAGTCTTAAACGATATCCACATAATGACACCAGTAGCTTTGGCAGGATAATTTCCAGCATACTCGCAATTGCGCCGTTGGCATCACGTTATAATTACTACCGCACTATTATAATTATCGATATTTCCACGCGAAATGAAACTTGAAGCTGAAAGTAATGTTTGTCGTCGTAATCGCTTATTACACGGTGGGCGATATTGTAATTGCGATTATTGTCGAATGTGACCTATTAAAGTTACAGGTATCATAGTACTAAAGGCGCTCTAAAACTATCAGTCTTAAACGATATCCATAGAATTATACCAATAGCTTTGTCAGGATAATTTCGAGCGTAATCGCAATTGCGCCGTTGGCATCACGTTATAATTACTATCGTACTATTATAATTATCGGTACTTCCACGCGAAATGAAACTTCAAGCTGAAAGTAATGTTTGGCGTCGTAATCGCTTATTACACGGTGGGCGATATTGTAATTGCGATTATTGTCGAATGCGACCTGTTAAAATTGCAGGTATCATGATAGTAAAGGCGCTCTAAGAATATCAGTCTTAAACGATATCCATAAAATGACACCAGTAGTTTTGTCAGGAGAATTTCCAGCGTAATCGCAATTGCGCCGTTGGCAATCAAAACTTCAAGCTGAGGGTAATGTTTGTTGTCATAATCGCTTATTACACGGTGGGCGATACTGTAGTTGCGATTATTGTCAAATGTAACCTATTAAAGTTACAGGTATCATAGTACTAAAGGCGCTCTAAAACTATCAATCTTAAACGATATCCACATAATGACACCAATAGCTTTGTCAGGATAATTTCGAGCGTAATCGCAATTGCGCCGTTGGCATCGCGTTATAATTACGGCCCCATTAACTGGACACTCTTCCGCTTGTTCGAGGAAACGTTCAATCTATCTTTTGACGCGGAAACATTTTCATACACATCCCGTTTTTTGCCGGACTTATATCGCTCTCGCGAGCACGGAATCGCGTCGTTCATCACGGACTCGACGTTCGCCAACGTCCGGCAAAAAGTTTGCTCGTCATTTGACATCATTTTCTCCGGCGCGATTCGGCCAGTATACGACCACTTTCCGCGAAGTTTCGTCTTTACATCGCGTTCAGCACACAACCACGGCGCATCAAGGAAGCGGACTCTGAATATTTCCCATTAAATTAAAATCGCTCAACCCTACCCATGTGAACGCGGGACAGCGTACGTTCGCCCCACTCCGGAGAAAAACGAGGAGTAATGACGTGTAATGAGAAGTAATGAGAAGTTACGCTAAACTCGTTCATGGCATGAATCGCATCACTTCACGATAATCAGACGCGCGTGCGTTTTTCTACCCCTTGAGAGACGGCGAGGTTACGCTGCCAAGTGAGTGGCAGTTTGAATGTCCATACGTGAAACTCGACGTCACCGTCGTCGTCGGCCTGTCATTATTTAAGGGCGGACTGCTTTCGAATCATATACACAAGGAAGTGGTAGCATCCCTTCGCGAGAGAACCAGTCGAGGTGCCGTGAACGTATCATTACCAGCGTAAAATTACGCGAGCGCCGCGTCGGTTTTCCCATCAATCAGACCCTTCGAAATGTAGCCTATCCGCCGACCGCCGGGTTGTCCTCGGCAACGGCGAGCTCACTATTACGCATAATTTACCGTAAAACAGAAACTATCTTGGCGTTATCGTTGCCGCGTGTCTCGCGAGAAATTATTGCCCCGGGAAATTATAAGTAGCTGGCAATAAAGTAAAAGGACGTCACGCAATCGTCAGTTTGATGTAAGAATGAACTCGTAAAATGTTAGTAGAATATATTTGAACACACTCTAAGGCATAACAGAACTGTAGTATGGCGATATGAATTGGCATCACCCGATTGTGTGTGTGTGTATGCATGAACGATTGAGCGTTAGAAGATTTTAGAATAAGTTGTAATATGTACGCATGTGTTTGGAAGATTCTAGAATAAGTTGGTTGCTAGGCAAGTCAATAAGGTGAGCGACCGATGGTGTGATCCGAGATTCATTTGTTTATAAGGAGAAAAGAGCGACAGCTTCAGTTAACACGTTGGCTGCCAAGCGTATTTTCCTATATTAGAACGGCGATGCTATGAAATATTACGGCGTTCGACTGAATTATGCAAAATGTAAATAATGTGCAGGTATTGGGGACCAAAGGATCGCATCACTATTCTAATAACAACTGCATTTATAAAATAATAATTACTACCCATCGGGAATATTTTGGTTCTTCGGTAAAATTTCTTGCGTCGGTCACCGGTGACCACCATGGCAGTCAAAGTGTTAAAAAAGAGTCGCCACGGGGACGCCACGAGACCATCACGAGGAAATGATTCGGCACACGCGAAATATCTTATCTTGTATTGTTGTTCATTTCATTTTAACCGTTTGAGTCCCAAGCAGCGCGGTCGCGCTGTTCAGATTTTATGTCGAGAAAGCCCAGCTCATTTCGAGCATTGTTGATAACTGACGGTGCGTTACGTATTGTCGAAGTCGAACGCTCAGACTTACTGACGCAAGTAGATCACACAGCTCCTTTTAACGTAAATAGTACATTTTACAATAGGTAATACAGTATTATAATAATGCAGTAATACATTACAAAATAAACATTTTTATTTGATTGTTATCTTCTCAATAATTTTTATCGTGCAAAACTTGAAATATTTATAAATTTACAGTACGCATAATCCCGATTGGGATTCATCAATGTGAAATAAACAAAGCGCTATCGCGTCGCTTGGTGTTTCTTGACATAAAATAAAAGAAGCGCTATCGCGCTGCTTGGGTCTTTTCGAACTCATTTAGAGAAAGCGCGGTTGCGCTGTCTGGGATCCTTCGACAGTGTTTTTTCAATACCGTCTGGGACTCAAACGGTTAACACTTTGACTGCCATGCATATTTTACTATATTAAAACCGCAACGCGATGAAGTAGTATAGAATATGATTGAATTGTGCAAAATGAAAATAATGCGAAGGTATCGGAGACCGAAGAATTGAATCACTATTTAATATTAATTGCATTTACAAAATTATAAATGCTACCGATTGGGTATTGTTTAAATTTTTCATGAGAGCTTTTGCGCCGGTCACCGATGACCACCATGGCAGTCAAAGTATTAATAAACACCTATTGTACCACTTAAATTCCCACAGAACTGTAAATTGCATTTCTCGACGCTTAAGTACTGCAAGTTCGAAACACCGTTGAAGTATTACATCACTCTACCTCCGGCTGTACAATTTTTTCCGTGACCCCTTTTTGTTCCAACGACTCGAAACAAGCACGCCCAAAAAGAAAATCCGACGCCGCGCCGTGCGTTGGAAATCCGAAGGATCCACTTCGTCAGCGAGAAATGTATCTCGTTTGTCACAGCTTCTTCAAGCTGCGACGCTTGCCGCGGAGGAATTATAGTCGTAATTTTTTGTCGCCCGTCCTTCTTTATAACGTGGCACTAAAAACCACACCCTTCCCCAGTTTTCCCGACGCGGAATCTCACGATATGCGCGCAGCGAGCGGGAAGGAGAGCGAAAAGGGGACAGCGCAGGTTCAAAGAAGCAGCCTGTAGGAGAGCGATATACGAAAGGGCCGGGGGAGTGATAAAACTGGCTGCCTGGTAAAACGCTCCGCACGGAGGGTTGAAGCTCGATCGTGAAAGGTGGCAGGGTGGGTGTGGAGGGAGGAAAGCGAAGCCCAGAGGGGGAGGAAAAAATGTCAGAGACCGCGAGCGTATTCCTCTCGAGTTATCCCCGGGACTTTATGCCCCGTCGTAAACCGGCGCACTTTCGTCTTTTCAAGGGGACGGCCGGCTGCCACCTCCGCCTATAAAAGCGGAATGATTCTGCCCCGTTCTGCGCTTAATGAGCCGTGTGTGTTTATGCGATATGCGTTTCGGCTACCGGTGCCGCGCTCGAGCCACCCGACAGTTAATTAGAATTTATTATGTGCCACTACAAACCTACCGCTGGCGAGGCCGAGCGGACGAGTCGTCTTCTCATAGAAATTCTACTAATGACTTCGGCTTTCTGTGACGTCGGGCGATTTATCATAATGTGATTGATATTAAACGTTTAAGCGGGAATACTTATCTGTCGTCGCTCGATCGTTATGTGGTTAACTGCCGCTGAGGTCGATAATGTTTATCGTTTAGTTAACAAACGGCCTTGTCGTAGTGTGCCGAATCCGCGTGTGTGGTCCTCATCAGGTCTAATCTCGTGCAGACTCAATCTGTCTCAGCGCTCATAAACTCTGCGGGCTGAAATACGAGCGTCTCTAAAATTGAAGTAATTAAAATTTACGCAACGCGCGCCCGGTGGAGGGAGATAATTAACGCGGCGGCGGCGTTTTAATATTTGCTTCCGCGCGGTGTTTATCCAGGGCGCATCAACGCGTGGGAAGTACTGGTAACATAAGAGGAAGAATTAACTAAAAGGTCCGCGCATAAAGATAACCTGAAGAGTTGGGTGGAAGAATCAAGCAGAATGATGAACAAGACACAGCATATCACACCGACATGAGAATACGTTTATATGAAATGAAAAGAGATTAGGAGGATTAGAATGCGTCATCCAGTCACGCCTTGAACAGCTTGGGATCGAGTAACGTGCAGAAAGATAACCGGAAGCATCAAGCAGAATAACGAGTAAGACATAAAGAATATCGCAATCGAAACCAAAGTACTTTTATATGAACTGCAAAAGAGGGTATGGTATTACATTGCATCGTTGAGTGCCACCCTAAGCCACTTTTTCTTGAGTGCGAGACCAAGCAGAAAGAGCGTGCAGAGTAACAATCAAAAGAGCCAAGCAGAATAAAGCATAAGCCACAGACAAGCAACAGGAATGAGAATACTTCCATATGGAACGTAAAAGAACGCATAGAATTATTGTGCACCGTCCAGTGGCGCCCTGAACTACCTAGGATCGTCTGCAAGTTCAAGCGAAAGAGTATCTAAAATGATCAAGCAGAACAGGGAATAAGGAATAAAAAGTATCGCAATCGAAACGAGAATTACTTTATGTGAACTGCGAAAGAGACTATGGTATTACAGTGTATCGTCAGTACCGCCCTAAGCCACTTTGTCTTGAGTACGAGACCAAGCAGAAAGAGCGTGCAGAGTGGCAACCAGAAGAGTGAAGTAGAATAACGCATAAGCCACAGATAAGCAATAGGAATGAGAATACTTCCATATGGAACGCATAGAATTAGAGCGCAATGGGCGTAAAGGAGCGCATAGAATTAAAGTGCACCGTCCAGTGGCGCCCCGAACTACCTAGAATCGCCCACAAGTTCAAGCGAAAGGTATCTAGAATGATTAAGCAAAATAACGAACGAGGCACTGAGAGTATCGCGACGAAAACGAGAATATGTTTATATCGAATGAAAAGGAGGGTATGGCACGTTTGGAATTAGAGCATACCACCCAGTGAGGCCCTGAACTATCTGAGATCGTCTACAAATTCAAGCGAAAGTGTTTCTAGAATAAGCAGCATAGCGAACGATACACTGAGAGTATCGCGACGAAAACGAGAATATGTTTATATCGAATGAAAAGGAGGGTATGACACGTTTGGAATTAGAGCATACCACCCAGTGAGGCCCTGAACTATCTGAGATCGTCTACAAATTCAAGCGAAAGTGTTTCTAGAATAGCATAGCGAACGATACACAAGTATCGCGACGAAAAAGAGAGTTTATATCGAATGAAAAGGAGAGAATTAACACATAAACGACAGATAAGCAACGTTAACAAGAGAGAAAATAGCGCATAAACCATATATCATAAGCAACGGGAATGACAATACTTCCATATGGAATGGATCGAATTAGAGCGCAATAGGCGCAAAGGAGCGCGTAGAATTAGAGTGCACCGTCCAGTGGCGCCCTGAACTACCTAGGATCGCCCACAAGTTCAAGTAAAAGAATATCTAGAATGATCAAGCAGAATAACGAACGAGACATAAAGAGTAGTATCGAAACGACGAATACATTTATAACGAAGAATTACGTTTATATCGAGTATGAGAAAGGTGACAACCAGAAGAGTCAAGTAGCATGATGCATAGGCCACAGACAAGCAACGTTAACGAGAATACTTCCATATGCAACGCAAAGGAGCGCATAGAATTAGAGTGTACCATCTACTGATGCCCTGAGATACCTAGGATCGCCTACAAGTTCAAGCGAAAGAATATGTAGAATAATCAAGCAGCATAACGAACGAGACCCTGAGAGTATCGCGACGAAAACGAGAATACGTTTATATCGAATGAAAAGGAGTGCACCGTCTAATGGCGTCCTGAACTGCCTAGGATCGTCCACAAGTTCAAGCTAATGTCTATCTAGAATGATCAAGAAGCATAAAGAACGAGACCCCGAGAGTATCGCAACGAAAACCAGAATACGTTTATATATGGACTGAGAAGGAGTGCACCGTCCAATGGCCTCCTAAACTGCCTAAGATCGCCCACAAGTTCAAGCGAAAGTGTATCTAGAATGATCAAGCAGCATAACGAACGAGACCCTGAGAGTATCGCGACGAAAACGAGAATACGTTTATATCGAATGAAAAGGAGGGTATGGCGCGTTTGGAATTAGAGTGCACCACCCAGTGACGCCCTGGACCACCTAGGGGTCGACAGGGGCGTTGGTTCGAGGCGTCCTTGATACGCCCCTGCGCGTGCTGCAAGAACTTCCCCGGGCCCGGTAGCACGCGTTATTCACTCATGGATGAAGATTGCGCCGTTGCTCTTGAAAGAGCACATGTACCTACCAGTCGGGACTGGAATTATCCCGGTAAGGGGCGTGGGCGTGGTGCCCAGCTCTCAACTGCCCCTCGCCTCACCTCTTCCCTCCGCGCCCTCGAAATTCGACTCGTCGCCGTCCCTGCGCATGAAAAAGTTCCGGACGATCTCGCTGCGTTAGGGGAGAGTTGTTATGGGTTATAGAAATTTTGCCGATTACAATGTCGTTGATATACGGCGCTGCGCGAAATTGTTTTCGAGGATAACTGCGGGGTAATGTTAACACTAAACGTACCGGTACTTTACATCTACCTATTCTTAGCATGAGGGGTCAGTTGACCCCTTATGAAACAAACGTTGAGTTTCGGAACGAAATTCCGCATTTATTAACACGTTGACTGCTTTGCGTATTTTGCCGTATTAGAACGGCGATGCTATGAAATACTATAGCGTTTGACTGAATTATGCAAAATGTAAATAATGCGCAGGTATTGGGGATCAAAGGATGGCATCACTATTCTACCAATAACTGCATTTATGAAATAATTATTTCTACCCATTGAGAATATTTTGGATCTTCAGTGAAATCTTTGCTCCTGCCATGGGTGACCGGCGCAAAAGGTCTCACGAAATATTAAAAAAATAGTCAATCGATAGCATTTATAATTTTGTAAATGCAATCAATATTAGATAGTGATTAAATTCTTTGGTCTCCGATACCTTCGCATTATTTTCATTTTGTACAATTCAATCATATTCTGTACCACTTCGTCACGTTGCGGTTTTAATCTAGTAAAATATACGTGTTAATACGTTGACTGTCATACGTATTTTGCCGTATTAGAATGGCGATGCTATGAAATATTAGAGCGTTTGATTGAATTATGCAAAATGTAAATAACATACAGGTATTGGAGACCAAAGGATGGCATCACTACCAATAACTGCATTTATAAAATAATTATTGCAACCGATTGCAAATATTTTGGATCTTCAGTAAAATCACGGCAGTCAAGGTGTTAAAGCGGGAAATCGGATGATATAAGAATTTACAAAAAGTCAAATGAGTGGAAGAAATAACAATAAATCTACGATTTTAAAGTAAATTTTGAAAGAGGTAATTTGACCCCGCTTGGTACGTTTAGTATCAATGAACGACTTTTAAGAATTAACACGAATCGATTAGACGTTTGTACGGTGTTGGAAACGGATCACAGGTATGGGTATAACGTACGGTCGGGCAGCCAATCAAATACTTGAAAAGGTGGGTCAGTTGGCGTGTCATCTGCAAGAAATGCGGTCTTGCCGGATGACAACATATGACTGCAGAAGATCGAACGGTACAATCGATCGTGCCCATGCTTCGAGAGTAATTGGCACACATCTGCATGAGTGATATTTCGCCGACCCACATGACGACAATGCATTTTCGGTGGAGAAACGATGTTGGGCAGTGCGTGGAACAGCTGCCAGGTCCATCCTTTGCGGTTGGTAACTGCGGCGTCGGGAGGCAAAAAAGCATGTGCAAGAGTGGCCCTTAACTTTACACACTTCTGTTTTCTTAAATACTTGACGGGTTTCGTAATACATTGATTTAAAAATTGCTCATTCTTTTCAAAACAAATTCTACTTAACACGTTGACTGCCACGCGTATTTTGCTGTATTAGAACGGCGATGCTATGAAATACTACAGCGTTCGACTGAATTATGCAAAATGTAAATAATGTGCAGGTATTGGAGGATCACATCGCTATTATAATAACAACTGCATTTGTAAAATAATAATTGCTACCCAATGCGAATATTTTGGATCTTCAGTAAAATCTCTTGCGTTGGTCACCGGTGACCATCATGGCAGTCAAAATGTTAACATATCTTAATTTTCATTCTAACGAATGCCTCGTAACTAGTTTTCTAATTTGACTCGGTATAAAACCCTCCGAATCTCGTGAAATCGTTCTTGGGTGGTCACTTACAACCTAATACTATGTGTACAGCCTCTTACAAAGCAGTTTGCCGTGTAGAAGTAAAAAAGCATGTGCAAGAGTGGCCCTTAACTTCACACACTTCTGTTTTCTTAAATACTTGACGGGTTTCGTAATACATTGATTTAAAAATTGCTCATTCTTTTCAAAACAAATTCTACTTAACACGTTGACTGCCACGCGTATTTTGCTGTATTAGAACGGCGATGCTATGAAATACTACAGCGTTCGACTGAATTATGCAAAATGTAAATAATGTGCAGGTATTGGAGGATCACATCGCTATTATAATAACAACTGCATTTGTAAAATAATAATTGCTACCCAATGCGAATATTTTGGATCTTCAGTAAAATCTCTTGCGTCGGTCACCGGTGACCATCATGGCAGTCAAAATGTTAACATATCTTAATTTTCATTCTAACGAATGCCTCATAACTAGTTTTCTCATTTGACTCGGTATAAAACCCTCCGAATCTCGTGAAATCGTTCTTGGGTGGTCACTTACAACCTAATACTATGTGTACAGCCTCTTACAAAGCAGTTTGCCGTGTAGCAGGTGCCCCGTTGATCGTTCCATGTCTTTTTTTCTGAGCCAATTGATTCTTTTACGATACACCTATAATTTTGTACATATCGTGCACGGTTTTGTGCGTACAAAGCAGTTTGCCGTGTAGCATATACATGTCTTTTTTTATGAATATTCTCATCTATAATTTTTCTATCATCCGCCATATACGCCATGTATGAATATTTTCTTTCTCTGCTTTTTGCGTTTCGTCACATTATGTAAATTCGCTGATGTTAATTTACGATCGTTTATCATCATTTCGCGTAACAGGACATGGCGGACAATTGTTTCGCCCATTCCTTCCCATGTGTGAACGCGCGAGCGTGTTACAATACAGACCTCCATTGTGCCACGTAACGTTGAAACGCGAACGGAACGCAGTTCACACGGGAAAAGACGACTCTTGCATACCAGAGTTCGTCATCGATATCAATTGTGCAACTAAAATCACAAATAAGCAAACAGGAAAAAATTACCGGTACAACGGTATAATTATTTTCGAAATATTTAATGAACGATCATCGCACCACTAATTGCCGCATGATATATATACTACCGTATTTACAAGCGCAGCGGATACTGGGAATTCGAAGAACACAAAAATTTCGCCCGACCGTTGAAAGTCGGGATAAAATGCATAAAAACAGCGATGTGGGCGGAGAAGAGGATAGACAAAGCGGACACTAAAACGTCCTCAGCCAAAAGAACTCGGGATTTTTCTTTGTTCCAGCGGCGTGGACCAAAATTTGACTGGAGGTACAACCCCCCGATGAATACGGTTTGCTCGGCTCATTAAGCCTCCTAATCTGTCATTAAATTCGTAACAGTTCCGCGGCGGTCGACGTGGCGCTTTTTTAGCACGTACGCGTATGCGAGAATGGCATTCTTTACGACTCTTCGTGGAAACCTAAACGGGACTATACACGTTGGTCGGCTCGGTTAAAGGGTGATCTACAATTGCTTAACAACTTCCGGCAATTCTGCTTGATTACGAGGGTATACGCCTGATGCGTGGTGAAAATTCTAGGCAAATGTCTAATGTATTCTTCGAATCCTCAACGAGGTGAAACGCGCTGAAGATAGATCTCACACGACTTCTCGCCATTGTGTATCACTTAGCGGATTCATCAGATAACGCGCCTCTTCTAATTTCGCCGTTTCTGCCGAAGAGCGAAACGTCTCATTTTTCGGTTGCGCTCACCGCGCCGTTTGTTCAAATTTATCTCACGATACGCGTCCGTGGTCAACGGTTCGCGATCGCACACACATAAACATGCGCACTTACGCATTCGCACATTCGTTGGCTGTTCGATTGTGTCGCGCGGGGAAAAATGAAATACGTCGGGTTCGAGAGTCCTGAAAGGTTTTGGCGCGTGTTCAATGAGAAACGGTCACCCAACGTATGTCCTATCCAGGGTAATCGGATCCGTATGCTCTTATATCTTCGGCCGGTCGGACCATTCAGCCATGGGCTCAGCTGCTTCCGGTGGGCGTTGCAACGTGAAAACGGGTTCGCGATTCTCTTGCGCGTTACCCGATCGAAACACGGCGAGAATGCGAGAGGGAGAGCCCCTTCATTGGTGGCGGCAAACCGGACGTCCTGCGGTAGGAGGAAACTAAAAAAATAAATGAGGAAAGACAGCGAAGCAATCGACAATGTGCGCTGCAGCAAAGGGTGCCTGCAAAGAAGCAGAACGAAGAATGGAAAATTCGAGCGTCGGAAGGGTGCAGGATCGAAGAAATTGTCGAAATCAATAGGGCGGTGTTTAACCGTTTGAGTTCCAGAGGTTATTCAGAAAATCTTGTTGAAAAATAACAAGCAGCACGATAGCGTTTGGTTCAGTTTACGTCAGAAAATGTCAAACGGGGCAAAAGCGGTTTATAAAATAAGTATAACTTAAAGTAATGGAAGTTAGAGACAGAATGTTTTGCTCACATGGTTCACACCAAAACAGTAATTATGCGAAGAATAATTATCAATACAATTATGCGCGTATCGCCAATAGCGCATCGCGATAAAACTAGTGGGACTTTTCGGCATGAAACCTGCACAACGTGATTGCGCTGCATGGGACTCAAATGGTTAACACATTGACTGCCACAGACCAGCGCAACATTTTTACTAAATTTTGGATTTTACTAAAAATGCAAAAATTTGCAATGAAGCCTATTTGCAATCTTGTGAAAGCAATTGATGTTGGTACGATGCTTCGATACTTTGGCTTCCCATAATTCTGCATCACCGTCATTTTACACTACTTAATCATACTCTGCAGTAATTTATCGCATCGCGGTTCTAACATAGCAAAATACGCTTGGCAGGCAACGTGTTAACATGTTTATTGCCACGGTGATCACCGATAACCGGCGCAAAAGATTTTACTAAAAATGCAAAAATTCGCAATGAAGCCTATTTGCAATCTTGTAAAAGCAATTGATATTGAAACGGTGCTTCAATACTTTAGCTTCTAACAACTCTGCGTTACCTCCATTTTGCACGATTTAATTATACTTTGCAGTATTTCATCGCATCGCGATACTAACATAGCAAAATACACTTGGCAGGCAACGTGTTAACACGTTGATTGCTACGGTGGTCACCGGTGACCGGCGCAAATGATTTTACTAAAAATGCAAAAATTCGCAATGAAGCCTATTTGCAATCTTGTGAAAGCAATTGATGTTGGTACGATGCTTCGATACTTTGGCTTCCCATAATTCTGCATCACCGTCATTTTACACTACTTAATCATACTCTGCAGTAATTGATCGCATCGCGATACTAACATAGCAAAATACACTTGGCAGGCAACGTGTTAACATGTTTATTGCCACGGTGATCACCGATAACCGGCGCAAAAGATTTTACTAAAAATGCAAAAATTTGCAATGGAGTCTATTTGCAATCTTGTGAAAGCAATTGATGTTGGTACGATGCTTCGATACTTTGGCTTCCCATAATTCTGCATCACCGTCATTTTACACTACGTAATCATACTCTGCAGTAATTTATCGCATCGCGGTTCTAACATAGCAAAATACACTTGGCAGGCAACGTGTTAACACGTTGATTGCTACGGTGGTCACCGGTGACCGGCGCAAATGATTTTACTAAAAATGCAAAAATTCGCAATGAAGCATATTTGCAATCTTGTGAAAGCAATTGATGTTGGTACGATGCTTCGATACTTTGGCTTCCCATAATTCTGCATCACCGTCATTTTACACTACTTAATCATACTCTGCAGTAATTTATCGCATCGCGGTTCTAACATAGCAAAATACACTTGGCAGGCAACGTGTTAACATGTTTATTGCCACGGTGATCACCGATAACCGGCGCAAAAGATTTTACTAAAAATGCAAAAATTCGCAATAAAGCCTATTTGCAATCTTGTAAAAGCAATTGATATTGAAACGGTGCTTCAATACTTTAGCTTCTAACAACTCTGCGTTACCTTCATTTTGCACGATTTAATTATACTTTGCAGTATTTCATCGCATCGCGATACTAACATAGCAAAATACACTTGGCAGGCAACGTGTTAACACGTTGATTGCTACGGTGGTCGCCGGTGACCGGCGCAAATGATTTTACTAAAAATGCAAAAATTCGCAATGAAGCCTATTTTCAATCTTGTAAAAGCAATTGATGTTAGTACCGTGCTTCAATACTTTGGCTTCTAACAACTCTGCGTTACCTTCATTTTGCACGATTCTGCAGTATTTTAAGGCATCGCGGTTCTAACATAGCAAAATATGCTTGGCAGTCAACGTATTAAACATAGTGCAACTGCAACATTCGTGAACCGGTACAAGACGCCGAACGGCCGACGATAGGAGTGAAGGAGATGGAAAATCAGAAGAAAGGGTGCGGATGGTAGATAAAAGCGAATGAAACGGAATAGATGAAGAGGGAGCAGGAGCCAGAGTCTGCACCCTTGGCGCGTATCTCAGGGGCGTATCCGGCGACCTCCTGCTGTCGGGGCACCGCGGGTGCCCTGGGGTGCCCCTCCATCGAATTATCGTCCCGGGAGGCGCAACGTCGATTCCCGTGTGCGATGGACGTTCTTCGATGATTGCTGGTCTCTCGGGTTACCACGCAGCACGCGCGCCCCGTCAAAGCGACGCAGCATTTCCAGGGGGGTATTGTTTTCGTTGTTTGCCGAGCTTATTTCATTTCGCGCCCAACGC
Source organism: Cryptocheilus praepositus (assembly GCA_033815515.1). Classification (NCBI taxonomy): domain Eukaryota; kingdom Metazoa; phylum Arthropoda; class Insecta; order Hymenoptera; family Pompilidae; genus Cryptocheilus; species Cryptocheilus praepositus. The sequence goes on from JAWWQZ010000285.1 coordinate 5,402,265, forward strand.
CGGCACACATGCCGATGTTCGCCGACGCGAAGTATTTGAATGTGGCCACCTTTCGACGCGGAGGTAGGGTGCTGTGGTGAAGCACGGACGAGATGCTGAACGTTGATGATTGTGATAGTCTCCAACACGGTAAACTTTCCGTTGACGTTGTTGCATGGGTGCAAAATGGAAGAAGTTGTCATGGTAAAATATTTCATGGTATTTATGCAATCATCGTGTACAGGGTAGTTGCACTGGCAATTGAAACAAGCGCTCTTTGCCTAAATTATTTGTGCGGTTGTACATATTGACGCATCTCACAAACGTATGTATAGTATACGTATCAGGTTGAGTCAGGAGTAACCGAGATGGCATGACTGGAAAGTGTCTTGCTACTTAACGTGTTAACACGTTGACTGGTGTGCGTATTTTGCTGTATTAGAACGGCGATGCTATGGAATACTACAGCATTTGACTGAGTTATGCAAAATGTAAGTAATGTACAGGTACTGAAGACCAAAGTATTGCATCATTATTCTTAGAATAACTGCATTTATAAAATAATTATTACTACCCATTCCCGATATTTTGGATCTTCGGTAAAATCTCTTGCGTCGGTCAGCGGTGACCATCACGGCAGTCAAAGCGTTAATATGATTTATGCAATCACCGTGTATCGGGTACATGAAGTGGCAATTAAAGGAAGCGTTCTTTTCCTAAATTATTTTTCCCATAATACATATTATTGACGCACCTCACAAACATATGTATAATATACGTAGTATGTTGAATCACAAGAAACCGAGACATGACTGGAAACTCACGTTGATCTCATACTTAACGTGTTAACGATGCTTCCCAAGTAGTACTACTACCATAAAATAATCGTAAGGCTCATTTGTCGTTGGTGCAACTTTGTCTAGGTACATTCTACTCACTGTTGTACGCGATCGTAAATTCGTAAATTTAGCAGGCTCCTAGACGTCCCGTGACCTCACGTTCGACGTCGCTAACGTAAGAAAGCCGCGCGCCGCGCAGCGTTAATTGCAACGTGAAGAGAGTTCCGCCGTCGAACTTCTTCTCGGTCTGCTTCTCCTCGAGCACCCTCTTGGCGAGAGCGGCTTGCCGCGAATATCCACGTGCCGAAACTGCAATTGCCGGCAGTTTGAGGGCCGCGATTAATCTCGAGATTAAAGCGAGAAACTTTGTCGGCCGGTAATTGACGTCGAGAGAGAGAGGTTGGAGTGGCCTACCGGGCTGTAGGGAAGGACAAATAAGAATGGTAATTATTGTAATCTCCGTGCAGTGGGAGGACATCTGGGAGGTCCTCGCTACTCTCCTCACTTCAGCCGTATCTAATATCGGACGCTACCGCGGAATTATCTTCTCAGGAGGTCCATTCCTTTAATTTGTGTTATTATTTAAGTCGCCCGTAATCGAGATTACGGCGTGAATGGGAGAAAAATGCGCCGGCGGACGTCACGCCTTGTATTCGTTAAACGGATGTCCGGGAAAACGGCTGGGGGTTGGAGACAAACTATCCCCAACGCGCGATCGCGGTCAGGATAAAGGAAATTTGTTTTCAGCGCGGCACATATTTATAATGTGCCGACGTGGGACAACAGAGATTGCTATCGTACGTAATTAAACTGCAAGCCATACATTCCCTAAAACACCTATTCACGACGTTAACAGTCATACATCTTAATTTATGAAGCACACACATTAGGCGACGCGCTTACATAAATCATTAATTAGCGCGCGCGCGCGGCCGTAATTTTAATACGTTTTTCGCGTCGTTATTCTATATGCGATCTCGCCAGCCACTGTGCCGAGACTGTTTCGCTGTCAAGTATTGAGCGCACTTAGTTAACGCGCCGCCGTTTTCTTTCAAACGCGTTTTAAAAATAATTATACCCTTGATAGATCTCCGGCGCAGCTTATCATTTGCTCATTATACCTGCATCAGCCCGACGTAAGAAAGGTTGTAATAAAATCGGAGAACAATACGGCAAGCATGCTCTACGCCTAATAATAACAGAGCACGCCGGGGCTACTTGCGCGTAGTGGCTTTCACAATGGCACACAGTCTCGCTTTTACGCCTTGTTAAGAAATCTCCCGGCCGATAGATATGCACCTACGATTACATCCGTGTTCCCCTCGTTCGTGAGAATCGCTCTGGAGCATCAGACTCACTTTTCCACCGCGCAACGTCGGCATAACTCACGGTAACAGTCCTTATCGGGCGATTTCTCGTGCGAGTCAGGAAACTCCAGCTCCGCCGATCGACGGAACGATTTTCATTGCGGGGCAAGCATTAAGCGTCGCGAAACTTCCGACGATCACGCTCGCAGTAATATCAATCACATAATAATATATTTGTCCCGCTGTTTTCAATTTTACTCACCCTAACCGTATGCATGCCATCGATAATTTGTGACAAAGCACCGCATATGACGAGGGCGTAGTTTTTCAGGCGGTTAACTTTGATGGCGACTAAATTTCAAAACCGTCGGAACTGTTGTTTGAAAAAATGACATCGTTTGAACAGGAAAGGGACTCAATTATTAACCCTTTAACTGCTGACTACTTCCGGCCGAAGCGCTTGCTGAGGACGAAACATTTTTCGCTAGTGTGAATTCTATTGATTGATTATCTAAGGCGTAACTGATAATTCTTCATTTACGCCAAATTTAATAATACAAGAAAACTATTTGATAAAGAACGCATCTGTATTTGAGCCGTTTATTTTGAAAGTGGCCTAACTCTGTTTTTCAATATTTTCCGGTTACCATGGTTACATGTACAAATTCATGTTATATATCAATAAATATTTATATCGATTTGAAGATAAATGGAGTTAGGCCACTTTAAAAATAAACGACTCATTTATCTCGTACATTCATAATTGTGGCTGCAATAGGTAGGAAATCAAAACGATTGGGGACGCATATATGCGCCCATAGTCTATACAGATGGATTTTGACGGACGCATATGTTCCTTGTACAAATTCATGTTATTTATCAGTAAATGTTACTTATCTCGATTTGAAGATAAATGGAGTAGGGCCACTTTCAAAATAAACGGCTCATTTATCTCGTACATTGATAATTGTGGCTGCAATAGGTAGGAAATCAAAACGATTGGGGACGCATATATGCGCCCATAGTCTATACAGATGGATTTTGACGGACGCATATGTTCCTTGTACAAATTCATGTTATTTATCAGTAAATGTTACGTATCTCGATTTGAAGATAAATGGAGTAGGGCCACTTTCAAAATAAACGACTCATTTATCTCGTACATTGATAATTGTGGCTGCAATAAGTAGGTAATCAAAACGATTGGGGACGCATATATGCGCCCATAGTCTATACAGATGGATTTCGACGGACGCATATGTGCGTCCATAGCGAAGGGCTAATAGAATTGACATGTGGATGAGCAATGTCTCAGTTCATCTTATCAGCGGACTCTCATCGGCGACCGTAAAGGTGCGTGCTTCGATATACCTGCTCGCTGCGCGCGTCTCAGGTGAGCTATCAGGTCCCTCAGGTATCGTCCTGCCCCCCCGTGAATACCATTGGTCGAAGCGAGACCACGCCTGCCTTACCTGCGGCTAAAATTTTTCATGGTGGGGGCTTAGGACTTACCTGTCAGTGACGTCATCAAAGTCACGCTACTCGCGCCGCAGGTAAACCTTTGGCAGCGATTAGCTCCTCGTATGACATTTCTCGGTCATTTATTGCGGATTCCTTCGGCGGCGGCTATAACGTCCGCCAATTATCGGACCGCTCTAATATATTCATCATTTTCCTCGGAAAATTGCTGCGGCGGTAGTCGTCGATATTGGAACGAAATTCCCTATAATCTTCCCGCGGACACTTTGGTCCCGTCCATTTTTCATCCACCGTATCTTCGAACGGATAATACCTTTCAATGTCCGTCGCCGAGTACATCCTCAACGAACAATGCCGCGTAAACGCGCATTTTAGATAAGTCCGCAAATAAACCTTGCGACCCGCCGTTGGATTCCACAAACAAGAAGCCGGATGTTTTCGCGAGATGTCGCGACGATTACGCGGGGAATGCTAAAAAGCAGGCGAGGGTAGTCCGTCGGCGTGCACGGTTTAAGAAGTTGAATGGTAACAGTCGGGATAAAAACCAATGGCTGCGGGCGCCCGGCTTTCATGGCAAGCCGGCAGGAGCGTGCTGGGCCCTAGAGCGTATGAAAATTCATGAGCGCCTGAAGTCAAAGGCAGTTGATATCCATATTCAGAAAATGGCGTCGTTAACATTAAACGGGCACCATTATGCAGGGCCACTAGCTACCACACAGTCACGAAGCGAGAGCGCGCACTTATTCGCTCACTCAGACATTAAACGGGAGACCTGCATGTGCATGGCAAAGCCCCGTAGGTGCGTGTACGATCACTCTGAGGCATGAAAATTGTGCATGTGCGCGAGATATGCCCCCGTTACGACTCCCAGGGCCGCTGCCGGTGGTACGCACGTACCTGAACACGCACACAACGACGACATTCTCGGATATATCGTGTACGACCGACGACATTGCTCTTTCGCATGCGACGATAGACATCGGTCTTGCCCCGCTATCATTTCGAGTCGTTCCCATTCGAAAAGGGTGTGACTCGGGCATGTAATTTGAAAAAGGAAAACTCCCGCGGCCGATTACCGCGAAATCACCGGACGATACGACGCCCATTAGGGGGCACTTATCCCTTCACGCTGACTGCGTGCTACGGGCGCGTTCGGTAATTATTTTAGCACCGTCCCGTGGCCCTGTCGCAATCTGCGACCAGCGAGATAAATCACGACTGTTATCTTCTCGATACGGTGGAGATGAAAAACGCAGGAACTTTGAGATGTTTGCTAAGAACCTTAACAAGTTGCCGCAAATAATGACCGTCCGATCTTTGGTGATATGTAGGCAAACATATGTCATTTTAATCAATAAAAAGAAGAACATCGTTTGGTGATGACGGAGGGAAAATGTAGGCAAACAAGGGAAAGGCGGGTACAGATTTTTACCGACTAAAACCCCGCCGATGCCACTTTTAATCTGAATAAAAAAAACCCAGAACATCGTTAGTACGAAGTGTACTAACGCATACGCTTGTTAATTATTGAGTAATACATTGAAAAAAAAAGGTATAGCATGTCAGACAGCATATCAATTGTTCTTTTGTGCGTACATATATTGTTCTTTTATGCGTGCTATGGGCGCGTTCGGTAATTATTTTAGTACCGTCCCGTGGCCCTGTCGCAATCTGCGACCAGCGAGATAAATCACGACTGTTATCTTCTCGATACGGTGGAGATGAGAAACGTAGGAACTTTGAGATGTTTGCTAAGAACCTTAACACGTTGCCGCAAATGATGGCTATAACTGTCCGATCTTTGGTGATATGTAGGCAAACATATGTGCACATTTTAATCAATAAAAAAAAGAACATCGTTAGTACGAAGTGTACTAACGCATACGCTTGTTAATTATTGAGTAATACATTGAAAAAAAAGGTATAGCATGCCAGACAGCATATCAATTGTTCTTTTATGCGTACATATATGGCGTAGACGAGGTCAAATTTATGTATCGAAATGGCGAGATATCAATTGTTCTTTTGAAACCAAATGATTTAGCTGAATACAATTTGAATATGTCAGGAGTTGACAGATGTGATCAAATGGTTTCTGACAAAAAACTTATTTTTCATCTTTTAGACCTATGCGTTTGGAATTCTTACTTTATCTATCGATAATTTCATAAATCAACGACATTTCTACGGTTTAGAGATTTGCTAATACAATCACTGATCACACTACCTAATACTGAGATTTCTGGAAAGAATTTAGCGGCATTAACACCTACGCGTGGTCGACCGAAACAAATAAATGCATTACTACTGACATCGACAAATTGTCCACAACGACATTTTTTGGAAAAGATGATTGATTTTGTTGATTTTCAGCGTAAAACTTATTTTTTACGTTGCAGACGATGTTCAACCAACCGAATTAGAAAAGAAACGCCATATAGATGTAAAACTTGTCGGCATAAAGCACCATTGTGTCTAGAATGCTTCGAATCCTATCATTTATAATGCTTTCTTGTGTGTATGTAATTCGTTTCCTGAATTAATTTTTATTTCATTTTCTCTATTTTATATGCAAAAACAATTACAAATCATAATTTTGTTTCAAACTGATTTTCTTGTGTTAAGTTTACACCTATTTACTCTCTTTTATTCATAGGAATCATTTTGAATTAGTAAAGCAAATGCCGCATAGTCGTCACGAAGGTTATCTTCTCGATACGGTGCAAATGAGATGAAAAACGCATGTGGAACACTCGATTCCATCTGGCAGTCATAAACAATTGAAAAAAAAAATGTGTTTGAGATGTTTGCTAAGAACCTTAGTTTAGAAAATATAAATCTTTTTCCGATTTCTCTGAAGCATCGAACACTTTGTGATGCACCCCAGCGTGTTACACTGGACCGTTTTGGTACACGCATCGGTGATTTTTTTGCCAATGCAAGTGGTTAAGAATGTGGAATTGACGGGACACGGTCGACTTTTCAGTGGACTGCCTTTAGTGCTGCTTAGTCATGTCGAATCACGACATGCTACGGGAGCCTATGAAATTATTGACATAAGTAAGTAGTAATAAGGGAAGCCAACCGAGAACCTGACTGGTTTCCTTCAATTGAAAATTTTGAACGTGCGGTTTTTACATAAACCGCGTAGTACATCGGTCGCTTCCTGGAAATTATCGGAATGCATACTACGAGGGATATGGGTAACGTAAGCGTAATGAGTATTGCGTGAGACAAGTTGTCGGTACTTCGGGAAAGATTCGACGCGGTGAAAGTTAACCGGGATTCAGTACGTCTGTTATAGCGTAATATCTTTCATTGTCACTTTCGTGATTCGCCATTTCACGAGCTCTACATGTAATAAGGGGGTTTGTGTCGTTGCCTGCACGGTGGGATGACGTAAGGGTTTGTAGAAGACGACGTGTCAAGCCACTGTGCAGCGTCGGGTTATGTGAGACGACTATTGAGCTTCGGCATTAATTTACTGGATCTCTGTTAATGTGAAATTAAACGTGGAGTGTGCGGAGGAGTATGCCACCAGTTTGCACGTCGTTTCCCAGCATTAACTATGGTTACAGCATCTGCTGCGTGACATCATATCTGATAATGTTGTTCACACTAAATGACAGTACATCTTTAAGAAATTACTATTTTCACGTTGAAATATCGTTGCACTTAAATATCGATATCAACTCCTATCATTTTATTCTCCTGAAACCCCACTACATCTAACATTATCTATATCCAATAATGTTGTTCACACTAAATGACAATACATCTTTAAGAAATTACTATTTTCACATTCAGATACATCGATATCAACTTCTACCGTTTTATTCTCCTGAAGCGCCACTACATCTAACATTATCTATATCCGATAATGTTGTTCAGACTAAATGACAATACATCTTTAAGAAACTACTATTTTCACATTCAAATGTGTTTGCACTTATATATCAATATCATACCATTTTATTCTCCTGAAACCCCACTACATCTAAGATTATCTATATCCAATAATGTTGTTCACACTAAGTGACAATACATCTTTAAGAAACTACTATTTTCACATTCAAATATCTTTGCACTTATACATCGATATCAATTCCTACCATTTTATTCTCCTGAAACCCCACTACATCTAAGATTATCTATATCCAATAATGTTGTTCACACTAAGTGACAATACATCTTTAAGAAACTACTATTTTCACATTCAAATATCTTTGCACTTATATATCGATATCCACTCCTATCATTTTATTCTCCTGAAACCCCACTACATCTAACATTATCTATATCCAATAATGTTGTTCACACTAAATGACAATACATCTTTAAGAAATTACTATTTTCACATTCAGATACATCGATATCAACTTCTACCGTTTTATTCTCCTGAAGCGCCACTACATCTAACATTATCTATATCCGATAATGTTGTTCAGATTAAATGACAATACATCTTTAAGAAACTACTATTTTCACATTCAAATGTGTTTGCACTTATATATCAATATCGTACCATTTTATTCTCCTGAAACCCTACTACATCTAACATTATCTATATCCGATAATGTTCAAACTAAATGACAATAGATCTTTAAGAAACTACTATTTTCACACTCAAATATCTTTGCACTTATACATCGATATCAATTCCTACCATTTTATTCTCCTGAAACCCCACTACATCTAACATTATCTATATCCAATAATGTTGTTCACACTAAATGACAATACATCTTTAAGAAATTACTATTTTCACATTCAGATACATCGATATCAACTCCTACCGTTTTATTCTCCTGAAACCCCACTACATCTAAGATTATCTATATCCAATAATGTTCAGACTAAATGACAATACATCTTTAAGAAACTACTATTTTCACATTTAAATGTCTTTGCACTTATATATCAATATCAACTCCTATCATTTTATTCTCCTGAAACCCCACTACATCTAACATTATCTATATCCAATAATGTTGTTCACTCTGAATGACAATACGTCTTTAAGAAACTACTATTATCACATTCAAATATGTTTGCACTTATATATCAATATCAACTCCTACCATTTTATTCTCCTGAAACCCCACTACATCTAAGATTATCTATATCCGATAATGTTGCTCGAGACCAACTGACAATATATCTTTAAGAATCTACTATTTTCATGTTCAAATATCTTTGCACTTATACATTGATATCAACTGCTACCATTTTCTTCTCCCGAAACCCCACTACATCATCACACGCCTTTATTATGACTACAACCTCACGTTGTACCTTTACAGCATCACAGCGACGTTCCGGATATAATTTCATCCAACGCTGATTATACTTATATCAGTATCATTATCACCCCATCACCGTTATCGACGTCTCCCCCTCGCAGATCAGATCTCAATTTCTTTCGCACAGCTTTCCGGACTCGGAAGTGTTCGACATCAGAGAAACTTGAAGCAGTCAATATTGACACACGCGGAGCGCAGATAACGGCGATATTGGATGTCTCTCATGGATTCGTGGAGAGTTTAGGGGATGAGCCTTTTTCAGCCCCCCTCTCGCCCGATCTCTCTCACCCTTCCCGCGGATTTGCCTTCATAGTCAGGGCTCCATTGTGGCATGTTCGGCGAAGCAAATGCACATCGGTCGCTCTTCGACGGGGTCGCATACATTCACATGAGCACTTCACGTACGTAAGCACCAATGCTCGGCGAAGCGAATGTGTGCGTGGCGGGGCCATGTTATACATTCGGGGGCACCCTGCAGTGCGTGTATTTACATATCAAAGTGACGGCCTCCTTCCGCTAGCAGCATCGCGGAGCCGATATCCGTCGACAGACTGCCGTCAGCGGCGAATGTCGTGGATTTACCTGGAGCTTTATTTATCCGAGCGCCTAATCCCGCGCGCCACTTTTGGATTTCGCACGGACGCCTCTTGTTCGCAACTAATGGCCGGTGATCACCGTCTTTCGACAGTTCGACGGTGGACGAAAAAAGTGGATTAACGCGTTGACTAACGTGCGTATCTTGCCGTATTAGAAACGACGATTCTATGAAATTCAGCGTGTGACTGAATTATGCAAAATGTAAATAACGTGCAGGTATTGGAGACCAAAGGATCGCATCACTATTCTAACAACTGCATTTATAAAATAATTGTTGCTACCCGTTACAAATATTTTGGATCTTCAGTAAAATCTTTGCTACGGTCATCGGTGATCGGCGCAAAAGGTCTCAAGAAATATTCAAAAATACCCAATCGGTAGCATTTATAATTTTGTAAACACAATTAATATTAAATAGTGATTCAATTCTTTGGTTTTTGCGCAATTCGATCATATTCTGTAGTACTTCGTCACGTTGCGGCTTTAATATAGTAAAATATATGTGTTAACACGTTGACTGCCGTGCGTGTTTTGCCGTATTAGAAACGGCGATGCTATGAAATTCAGCGTTTGACTGAATTATGCAAAATGAAAGTAACGTATATGTATTGGAGACCAAAGGATCGCATTACTATTTTAACAATTGGATTTTTAAAAGAATTAATGGATTTTTAAAAGAATTATTGCTACCCATTGCAAATATTTTGGATGTTCAATAAAATCTTTGCCCCGGTCATTGGTGACCGGCGCAAAAGATTTCACGAAATATTCAAAAATACCCAATCGGTAGCATTTATAATTTTGGAAATGCAATCAATATTAAATAGTGATTCAATTCTTTGGTCTCCGATACCTTCGCATTATTTTCATTTTGCACAATTCAATCATATGCTGTAGTACTTTGTCACGCTGCAGTTTTAATATAGTAAAATATACGTGTCAACACGTTGGCGTGCGTATTTTGCCGTATTAGAAACGGCGATGCTATGAAATTCAGCGTTTTACTGAATTATGCAAAATGAAAGTAACGTATAGGTATTGGAGACCAAAGAATCGCATCACTATTCTAGCAATAACTGCATTTATAAAATACTTATTGCTACCCGTCGCAAATATTTTGGATCTTTAGCAAAATCTTTGCTCGGGTCATCGGTGACCGGTGCAACAAGGTCTCATGAAATATTCAGAAAATACCCAATCGGTAGCATTTATAATTTTGTAAATGCAATCAATTTTAAATTAATAGTGATTCAATTCTTTGGTCTCCGGTACCTTCGCGTTATTTTCATTTTGCACAATTCAATCATATGCTGTAGTACTTCGTCACGTTGCGGTTTTAATATAGTAAAATATACGTGTTAAAAAGAAGACCGTCGAAATGTGCTGGGAAGACTGAGTCGGTGGAAATTGACGGAGTGGCGTCACAATTTTCATACAGTTTTCACGATAGCCAATTGTTCGGACGTTTTTGATCGCTGGAATCTTAGCGTTATTTTGCACGAATTTAATCCTGGTCATGTAATTCCCAATTCATCGTACCGTACGATTCATTCTACTTTACAAAACACTAAATAGGCCCGTTGATTTTAATCGCACGTTAAAATTAAACAGATACGCACACGACCATTCACAGCACGCGCCTTCTTATCCCCACATTCGCTAATTTTGCCAGAGGCTCTATCTTCAATCTGCAGTGAAAAGCGATAAAGGGATCCAATTTGGATCTCTCTGACGAGTGAAAAGTTATTGACGCTCGATCGTTCGCCAATTCGTCCGCTTGTGTACACAGCGCCTAGCAGTTAATGACATCCATCATCGTCTCACGAATTTGTCAACGCAGAGACACGATCGGCCGATTAGCCCTTAGGCACCCCAATATGCTAGGGTGGACGGTGCCACGTTTGCCCTAAAGATTCCCACGTCAGTGGGGCGCAGCATCACAATAACACATCCAGTGTCCCTTGATTCATCACTGCATTAGGCGCTGGGTGCGTATACGAGGTGTTGAATAAATTTATAGCTTCAGTACAATACCAACAAAGTAATCCCAACATAGAAGCATAATTTAAAAAATCTCGTAAAAACACAAAAATGAACAAACTCGTAAAGATTCTGTAAAAATGTGTACTTTGTGTAGAGCACACTTTTTATGGACACAAAGTGTGAATGCTTTCTTTAAGACGTTTTTTGCGCCGCCACGTTCCTCCGATTACAGCTTATTAACCGGCGACGTTAAAGGTTCAGCGCGCACCTTTCATCGACTCGGGAAAAAAGTGGTCTTAGATTTCATCCAGCTAATTCAGTGAATTCTCGGCGCCTAACAAAGCGTTTCCTGCTGCATTCGGTCCCCATAATCGAATACATCGGGCTTCTACGTCATTCGGCCTGAAACTAGTATCCTACCGCTCAATCACTGCTCGTGAAAAAGTGACGCTGAAGTTTCGCATTACGAGCATATCATTTAGAGCGTAATTCTCGTACGGCAAGAACCGTATCCGCGTACCTACGGAAATTAGGTACGGCGTGCGGTTAAACGACAAATTTCCGCGATCGCCTCCGTTGTGTAATGAATTTCCATCAATGAGCGAAGTAACGCAGTCTATCGAACGTCGAAATTGCACGTATTACGAAACTAACCGCTTCCGACTTCGGCGAACGCCGATAGTCCGACTGCTTTCCTCGACGACGCGGCAGCGGGAAGTTGACGAATTGCGAAGGAGAGTCTTTGCAATAAAATTAGCGTGCCGCCGGGGGGAGGCGGTCGGCGGAGATCGAGGGCGATTACATAATAACGTGACGTCGTTAGCGTCAACTTTTGTAGATTAGAACGTGTGCTTAGCCCGCTTCGAAATCGGCCACGGCAGCTTTGCGCGTGATTAAAGGTAATTAATGCTTCACGAAGGCGGTCGGAGTATCCGGACGCGAGGAAGAATGGGAAGGGCGAAGGGTTGAGAAAGAGTAAACGAGCGTGGAGCAAGGGGGGAAAGAGAGACGGAGGGAAAGAGAGAAGCGATGACGACGAAGCAACTTTAAGGACTACCTCGAATCTTTTTCGTCCCGAGGGTCGTGCTCTTGTTTCCCCGCGCGGTCGATTCGAATCATAAACAGTAATTTGACGGAGGCAGGTGTGCAGCGTTTGCAACATAGACGCGAGATGCTCGTTCTCTCCCTGTCGGACGTTCTGGCCTTCCTTGTTTTTCCCGCGTCGTTCCCTTCGTGGTCAGGTTCCGAGCGGCCAAAACGCGCAAGAAGGAATATTTCGTGGACTCGATGCGAGCCGCGGGCCCTCGTTACAGCTCGCAAGTCGGCGTATGTTAACCGATTTGCATCGTTCGGCGGAATAATCCGCAAACAAAAACTGACGATTATCACCGCGAGCGGATAAATCCGCACACGATAATTTTTGTTTTCAGCTTATCAGCAGTTAAAGAGTCTGTACGATAAACAAACAATAAAAAATTTTGTGTAAAATATTATGTTTCTTACTTTTCTGGTTGTAAGTTCAAAATAATAAAATAATAGAAGAAATAATACATAATAAAATTTAATAAAATTAGGTTACCATAATGAGTTACAGTTCGGATTCGGATTCAAGCATAGAAATGCAAGCATAGAAATGCAAATAAAAATCAAAGTTTGTTTATCGTACAGACTCTTTAGTGATTGCTGATAAATTGAAAACAAAAATGACCGTTTGCGGATTTATTCGCTCTCGGTGATAATGGTCAGTTTTTGTTTGCAGATTATTCCGTCAAATGATGCAAATGGATTGATATATCATAAAACAAACTGTGGTTACATTTAAACGACGCATTGCTTTGTATCGCTCTTTCTTATCGCGGTTCTCACACTCCGAGCCTCGAATTTGGGCCCCGGGAGAAACGCCACCGATTTACGCTAGGCGTTCAACGTGTTAAACGAGTTCGCGTTACACCGAGATACACTGAGACAATTCCTTTTTTCGCGAAACAATATTGCGCGGGCTGACCGGGAATAGTTCTCAATCGGAAACCAGCATTGTTGCTCTTGTCAATTTACTTGTCAGGCGATAATGGTCAGTTTTTGTTTGCGGATTATTCCGTCAAATGATGCAAATGGGTTGATATATCACAAAATAAACTGTGGTTACATTTAAACGACGCATTGCATTGTATCGCTCTTCCTTATCGCGCTGCTTAGACTCCGAGCCTCGAATTTGGGCCCCGGGACAAATTCCACCGATTTACGCTAGGCGTTCAACGTGTTAAACGAGTTCGCGTTACACCAAAATACACCGAGACAATCCCTTTTTTCGCGAAACAAGATTGCGCGGGCTGACCGGGAATAGTTCTCGATCGGAAACCAGCATTGTTGCTCTTGTCAATTTACTTGTCAGGTGATAATGGTCAGTTTTTGTTTGCGGATTATTCCGTCAAATGATGCAAATGGGTTGATATAGCATAAAATAAACTGTGGTTACATTTAAACGACGCATTGCATTGTATCGCTCTTTCTTATCGCGCTGCTTAGACTCCGAGCCTCGAATTTGGGCCCCGGGACAAATTCCACCGATTTACGCTAGGCGTTCAACGTGTTAAACGAGTTCGCGTTACACCGAGATACACTGAGACAATTCCTTTTTTCGCGAAACAATATTGCGCGGGCTGACCGGGAATAGTTCTCAATCGGAAACCAGCATTGTTGCTCTTGTCAATTTACTTGTCAGGCCCCTGCGCTCGCCTACACGTCGGTGCCCGTAAGTATACGATTCCGTCGACGGCGGTTACCCAGTAGATCCGTCGTGTATGATTAGAACTTGTAAACTCGCGCGCGCCGTAAAAGTGGAATAGATGGGTGCCTATGGAACGGCACGGAATCACTTTAGAACTTGTCCTTTCGTAACTCCATCCGGAGTTTAAAGATCCGCGTGGCTGCCGGCGGTTGGACGATGGTCGGACGAGGATGGCGATCGTCAGTGGAAAACGGGGAGGATATCGGTAATAAACAGGAAATACTTAGGTAACGATTGCGCCTATATGCGAGCCGATTGACATATGTCGTATCGTGGTGTAGTACGTCGGGCACACGTACGATCACGAAGAGTCTGTCAATCGATCAACATCGAATGCTAACTCATAAGTGCAACAAAGATAAGTAAAACGTCGACCAGCGCGGTGATTATCTTGACAATACCAGTTCATCGGATGTAAACAAGTTTTTGTCGAAACTCGACGTTCGAGAGATCGACATCGACGCGCGTAGATAATACGTATCACGCGCGTAGAAATGAACGGTCGCGAAAGCTGCTATTAGCTCCCGTACTTCCGCTCGTGCGTAACGGGACGATATTGTCTTAGAGCTGGGACACGCTCAAGTGGCAGAAGTGTTCACCGCAGGATTCTCAGTATCGGTCCTGATTCCGGATGCTTGACCCTTGACCCGGTGTGCCGGATTGCTCACCGTTTCTTTCGAAGCAACCTGCACGGCGTACAACAAAACGCAACGTCTGATTCAACACGCCCACGTAGGAAAATGGCAGGAAAAAAGGCAGATGCCGTAGAAAACTTGATAAACCGCTGCAATGGAAATTTTCCAGCGGCCGAATAGCCTCGGCACCGATCGAATTATGTCCCTCACCCGCGAGAATTTCAATATTCAATGCCTCCTCGATGCGGTGGCTCCGGATCACGGATGATCTCGGTGACCTGCTGCTTCGGGGTCAAGGTAGGCCTTCACTTCCACCGCCGATGCGGGGTTCCCGTCGATCGAATACGGCAGAATCAGCGGAACGACTTAATAAGGCACGATTGCGAGACGATTGCTTCACCCCGCCGCAGTGTGACGATTTGCATACACGATTATAGACCGCGGAGGAAGGCTGCTGCAACCCGCTGCCGCGGTCGGCGCGCATGGTAGGGAGAGTAAAAAAGTCGGAATTCCTTGGGAGAGGCAGGTCTCGGCAGGCGGGATGCCAAAAATGTGCCCATATCCGCCTCCGTCTATTCAACTGCGCCTACTACAGTATGGACACGTTGGCAGGCATTTATCGTATCCGCGGTAAACTCATCGCGGAACGCCATTACGGGCAAACAGACGTCATTCCGATGCATCTCGTCAGGGTCTCAACCGAGTCCTGGTGGCAACTCGACTGCTGCTGCTGCTCGTTGTGCTCAACACCGTTAGAACCCGCGGCGACCAGCCGAAGGTCGCCCCGTCGGCAACGACTTCGAGACCTCGTCGCGGTGAGGATTAATCCGCGAAATGACGGCGCTAGAGAACTCCTCCGCAGGCTCGAGGTACTTGGAATAACGGAGGCGCGATGGAATTCAACAATTGTTTCCCGAGCTCTGTGGAATTTGCAGCCAAAGTGATGATATTAGAAGATACGGAGAATGCTTGCTGCTGCAAGGTTGCAACGCGGAAAATTTGACATTGCGTTAAAACTTTGACAGCCGTGATGTTCACCGGTAACCGACGCAAGAGATTTTAATGAAGATCCAAAATATTCGCAATGAGCAGCAATAATTACATTATAAATGCAGTTATTGTTAGAATAGTGATGCGTTCCTTTGGTCTCCAATACCTGCGCAGTAGTTGTATTTTGCATAATTCAGTCAAACGCTGTAATATTTTATAGCATCGCCGTTCTAATACGGCAAAATACACACGGCCGTCAACGTGTTAACACGTATGTTTTAGTATATTAAAACCGCAATGTGACGAGTACAACGGAATATGATTGAATTATGCAAAATGAAAAAAATGCGAAGGTATCGGAGACCAAAGAATTGAATCACTGTTTAATATTGATTGCATTTACAAAATTATAAAGGCTACCGATTGGGTATAATACATAATAGCATGTATAATTTTGTAAATGCAATTAACATTAACACGTTGATTGCCAAGCGCATTTTGCTATGTTAGAACCGCAATGCGATGAAATACTGCAGAGTATGATTAAGTAGTGTAAAATGACGGTGACGCAGAATTGTTGGAAGCGAAAGTATTGAAGCATCGTTCCAATATCAGTTGCTTTCACAAGATTGCAAATAGGCTTCATTGTGAATTTTTTGCATTTTTAGTAAAATGTTTTGCGCCGGTCACCGGTGACCACCATGGCAGTCAACGTGTTAAGACTGTTGTATGAGTGGCAACGTTGATGTGTTTTTGTTTATCTCCGCTGCGGCGTGTTCGTTTTGTTTTGACCATATCGTCCTCAGTTTCATCTGAGCAGGCGATCTAATAACATTATATTACTAGCCACAGTCTTCCTCCTTTATTACACGAAAAGAACCCAACAAAGGCATGTGTCTATTGAAATAATGATAATGGATTGGACTTTGGAGAATTGGTGTCTTTCCTTCAACTACCAAAGTGATGATATCAGAAAATACTAACAATTGTTTGCTTGGGAGATCGTAGTGCTGACAGGTAGTTATATCACAGTGTACAGGTCCTATAAATGTTTTCATTAAAATCTGCTCTTATTGAAAGAATTCTTTACTGATACTATTCTTATTTGAGAAATTTTTAATCGCGTTTCGCTCATTCACATCACCGAAGTACTCGTATCGATAACTTGGTGAAGTTTGCTTGCTAAGCTGTAATGCTATAAACTTAGCACAACGTGTAACGTTACAAAGCTTCTGTTGAATAGAAACGCATTTTCGTAGAATTAAGAAGATCGAAGAAAATTACTAGTAGAACGACGAAGTATGAAATACACCAATATGCACATTCTTAAGAGCGTCGGTGCAGAGGTCATTCGTCATTCAATTGTCAAAAGCAAGGTGCGTTTCGCCACGTTTCCATTTAGCATGCAGCAATCGCTATCCGCAAAACTATAAACTGTCAGTAACACTAGAAGCCTCTCCACCGCGAAAGATCGTTTCGACGTACGTGTGCACGCTCGTTACGACTCTGTATTCACCGTTAGCGCACT
Organism: Cryptocheilus praepositus; assembly: GCA_033815515.1. Classification (NCBI taxonomy): domain Eukaryota; kingdom Metazoa; phylum Arthropoda; class Insecta; order Hymenoptera; family Pompilidae; genus Cryptocheilus; species Cryptocheilus praepositus. Next base: position 5,419,693 of record JAWWQZ010000285.1, read on the forward strand.
CAGCGTGGAATAGTCAGAGGCCGTGGAGCGTCGTGAACGATTTCGCGAGGTCGTTCGCGGCGCATAACTTGAACGGGCTGATGCAAACGGTTGAATTGAAGGTGTCGGCTTCGAAGTTCAGAAGCCGCAATCTCTTTAATCGAGGAGTCCGCGCGAGGTTTTACGCTTCGCGCCAATTTCTAATCCCCGCTCGTTTCATCTACATTCGCTACGATACGCAGGACGCAGAAGTGAAGCATCGAGATGAAGTTATAACGAAAACTGAAGAGCCCTTATACGTGGGCAGTCCGATAAGTACTTAGCCTACAAAAGAAAAACGAAAATTTTGGAAAATTGACGATTTAATTTTCAACACAGTCTCCTTTTAACTCGATACACTTGATCCAGCAATGAAATCTGGGCATATCCTGCATGAAATATTGGGCATGAGAAAGCTTTCTGCTCGATGGGTGCCGCGTTTGCTCACTCCGGATAACAAGCGCATCCGTGAGACCACTTCAGAGCAGTGTTTGACACTGTTTAACACGTTGACTGCCGTGCGTATTTTGCCGTATTAGAACGGCGATGCTATGAAATACTACAGCGTTTAACTGAATTATGCAAAATGTAAATAATGTGCAAGTATTAGAGACCAAAGGATCGCATCACTATTCTAACAATAACTGCATTTATAAAATAATTATTACTACCCATTGCGAATATTTTCGATCTTCAATCAAATCTCTTGCGCCGGTCACCGGTGACCCCCACGGCAGCCAACGTGTTAAGCGCAATCCGAAAGAGTTTCTACGTCGCTTTGTGACTGTCGACGAAACGTGGATCCACTGGTACACATCAGAGACCAAGGAACAGTCGAAACAGTGGACTGTGCCCGGCGAATGTGCTCCGAAGAAGGCGAAGACTGTCCTATCGGCCGGAAAGGTGATGGCCACCGTTTTCTGGGATTCACAAGGTGTGATCTACATAGACTACCTGGAGAAGGGGAAAACAGTCACAGGGCTGCACTATGCCGAATTATTGAGCCGATTCGACGCCGAATTAAGGAAAAAAGGCCCCATTTGGTGAAGAAAAAAGTGCTCTTTCACCACGATAACGCAACGGCTCACACCTCTGCCCAAGCTACAGCCAAATTCGTTGAATTAGGCTACGAACAGCTGCCCCATCCACCGTATTCTCCAGATTTGGCCCCGTGTGACTTCTTTTTGCTCCCAAACTTGAAAAAGTCACTCGCTGGGCAGAAATTTGAGTCGAATGAGGAGGTTATCGCCGCCACGGAGGCCTACTTTGCAGATCTCCAGAAAACGTATTTTTCAGACGGGTTGAAGAAGTTGGAGCACCGCTGGATCAAGTGTATCGAGTTAAAAGGAGACTATGTTGAAAAATAAATCGTCAATTTTCCAAAATTTTCGTTTTTCTTTTGTAGGCTAAGTACTTATCGGACTGCCCACGTAGCTACTCTTCGTTTCTCAGCATTCATTCTGGAATTTCATTCATCAGTGGCCATGTTCCGAAGCGTCTGCGGTCGCAGCTGAGTTTTCCAACAACAGCGACGTCCAACAGTCATCCAGAATACGCGAGAATGACAAGCGTTCCCGTCGTTCCGCCGGATACGCATGCATATCACATGAATTAGAGATAGAGAACGGCCGTTTATTAGATTCGCCAGTCGGCTAATAATATCTTGGCAATAATTTCGTTGCAGGAGGGCATAATGGCGATGGGTCCCCGGAGGGGTTACCGGGAGGGGGCGGGGGAGAGTCGTCGCAATATGAGAGAGGCGAAACGTCGGAGGGGTGCGGACGTTCACGTACGTTGCATGCTTGCAAAAGAACGGGTTACAATTGGTTGCGCATGCGCGACAACACGCGATGGTGCCGTAACTTTGCTTCTTACTTTATGGTTATGTTACTTTGACGTATGGTCGAACGGAAAAAATATTGGCACGCTCGTATGACACGTAATCTCTACCATAAATAAAAACCTCGACCCGACGCGGACGACGCTTTACGCGCCGCGATGCCTGCGAGTATCGTTTGGTAAATTTTTGAAGTGCCCGAATAGAAAGAGCACCAAGAAATGATCCGATTCTTGGGCACACGCTTCAAGTATTGATCGTTACGTAAGGACCAATGAAATATGTCGGCACCGAGAGCTACCAGAAAAAGCGCTTGAAAATTGGTCTCGATATTTCGACTCGAGCCGGGAGTATTGATCACGCAATAAGACCCAACAATATCACGGCACCGCAACGCAACGGAAGGAAACGGTCAAACTCGAATGCACGTAGATCACGCAATGCAACGACGCGACGCGCGAAGAATTTTACGTATACGCTATGTTCGAACATGGCGACGCGCCATTCTGTATCGAGCGTCGTCGTGAGGAGAAAAAAGAGACGTTCGTGCAACAAGCTCCCTCGTGAATTCCGCAGATGGGAGGGGGCACGACGAGAAGGAGCCGATAATCGATTACGATCGCGGAACGTATATGGCGATTACACACCGTACCTACACCGCCGTGAGCAAATTTCAATTACCGTCGAACGATCTCTTCGTTGTGCTTTTTCGCTGCGCAAGAAATATCCGCTCCAGTACCGACTTCCACCATTGGCTTCGACGTGTTACGGCGAGAATAGCGACAAACCTCGACGTGTTTGTTTTCATGACGGAAGTGCACAATTTTCAATGAACGTCCCTTTTATCTTGTATTAATACATTTTGCAGACCGATCGTTGTAAGTACCTGGAAAAAGACTGTCGAATGGTACGGACAGAAGCAGTATTTACATGAAACAACCCTGTTTCTGGCAGATGGCCTGAGAACCACAGAAAAGTCCAACACTTTCTTTTATGTGTTTGTTTTCATGACGGCAGTGCACAATTTTTCAATGAACGTCCCTTTTATTTTGTACTAATACATTTTACAGACCGACCGTTGTAAGTACCTGGAAAAAAACTGTCGAATGGTACGGACAGAAGCAGTGTTTGCATCAAGCAACCCGGTCTCTGGCAGATGGTCTGAGAACCATAGAAGAGTCCAACACTTTCTTTTATGTGTTTGTTTTCATGACGGAAGTGCACAATTTTTCATAAACGTCCCTTTTATCTTGTACTAATACATTTTGCAGACCGATCGTTGTAAGTACCTGGAAAAAGACTGTCGAATGGTACGGACAGAAGCAGTATTTACATGAAACAACCCTGTCTCTGGCAGATGGGCTGAGAACCACAGAAAAGTGCAACACTTTCTTTTATGTGTTTGTTTTCATGACCGAAGTGCACAATTTTCAATAAGCGTCCCTTTTATCTTGTACTAATACATCTTGCAGACCGATCGTTGTAAGTATCTGGAAAAAGACTGTCGAATGGTACGGACAGAAGCAGTGTTTGCATCAAACAACCCGGTTTCTGGTAGACGGCCTGAGAACCACAGAAAAGTCCAACACTTTCTTTTATGTGTTTGTTTTCATGACGGCAGTGCACAATTTTTCAATGAACGTCCCTTTTATTTTGTACTAATACATTTTGCAGACCGATCGTTGCAAGTATCTGGAAAAAGACTGTTGAAAGATACGAACAGAAACAGTATTTACATGAAACAACCCTGTCTCTGGCAGATGGCCTGAGAACCACAGAAAAGTCCAACACTTTCTTTTATGTGTTTGTTTTCATGACGGAAGTGCACAATTTTTCATGAACGCCCCATTCGTCTTGTACTAATATATTTTGCAGACCGATCGTTGCAAGTACCTGCAAAAAGACTGTCGAAAGATATGGACAGAAGCAGTATTTACATGAAACAACCCTGTCTCTGGCAGATGGCCTGAGAACCACAGAAAAGTCCAACACTTTCTTTTATGTGTTTGTTTTCATGACGGAAGTGCACAATTTTCAATAAACGTCCCTTTTATCTTGTACTAATACATTTTGCACACCGATCGTTGTAAGTACCTGGAAAAAGACTATCGAAAGATATGGACAGAAGCAGTATTTGCATGAAACAACCCTGTCTCTGGCAGATGGCCTGAGAACCACAGAAAAGTCCAACACTTTCTTTTATTACGGATCTCTAGTATTCGGGTACGTCGAATCAATCAAAAGCTTACGATGCCAAGTGACATATCAAACGACTCTGTCAATTAGGGGTTAGTCAAGTCTTACCGACATCGACGGCGGATTTCTACGTACCTCTCTCCTGGTACGTGGGCGGAGAATCGAATTCTGTCAACCAGGATACCGCGAGCGTGGCGGCAAAGATCAAAGCCGACGGGGGAACGATTCGTGCGGGTCCATCATAAGCTTTCGTGAGCGTTCGGTCTCACCTTGGATCGAGACGTGACGCGAGCGAGGCGATTTATTTGCCATTGGCCGCTCCTCATTTCATCGCGACGTGCCTCCGACGCGGCGCTGTTCCTCAAGAGCTCGATCTCCCGAGAGATCGACATTGTCCGCCTTGTCGCGAGTCCTGAGACAATTGTTCTTCCCCTTCGACCGCGTGGAGGTCCTGGCCTTCGATGAAAATCGCGACGAAACTCTTCTTTCAACGCAGCGCGTGAGCCTCGCTAATCTTTGCTGTTAATTAACACATTGCGTACGGCGTTCTTGCTTACACTGGCCTCGCACATTTTTAAACGTCGTATGAAATTGAGTACAATACATCCAAGCTTTTTTAATACTGACTGATACGTTTACACTTGTTCCACATTCTAACATTCATTTACTTCGCAATTATACTATCAAAAGTTCCCGCAAGGCTTCATCACTTTAGCAACATACCGATCAACATTAACACTTTGACTGCCACGCCTATTTTACTATATTAAAACCGTAACGAGATGAAGTACTACAGAATACGATTGTATTGTGCAAAATGAAAATAATGCGAAGGTATCGGAGACCAAAGAATTGAATCATTATTCAATATTAATTGCATTTTCAAAATTATAAATGCGACCGATTGGGTATTTTTTGAATTTTTCGTTAGAACTTTTGCGCCGGTCACCAATGACCACCATGGCAGTCAAAGTGTTAAAACGAGATATCTCTTGACCCGTACGCAATGTGTTAAGTAGCAAAAATACTTGTAAAACAAATGCCTTTTGATCGCGTAAAATGTGCTATCGTCCGTCATTCGAAAAAGAATGACTTCACGCTGGGTCGAACGCGCTCTCGATGATGCGCTGCGCCTTTGTCGGGGCCATGTCAGTTTTGTTTTCGGCGTATCGTTCTTCGGCGGCAGTGCATCGCGTCACCCAGTCGTTCGATATTTTATCATCGTAAGAAATCGTCTTACATACTCTGCATTCGCGTATAAATGCGGATAAATATTTATGGGTTCTTCCTACGTTTCGATGCAAAGCCCTCAAACAGACACCCCGTCGGTGATTACTGATTCTTCGCTTTCCGATTTTATAGCAATACGACGTTTGGTCCCCAAGTTCCAAGCTCCCGTGGAACCTGCGACATACCTAGAAGTCGCGTATAAATGCGGATAAATATTTACGGGTCCTTTCCACGTTTCGGTGCAAAGCCCTCAAACACCCACCCCCTCGGTGATTACTCATTCTTCGCTTTCCGATTTCATAGCATTGCGACGTTTGGTCCCCAAGTTCCAAGCTCCCGTGGAACCTGCGACATACCTAGAAGTCGCGTATAAATGCGGATAAATATTTACGGGTCCTTCCCACGTTTCGATGCAAAGCCCTCAAACACGCACCCCTTCGGTGATTACACATTCTTCGCTTTCCGATTTCATAGCAAGGCGACGTTTGGTCCCCAAGTTTCAAGCTCCCGTGGAACCTGCGACATACTTAGAAGTCGCGTATAAATGCGGATAAATATTTACGGGTCCTTCCCACGTTTCGATGCAAAGCCCTCAAACACGCACCCCTTCGGTGATTACACATTCTTCGCTTTCCGATTTTATAGCAAGGTGACGTTTGGTCCCCAAGTTTCAAGCTCCCGTGGAACCTGCGACATACCTAGAAGTCGCGTCGGCAACATCACGGCGTCTGATTAGAGACAGCTCCACTCAGGAAACAGCATGTCTCCCTTTCGTCGACATTTCACTTGGAATTACGCGTCGGCGTGCATTTCGTCCAATTCATTCTTTCCCGCTGTAGGTACCTCGGCACGAGTTACACTCCGAGGTTGCCTGCCAATTCATCCGAAGCAGTTGTACTCTCTTCCAGGGTTCTCCGCCTATCCACGCGACTCTCTGAAGGCACCACGAACACGAGCGAAGCCTGTAATTCACGTGATGAGGCCGCCCGATCGCGACACTCGGGGACAAAAATGTCCGCACGAATCAAGAATGAAGGCTCGGCAAACGACCGCCGTCTCCGAGGCGGAACAACGTTGATAGGCTTTCTCTCCCCCGGTCCTCGTACAATTTTCTTCCTTCGCCGACGCGTTTTCTGATTCGTGCCGGGCGAGACGGACGGAGGCTTTTAAATCTGGCTGTACTCGCATTCGGAGAGGCGCCACTCTGGCCGAGACGGGAGAGGATTTCTGTCGGAGAAAATGTCGAGTCGGTCGTTTGACGATTTTCGACATGGCCCTTTGACGCCGAGCGCCGCACCGCCGCTCAATCCAGCGCGACACTCGACAAACTTGTACTTCACTCGTGGAATCTCGTATACTTGGGTCTTTGATTCCAGCGGCAGTTGCACTGAAGCTGGAAGTCTTTGACGAAGTAATGTAACTGTTGGCGGTCTTATTATCGTATATCAACATTGGCCTTGTCTCGCTTCGGTTAGAATGAATATCTGGGTGGACTGATTACAATCCAAATTGGCATTTAGATTTCTGGCGTTTTCTGGGTGAAATCAGATTATCGCGAATGTTTGTAGCAATTGAGGCGGGCTGCATTCTACAGTATCTTCGGGGATGGTGCACCATTATCTGACAGAACTGTCGAGCGGTGCTGCCCCCTCGATGCACGTTTGCCGAACTTTCGTGGGCACGATTCGAGCATCGTGCACTGGTACCAAGACGTTCCAGAAAAGAAATTGCCTGGGCTCGCCGCCGCTCTGCACCGTTCGCCGTCGTCGTGGGTGCAATTGCTTTGGGAATGTTAATCGTCGACAGGACGACCCGGCCGGTGGTCCACGAGGCCGAAATTACGTTTTCGGTCCTGCAGGATGCCCCGTGCAATGCGCATTAAGGTCGTCCGCCTCGTGAAAGTCGACCGGTCAACATTTCTCCTTCTGTTCGTACACCGTATCCATCCGACGGATCCGTCGATGGGTATTGCAGAGCGAATTTTTCAAATTAACCCAATCGACATTCCCGAAGTCGTTAGTACCGGACTAACGAGGAGGAGGGAATTAATTTCTGCCGCGACCTTAATTCGCGCTGCGAAACCTCTCGTCTTAAGCGATTCGCGCGATGCGATCGCTCGGGCAAGTAATATCTGCCTCTTCGCCTCCCTTATACGAGCATACAATGTATCGTAAAGTACACTGATCGAGCTATCTGCCTCCCCACGGTCGATCGCGGCGATACGGCACCGGCTAGTCCTCTCGTTCTTCTCTTTTCGCTTGTCCACCTTTCGAATGCACAATTTCCGGAATGGATACTTCGCAGATTGGAGAACTCTGGCCGCGCGTCCAGTTGCCGATCGCGGAGACTATACGTGTTTTGCACTTAAAGACGGTAGCAATCAGCATCCACAGGGATGTGCCAAGCGCAGGGCGCAGTTTCGCAGCTCAGCCGCGTATATCGTTCGGGCGCGTTAACGAGGATCGTTTTATCGACGATTAACCCTCACCCTGACTGACCCCTGGCCCGGTGTTTGCGGGCCTCTTTCGGAAATTGGTTCGTCGCTCTTGCCAATTTCCGCAGATTGCCTGTCCCCCCGCCAACCGTCTTGCTCGGATCCTCCCTCCCCCTCCAGGCGGACTTTTTTCGCCTTTTTCTCTATGCTTTCTCCTTCTCTCCCCTTCGACCAAGGATCCGGCGCCGGCCGTCGTTCGCCGTAAATTGTGTAAATTTGCTGGCTAACTATTTATCTTTATGACCTGCTGAACGATGAGGCCAACGTTTCTCGTGAGCAACTCGCTCGGGGAACGCTGAGAATTTCCGCGGGTTGGTCGACTTTCGGACGGGAAGAGCCGTAAAATTGGGCCCCTTGCCCTTTTCTAGGAGCAGCGATAGGTAAAGTGCTCCTTACCGAGAAAGTCGGGCGGCTAAGTGTTAATTTATCAGTTCGCTCGTAGTTCGCCCAACTTATGTACACGTGTCGCTTTTGCAACTCTCGACGTGCAAGTTTTATGTAGGACAAGCTATACGCGACGACAAAGTCAATTCTCGCCATGCATTATAGACTTAAAGTCACTCGTGGCTGTTAGCACGCGTACACTTTGTCAACTTTGTATTGTCTCCGCTTAAACTTCGCCGGCCGAGCTTCCGTGCGAATTGTCCGAACGACCGCGGCACACCGCTCGAGAAAGCTGAAAGCAGGCTACAGCTTCCTTCCGATCGGATCATCGTCCGCGGCCATAAACCATCGTGTGTATTCGACACGTGACCAATTTGTCAGAAAGTTTCAACAATATCCCGGGTGTCTCGACAATAGGCTCTGTCCCGCAGATACGAAGGGTTAGAAAAATTCGGACGGGGTCGACGAGGGCGGCAGAGAATCGGAAGAACCGCGCGACACCCTAATCGAAATCCCTGTCGGATGTATTAGTTTTATGGTTGCGAACTACACCGATCCAGGTCCTGGAGCAAACAGGAAATAGCCCGGAGCTTTCAGCACACACGGAGGGATGTCCGACGAGTGTCCAGTTTATCGTCGGCCATTTTCAGAAACGCTCCCTTCTTCGAGTGCCTTCGCTCGTCTGCTACGGCCCTGAGCAGTAGTGGCCACTTATCCATTCCCTAATGATGAAAACGAGTTTCCAAGGGTCCCTGGAGCACGGGGGATTCGACCCTCCGTCTTCGGCAGTCGTTACGTTTATCCTGTCCGGAGTACGCTCTTCGATACAAGCATAGAAGGGCGATCTTTCGAGATCATAAAGGCGGCTAAGAAAGCTTCTGCTAAAACGTAATGCATTTCCGTTTAGGCATCGTCGACTCACGCCGTCTTTCTCGTTAGAAAGAGAACTTTCGCACTAGACCGTATTTCGCACTAGAACTTTTCGCACAGAGCGTATTTCATGTTGCGGGAGAAACCGGAGGTATGGAAAATTTGTTATATTATTGTTTGGGAGAACTGTTTTGGCGGTTTACTTCCGATTTGGAGGAAAACAGCTCAAGACACGAGTTAGTTTAGGAACAAGAGCTGGGATGAAGGCAAGGGGCGGATCCATATTGGCTACAAGACAAACACATGGTGGCAAGCAGCCCTTCGGTTTAGTTACACGCGGAGTTTGGTCAGGGCCCGAGAGGCCCTTTAGGCTCGAGTATCGGAACGAATGATATTTATTGACCGAGCAAATCTGCAGTCTACCCAAATCCCAAGGGTGGTCCGCGTGTCCTGTGGCCCTCGATAAATAATACCCGGGGGATGGTCATAAAGTGAAAATAGTACCGGTGCTTGTCCGAGAACGTTTTCAGGAAAACCTGAGCGCGGATCATTTTTTCCGGGATAATCGGTTCTGCGTCAAGACATTCACTAGCTACAACGAATAAAATTCAAGATGCACTTCTAAAGTATCATGCATCTGCATGGCCTGTGAAGTGAACATACGTACCTGCATTTGAGCCGTTTATTTTGAAAGTGGCTTAACTCCATTTATCTTCAAATCGAAATAAATAACATTTACTGATAAATAACATGAATTTGTACATGTAACCATGGTAACCGGAAAATATTGAAAAACGGAGTTAGGCCACTTTCAAAATAAACGGCTCATTTATTTGTACTCTTCCTTCATTTCCAGTAGAATCTTTGTTCTTGTCTACAGAAGTAGACTGTGTAGTTCAAACCTTCAAAAGTGCACGTGGATCATAATAAAATCGAAAACCACAGTGCGTGAGGAGTTGCAGATCCCCCGGTTTCTCATGAATCGGGTCCCCGACGGTCTGTCATGAATGAAACGAAGGCGAGCCATTAGTGTTCTGCGCGGTCAGATGAATGAACGGCCGCCCTCTCTCGATCTTTACAACTCGGCACAGGTTGCACCCCGCTGAGAAAACTGCGGGCCCGTTTTACGCAGGTTGCTACACACAGGACTCGATCCGTCGACATTCGATACTAATTGCCCCGCTCTTTCTCCTTTCTCAGGTATCCCTTTATTGGCAGGGCACGTAGTGCGCGGGATTCTTTAGAGAAATTGGTAAATTGGAACGTAACCGGGCACTTAGTCTTTCCCACCCTCAATCTACGTTTCACATCCTTTCAACGAGCATTACTTCGAACAACGCAAGAAACGCGTTTACACACGGGGGCTGAGCCGGAGAGGTCTATTACGCTCAGCCGTAATGAATGTGTCACCCCAGCCATGTGCCGGCTGTCTATGGTAAGCACTCCATAATCATTGCCCGTGTAGAATGGACACTCGAAGAATCAACGTTCCCTGAGTATGGAAAGTCATAATCCTCTTACGATCATGTCACGGGCACTTTTTTCCATTCTTTTCCCCCGTGGTCTCCGTAAACGGTGTGTGTCACGGAAAATAGGGAGGTAACGAAAAAAGTATGTCCCGCAGAAACTAACTGATTAAACGCAACGTGTACTATTAACTTTACACGTCGCAGCAAACGGAAGCGCGATGATGCGAGGATAGAACTTGATGGACATGACGCACGCTGATGCCGTTTTGTATTCCATTTCTGTTAGCAATTAGTTTCCTCAACCGGCGCGATTAACATATTGACTGCCAAGCGTATTTTACTATATTAAAACGGCAATGCTATAAAATACTACAATGTTTGACTGAATCATGCAAAATGTAAATAATGTGCAGGTATTGAAGACCAAAGGATCGCATCATCATTCTAACAATAACTGAATTTATAATTATTGCTACGCATTGCGAATATTTTGTATCTTCAGTAAAATCTCTTGCGTCAGTCACTGGTGACTATCATGACAGTCAAAGTGTTAACATACGCCGATTATTGTCGGCATTTTGTTCGACACACCTGTTCACTATTCTGCCGTCGCGTTTTCTGTATACGCCGCGATTCTGCGACATGCTCCTCGTTACGTTTCCGCCACAGGACGAAATCATACCGCGTGTTCTCGATTTAAGATCTCTCGGCGACTGGAAACGTCCCAGTACCACGCCGTAATTACCGGCGCGGTGGACAGTCATTAATGACAAAGAATCGTACCGGAAGCAGAACGGTACGGACCGGTAGACATGTAGGCTCATGCGTACGCGCAGACTCGGTTTGTTTGCCAAGATTCCGCGATTTCACGCTCCTCTCCGGGCAAAGTGAGCCGAAAGAAAGTGGGTTCCCGTGCGCGAGCGGAAGGGAAATAGAAAAAAGCAAAATGTCGGCCCTTCGACGTCCGCCGCTTTCTCTCTCCTTTTTTCCCTCTCCGCTGACCGCCTCGGCCGTTTTCCCTCGCCCGGGAATATGGCGCTGCCATGATGATCGTCGCGGCTGATGAGGCCGCCGATAAATTTCCGGGTGCACCGACTCGGAAGGCTGAAAACTGCGATGCATGTTTCAGCACTATTTGTTACGTGCACGCGGCGACGCGGGGTTGCGTGTAAAGAACCGTGCCTTCCCCGATGATTTATCACTCGCTCGGATGAAGAAGTCAGGTGACATGCCGCCGGCGAAAGAGGAGAACCGCAAGGAGATGAAGAGAGGCGGCGCAAGAAAAAGACGGGCCCGAGGGAGATGGAAGAGGAAGAGATAAAAGGGAGATTGGAAGATACGTCGAAGCGGAGACAAAGAGGCAAGACGAGAGAGACGGCGACGCGAAAGGAGAGGAGGAGTTTCGAAGCAGCGGAACAGAGAAAGCTCATACTGCAGAGTCACTTTGGAGAATCGCGGCGCGCGGTTATCTTTCCTCCGCCTCTGCCGTTAATTGCATTCCGTCCTGACCCAAATTCGCGGACTACGACGATGGTGTACCGTCCACAATGGTGGCAAAGCAGTAACCATTAGTCCCAGGGGACGGTTTTAATTTATCCGCGGCGCCGAGACGTTATTGTCCCCACCGGACGCTCGGTGGATTATTTAATTTAGCGCGGGAGCGAGCTTACATAAAGAGCGGCGCACAAATATGGCGAGCGCTGATTACACGCGCATGGAACTCGTATGACGCCATTGCGAAATCGCGTCTTACTCAAACGCCATCGAATTTCTACGCCGGCGAGCGAGTGCCTCGAAAATGTCGAGCGACGAAAGAATTGCGCGGACACGGCGTTTACCGTAAATAGACAATCGCCATTGAAAATCACCGACACCGCTAACTTTCAATCCTTCAATCTCCTACCCACGTCGCAAGGTTATATTCACCGTAAACCTCAAAAGAGAAAGAGGTAAGCGTCGGTGAGTAAGTCATTTCGCACGCTTCAAGAAAGTTCAAGGCTTAGTGAAAGAGCGATCCGCAGCCACGTTCCACCCTCATGTCCTCCGACAAATCGTCTCGCCGACTGGCTGGCGTGGTCTTCATCGTCGCGCGTCAGATAAAAACATAGAACGTCGCGTTAATAAGCGCGCCATTCGCACTTCCAGAAACAATTATTAGGGATGGCTGGCTGCGCATTCCGCGTTGCCTCCTCCTCCCGACGTATATACATCAGACGAAGTGCGGATATGCCATAAATACTCGTCCGAGGCAGTATATCTCTTTCACGTTGGTCCACGCCCAGAGCACATGCTTTCGGAGGCACCTACGGCAACCGTCCTCCTCCTCGCTCTCCATTCCTGCCTCCTTACACCCTCGGCTATCTCGTCTTTCTCTTCTCGCAGCTTCTTCGCCGTAAACCACGAATCGCGAGAAATCCATCGTCTGGAGGTAAGAGTGTTCGAGGTAAAAGTGACGCGGCGACGAGTCGAGAGAAGAAGGTGGGCTGGCAGGCGTCGCGGTTCCGAATCGTTTGACACCTGACCTCCGAGCCGTGTGTCCTCTAACCGGCGACGCCCATCGTCGCCAAGTGGAACGACTCCTGGAGAACCGCAGCGACCTCGCTGAAATTCGAATTACCGATGTTACACGCTACTACAGATTCCCAGCGATTGCTGCGGAAAATATCGCGGAGCATACGACCAATTTGCCACTTGCGATACGGATGTCGCTGGCATGAGGTTATTCGGGTTACGTCACTTTACGTTGTCGCGTAGAGATTTCGTTGTCAAACAGTCGTGGGGCGATAATATGGTGCTGGTATGAAAGAAGTTCAAACGAACGAAATATTGACTCAGGAAGAAGTTAGTTATTATTTTATTGCGTATTATATTTATATGTCTATATATATTTAATATTATATTAACACGTTTCCTGCCGTGCGTATTTTGTCGTGTCAGAACGGCGATGCTGTGAAGTATTAGAGCGTTTGACTAAATTATGCAAAATGTAAATAATGTGCAGGTATTGAAGACCAAAGGATCGCATCATTATTCTAACGATAACTGCATTTATAACATAATTATATGTATATATATATATATATATATATATATATTATATATATATTTAATATTATATTAACACGTTGATTGCTGTGCGTATTTTGTCGTATCACAACGGCGATGCTATGAAATATTACAGCGTTTGACTAAGTTATGCAAAATGTAAATAATGTGCAGGTATTGAAGACCAAAGAATCGCATTACTATTCTAACAATAACTGCATTTATAAAATAATTATTGCTACACATTGCAAATATATTGGATCTTCAGTAGAATCTTTGCTCCGGTCATCGGTGACCGGCACAAAAGGTCTCACCAAATATTCAAAAAATACCCAATCGGTAGCACTTATAATTTTGTAAATGCAATCCGATACCTTCGCATTATTTTCATTTTGCACAATTCAATCATATTCTGTAGTACTTCGTCACGTTGCGGTTTTAATATAGTAAAATATACGTGTTAACACGTTGACTGCCGTGCGTATTTTGCCGTATTAAAACGGCAATGCTATAAAATACTACAATGTTTGACTGAATCATGCAAAATGTAAATAATGTGCAGGTGTTGAAGACCAAAGGATCGCATCATTATTCTAACAATAACTGCATTTATATTTATTGCTACGCATTGCGAATATTTTAGATCTTCATTCAAATATCTTGCGCCTGTCAGCGATGACCATCACGGTCGTCAAAGTGTTAATAATATTATATACATATATATACATATATAGTTGTAGGTAAATCGTTAGAAATCTAACAGTTACGTCCGGGTGCCGATAGTTGCAGTAAACGGAACGTTTATCTAATAACAAATAACGCCATAACGTTAGACTCCGACTATAAAGTTCTCCATTGTGCGACTGGTTAGAAGCCGCCCGATAAACGGCACGCTTCCATCACCCTCGCCGAGCGATCCGTCATTTCTGTTTAAGCTAAATTCCTTAAAGGGCCATAAAGCGCAGATGGACCAGAAAGAAGGACTGACTTCTCTCTCCTGACGTTCGCACGACCATAAAACAAGCTAACCGCCGACAGAAATCTGTTTCATTGCCTGCGCGCGGGGCGTTACGGTGGGCCAACTTTATCGCCCCGTGAACTCGTAACTCTTGCCTGGGTAGCCTGCCTCACACGCGCGACATACAAGAGCCACACTGGCGACCCTCCTACCCCCTTCGGCGAGACGTTTTTACGTTTTACGTGATTTCGGGGACGCCCGATTGGTTATTTTCAGAATGGTCCTCGCTTTTCGATTTCGCTCGAAATTCCGGGAAAAATACCGTAGGTGTCTATACTTAAACCGAGACCGTTCGCGTCTGAGCGACCCGTCGACGATCGAAAGCGAACGATCTAACCGTTATTTCTAGCGGATTCGGCGCGAGAACGATTACTGAGATGCAAGTTGTATCGTTAGTCGCAACGTGACGGCGGTTTTCAGAGGAAAGAGGTCGGAAGCAGAGCATTGTCACGCCGCATTGGCGGTACGTTCGCGATAATAGCGGCACTTAGAAAATTTGTCACGGCACACAGTCGGTTTTCTGCCCGCCGGGCATTTTCCATTCGCGCGAGTATTTCGTTCGCGAGAAGAATTCCACTTTGTTCGGCTACTCGAGCGATTTCTCGTCGGTCGTCGAAAGGTCTCGGCCTTCTTTCTGGCGTTCCTCTCTCTCGCTCTCCCTTCCCCTGCCTTCATCTTTCTCTCTTGCTCTCTCTCGTGGTCTTTCTCGTCTTCTCGTACAAATGGGGACCATCGAGATGACACATTGGTTTTCAGCGTTGGCCAGAGGGATGACGCACGGGACTGGGGGTGCCATTTGTCATCGCGGCCACAATTGCGGTCGCGCCTCTTTCTCTCGTTCTCTCTTTCTCCTCAATGCGCGCGCTACGAAAATAGTGCCTGAGAAATTTTCACTCACCTTTGGCCGACTCGCCGCCAGCATCGGCTACCGATCCCGACGAGACTCAATGCCGACACTTCATTGTTGCAATGATTTTGCGTCGATACCGGGCGTGATTTATGTATTACGTCCCCGGTGCGGGACACAAATGGCGTTACAATGCGTTGGCCTCGAGAAAACCGCGATTACATGTTCTATTTTGTGGGTCTGAAGGTTAGCGGGAGCATCGGAACGTGGGTTGGAATGAAAGAAATGTTCGGTGAAGAAGGGACCGACTGCGATCGAGCATCTGCCAATATTTGCCATCCATTATCGGGTTCAGTGAATGATGCCGAGTAAACAGGGTCTTGTAACATCAGTCATGTGTTAAATGACTGCCGCTAATCGGTGATTTAGTTTTCACTCGACTATGTCTTGACTGCTTTTTCTTTGTAAGGTGCTTAGACGTGATGTCATTCGATGCCCGATGATTCCGTTGCGAAATTCGTGCGCATATAATTTAAGGCGTGCGATTCGACATAGAGACTTGATAGAAACAGATGTTACTTTTATATGAACACGTAACAATGCACCTGCCGCGGCGCAAACGTAATGCCGCGCAAACGTAAACGCACCGTAATCAGTACGTTTCTGAGTTATGGCCGCTCCGTTTCACGACAACCGCGAAGCAGAACGACTTACGACGCGATCTCTATACATACACGCGCTGCGCAAGAATCGTTAACGTTTAACGATCCTTTAATTATCAATTGCCCACCTGTTCGCCGTTAATATTGTAGATATGAGTGCAATATGCAGCCTGACGGCTAATTATCGCCGATAAGTAAAATGGATCGGAAGAGGGCGTCAGTTCTAATGATGAGAGGAAATGAGAAGAACGCGAGGTGCAAGAATTTTTATTTCGCCCGACCCATCATATGGCTTTTTCAAATTCGGACCGACGGAATGATGAACTGTGTGGCGAATCGATAAAAATCCTATATTGTACATGTGTACACTGCCGCCCTTAACGCATTTATTACATTCTAACATTACCTCCCATTTTAAATAATACATTAATAACGTATCTGAAGAATAACCATTAACCAGTTAAGCGCGGAATTTAATTTTAGGAATCCCTCACAGGGTGCGGAATTAAAATCAAGCAATGACGTGTATACACATCAAATGCAGGATAAATAGTCCTATTATAAATTTCGGTACTACTGCTCTCTGAATTGCCCATATGCAGGAAAAATTTAGCAATTTATTATATCAACGTTATTAATACATTATATATATAGCTATTTTTCATACCTTAAGCTTTATTTAAGAATAACTGTAAAAATACACAGGTGTACTTTAAATGCTTCAAAAGCGAGGAAGAGAGAGATTTTGGATCGAATGCTTGGGATTCTTGTATTCAATTCAAGAATGTCTACGACTCTGCTTTGTAGAGCAAAGGGCCAATATTGGCCCTGTTAATTGTTTACGCAATTTCTCCGCAAATCAACGCTCGCTGTCCATGTCGCGGCTTACGTATGTAATTGGTGTTGCAATATAAAATACTTAGCAGTTCCATTGATAATATAAAGGAAACATACCACCAAATAATATTCTTATTGCATTTTATCTAAATTTCAATTTTTTATAGTAAATGGCAATTTCTTATTTTACACGCCGAGGTATACACGTCATACGCCGTTCAAGTCGCGGCTTACGTATGTAATTGGTTTTGCAATATAAAATACTTAAGCAGTTCTATTGGTGATATAAAGGAAACATACCACCAAATATTCTTATTGTATTTTATCGAAATTTTGAGTTTTGATAGTCAATGGTAATTTTTTATTTTATACAACAAGTATACACGTCATACGCCGTTCAAGCCGCGGCCTTCGTATGTAATTGGTTTTGCAATATAAAATACTTAGCAGTTCCATTGATAATATAAAGGAAACATGCCACCAAATAACATTATTATTGCATTGTATCGAAATTTCGAGTTTTGGTAGTCAATGGTAATTTTTTATTTTATACACTGAGTATACACGTCATACGCCGTTCAAGCCGCGGCCTTCGTATATAATTGGTTTTGCAATATAAAATACTTAGCAGTTCCATTGATAATATAAAGGAAACATGCCACCAAATAACATTATTATTGCATTGTATCGAAATTTCGAGTTTTGGTAGTTAATGGTAATTTTTTATTTTATACAACAAGTATACACGTCATACGCCGTTCAAGCCGCGGCCTTCGTATGTAATTGGTTTTGCCATATAAAATACTTAGCAGTTCCATTGATAATATAAAGGAAACATACCACCAAATATTCTTATTGTATTTTATCGAAATTTCGAGGTTTGATAGCCAATGGTCATTTTTTATTTTACACGCCGAGTATACACGTCATACGCCGTTCAAGTCGCGGCTTACGTATGTAATTGGTTTTGCAATATAAAATACTTAGCAGTTCTGTTGGTAATATAAAGGAAACATACCACCAAATATTCTTATTGTATTTTATCAAAATTTCAAGGTTTGATATTCAATGGTAATTTTTTATTTTACACGCCGAGGTATACACGTCATACGCCGTTCAAGTCGCGGCTTACGTATGTGATTGCTTTTGCAATATAAAATACTTAAGCAGTTCTATTGGTGATATAAAGGAAACATACCACCAAATATTCTTATTGTATTTTATCGAAATTTCGAGGTTTGACAGTCACTGGAAATTTTTTACTTTACACAACGAGTATACACGTCACACGCCGTTCAAGTCGCGGCTTACGTATATAATTGGTTTTGCAATATAAAACACAGCAGTTCCATTGATAATATAAAGAAAACATACCACCAAATAATATTCTTATTGCATTTTACCGAAATTTCTAGTTTTGATAGTCAATGGTAATTTTTATTTTACACGCCGAGTATACACGTCATACGCCGTTCAAGTCGCGGCACACGTATGTAATTGGTTTTGCAATATAAAATAGTTAAGCAGTTCTATTGGTGATATAACGGTGGCATACGTGTCAAATATTCTTATTGTATTTTATCGAAATTTCGAGGTTTGATAGTCAATGGTAATTTTTTATTTTATACAACAAGTATACACGTCACACGCCATTCAAGTCGCAGGTTACGTATGTAATTGGTTTTGCAATATAAAATACTTAAGCAGTTCTATTGATAATATAAAGGAAACATACCACCAAATAATATTCTTATTGAAACATTTTTGAAGACATTGACGTGTTGCAGGCGCGTTGGTCATTTTTGCCATTGCCCGTACCAAACTGAAAACTACAGTTACTCACATTGTCTGGGCCGGTTGTGCGGACAAAAAACCTTCGTGAGATGCAAAACGATATGTTGGAGACGCCGGGGTGCGCCGGTGTCTGGTATCGCATACGTCGCGGCAATATTTCGCCGTGGCACGCGATATCGACGCGGTATTGTTGCTGAAAATTTATTCGAAGCATCTGTCGTGTCATGCTTTCGAATGATTAAGATCCACGCGGATCGACTATAAAATGTGGTGTGACTTTCACGTCATTTTTAATACCGGTAAAAGAACCTTGCAGATGTAGAAACGAGACAATCTGCGGTCGTGCGTGTGTCCTTTCCGGCGGCCGCGGTTGTTATTATCCCTTCAGGCATATAGTACCCAATATTTTATCTTTCGTGAAACACTTTCGTAACGACAATGACATGTGTCTGCAGGCGCGTTTCTCCATCTGTTGCCATTGCCCGTACCAAACTGAAAACTACAGTTACTCACATTGTCTGGGCCGGTTGTGCGGACAAAAAACCTTCGTGAGATGCAAAACGATATGTTGGAGACGCCGGGGTGCGCCGGTGTCTGGGGTATCGCATACGTCGCGGCAATATTTCGCCGTGGCACGCGATATCGACGCGGTATTGTTGCTGAAAATTTATTCGAAGCATCTGTCGTGCTTGGCATATGCGTTTCCTGAATGATATGACTGCTGCGGATCGACACATTTTAAAGAGTTAGTTGGTGTGTCACCCTATTAACTCATTTTTAATATGGTTGGTAAAAGAACCTTGTAGATGTATCGAAATTTTGAAAAAATCTGTTACGTTCCCTTCAGTGTTCCATATTTTTCAAGTAAGAGGCAGTTGAAAGATGAATGCCAAATTAAGGGTCATATAGTACTTCAATATTTTATCTTTCCTTCAACCCTGTCATCGTAACGAAATCACATGTTTTACCCCAACAACCGTGTAAACAAAGAATGCGTTCTCTTTATTACGAGCACTGTCTCTCGTCCATAGGCACCATCTTTTCTTCAGGTTGACACATTATACTTATGCACGTCGTTACGTTACGTGCATATTAACATAAAGGTCGGCGTACCCAAACGATAACAACATTACGGACATTGAAAATCTAGGACCGGAAAGAGCAATTATAGCTAAGAGTAATGACTAAAATATCGAACGATTAAAATGAACCACACGTTGAATTCAATCATAGATACCGTGATGTTAACTATGCATTTGTATATATGTGCTATTGCATACCACTGGAAACCTAATTCCAAGAAGGGCGAGTACGGATAAGAGTAACGACTGGAATGTCAAGTGATAAAAATGAACGGCGAGTAAATTCTTTGATGGACCTTGGATCGTCACGTTATTTATGCATACATTAAAAAAAAAATACGATTAAGAACAGTAGGTGCAACATTGAACGACCAAAACAAAGCATGTATCAAATTCCACGATACACATCGTCGCATTAATTACACATGTATGCGTGATACTTCCTAACACTGGAAATCTGTTCCTAAAAAGGCGAGTGCGAATAAGAGTGACGATCGGAATGGCAAGTGATTGAAACAAACCGCGAGTTGAATTATTCGATGGCCCTTGGATTGTCACGTAATTTGTGCATACATTCCAACAAGAAAAGTAGGTATAACATTGAATAATCGAAAGAAACCATGTATCAAATTCCACGATACACATCATTACATTAATTACTCATGTACGCGTGATCCTCCCTACCACTGGAAATTTACTCGTAAAAAGGCGAGTGCGGATAAAAATGACGACCGGAATTTCAAGTGATTGAAACTAACCGCTAGTAAATTTTTCGATGGACCTTGGATCACGTTACTCATGCATACATTTCGAAAAAAACAAATACGATTGAGCATAGCAGCCACAATATTGAACGATTAAAACCTACCATGTGCCGAATTCCATCATAAATAACATTTCGTTAATTACGGATGCGCGCGTGATACTGTCTAACTCTGAAAATCTACTCCTAAACAGGCGAGTACTGATGAGACTAACAACCGGAATGTTAAGTGATTGAAATGACCCGCGAGTTGAATTCGTCAATGTACCTTGGATCATGACGTTATTTATGCATACATTACAAAAAAATACAATTAAGTACAGTAGGCACAACATTGAACGATTGAAACAAACCACACATTGCCACATTAATTACACATGTACGTGTGATACTGTCTACTATTGGAAATCTACTCCGAAACCGGCGAGTTCGGATAAGAGAAACGACCGGAATGTGAAATTATTGAAATGACCCGCGAGTTGAATTCGTCGATGCACTTCGGATCGTCACGCTATTTATGCGCACATTGCAAAAAAAAATACGATTAAGAATAGTAGTTGCACCATTGAACGACTAAAACAAATCCTGTATCAAATTTTACGATACACATCGTCCGTTAATTACGTATGTACGTGTGATACTGCGTAGTATTGGAAATCTACTCCTAAAAAGGCGAGTGCGGATAAGAGTAACGACCGGAATGTCGAGTGATTGAAATGACCCGCGAGTTGAATTCGTCGGTGGGCTTTAGATCGTCACGTTATTTATGCATGTGCGCACGAGAGAGTGAGATATGCCGGGCACCACCCTGACCCACCTGGGGGCGGAATCGCCTCCGCCCTGGCCGCCCCCAGGCGTATTAGGGCCGCGCTCTTCGTACGTGTACACCAGGAGGCACGTCACCGCAGGATATCGGCCCGGGAGAACCCAAAAGACGGCGTATGTTGCATCGCTATTACGTAACAACAAGGCGAGCCACGCGAGCCGCAAGCAAAATCCGCGATGCATAAACGCGCTCGGTTACCAGTCAGGTATGATTGCCGATGTTCAAGTTAAATGGAAAAATCGAAGTGAGCGCAAGGAGAGCAAAGCGGCGCGTAGCGATGGGAGTGAAAGTGATTTTAATTGTTTGATTGGCATTGTTTGCGAATCGATGTTTCACGGAATGTATTCGTGAACATTTTGATACAAAGATGATTTATTCGTATTTGAGATTTTGGGATTAACACGTTGACTGCCAAGCGTATTTTCCTATGTTAGAACCGCGATGCAATGAAATACTACAGAATGTGATTACATCGTGCAAAATGAAGGTAACGCAGAGTTGTTAGAAGCCAAAATATTGATGCACCGTTCCAATATCAATTGCTGTTACAAGATTGCACATCGGCTTCATTGCGAATTTTTTGCATTTTTAGTAAAATCATTTACGCCGGTCACAGGTGACTACCGTTGCAGTCGTCAACGTGTTAAATAATGGAATTGAGACCAAAGGTGAATGTGTTGGCATACTTATAATGCGGATCTTCTTGTTACAGACTAGTTTATGTAAAATCGCTGTATTTCACATAGTATATTTTAAGTTACAGGGAAGTTAAGGACTTGTAGTTGCGATGTTTGCTTGATTTTGTAAAACAACGCCTCGGGATTGATACATACTGGTATCATTAAGTATGCAAGCAGGATTGGTCCCATTGCTAGCAATACATAATGACCGCAACATAATAGCTAAATGACGCACTTTTCCTCTCCTTCATTTTTTTACGTAACCATTTAAGGTACCGAACAGTTCTAATAGACTATGATTGCATTGTTATACAACAGTATACGCTATACCTATAATCGGCAGAACTGCCACTTTATGCTCGACTACGACTACGCGTAAGTGCGTTAGAGTCCTGCGTTCTGCGTAATCATAAATAATTAATAACCGATTTCCGGTGCACTAGGTACGCTTGTAACATGATCTCACGTTAAACACATCTTTAGCGGGTACGTGCGCTTTTAAAAACGCTCCTGAATAAAACCACACATTTCTGTCACCTCTGGACAAGGCAGGTCCTATTAAAAGTTTCGGATCTCGCAACGTGATATATACACCATATTGTGTTGATGTAAATTAAACCTTGTAACTTAATATAATTTATACTATATTGTGTTGGTGCAAATTAAAGCCTCTCGCATTAATTTATGTGCTTATCGTATGTTTCAGAACCGTTATTACCTTTGCAAGAGTCTATGTAATAAATAAATTTTCTTTTTACTGTAACTAACCAAATCATCTCATTTTGTTTTATTGCATCTTATACAAATTAATTTATTTTATCGTATCGTTACAAAAATAATTTTCATTACATAGACTTCTGAAAAGTGAGCCGCAAGGTTCCGAAACGTACGTTAACTGTGTAAATTAGTTCGGTTAGTAGTAAGATTAGAAATTTTCTTTATATTGTAACTTACCAAACCATCTAATTTTGTTTTATAGCATCTTATAGAAATTAATTTATTTTATCGTATCGTTCCAAAAATATCTTCCATTACATAGACTTGTGAAGAGTGAACAGCAAGGTTTCGAAACGTACGTTAACTGTGTAAATTAGTTCGGTTAGTAATAAAATTAGAAATTTTCTTTATATTGCAACTTACCAAACCATCTCATTTCGTTTTATTGTACCTTGTACAAATTAATTTATTTTATCGTATCGTTACAAAACTAATTTCCATTACATAGACTTCTGAAAAGTGAGCCGCAAGGTTCCGAAACGTACGTTAACTGTGTAAATTAGTTCAGTTAATAATAAAATTAGAAATTTTCTTTATATTGTAACTTACCAAACCATCTAATTTTGTTTTATTGTGCCTTATACAAATTAATTTATTTTATCGTATCGTTCCAAAAATATTTTCCATTACATAGACTTCTGAAGAGTGAACAGCAAGGTTCCGAAACGTACATTAACTGTGTAAATTCGTTCAGTTAGTAATAAAATATCTGAACTGATCATAAGGTCTGTCATTTGCACTGACATGTTAATCAGGTTTGAGCAACTGCATTTTTAAGTATACTCCGTTTTATCACACTATACAATGGCGCGACCAACAAAATCTGGTGTAGATCAAGATGTACTCGGGGGGGAACGGGGTGGGTTCTCGGAGGGAGAAAAACGAGGAGTGTAAATTCTCTCGTGGGTTATGTCGAGGTGCAGGGCGCACGCACGTTCTGCAACCAACCGGTTCGAGGCGCCATTACTTTTCCTCGGTCTTCGCGCATCCGGCATATATCGCGAACAATGCCTATAGACGCGTAATGACCGGCTCCGTATTGTGTCTCCTCATGCGCTGCTCTCACACGATCCCGTATGTCGTACGCGAGGCAACAGGCGCGTGAACCAATGTCGAAACCGCGTGTTCACAAGTCCATGTGTGAACGTTACTCTATGCCCTGTATCCCCTCACCCTCTGTCGTTCATCTCCGTTTTCTCTAGCCAGCCTTCTGAGAAAATAACATTTTGGCAGTATGTACTTTCTATCCATCCCTTATAATTCGCATTGCGCGATGCGCGTTTGAGTCATTGTAACGTAATTGATGTGGTATGATATCGTTCTTGTAGTGTTTAGACTTATTTCTATGATAGTTATGTAGGATCTCGGGTATAGGGTCCTGTAGTTAAGACAGTGATAAGAATTTAAATGCAAAAGGAAAAGATGATCCTCAATTATTATATTGCTGTATCATAGCTGACGAGTTTGTTGAATAATTCTATTCTATCTAAATCCTACAATTATGACAATTTCTTATCCGCATACTATAACATATAGATACCGCGTCTAGCCAGCCTTCTGAGAAAATAACATTTTGGCAGTATGTACTTTCTATACATCCCTTATAATTGGCATTGCGCGATGCGCCTTTGACTCATTATAACGTAATTGATGTGGTATGATACCGTTCTTGTAGTGTTTAGACTTATTTCTGTGATAGTTATGTAGGATTTCGGGTACAGGGTCCTCCAGTTAAGACTGTGATAAGAATTTAAATGTAAAAGGAAAAGATGATCCTCAATTATTATATTGCTGTATCATAGGGGACGATTTTGTTGAATAATTGTGTTGCGTGGTTGCACGAATGTCAGTTGAAAATGGAACGCCAGAACGAAAAGATGCAAATATTAAAAGACTGAAAGACGAAAGTTTAAGAATCAAGACTAAAGTGTGTTGTTCGTGTTACTATTATTTATGAATAATATAGTAATAGTCCAGTTTCTAGTTTCACCTATCTAAATCGTACAATTATGATAATTTCTTATCCGCATACTATAAAGTATAGATACCGCGTCTAACCAGCCTTCTGAGAAAATAACATTTTGGCAATATGTACTTTCTATACATCCCTTATAATTGGCATTGCGCGATGCGTCTTTATGTCATTGTAACGTAATTGATGTGGTATGATACCGTTTTTGTAGTGCTTAGACTTATTTCTGTGATAGTTATGTAGGATCTTGGGTACAGGATTCTCTAGTTAAGACTTTAAGGACCACTAAGAAATCTGTAAGAAATACGCCTTGGACCGCAAGTTTTTGGGAAACTTGTACGTGACAAGAAATCATAGCTTTATTATTTATGAAACAATTTTTGTGAAGGTTTCAGAAATTGTATAATTGGAAGTATTTTAGATATTATTAAAATAATTGTATTATGTGGTTGCGTGGATGCCAGTTGAAAATGAAACGCCGGAACGAAAAGACGCAAACATTAAAAGATTGAAAGACGAAAGTTTAAGCATCAAGACTAAAGTGTGTTGTTTTAATTTTTTGTTATAATATTTATAAATATTATAGTGATAATCGAGTTTCTAGTTTCACCTATCTAAATCTTATAATTATGACCATTTCTTATTCACATACTATAAAACGGGATGATACCGCGATACGTTGGCATAACTTTGAATTACGAAGTAACCCTGGTTGCAAAAATGTTGACGATAAATTTATAAGATGTATATTCGCATCGCTTGCGTAACTTTGCACATTCGTCTATATCAGAAGCGAAATGGACGATGGATTTGACTTCACCCTATTACGGAGCTGGTTAAGTTTTCCCTACGATACTCTCGAAAGTATTTTGAAACGCATTAGCGCAATGGTGTGCTATATGCGCCAGTAATTAGTATTACCGGCATATTGTGTAATGCGTGGGCCGTGTAACAGTGAACGCGGAGGAGCAAATATGCGTATCATACGCGGGTATATCCACAGGGACCTCTTACATGGTCATACGTTCAGAGGGCGTGGTAGGTTCACTCCCAGGTGCGTCTCATCCCAGGACAATGCTTCGTAGGAAACGACACCATCGGCCACGCCCAGATCTACGTGCCCTAATATTCACTCTCGTGTCGCGGGCCCGTGTGTCGTCGGGGTTGTCTGGCAGATGCATCCAAAAAGGAAAGAGTATAAATAATGCCCCGCAGACGAGGGGAGAGAGATCCGGCCCGTGGGGCCCTTTTTAATGCCCAGACGCTAGGGCGTGATTGGATGTAACGATGATTCAACCATTCCGATCGTACATTTAAATTGTCAACGTCTATTGTTGAATCGCTCCGTCCCGTGTTCAGTCATTTCTATTTAAGAAATATTTCATGGCGCCCCTGACTATTGGCGAACACGCCGGCACCTTGATAGTCGTACGATTTCTCACTTGCGGTATTATCGTCGCACACCAAAAAAAAATACCCAAACGGTAGCATTTATAATTTTGTAAATGCAATCAATATTAAACAATGATTCATTTCTTTGATCTCCGGTACCTTCGCATTATTTTCATTTTGCACAATTCAATCATATTCTGTAGTACTTCGTCACTTTGCGGTTTTAATACAGTAAAATATACGTGTTAGTACGTTGACTGCCGTGCGTATTTTGCCGTATTAGAACGGCGATGCTATGGAATACTACAGCGTGTGACTGAATTATGCAAAATGTAAATAATGTGCAGGTATTGGAGACCTTAGGATCGCATTACTATTCTAAGAACAACTGCATTTATAAAATAATAATTCCTACCCATTGAAAATGCCGCGGTGATCATCGGTGACCGGCGCAAAAGATCCCACGAAAAATTCAAAAAATACCTAATCGGTAGCATTCATAATTTTGTAAATGCAATTGATATTAAATAGCGATACAATTCTTTGGTCTCCGATGCCTTTGCATAATTTTCATTTTGCACAATTCAATCACATTCTATAGTAGTTCATTACGTTGCGGTTTTAATATAGTAAAATACGCACGGCGGTCAACATATTAACACGTGATGGCGCAAAAGGTCCCACGAAAAATTTATAAAATACCCAATCGGTAGCATTTATAATTTTGTAACTGCCATTAATATTAAATAGTGATTCAATCCTTTGGTTTCCGATGCCTTCGCATTATTTTAATTTTGTACAATTCAATCATATTCTGTAGTACTTCGCCACGTTGCGGTTTTAATATAGTAAAATACGCACGGCGGTCGTCGGTGATTTGTCAATCTTGTCAAAGCAATTGATATTGGAATGGTGCTTCAATACTTTGGCTTCTAACAACTCTGTGTTACCTTTATTTTGCACGATTTAATCATATTCTGCAGTATTTCATCGCATCGAAATTCTAACATAGCAAAATACGCTTCGCAGTCAACGTGTTAACATCCAGTGCTTCCGGTATCAGCGACAGATTTCTTCAAAGCTCAGGTTCGAACAAAGTGCCTCGCATTCGGGACATGCAACTTAGGCGACTCGCCATATGGAAGGTTTCTTTTCAATTTTATTATTCGCAATAGACTGTACGGAATGGTCCTCCAAGCGTCTATGGAACGAGCTAAAGACTTAGAACCCACTGACTTCGCATCACAGAGGAACTGAAGGCAGATGCAGTGCTCCTTGCGGTTAACAGATGACTTGGCAAACGTAAAAAGACGATCATGCGAGAAGGCAGGTCGGTTTCGCGGTACGCCCGTTTTCACGATACACTCGTGTGCGTGCGCGAGTGATCGATAAGAGGACCGTGGAAGGATGTAGCGGTATAAAGAGCGAAGCGAGAGGGATGAGAGTGAAACTGGTCGTTGATACACACGTGTGCGACCGCAGACGAGCCAAAGAACACGACTGACCTAATTCCTGTCTCAAGTGTATCCAGCGTCTTGTGTCCAGGAGTGACGAAAGGGATTCGTGCGTTGAGTAACCGCGGATGCATCTCGCGCATTGTATTGTATCGCGAGTGTCATGAAACCAGCTGACTCAGAAGCATTCTCCACTGCGCAGGACGGGAGGAGAGAGTTGCTGATTGACCGACACTTGCCATGAAGTACGGCTGAATTGCCGCCGATATCTACCGCGATAAAATGTCTCAAACGAGCTCCTAACTGGAGGCTCAAAATTGCAAGTCTCATCACAAGTAGGATAACGGTTCTAGGAATTTGGCCGGTACAAATTTTGCGCAGGCGTATATTCGATCCATTCTATTTTGCAACATTTTGTATTACATTAATTTTATTTACATATGTCTTTTTTAGTTTTTGCAATATCCGTTTGTATTTCTGCGGCCTTTTCCTTACTTTTCTACGCTATTATGAATAATTGAACATATTGAGAAGTAATTCATGAAACGTCGTCGGTTTTCTCGTTGTATACAGTCTCGAGATGACCGTTTCTTGGTCGAACGCAGGCAAAGAATAGAGACACAGTTTTATCAAATCACGTTGTGCAAGAATTACGCTGACAAAGCGTCGCGTGACTTTTTACCTTATTCGAGTGCGTAAGCGAGCGCTGCTCGGTCGTCGCCCACCTCCATTGTTCGCCTCCAACGACGGAACTTCGCTTGGCCTTATGAAAAGTTTCGGTCTCATTGACGAACGACGCTGCTGCTGAAAAGAACACCTAAATTCGAAGCGAATCGGTGAACATGCCAGCCATTGTGCAAGTCCCGACGCCGGTCCCGGTGCAAAACTTTGAACTCACTATTTTTCGTGCACCCACGAACTTCAGGAGAGACGTCGAATTTACGACGGTCCTCCAAGCACGTGGACTACTTTGGCAGTACTTCGAAGTTTTCGAGGTACGCAGAAACTTCATGAAGTTTTAACTAGCCATATCCATGGAACTTCTGACATATTTCCAGCACCGTAGGTGACAGACCCCCCATATATCATAACACGTTGACTGCCACGGTGGTCACCGTTGACCGCTGCAGAAGATTTTACTAAAAATGCAAGAAAGTTCGTCATGAAGTCTGTTTGTAATCTTGTAAAAGCAATTGATATTGGAACGGTGCTTTAATATTTTGGTTTCTAATAACTTTGCGTTACCTTTATTTTGCACGATTTAATTATACTCTATAGTATTTCATCGCATTACATTTCCAAATGTACCACACCGCATTCTTTAACACATTGACTGCCACGGTGGTAACCGGTGACCGGTGTAAAAGATTTTACTAAAAATGCAAACAAATTTGCAATGAAGCAATCTTTGCAATATTTGCAATCTTTACAATATTTGCAATATTTGCAATATTTGCAATCTTTACAATATTTGCAATATTTGCAATATTTGCAATCTTTGCAATCTTTGCATTATTTGCAATCTTGTAAAAGCAATTGATATTGGAACGGTGCTTCAATACTTTGGCTTCTAACAACTCTGCGTTACCTTTATTTTGCAGGATTTAGTTATACTCTGCAGTATTTCATCTTATTACATTTCCAAATGTACCACACCGTATTCTTAACACATTGACTGCTATGGTGGTCGGTGACCGGTGCAAAAGATTTTACTAAAAATGCAAACAAATTTGCAATGAAGCAATCTTTGCAATATTTGCAATATTTGCAATATTTGCAATCTTTGCAATCTTTGCATTATTTGCAATCTTGTAAAAGCAATTGATATTGGAACGGTGCTTCAATACTTTGGCTTCTAACGACTCTGCGTTACCTTTATTTTGCACGATTTAATTATACTCTGCAGTATTTTATCGCATTAGATTTCCAAATGTACCACACCGTATTCTTAACACATTGACTGCTATGGTGGTCGGTGACCGGTGCAAAAGATTTGATTAAAAATGCAAAAAATTCGCAATGAAGTCTGTTTGCAATCTTGGAAAAGGAATTGGTATTGGAACGGTGCTTCAATACTTTGTCTTGTAACAAATCTGCGTTACCTTCATTTTGCACAATTTAATCCTACTTTGCAGTATTTCATCGCATCGCGGTTCGAACATAGCAAAATACGCTTCCCAGTCAACGTGTTAAAACCGAGATAAAAATATCTCAGTATTTCCAACTGAATTCGTAGAAAAGCAGGTCAGAAATATGCGAACCAACATGCTGCGCAATCCGTAGGACGGTTTCACCGGCAAGGCCGACCGTTCGTATTTTCCCGCGGTCTGCACCCTGCCCCCCTCCCCCCCAACTTGTGTTACCACCGACGCACGAATCGTTCACGACATCCGAAGCATTGTAGCGCAACGTGTCATTCCGGTAATGCGACGCAAGGTACGAGCGTAACAATGCCGCGCATATAGACGTTTAATTATCATAGAGTAATGTGCGTAATAACATACATTAGGCCGCGAGTCGCCATATGGGGGAGGACAGGGGTGGACTGGAGGACTTGGGTTCTAGAGTACGCTCCGTAAGAAGGAATGAGAGGAGCACCGAGAGAACGAACGCAGAGGAAGCGGGACACATGCACCCTTTTGTCCGCCGCTATATACGGTATATAATAATAGTCGCTCACGGAAAGAGTTGTGTGTGCACGCGCATGCGTGGTGAGTAGGACCAGCCTCCTCTTTCCTTTCGCGGTTCTCACATCCTTCTCTCACTCCTCGCCTTTCTGCTCGCCGCTTCTTTTTCCTCATTTTTCTTCATGCCCCGCGCACTCCCCCTTACTCGCTCTTTTTTGTCCTCCTTCTGCCTCCCTCCCCCCTCCTCGCGCCTCATCGTCGTCCTGCCTCATCCTGTGAATCATGCCGCGTGCGACTGCGTGCGACTGATTACCGTAATCAGCCCGTTCCTGTTCCGGTATATCGACGGTTAATTATAATCATCGATTCGGAGCGACGTCACTTCCTTGTTTTCGTGTCGACCGCGATGGTCAGCTCGCGGATACACGGCCAAACGGTGCCGCGGAAAGCCTGTAATTCCTCCTCCTCGACATATACATATGTGGCGCGGCTCTGCCGTCCGTTAGGCCTGCCTACCTGCACGAACGGAAGTGCGGAACGTTGCGAAACCGCGTGCGAGGAAAAGCGTCCTGACGCGGGAGGATACGCGTCGCTGGAGCTTGATCCGTAATTTGTCAATGGAACGACCTGTAGAGGTAGCGCTACGCCGCACGTCCTGCAAGAGTAACGATCGTGGGAGAGAACTCGGCGAAACTTTGCGCGTCAAACGTTTTTCGTGCACAAACGGCGGAGAGCGCGTGCCTAAATCTTGCCAGAACGACAAGCCTCGAGTAGCGAAGCGAACGCGACAAACTGCAGGACAAAAGAGATGGGAGTCGGTGCAGGACGAGCGCGCAGCCCACGATATTTCACGCGATTACGCGTACAAAGGGCTGAATGGATGAGAAGTTGGCAACATCGAGGATGCATAGCTTCTTATACAGCCATTTCGCCACTTTATAACGGCCCCTCCCGGTGGCCACAGCCTGACCACCTCAGCGATCTCCAGCGTGGACATTGAGAGACGACCCCGAGGGTCTAGAAATAAAAGGACAGCCGCGCAGGGCCAAAACAGATCCATTGAGCACTCGTTCACGATGCAAAGTCGCTCACTCGACGTACACCAGCCCTCTTAAAACCGATACGGCTCCTTTCTTCGTCGACAGCCGTCTCTTGCGTGCGATACAAATAAATGAATGGACTCCTCCTGAATGACTCCGAACGCATATGCCGGGCAACAGTGAAACTCCGGCAATTCTGTTGCACAACACGGCGCGAATTATGTTAGCGGTCAACGCAAAACAGCGTTACGTCTCCGCGGCGAGTTATTGCGTCGCCCGATCGTTTCTACTCGTCGATACTAAAATTTACAGGCGTCCAACGCGCCGACCATTCCTACACGTTCGCCGAGAAATTGTCAGCGGGGGCCGTAAACACGGTAATTCGAATCGGCACTGCCACGCAGACGGCAATTTCGTCGACGCAATATTTCCTGCGAAAAACGAGAGAAGAAAAACCTGCGCGCCCTCGGAAAAGCGATCGTAGTTAATCTTAACGGTTTTGAGAAACGCGTTGTCTAGACAGTGGTGGAGTGTTTACTTTGGACGAATGTCAGTTCTGTGACCGACCACGAACAGCTCTCGTTGTTAATTTGGCAAGCGAGTTCAGCTCACTTCATCTCGTGACGCTTATCGGCTGCTTTGCAAAAGGCGTATGCGCATGAATACCTTGCGGGTCATAAATTTTGGACTGTCTTTGAAGGAAGAGATAACGGACAATCATACAAACATTTATTCATGATGGACGATACTGTAAAAGAACAGTATCATCGTAAATCAAGCGAAATTATATTCTTCTAACTATCGAACGATTTTTTTTTAGATACAGCCTTTACTGTATTACATTGTATTCATAGTATAATCGTAAATCAAGCGAAATAATATTCTTCTAACTATCGAAGGAATTTTTCTAGACGCAGTTTTTACTATATTATATTGTATTCATGATATCGTCGTAAATCAAGCGAAATGATATTCTAACTATCGAAGGAATTTTTTCTAGATACGGTCTTTACTATATTATATTGTATTCATAGTATTGTCGTAAATGAAGCGAAATTATATTTTAACTATCGAAGGAATTTTTTCTAGACGCAGTCTTTACTATATTACATTGTATTCGTAGTATCCTCGTAAATCATGCGAAATTATATTCTTCTAAATATTGAAGGAATTTTTTCTAGACACAGTCTTCACTATATTACATTGTATTCATAGTATTGTCGTAAATCAAGCGAAATTATATTTTAACTATCGAAGGAATTTTTTCTAGACGCAGTCTTTACTGTATTACATTGTGTTCATAGTATCCTCGTAAATCATGCGAAATTATATTCTTCTAAATATTGAAGGAATTTTTTCTAGACACAGTCTTTACTGTATTACATTGTATTCATAGTATAATCGTAAATCAAGCGAAATAATATTCTTCTAACTATCGAAGGCATTTTTTCTAGACGCAGTTTTTACTATATTATATTGTATTCATGATATCGTCGTAAATCAAGCGAAATGATTTTCTAACTGTCGAAGGAATTTTTTCTAGACACAGTCTTTACTATATTACATTGTATTCATAGTATTGTCGTAAATCAAGCGAAATTATATTTTAACTGTGGAAGGAATTTTTTCCAGACGCAGTCTTTACTGTATTACATTGTATTCATAGTATCGTCATAAATCAAGCGAAATGATATTCTTCTAACTATCGAAGGAATTTTTTCTAGTCACAGACTTTACAATATTAAATTATATTCATAATATTGTCGTAAATCAAGTGAAATGATATTCTAACTATCGAAGGAATTTTTTCTAGATACAGTCTTTACTAAATTACGTTGTATTCATAGTATTGTCGTAAATCAAGCGAAATTATATTTTAACTATCGAAGGAATTTTTTCTAGACGCAATCTTTACTGTATTACATTGTATTCATAGTATCCTCGTAAATCATGCGAAATTATATTCTCCTAAATATTGAAGGAATTTTTTCTAGACACAGTCTTCACTATATTACATTGTATTCATAGTATTTTCGTAAATCAAGCGAAATTATATTTTAACTATCGAAGGAATTTTTTCTAGACGCAGTCTTTACTGTATTACATTGTGTTCATAGCATCCTCGTAAATCATGCGAAATTATATTCTTCTAAATATTGAAGGATTTTTTTCTAGACACAGTCTTCACTATATTACATTGTATTCATAGTATCGTCACAAATCAAGCGAAATGATATTCTTCTAACTATCAAAGGAATTTTTTCTAGACACAGTCGTCACTATATTACATTGTACTCATAGTATCGTCATAAATTAAGGGAAATGATATTCTAACTATCGAAAGAATTTTTTCTAGACACAGTCTTTACTATATTACATTGTGTTCATAGTATCCTCGTAAATCATGCGTAATTATATTCTCCTAAATATTGAAGGAATTTTTTCTAGACACAGTCTTCACTATATTACATTGTATTCATAGTATCGTCACAAATCAAGCGAAATGATATTCTTCTAACTATCAAAGGAATTTTTTCTAGACACAGTCGTTACTATATTACATTGTACTCATAGTATCGTCATAAATTAAGGGAAATGATATTCTAACTATCGAAAGAATTTTTTCTAGACACAGTCTTTACTATATTACATTGTAGTCGTAGTATTGTCGTGAATCAAGCGAAATTATATTCTATGGAAGGAATTTGTTTTAGATGCAGTCTTTACTATATTACATTGTATTCATAGTATCGGCGTAAATCAAGCGAAATAGTATTCAAACTATCGAAGGCATTTCTTCTAGACACAGTCGTTACTATATTACATTCTATTCCTACCATTGTCGTAAATCAAGCGAAATATTCTAACTATCGAAGGAATTTTTTTCTAGACACAGTCTTCACTTAATTACATTATATACATATGTATAATATACTATTAAAATAGTTGACCTTAAACTTATGGCGGGTAGCGTACATGTTTGTATCAACTTTCGCAGAGCGTCTCCGAGTTTGCTTCCTCACACGTTAAGCTTGTCTATTGGCTTACACGTGTTTCCATGATGGCTATGCGGTGGCTCGTGAACGACAAACAAATCCCCGGGGACAACCTAAATGATCCCACGAGATCACGACGTGGAAACACGCCCGCACACGAATGTCCACAGCCCCCGAAAATCATGCTGAATAGATATAATGCGCGGCGGCGTGGTCGAAAGCCAGGGTGAGCGTGGAAATCATCACTGTCGCGGGGCAATTCGACTTTAGTTAAGGGCTGGCCAAGGGGCGGGTACCGCGATTATTTCCCAAAATAAGAGGGGACCCGGTTTACTCATACCATTCGTCATTCCCCAGATTTATGGATTTTCCGTGGACACGTCACGTATGCGCTGCGATTCAGCTGACCTTTGATCAAACCTTACATTGTTCTTTATGCTCGACACAGCACAGTACTCTGCAGTCGGAAATCGTACCGGTAAGTTCGAACTTCAGAAACTTTCCTAAAACCTAAAATTACAGTCCGCACTTACAGGGCCAACTGTCCGCAAGGAAAAGGGGTGTGCTGGCTAAATGTGTCACCGTTGAAAATGTCACACGGCCACATCGAAGGCGACGACAACTTTGTAAGTAATCGCAGACGCCCGTTCGCGTATAAATAAAAGAAAAAGCCAGAGCATTCCGTTCACGCGTTGGTGCGTTTAACGTCAACCGCGCGAAACGCAAAATCGAATCTCATTTTCCACGTAGTCGGAGGATGGTGGATACTCTGGCCCCTGCTCTCCCTCTCTCTCTCTCTCCTTCGCTCCACGAGAATTACTGTCATTAACTGACCGTAACTGCACGACATTCAATTTGCTGATTCCTTTTGGGCTCAGCCGACCGCCCACCTTTACTGGGAACTTGTGCATATATCGTGGCGCAACCGCCAGCCAGCGATATAGCACGGCGAGCTGGAAATGGAGTAAGTTTAACGACCAATTGCCCCGTCAGTGGCGCGAAATGGAAATCCACCACTAATCCAGTTACAGGAACGAGCGCGGGGTATCGTTACGTGCCCGCTGCCAAGGGATACGCAGCCGCGGCCTCGTCAGGGTAATGGCTACGGCCGACTGCTAAGTAATATCGCGATACCTCCAATGGCAAACGTACGCGTAAGCTATTCCCGTAGTTGCAGAAAATTTATCGAGCCACGTTATGCGGTTGAGAAATATTACGAGCGAGAGAGAGCCGGGTGAATGAGGCTGTTGAACAAGCCGTGTTCATCTTCCAGGTTGCACCTAGAATTGAAGGTACGAGGAGAGGCTTAACCCTTTGGCTGCCAGCGGTTCCTATGCGAAAACTGCCACGGGCCGATCCATCGGCTCTGTGCGTTTACATTCATATTATCGGTTCTCTGAGTGTTAAGTTTGTTTTCACTCATGCTTGGTCGTATTTTAAAAACAATTTGTGTAACTAATGTAAGAGATATTACTGTAAAAATAATTTTCCACGTATATTTTACATAATCTAAACATAAACATCTATATTATTTATCATTAAATATTTAATTCGACTAAAATTGTATTCGGTATCTTCTAAGTTTGAAAATAATGCATTTTAAAACTTTCCTTAGGAAAATCGGCATTTGGTTCTTTATAAAGTGGGTTCTGTGCGTTTACATTCATATTATCGCTCCTGTGAGTGTCAAGTTTGTTTTCACTCATATTTGGTCGTTATCTTTTAAATAAAAATAATTTTGTGTATTTTACATAATCTAAACATAAGAGATATTATTTATCATTAATATTTAATTTTCCACTAAAATTGTATATTTTGTATAATCTAAATATAAAAATGTATATTATTCTTTATGACTGCTATGGTTTACATTCATATATGTCAAGTTTGTTTTCCATGTTCGGTAGTTATCTTTAAAATTTCTATAAAAATAATTTTCGTATATTTTATATAATCGACTACAGAAATTTACATTATTTATTATTATATATTGCAATTCCCCGTATATTCTAAGTTTGAAAATAATAGATTTAAAATCGACCTAGAAAATCGGCATTTTGTTGTTTATAAAGTCACGTGCGTTTACATTCAATGTCCGAGATGAATATATGAGGTCGTATTTTAAAAACAATTTGTTCTATATAAGAGATATTACTGTAAAAATAATTTTCCCGTATATTTTTAATCTAAACATAAACATCTATATTATTTATCATTAAATATTTAATTCGACTAAAATTTTTCGGTATCTTCTAAGTTTGAAAATAATTAAAATGAAAATAGCATTTGGTTCTTTATAAAGTGGGTTCTGTGCGTTTACATTCATATTATCGCTCCTGTGAGTGTCAAGTTTGTTTTCACTCATGTTTGGTAGTTATCTTTAATACATTTCTATAAAAATAATTTTCCACGTATATTTTATATAATCTACATACAGAAATTTACATTATTTATTATTATATATTTCAATTTACTAAAATTGTATTCAGTATATTCTAAGTTTGAAAATAATAGATTTAAAAATTTTCCTCTAGAAAATCGGCATTTTGTTGTTTATAAAGTCGGCTCCGTGCGTTTACATTCATATAATCGCTACTGTGAGTGTTAAGTTTGTTTTTACTCATGCTTGCTTGTATTTTAAAAACAATATGTGTAACTAATGTAAGAGATATTACTGTTAAAGTAATTTTCCACGTATATTTTGTATAATCTAAATATAAAAATGTATATTATTTATTATTAACCTTTTGACTGCTATGGACGCATATATGTGTCCACCCAAGTCTGTCTGTGTCGACTATTGTGTCTCCAATCGTTTACATTCATATTATAGCATCCAATTATCAACGTCCGAGATGAATCAGATGCGTTGTTGTCAAATAATTGTCATGCATTATTTAATTTGGTCGTTATCTTTAATATATTTTTGGGGTCGTAGGGAGTGTGTGACATATTTTTGAAAATATTCAGCAGTGGTGTTAAATATTTCATTTCACTAAAATGTAATGATTCTAAGCTTGAAAATAATATTTTATGCCGGAAAATTAAACATTTGCTTTAAATTATAAAAATAATATGTGTAACTAATGGAAGAGATATTACTGTGAAAATAATTTTCCACGTATATTTTATATAATTTAAATATAAAAATTGACATTATTTATTATTAAATATTTAATTTCACTAAAATTGTATTCAATATCTTCCAAGTTTGAAAATAATACATTTTAAAACGTTGCATATTACTTTTACTACATATTAGTATTACTAATACATTTTAAAACTCCATAAAATCGGCATTTTGTTCTTTATAAAGCAATTCATAGAAGCGTGAATATCAAATCGGCCCTGGCAGTTTTACCGCGTAGATGGGCCTGGCAGTAAAAGGGTTAAGAGACGATCAGCTGCGAAGGGCTCTCAACGATTCTTACGCTTAGACTCGCGGGAGCTTCGGGGCTCTAGGGAAAACATCTGAATCGCGGAAGGAGACAGATTAATTAATCCGCTTTCCGATTGTTCGAGCCACGACAATTAGCGAGATTACATTTGAAATGGAAATGCGGAGTGAGCCGGCATTTAGCCGAAGCCGCTGCGCAGCGAAAGGGTTAATGCCGGACTTATTCTCTCGCTCGCCACGTAACGGTCCGCCGAGGCAAGAGATAGGATATTTACTCCCGCGGATCTTCGACCCGCACCTGTCGAGTTTCCGTTCTTGGCGACCGCGATCGTCTCCGTCGGCATTCATTTGCCGCCACGGAGTAGTCACGGATGGACTGGAATCGTGACCATAGTAAGTCCACCTGGGGGGCCTGCTTCGAGGCGAATGACAGCGGCTCTTTAAGTCAGCATCGCATTTCGATTACCGGGAGCTGAAATTATTGCTCATCACTGCTTAGTTCGACGGTGGACGAGGGGTGGAGAGGAAAACGAGGAGATTGCTCGTACGCCGGTCGGTAAAGTGGCCGCGATCGTTGTTCTTCTTCTTGTCTCTCTTCGTCTATTTGGCGTATTCGTCGTACGAATGAACGGCCCCGATCGTCGATTACGATTAATTCCATCCGCCGGTGAGGCCTAATGATACAAACGCTGCCCAATCAAGGTCTCTCTCCGTCTCTCTCCATCTCTTTTTTCATCTCCTTTTTTCAGCTCTCTCGCTGTTTCGCCCTCTCCCTCGCTCCGACGCACGACGATACGAATTTCTTTATGAGAATTCTCTCTTAATTGAAATTTCTCCGATTGTACAATCTCTGCCGTAATGGACGGCCGCCGTCGTCGGACAATCGCCGCAGTGATTGTCGGGCACGATCGTTACTTATCGCGCTAAATGCTAATATTTCCACGATTTTTACGCGGCCACCACTGACGAATGAAATGATCTCATCAATGCTCATCGTTCAAGAACGGTGATTCCTTGGGCTAGATGATTTTTTGTGACATTACAGGCCGAAGACACAAGAAGATGTTCGTTGAAGTTCTTTCCTGAGTTCCAATCTGCACTTCCTATCCGATAAGTTCAAACACCCTTATTGCTACTCAGCGGAAAAAATAAATGTTTACCAATTAACACAGTGACTGCCGTGCATATTTTGCTGTATTAGAACGGCGATGCTATGAAATAATACAGCGTTTGACTGAATTATGCAGAAATTCGAAAAAAAAAGAAATTCAAAAAATACCCAATCGGTAGCATTTATAATTTTGTAATTGTAATCAATATTAAATAGTGTATTCAATTATTTGGCTTCCGATACAATTCAATCATATTCTGTAGTACTTCATCACGTTGCGGTTTCAATATAGTAAAATGCACGGCATTCAACGTGTTAACACGTGCGTATTTTGCTATATTGAAACGGCAATGCTATAAAATGCTATAGCGTGTGACTGAATTATGCAAAATGTAAATAATGCGCAGGTATTGGAGACCAAAGGATCGCATCACTATTCTGACAATAACTGCATTTATAAAATGATTATTGCTACGCATTGCGAATATTTTGGATATTCAGTAAAATCTTTTGCGCCGGTCACCGATGACCGCCACGGCAATCAACGTGTTAACACGACATGGCGTAAAAGGTCTCACGAAAATTAAAAAAATACGGAATCGGTAGCATTCATAATATTGTAAATGCAATTAACATTACATAGTGATTCAATTCTTTGGCTTCCGATACCTTCGCATGACATTCATTTTCATTTTGCACAATGCAATCATATTCTGTAGTACTTCGTCACGTTGCGATTTTAATATAGTAACATATGCACGGTAGTCAACGTGTTAACGTGCGTATTTTGTTATATTAAAACGGCGATGCTATAAAATACTACAGCGTGTGACTGAATTATGCAAAATATAAATAATGTGCAGGTATTGGAGACCAAAGGATCGCATCACTATTCTGACAATAACTGCATTTATAAAATAATAATTGCTACCCATTGCAAATATTTTGGATATTCAGTAAAATCTTTTGCGCCGGTCACCGATGACCGCCACGGCAATCAACGTGTTAACACGTGATGGCGTAAAAGGTCTCACGAAAATTAAAAAAATACGGAATCGGTAGCATTCATAATATTGTAAATGCAATTAATATTACATAGTGATTCAATTCTTTGGCTTCCGATACCTTCGCATGACATTCATTTTCATTTTGCACAATGCAATCATATTCTGTAGTACTTCGTCACGTTGCGATTTCAATATAGTAACATATGCACGGCAGGCAACGTGTTAACATGTGCGTATTTTGCTACATTAAAACGGCGATGCTATAAAATACTACAGCGTTTGATTGAATTATGCAAAATATAAATAATATGCAGGTATTGGAGACCAAAGGATCGCATCACTATTCTGACAATAACTGCATTTATAAAATGATTATTGCTACGCATTGCGAATATTTTGAGTCTTTAGTATAATCTCTTGCGCCGGTCACCGATAACCGCCACGGCAGTCAACGTGTTAACACGTGATGGCGCAAAAGGTCTCACGAAAATTAAAAAAATACCGAATCGGTAGCATTTATAATGTTGTAAATGCAATTAATATTACATAGTGATTCAATTCTTTGGCTTC
Source organism: Cryptocheilus praepositus (assembly GCA_033815515.1). Classification (NCBI taxonomy): domain Eukaryota; kingdom Metazoa; phylum Arthropoda; class Insecta; order Hymenoptera; family Pompilidae; genus Cryptocheilus; species Cryptocheilus praepositus. The sequence continues at coordinate 5,460,088 of JAWWQZ010000285.1, forward strand.
CGATACCTTCGCATGACATTCATTTTCATTTTGCACAATGCAATCATATTCTGTAGTACTTCGTCACGTTGCGATTTCAATATAGTAACATATGCACGGCAGGCAACGTGTTAACACGTGCGTATTTTGCTACATTAAAACGGCGATGCTATAAAATACTACAGCGTGTGATTGAATTATGCAAAATGTAAATAATGTGCAGGTATTGGAAACCAAGGGATCGCATTACTATTCTAATAATAACTGCATTTATGAAATAATTATTGCTACCCATTGCGAATATTTTGAGTCTTCAGTAAAATCTCTTGCGCCGGTCACCGATGAATGCTACGGCAGTCAACGTGTTAACACGTGATGGCGCAAAGGGTTTCACGAAAAATGCAAAAAATACCCGATCGGTAGCATTTATAACTGTGTAAATGCAATTAATAGAAAACGTTTGTTCAATATATTTGTGTATGTCAATCAATTATTGTCGTCATTATTATAATGTTTATGCCGGCAATCAACGATTTAACACGTGCGTATTTTACTATATTAAAAGGCAATGAGATAGAATTAATAATCTGGGTGCTATTTAATATTTAGCAAAATAAATTCGTGGTTAATAAACTAAAGAGTGATTGAATTCTTTGGTCTGCGATAGAATTATTTTCATTTTGCACAATTCTATATATTCTGTAATACGTTGCGGTGTCAATATAGTAAAATATGCATGGCAGTCAACGTGTTAACACGTATTTTTCTACATTAAAACGGCGAAGCTAAAAATAACACGTTTGAAAGATCATAAACAAGTTATTACTGAAGCGATTATGTGTTTGAATAAACCCCTTCGCATTATTTTTTCAATGCACATTCAATCAATGTAATATTTTGACGCATGTAGTAAAATATGCACGGTATAAAATTTCGTATTTTTGTTTCAACATAAATGTATCAGCATATGTTGTATGCAACAAAACAATGATTTGAGCAGGTCGCATTTTTTTAAAACTATGCATTTATAAACGAAATGTTACGCTATTCGAATATTTTGAAGAAATATCTCCGAGTGCGGTAGTCAAAGTGTTAACTACTGATTCAAACTAAGTGTTTTTCTGATGTCATCTGCGCGTGGTAAGATCTACACGAGTTAACGGTCCAAAAACATCCCTGCTGTTCTTTGAATCGACGGCGTGATACTACGAGTCATTTATTGAGCAGCGACCTGAGTGAACCGTCCGAACGGTTTTGTCCATTGGCACTGAGCTGTCGTCCCGACTCATTTGCCGCTTCCGCAAAGTTCATCGGACGTGTCCAGCGAGTCGCGAAAATGCTCGCTCGCGATCGCGCCGCGAAAACAAACAAAGCCGGCAGGTGGCGGCGGACAAAAGAGAAGAGCGCTTTTAATTGCTAGACAAAGAAGCCGACCCCGTACCACACCTTGCCGCATTGTCTTCTATTTTACTACATTACTTACGCCGACTGATCAGAGTCAATGCCGGAGGCCGACTGTACGGTCGCCCTTTACAATTAGCGGCTGCGCTAACCGCGCCCATCATCGCCTTCGATTTTCACTCGGCGTCGACGAACAAACGTCCGGTTTGACAGGGTAGAGAATTCGCAGAACAAACAAGTTCTGACACGATTTAACATTGCTGGGTGAATTAAAGCAGCGAATCATTAACATACCCATGCCTTACTTTCCATGGAACGATATTTCTGTGATTTGAAAGATGACGCTTTGCGATCGAAACTGTTTTTGCAATTATAAAACCAGCAACCCGATGTTTTACATTTTTCCATACTAATTTCTTTTATATATACAGCGATTTTAAGTCATATTCTTCGAGACGTTATCACAAAATAAATTATTGCGCATAGCGTATTCTTACAAACTTATACTCCATCTCATCTATCAATTCAATCGATTAAATGACCGGTTAATCGGATATGAATCGGCTCTTATGCACAACACCTTGGCAAAATCCTACGAGTGCCACAGCGCACTTATCAAATGTCCATACGTCGATCTCACAGCCGTTGAACCGCTTGCCGTACCATATAACACGGAAGAATTCGGGCCTAAACGTTTCGTATTATCGAAATTTGAAACAAATTGTATCTTATAACTGCCTATGAAGCAGTCGTGCGCTTATTAACTTCACGAAATTCAAATGAATGTAAGCCCAACACTTTTAAAACGTTATTTAATTTTTTGTTTCGTGTATATATTTCTGATGCAACATATACATTTTAAAGTATGAACCCTATGAAGTAATCGTGCGCTTATTAACTTCACGAAATTCAAATGAATGTATAACCAACAATTTTAAAACGTAATTTAATTTTTTGTTTCATGTATGTATTTCTGATACAATATATACATTTTGAAGTATGCAGCCTACGAAGTCGTCGTGCGCTTATTAATTTCATGAAATTCAAATGAATGTAAGACCGATACTTTTAAAACGTAATTTAATTTTTTGTTTCATGTATATATTTCTGATACGATATATGTATTTTAAAGTATGAAGCCTATCAAATAGTCGTGCGCTTATTAACTTCATGAAATTCAAATGAAAAAGTCCATCACAAACACTTTTATAACGTACTTTAATTTTTTGTTTCATGTATATATTTCTGATGCAACATATACATTTTAAAGTATGAAGCCTATGAAGTAGACGTGCGCTTATTAACTTCGTGGAATTTAAATGAATTTAAAACCAACAATTTTAAAAAGTAATTTCATTTTTTTTATGTGCAGATTCCTGATACAATATATATATATATTTTGATCACGAGTCAGACCCGTGACATTCATATTTGGAGTGATATTGACATGTAGGAACCGAAAAGTGTGACTAAGAATGTGTGTGAAGCGATAAGAGTGTCCGACCGGGACCCTTCGATGGGACGGATGAGAATGAGGCAGTCGAGAATGAAAGTGACGAGAGTACGCATCCACGAAAAGAGAGCGAGCGGGTTATACTTTGTTCTGTAGTTTTTACCTTTCATTACAATATACCATCTTATTTAATTTTCCACCATCGCTATAATTTATTCTTCATCACCATCTACCAATTTCCTACAGACATTTGCCCCGAAATTCTTGTGACGAGTGAAACTCGTCAAAATACGGCAAGGGGTTAGAATCCTTCCTCGAACGCGCCAACCGTCCCGCCATTCCTCAAAAGATTCGCGGCACGAGTCCGGGTCGCGAAATCGTTTCCACGCACGAGCGCCCACATTGCTTCCCAATTAACGTTCTAGATTGAGGAACAATCGCGGATGTAATTGTTGGCCAGGGTACAATAAAGTACGCGCCGCGACAATATGAATTCCCCTGGGGCGTCCGCGTGTCCTCCGGAGGAGCGTGACAGGGGGGCGTGCACCGTTTCAGAAATTCGTCTTTCGGGCCCTGCCTCGCGCTCCTTCTCTTTCACGTGAAAAATGCCAGATGTTTCGCATGTGGCCGGCATAACGTGCAATGCCGTTGTTCCGCCTCTGTCACGGCAATGCCTTATTCATACATTTGCGCGAATTCAGATCGCCTCGAAGCCTCGGGGTTCACGAACACATGCGTGCGCAAGAATACGAGTGTCGGCGCGGACGCGTAAGAGTGAGCGGAGGGCAAAAGGATAATGTCGAAGGGAAAGAGGGCATTCCGTCTTCCGGCATTGTACGACGCAGGGAAAGGACGCTCGAGGAAATCGACCGGCCAGTTCCAAGAACGAGGGAAACGGAGAGTCGCTCGGAGGAGTATGAAAGATTACTCAGTTAATGAAATTACTGCTATTTCCGCATCGCGCCTCGCGCTGGACTTTGAGCGATCGTTCCGCAATAGTTCATATGTAATGCCGGTTTAACGGCAATTACATGTCCCGCGCGTTCTTAAATTCTGCGTAATTGCGGCGGTATGTTCTGATTTTTTCCGAAGTTGAATTTAAAACTGTATTTATATGCAGTGGTAACGAACACTATTAACACTTTAACGACCGCTAGCCGATTAATCGACTTTTCGGTTCCAACTGCTATTTACCGGTAGCCGATTAATCGGCTTTTCAGTGGTCAACGGTTATACCAAATAAAATAAATATCAGATGATATTATGACAATTACAAATGACAATAAAATTACACTGCTTTGAAACCAAAGGATTGTCAATAACACACTCAGTATTTTTCAGTTATAAAGCTTTACAAATAGGCACATACACAATTCCTGCGCGACGTCCTAAACAGAGTCAGTATTAATAATTAAACTTAATATTAATTGAAGTATTAATTATTAAATTTAAAGAATTCTAGTTCTAACACTATGTCGTCCACACGTCTAATCTAAATTTGTTCGTGTCGCGCCAGTAGAATTGATTTGCATCATTTCGTTTATCACCAGCAGTTTTTCGAGGTTCTTGTTTACTAATATTATCGTCAGTTCCCATGTCTCAATACTGTCCCTCTATTTCTATCAAAATTCTTTTGTATTATATGTTTATCTATTTACTTATATTTTGTTGGATACTTAAATACCGATACTTTTTGTATGGCATCAATGTGGAGCCACCGGCACTTACCCGCTAGTTTTCGCATGACATCAATGTGAAGCCACTGCATGGCATAGTGTTAATATTTGTGTAATTCTGATCGGATAAGGACCTCCCTAGGGTAGTTCTTAGACAATCTCGTTTTAATCGCGTCACTATATTCAGCCGCATTCCCATTGAACGCACAATACGATGGTACCTTATGCACTTAGTACAATATAGAGATATGGGTTCCGGTGTGGTGAATAGGCAAAAAAAATACACACAACAACGGTTTATTTTAAAAAGAGAAATTAGAAAAAACAGTATCGGCAAAAAACGTACGCATCGCTCAAGCATCGGGTCTCGATTCCTAAAAATACGTCTTTCTCCTTTGATCGTCCGGCTTCGACTGCTCAATATGAAACATCTTCGACTTTCTTTTGTTATATGCGTCGTCGTTCACGCCACGTATCACACATCACACTCTGACTTATACGCATTCGATACGCATTATTCTTTCGCGAATTTTCGATCCTGCAACAATAATAACGCACCACTAACATCGCACCTACTGCTACCCATGAAGCCTCAGTGTCGCCGCTCGCGGCCTCGTAATTCTGTTCCTTCGACCCCATCACCATAAACAACGGCGTAAAAAAGCCGACCTCAATTTCCATGCGCGCGACGTGAAGATGGAATACGGAAATTAATATAGATCCAGTATCCGCTCGCAGGAGAGTGGGATGCCATGAGACAGGATGAGCGGCTTATTAACCACGGATATGAGTGTATTTCAGGCGGGTCAACATCGACGCCTCATTATGCGCGGAGCCTGTGTATCGAGGTTCGATCAGTCTTCTGGTGGGCGTGCAATCGACGAAGGAGGTCCTCCGAGGTTGACACACGTCGACCTGGCGACGTAAAAGCGCCACAGATTTATTCAATGACGACGATCGTTAAGGGCTCACAGGGGGGCGGGTCATGGCCCCTTCTGATATTCGACGCCAGACACGTGCTCCTTTCCAGCGCGGTTCAACGCCAAGAATACGTAATGCGCGGAACGCTCTGCACGTTGAAACGTTATTAGCGACGGACAAGATGGCCCGCTGAAGCTGTCGACTTCATTAAACGGACGCTTCGTTAGTAACGGCTACCGTCATTCTGCCGCCGACGTATTCCGTGGCGAAATCATTAAAAAGCCCGGGGAACGTCGGAAATTGTTTTTGTGACGGACTGATCGGAGCGTTGCGGTTAACAAATCGAAGAATTGCAAATTTGATGAGAATGGTTTTTAGACGCAATAGTGGAAATGCAGACAACCTATGATAAAAGCTTGAAATTAAGATATTTTGATGGACTTCATTAAACGGACGCTTTTGTTAGTAACGGCTACTGTCATTCTGCCGTCGACGTATTCCGCGGCGAAATCATTAAAAAGCCTGAGGAACGTTGGAAATTGTTTTTGTGACGGACTAGTTGAAGCGCTGCGGTTTATAAACTGAGGAATTGCAAATTTGATGGGAATGGTTTTTCGACAGAATAGTAGAAATGCAGATAAGCTATGGTAAAAGGTTGAAAAAAGGATATTTTGATGGACTTCATTAAACGGACGCTTCGCTAGTGATGGCTACTGTTATTCTGCCTTCAACGTATTCCGTGACGAAATCATTAAAAAGCTTGAGGAACGTTGGAAATTTTTTTTGTGACGAACTGATCGGAGCGCTGCGGTTAATAAATTGGAGAAATGTAAATTTGATGAGAATGGTTTTTGGACAGAATAGTGGAAATGCAAATAAGCTACAGGTAAAAGTTGAAAAGAGGATATTTTGATGGACTTCATTGAACGGACGCTTTTGTTAGTAACGGCTACTGTCATTCTGCAGTCGACGTATTTCGTGGCGAAATCATTAACACGTTGATTGCCAAGCGTATTTTACTATATTAGAACAGCGATGCTATGAAATACTACACCGTTTGACTGAATTTTGCAAAATGTAAATAATGTGCAGGTATTGGAGACCAACGAATCGCATCACTATTCTAACGACATCTGCATTTATACAATAATAATTGCTACCCATTGCGACTATTTTGGATTTTCAGAAAAATCTCTTGCGTCGGTCATCTGTGACCATCACGGCATAAATTGAAGAATTGTAAATTTGATGACAATGATTTTTGGACTCAATAGTGGAAATGCAGATAAGCTATGGTAAAAGGTTGAAAAGATGATATTTTGATGGACTTCATCAAACGGACGTTTTGTTAGTAACGGTTACTGTCATTCTGCTATCGACGTATTTCGTGGCGAAATCGTTAAAAAGTCTGAGGAGTGTTGGAAATTGTTTGTGACGGACTGATCGGAACGCTGCGGTTAATAAATTGAAGAATTGTAAATTTGATGCGAATGGTTTTTGGACGCAATAGTGAAAATGCAGATAAGCTATGATAAATATTTTGATGGAGTTTTGTCATAAGGGTTGAATTGGATGCAACGTTTTATTGCATTTTTTAGGAAAATATTACAATGTATTTGATTTGTTGGTATCGTGAATTTCGCAGAGTTTGCGATTCAGTAGTTATAGTACTTCTGAACGTGATTCGCAGTTTGCCTTGTGATCGGAGTGTATTTTTGGTCTTATCTGGATATCTGAGTTCGTGCGGTATTTCGCGTACTCCGGGTCTTGCCAATTGAAGGCTGCAAACCTTAAACCGTCACAACGTGTGGTTATTCCACAATACAGAGTATAGTTAGGTCAATTACAATACCGAAGTGGTAGGGTTGTAAAGAGATGCAGTCTTTAACTTTACTGTAGTTTTTCCAACCGCTTAAGGAGCGGTTCTGGGTTCCGGAAACAAGTGCGTCATAGTTTGGACGGTAAGGCAATTTTTCTGATATGGTCAGAAATGCTCTACAATCTCCTCTACTTTATTAACGTCGCATGACGTCACTCATTTTCAACATGCAACAGTGTTATCCAACGCCCTTGTACGACACCACCGTTATCAGCACGAAATTATATCCACTTCAAACTTGCTTTGATAAAAATCTTTTTGACTCAATCACCAAACGAATAACCAGCTACTCCATCGTAGGATTAGTACACACGAGACTACAGTCAATTTTGCTCATTATTGCGAATAATTACAGAATTTAATAGAATCGCGGTATGAGCATAATGGAAGTAGCAGTTGATGGGAATCGATAATCGACAATTGTCATCGCACGACGCACAGAAATGGGAAAATTGCGTGGAATTGCGTGGAATTGCAGAAATGCCAGTAAGAACTGGTTGAAATGAAGAGAAACCACTTCTCGATGCCCTTTGGTCGTACATTTTTAAGTCGACTCGACTCCAACCACGATGAGGTAACAAGAGTACGGGGGTGGCGAGAAACGAACAAATGCGGCTTGCGAGGGTTAAAGTTCCGAGAACGAGACGTTTAATCACGCCGGCAATTAGCATGATTCACGGTCGACGTCTCCATTCTGCGACGGTGCCGAGCAGCCTCGTTACTTTATTCAATTTTGCCTCCTTCCGAGGCGCCCTCAAATTAGTCGGCCATTCAGCAAGAAAGGTGCGAACGAGCATGGTCTCCTTGTATGTTGGTTATCAGCAGCATCGCGTCGATATATGAATGAGAAGAGGGGGTTGTATTCTAACCCTTTGACTACTGAGTACTTCCGGCCAAAGCGCTCGCTGAGGACAACATACTTTTCACTAGTGTGAACTCTATTGATTGATTGTGTAAGGCGCAACAAAATTCTAATGATTGTTTTTCATTTCCGCCGAAGTAAATAATGCAAGAAAATTATTTGATGAAGAACACATCTATATTCAGCTCATACATTGATAATTATGGCTGCAATAAGTAAGAAATCGAAACCATTGGAAATCGCATATATGCGCCTATAGTCGACAGCGATAGATTTCGGCGGACGCATATATGCGTCCATAGTAGTCAAACAGTTAATATATGAAGGCAATATGCGTCGAACGCAATTAATGCGTTTGAGCCGAGCATTAAAAGACAAACGGCCGCAATACAACGAGAGCTTTTAACGAATGCTCGTGTATTGATAATTATGGCTGCAATAGGTGGCTGACCAGCAGAAATGGAAACGATTGGAAAGTGGCCAGCGATGGCATATATGCACCTATCGGAAAAAAAGTCGACAGCTAATAAATAATGTAAGAAAATTATTTGATGAAGAACACATCTATATTCAGCTCATACATTGATAATTGTGGCTGCAATAAGTAAGAAATCGAAACGATTGGAAATCGCATATATGCGCCTATAGTCGACAGCGATAGATTTCGGCGGACGCATATATGCGTCCATAGTAGTCAAAGAATTAATATATGAGGACAATATGCGTTGCATCTAAGAAGGTGCATTCATAATTGTGGTTGCAATAAATAAGAAATCGAAATGATTGCGAAGCGCATATATGTGCCATAGTCGACACCAATAGATTTCGACGGACCCATGTACGCGTCCATAGCAGTCGAAAGATTAATATATGAGGGCAATATGCGTTGCTTTTAAGAAGGTGCATTGATAATTATGGCTGCAATAGGTAAGAAATAATTGCATATATGGTTGCAATAAATATAGAAATCGATTAATATATGATTGCGTTGCTTTTAAGAAGGTGCATTGATAATTATGGCTGCAATAGGTAAGAAATGGAAAGGATTGAAAAGCGCATATATGCGCCCATAGTCGACACCGATAGATTTCGGCGGACCCATATATGCGTCCATAGCAGTCAAAAGATTAATATATGAGGGCAATATGGGTTGCTTTTAAGAAGGTGCATTGATAATTGTAGCTGCAATAGATAAGAAATCGAAATTATTTTTTATTTACGCCGAAGTAAATAATGCAAGAAAATTATTTGATGAACACATTTATATTCAGCTCATGCATTGATAATTGTGGCTGCAATAAGTAAGAAATCGAAATGGTTGGAAAACGCATATATGCGCCCATAGGCGACACCGATAAATTTCGGCGGACGCATATATCAAAGGGTTAAATGGAATTAGTGAACGATCGTTTGATAGGGACTATAGTCCTTATTTGTTTGCAAATTACGACGTTATATCTAGGGGTAGTATAGTGAAGAAGGAGCTTATGGTATGATGTCGTCTCAGTCGGCTTTGTATAATGACTGAGTTTGATATGTAATGAAAATATTTATGAATTATCACACCATTGCTGGGGGTAGTAGAATAAAGAAGCGTCTGGCGTTGTGCTAGTGTTTAGGAGCGGTTTCTTCAAAATAATTTTGATATGAAACGAAACTGTTTGTTTGCGATTTATTACGTTATAAGTAACAGTACGATACAAAAACGCGGGTAGCGTTGTAGTGGTAATTTATTTCATACTGCGGCCCGAAAGCGACAAACGTAATAGTCGCTGCCGACACGTTACTCAGCGAATAGCTGAAGATGGTCGCGAAGATGTCCTCTATTTGGCACATCCGTTAGTCCCAGTGTTTTTCAGTGCCGTAACACAGGGGACGCGGATGGTCGCTGGTAGCAGGATAAAAATACAGCTGAAAGGGTATTAGTCATGTTAGCCATGGCCTGTTGACTTCCACGCAGAGAAACTCACATGAGGTGTATCCGTCTTTCTTTCACATTTTTTTTCTCTTTCCCTACTTTTATCACACTCTTGCTCTCACCCTTTCCTTTTCTAATTCCTTTACAGTCGTCTCTTCCTTCCTCCTCATATTGCTACACGTGCCGTCGCGTACATGTGTTAACTAGATCGCTAGGAAGCAGAGGCGCTAAATCACGTGAGCCACAGGCAAAACCACGAATAAAGCAGCCGGCGAATATCGTCAACCGTGTGCGTGCATACACACGCAAATGCACATTCTCTCATATGAGAGAAGTTCCGTATGTATGCACGGTTGGATTTTCGGGGCGCAGACGTATCAATTAACTCCGGAACTCCACGGCCATCTCGACTAATTTCCATCCATTCCCGACATACCTACTCGATGTGCCATGAAATTATCGGCCGATAGTTAGGGGGTTCCAGCTACCGTGCCATTCTTTCTCCGTCCTCTTTCCCATTTCATTGCGTAGGAGCGACTTTTACAATTCCGCCGCTCGATAATTGTCGGATCCTTTTTCGCGTGGCGGCCGCGATATGAAAATTGCCTGCGGAGAAAATTGCAAAACGCTTGCCGTTAGAACATTGAAAATCGATGCCCGCGCTTCGGTGTATCGTTTAGAGTCGCCATTAACACGTTGACTGCCAAGCGTATTTTGCTATGTTAGAACTGCGATGCGATGAAATACTGCAGAGTATGATTAAATCGTGCAAAATAAAGGAACGAAGAGTTGTTAGAAGCCAAAGTATTGAAGCATCATTCCAATATCAATTGTTTTTACAAGATTGCAATAGGCTTCATTGCGAATGTTTTGCATTTTTAATAAAATCTTTTGCACCGGTCACCGGTGACCACCGTGGCAGTCAATGTGTTAAAGAATACGGTGCACTTGGAAATGTAATGCGATGAAATACTGCAGAGTATAATTAAATCGTGCAAAACGAAGGTAACGCAGAGTTGTTAGAAGCAAAAGTATTGAAGCACCGTTCCAATGTCAATGGTTTTTACAAGATTGCAAATAGGCTTCATTGCGAATTTGTTTCATTTTTTGTAAAACCTTTTGTACCGGTCACCGATGACCACGGTGGCAGTCAATGTGTTAAAGAATACGGTGTGGTACACTTCGAAATGTAATGCGATGAAATACTGTAGAGTAAAATTAAGTCGTGCAAAATAAAGGTAAAGCAGAGTTGTTGGAAGCCAAAGTATTGAAACACCGTTCCAATATCAATTGCTTTTACAAGATTGCAAATAGGCTTCATTTCGAATTTTTTGCATTTTTAGTAAAATCTTTTGCGCCGGTGACCGGTGACCACCGTGCAGTCAATGATTTAAAGAATGCGGTGTGGTACATTTGGAAATGTAATGCGATGAAATACAGCAGAGTATAATTAAATAATGCAAAATGAAGGTAAAGCAGAGTTGTTAGAAGACAAAGTATTGAAGCAGTGTTCTAATATCAATTGTTTTTACAAGATTGCAATAGGCTTCATTGCGAATGTTTTGCATTTTTAATAAAATCTTTTACACCGGTCACCGGTGACTACCGTGGCGGTCAATGTGTTAAAAAATACGGTTTGGTACATTTGAAAATGTAATGCGATGAAATACTGCAGAATATAATTAAATCGTGCAAAATAAAGGTAATGCAGAGTTGTTAGAAAGCAAAGTATTGAAGCACCGTTCCAATATCAATTGTTTTTACAAGATTGGAAATAGGCTTCATTTCGAATTTTTTGCATTTTTAGGAAAATCTTTTGCACCGGTCAAAAGTAACCACCGTGACAGTCAATGTGTTAAAGAATACGGTGTGGTACACTTGGAAATGTAATGCGATGAAATACTGCAGAATAAGATTAAATAGTGCAAACTGAAGATAACGCAGAGTTGTTAGAAGCAAAAGTATTGAAGCACCGTTCCAATATCACTTGCTTTTGCAAGATTGCAAATAGGCTTCATTTCGAATTTTTTGCATTTTTAGGAAAATCTTTTGCACCGGTCAAAAGTAACCACCGTGACAGTCAATGTGTTAAAGAATACGGTGTGGTACATTTGGAAATGTAATGCGATGAAATACTGCAGAATAAGATTAAATTGTGCAAACTGAAGATAACGCAGAGTTGTTAGAAGCCAAAGTATTGAAACACCGTACCAATATCAATCGCTTTTACAAGATAGCAAATAGGCTTTATTGCGAATTTTTTGCATTTTTACTAAAATCTTTTACACCGGTCACCGATGACCACTGTGGCAGTCAATGTGTCAAAGAATACGGTGTGGTACACTTCGAAATGTAATGCGATGAAATACTGCAGAGTATAATAAAATCGTGCAAAATGAAGGTAACGAGTTGTTAGAAGCCAAAGTATTAAAACACCGTACCAATATCAATCGCTTTTACAAGATAGCAAATAGGCTTTATTGCGAATTTTTTGCATTTTTACTAAAATCTTTTACACCGGTGACCGGTGACCACGGTGGCAGTCAATGATTTAAAGAATGCGGTGTGGTACATTTGGAAATGTAATGCGATGAAATACAGCAGAGTATAATTAAATAATGCAAAATGAAGGTAAAGCAGAGTTGTTGGAAGACAAAGTATTGAAGCAGTGTTCTAATATCAATTGCTTTTACAAGATTTCAAATAGTCTTTATTGCGAATTTTTTGCATTTTTAGTCAAATCTTTTGCACCGTTCACCAGTAACCACCGTGGCAGTCAATGTGTTAACACTTATATATCTATGTGTCATTACACCGTGCACGCGTTATTACGTCGAGCAGGAAGTCTTTAGGCAACATTTGCCGACGTATTCTAGTGCGTAAGGTATTATCGAAAGGAACTCGATCCAGTGCTGTGACTTTGGGGCAGAATAACGTACGCAATAATACGCGCTTGCGTTCGGTGGCTGACACACGTATCGGCCTTCCTGAATATCTTTCCCGGGGTGCAACTCGCGGGCTGCGTCGCTAAAGAACGTTGCGCTAATTATAAAGTGTGTTCGAGGCGCGATAATACTCCCGGCAATTATCGATTATCGTTATGGCTGGCGTTATTCACCTCGTGGCTAGTGCGAGTTTCTCAAGCGGCTTATCTTCATGAACTCGTTCATTTACAATTCCGGGTACTGCATTATGTTAATGTTCCTGTAAATCGAACGTGTTTTAACTACTGCCGCGTACTGGCTCAGTTGCTATGCAAGCCGTACGCACTCTCCGCAATCGCCCGTTACGCTTTATTAATTCGTTTATCCGCAAAAATGACAGCACATTCGTAGAATCTTATAGAGCACCTTCACTAATGCGCGGCCACAAATCAAGGCTAAAGAGGACATAATTAATTTTATTCATAGCTGAAATAACGAACGTTCCCCGAGCATAGCGGAACTATTGTACGAGGTGTTAATTGGCCGCTCGTGAAGCGATCATTTGTCAGATTCGTGAGCAGAGACGCGGCAGTCGATTCCGTTCACGAAACAATTTATGACCGAGAGCCGGTCATACGGCGTTCACAGGCGGAAGTCGTAGTGCCCTTTGTTCCTCTTCCTCCATCGCCATCTCGTCTATCGCATTTACATTCCACACTCTACGCGCCGAACTCTTCTCGCCCACTCGCTTCGAGATTATTGAATTAGATATACAAAGGAATTGAATTGACTTTTGCCAGTCACCGGGCGGATGCTGATGGCCGTCGTTACACGTTTGCGTTCTATGACTTTCGAGCGTGTAACGCAATATCCAAGACACGAGCGCGCGCGCCGATGTGTGCGCCGACGCCCACGCAAGAAGATGCGTACAACGTATTCAGACATACACGCGGCTTCATGTTTCGTACTCGCGTTACACGCTCGATACCAGACGAAGAACCGCGATGGCGAGACCGGATAAGGTAGAACTCGTCCCTGGCAAATTTTGCCGCTCGGCCTTCAGCGATCCTGCGCGCCGATATTTCACCGTGTACCGCGTGTAGCGTTGCGAAGGGAACGTTGATATTCCGGAGAAAAGGCTTTCGCGCACGGGGATGAATTCAGAAGAGCATTGTAGTCAATTTCGCGCGTCGTTGCCCGCCGACAAATGCCACTCGGCGACTTTGATAAAACGAAGAAGGTTATGTCGTCGGGTAGCGCGGGCGCTCTCGTGATAAAGTGGCAAAAAACGTCTACCGTTATGGGGCGCGTTTGATGTTAAATTTCCGGAGGTGACAGCCGACGATAAAACGATGTCGCTTAAGCGACAGCCGGAGATACAGAAATATGATGTACAGGGTTTAACACGTTCTGAGACACCAGAACATGCAGCCTGTCGGTTGCAGCCGGGCTAAAAATAGTCGCGCCGCGTGTCGGGTCGCTTCGCCGATGCTCTTTGAAACTGTAATTCCATAACGGCGATTTTTCACGGAAGTTCCACGACGGAAAATATTTTTCAATGATAATTAATTTTTGTTTCGTCATCCGTCATGCGCTGGAATGTAGCGGCAGTTCCTGTCCCTAGGCACTTATCCCACCGTTAACAAAAATGTATCCTTGCGCATCGCGTATACTTAACACATTAACTGCCAAGCGTATTTTGCTATATTAGAACCGCGATGCGATGAAATACTGCAGAATATAATTAACTTGTGCAAAATAAAGGTAAAGCAGAGTTCTTAGAAGCCAAAGTATTGAAGCACCGTTCCAATATCAATTGCTTTTACAAGATTGCAAATAGGCTTCATTGCGAATTTTTTGCATTTTTAGTAAAATGTTTTGTACCAGTCACCGGTGACCATCGTGGCAGTCAATATGTTAACCATTTGATTGCTGAATACTTCCGGCCGAAGCGGTCGTTGAGGACGAGATACTTTTCGATAGTTTGAATCCTATTGATTGATTAGGTAAGGCGCAACGAAGTTCTAATGAAAATTTTTTATTTACGCCGAATGGAATACTGCAAGAAAATGATTTGACAAAGAATGCATTAGTATCTATCTTGTGCGCTGATAATTGTGGCGGTAGTAAGTAGGAAATCGGAATGATGGAGAAGCGCATATATGCGCCCATAATCGACATCATCAGATTTCAGCGGACGTATATATGCGTCTATAGTCGACACCATCAGATTTCGGCGGACGCATATATGTACTGGTACTATTGCATTTTGCTGCAGGCGTCAATGAAGGAATTTCTTAGCGATGAGTGCCGACGCGTGTGAAGTTTTAACCTTTTGACTGCTACGAACGCATATATGCGTCAGCCGAAATCTGATGATGTCGACTATGGACACATATATGGGTCCATAGTAGTCAAAACTTCACGCGCGCCGGCACTCATCACTAAGAAATTCCTTCATTGACGCCTGCAGCAAAATGCAATAGTACCAGTAAGAAGTATGTACGCAGCCATCGGTATCTTATTAACGACCTCGCGATCATCGGTATCATTCTCGCGAAATGCATTCTTCCAGGAATGATTCGTACGCCCGTCCATTCGCTCGTAAAAATATCCCGACGCGGGTAATTATCGTCGGGCACAGATGCGACCGCTGGAAGTCATCGGCGTCGGAGCTCGGCTTGGCTAATTGATCGAGAATTGGCACCGCTCGGTAATTAACCTCGGCGGCTCGCTTCAATTAGGGTAAACTCGCGTAACGAGGTTATTGTGGGATGAAGTTGATTCACGAGCCGGGGTAGGTGGAATATTGTGGCGTCACCGAGGTCCCTCCGCGAGTGTCGTATAGGCTAACCAGATACTTTAATGACCTTTAACGATGAGCAATTAGCGCGAATCGTACGGTAATGCTATCGGCCTTGCGTTACAGGAATTGACCGCCGCTGGACGAACGTTCGGTTCGTTATGACGAGACGGAGGGGATCGGTGTTGTTTGGCCATTAGGCTCGTACGCTTGACGTTTTCCGAATACGAGACGCGGCAATGATGTCCCTACTTGTGGGGCTGAGCGAACGGCGTTTCGTTGAATCGCCAAACCGCAACTGCGGTGTATTCTGCGTCAGCCCGTAGCTGGAAGCCTTTGTATGCGGAGTAGTTCATTGAATTTCCTTTAGAAGCAGAGGTGTCCGGCTGGTTTATCGCTTATAATTATTCGAACAGTTGCAATACAGAGCAGGTTGTGAAGCTGATGTGTCAACAGGAACTTTCATGCAACGCTCGACGCTATGCGTTAACCCCTTGTCGTACCATTTAACTCGGAAGAATTTGGACCCAAGCGATGTACAGAAATTTAAACAAATTATATCTTGCGACTCCCTATCAAGTAATCGTGCGCTTATTAACTGCATGTGATGATATTCTTGTGGAATTCAAATGAACTTGAACCAAAAACTTCTAAAAGATAATTTAGTATATATATATTATATTATAATATATATATATATATATATATATATATATTTCTTACACGATATATCAATTTTGATCACGAGTCAGACCCGTGATATTTATGTTTAACCGGAAATTCTCATCACGACTCAGACACGTCATATTCACGTTTGGCCCGACATTCTCATCACGAGTCAGACTCGTCAAAGTACGGCAAGGGGTTAATTGCTACATAACGCCTACCGTGTATTTGCAAATGTGGTATAAACGCCGAAAATGCTATCATACGCGTTGTTACGCACGTAGTGCACTTGTATTGTATTCATATGTGAATATATATTTCTTACACGATATATTAATTTTGATCACAAGTCAGACTCGTGATTATTTATGTTTAACCGGATATCCTCATCATGACTCAGACTCGTCATATTCACGTTTGGCCCGACATTCTCATCACGAGTCAGACTCGTCAAAGTACGGCAAGGGGTTAAGTGCTACATAAACCCCTACCGTGTATTCACAAATGTGGTATAAACGCGGAAAATGCTATCGTAATGTCGTTACACACGTAGTGCACTTGCGTTGTATTCATGTGTGAATATATATTTCTTACATGATATATTAATTTTGATCACGAGTCAGACCCGTGATATTTATGTTTAACCGGAAATTCTCATCACGACTCAGACTCGTCATATTCACGTTTGGCCCGACATTCTTATCACGAGTCAGACTCGTCAAAGTAACGCAAGGGGTTAAGTGCTACATAAACCCCTACCGTGTATTTGCAAATGTGGTATAAACGCCGAAAATGCCATCGTATGGGTCGTTACGCGCATAGTGCACTTGCATTGTATTCATGTGTGAATATATACCTATATATATTTCTTACACGATATATTAATATACATACCTATACATATATACCTATATATACCAATATATATTTCTTACACGATATATTAATTTTGATCACGAGTCAGACTCGTCAAAGTAAGGCAAGGGGTTAATTGCTACATAAACCCCTACCGTGTATTTGCAAATGTGGTATAAACGCCGAAAATGCTATCATACGCGTTGTTACGCACGTAGTGCACTTGCATTGTATTCATGTGTGAAGCCCGTCTTCGGGACCTCCCAGTCTTCTGTTGTTCTCTCGTTAAACACAAACCATCTCTCCCACGCGAAGTCCGTACTCTGTCACTCTCGAGTGCGAGACTAATCGGACGATAATTTATGCCGAGGGCCGGGTGACTTTTCGAGTGCGCGCTGCCTCGTAATCTCCTAATCTGCTTGCCGAAGTCAGCCCACTGGAACTTTGAAGAAGCCGGGCCCTCGTTGCATCAGCACGACGAAGTCCTTTTCGAGAGGGCGGCGCTTTGGTAACTGGACGCGCGTGCCAGTCGTGTTAGACAACGCGCGTGTGTGCGTGTCCTATGTACGACCATCGTGTATATCCGTGTACGCTCATGTATCCCCGTGTCCACGTATGCGTTCATTTCGGAATATACTGCCACACGTTCGACATGCCTGTTGTTAGCCATATGTCCTTAGTCTCGTTAGCCGCCTTTATTGCACCGAATCTAGGACCCACGTACATCGCACCACTCAGATTAGCTGAATTCTCTAGGCACCCTAATCTGTCCGCTCGTTACCGAAGAACCGAGATTACCGGAGGCGATTTCCGCTGCGCCGGATCCGATTTCGCTACGCGGATGTAGCGGTGTAAGTGGTCACCTAGTCAAATGCGTCATTGTGGTGAAGTTGAGGCCTACTTGTCATGTATTGCATTATTGTCATAATTATTTCCATCGCGATTATTATGCATTGCATTATTTTCATAATTATTGCCATCGCGATCGCCGTACATTGTATTATTAACATAATTATTTTTATCGCGATTGCCGTATGTTGCATTGTTATCAGTTCGGTGAATTTCTTTCGTTGCTTTGGGTCATTACAATTTTGGCGGAATTTGACGCGATTTTCAAACATTGTATTATTAACATAATTATTTCCATCGCGATCGCCGTATATTGTATTATTATCATAATTATTTCCATCGCGATTGCTATCAGTTCGGTGAATTATTTTCGTTGCTTTGGGTCATTACAGCTTTGGCGGAATTCGACGCGATTGACGTACATTGCATTATTAACATAATTATTTCCATCGCGATTGCCGTACATTGCATTGCTATCAGTTCGGTGAATTTCTTTCGTTGCTTTGGGTCATTACAATTTTGGCGGAATTCGACGCGATTTTTATACATTGCATTATTAACATAATTATTTCCATCGCGATTGTCGTACATTGCATTATTACCATAATTATTTCCATATCGATTGCTATCAGTCCGGTGAATTATTTTCGTTGCTTCGGATTATTACAATTTTGGCGGAATGAGACGTTACGAATACTTTCACAACCCAATGTATTATATTTGACACAAATTATGCATAAAACACACAACCATGCATGTGTGTGCATGACCCTGTGTCCATCCTATATTTTGTTTTATCGCTCGCCACGCGTTTCTATTTCGGCATTGCAGTGTAGAGAATCTTGCAAGCGGGAGGGCGGTGTGACTTTAGTAAATACGAAACCGTGGCATCCCCGAGGCATAAGTCGACTCGTTAGGATCATGAGGTTTGTTAACAGACCTCGAAGGGACGAGACCGCGAGAACTCGGTGGGCCTCTCGACCCTTTGTCCAGATTCCTTGGTCTCGCCGACGTCAGGGTTCGGTGTGGAATTTCAAAGTGCCACCCGGACGCTTCCTCTTCCCTCTCGCTTTTTATCTCTGCGCTCAACGTCGAACGAAATGTCTCACATTTAATATGCATCCTTAACGAGACGCTTCAACGTTCGGCAAAATAATTTCCTAGGAGGTGAAAGGTGAAGCTCAAGTTGCGACGTGGCTAGCGTAGATGTCCAAATGTGAACGAAACACACTTGCGTCTTCCTACAAACATGTCTTACCTCGCATGTGGTGAAATATTAAAGGCATTTCTGTAAAAGAACCACTGTGAAAATGATTATGCTAAAAAATCGGTGTAGCTTCATCTTATGCGCATATTTTACGTGTGCGTTTTCCGACGTACGTACAAAATTGTCAGCACTTCGCGGGGGAGAATTAATTTCAAAGACTCCTCGAGGATTCAGGAGCGTATCCCCATGCAAAGTATCGTCGCGCAAGCTTGATAAAGCGTAACTTAACGAGATGCTTCAACGTTCGGCAAAATAATTTCCTAGGAGGTGAAAGGTGAAGCTCAAATTGCGACGTGGCTAGCGTAGATGTCCAAATGTGAACGAAACACACTTACGTTTTCCTACAAACATGTCTTACCTCGCATGTGATGAAATATTAAAGGCTTCTCTGTAAAAGAACCACTGTGAAAATGATTATGCCAAAAAATCGGTGTAGTTTCATGTTATGCGCATATTTTACGTGTGCGTTTTCCGACGTGGGACGTAGGTACGTACAAAATTGTCAGCGCTTCGCGGGGGAGAATTAATTTCAAAGACTCGTCGAGGATTCAGGAGCGTATCCCCATGCAAAGTATCGTCGCGCAAGCTTGATAAAGCGTAACTTAACGAGATGCTTCAACGTTTGGCAAAATAATTTCCTAGGAGGCGAAAGGTGAAGCTCAAGTTGCGACGTGGCTAGCGTTGATGTCCAAATGTGAACGAAACACACTTACATCTTCCTACAAACATGTCTTACCTGGCATTTGATAAAATATTAACACGTTGGCTGCCGTGGGGGTCACCGGTGACCGGCGCAAGAGATTTTACTGAAGATCCAAAATATTCGCAATGGGTAGTAATAATGTGATGAAATATTTCTAAAAGAACCACTGTGTTATTGTTAGAATAGTGATGCCATATTTTGGTCTCCAATACCTGAATATTATTTACATTTTTGCATAATTCAGTCGAATGCTGTTAATAATTTCATAGCATCGCCGTTCTAGATGTCCAAATGTGAACGAAACAATACACATGTCTTAGTCAACGTGTGAAATATTAAAGGCATTTCTGTAAAAGAACCACTGTGAAAATGATTATGCTAAAAAATCGGTGTAGCTTCGTGTTATGCGCATATTTTACGTGTGCGTTTTCCGACGTACGTACAAAATTGTCAGCGCTTCGCGGGGGAGAATTAATTTCAAAGACTCGTCGAGGATTCAGGAGCGTATCCCCATGCAAAGTATCGTCGCGCAAGCTTGATAAAGCGTGCCCGTGGCACCATTCGTTTCAATTGAAGCCCGCTGGGGTGTACCGCCGTGAAATTAATCGCACAGCGGTGTCTTTGTCGACCGTACGGGCTGGGCTTTATTATCGCGACACGTTCGACGCCAATGATGAACGGCGGTTGGATCTAATGACGCCGGATCCTTGGGAATGAATTGTACACGTGACAAGTACACACGCGACTGTACATCTTAAAAACCGTATCACCCACGCAGTCGGTCCCTTTAAAAATTATGCGCGAGTCCCTGCACTCGAGTGCTATACTTAGACCTTTTGCATGACTGTCATTAAGCGTGATTAATTACGTAATGCGGTAATGCCTAGTGTGAAGGTTTCCAGACTGATTTAATTCGTCACATACAATCAAGTATCTACTTTTTTATTTCTTTATTTCTTTATCTTACTTCTTTATTTTGCGCGTGTATCTTTACTAGAGTTGATTTGACTAGCAATCAAGCATCTACTTTCTTATTTCTTTATTTCTTTATTTTACTTCTTTATTTTGCGCGCGTATCTTTACTAGACTTGATTTGACTAGCAATCAAGCATCTACTTTTTTATTTCTTTATTTCTTTATTTTACTTCTTTATTTTGCGCGCGTATCTTTACTAGACTTGATTTGACTAGGTTAAACTTTTCTGAAAAATAGTGCTGTCTATTTTGTACGTTACAGGCAGATGAATATCGCGCATGAATTAATTACGGAACGCAGACAAAAGGAAAAGCGGAGCAAAACGAGAATTGTATCTGGTAAGAGAGGAAGCATTTCCTGAGATCGAGGAGAGCGCGTTTAGGGGGTCGTAAAGCCATAGGGCTGTGGATATGGAGGGTAAGCGGTAGCTGGTACCGGGCGAAGGGGTGCGAAGCGGGAGACGACTGCAAATTGAATAACAAACGTTCACCCTCCTCGGTTAAATCACCGAAAAAACCATCCCTCGGTCTTGCACGCTGCTCGACATTAACCGCACCCCCCGCGAATCGTGGCGCGACTCCCGCCACCGATTCATTCCCCACTGGGGTTGCTTTGCATAACGATCTTATTTCGTAATCTCTGCCATATTGATCCGGTTTATAGTGCGGCGTCTGTAAATTGTTTATTGGATGCCCCGTATAAGTACATTGTGCTTTCTAATGCGCTTATAAAACGCGTTTTTTTTTTGCTTCGTCTATTACTTCGTGCTGTGCTACGACAAAATGAGCAACGAGTACCACGTTTTTTGAAAGTTTGATTTGCAAGAACCGATTGCGGTAAACAAAATATTTGAGCAAGATTGGAATTTGCGGTTCCGATGAACGTTTGGAATGCGGCAAAGTTTAATCAGATGTTATTGTTTTGTAACGCGCTTATAAAACGTGTTTTTTTTGCGACGCCTGTTACTTCGTGCTGTGCTACGACAAAATGAGCAACGAGTACCACGTTTTCTGAAAGTTTGATATACAAGAACCGATTGCGGTAAACAAAATATTTGAGCAAGATTGGAATTTGCGGTTCCGATGAACGTTTGGAATGCGGCAAAGTTTAATCAGATGTTATTGTTTTGTAACGCGCTTATAAAACGTGTTTTTTTTGCGACGCCTGTTACTTCGTGCTGTGCTACGACAAAATGAGCAACGAGTACCACGTTTTCTGAAAGTTTGATATACAAGAACCGATTGCGGTAAATAAAATATTTGAGTAAGATTGGAATTTGCGGTTTCGATGAACGTTTGGAATGCGGCAAAGTTTAATCAGTTGTTATTGTTTTGTGGATGTATCATCGGATTTAGACTTTCTTCAAGACGAAATATTGTCTATTGAACTATATATTGCTTATTTTCGGCTCTTATACCGAAGGATCCTTTTCAGTATTTTTATCGTGTTGACTGAAGGTTTTACATTTATCAATCATTACTGATATGACTGTAGTGTAGACGCTTAAATGGCATATGTTTTTCTAACCTCGATGGCCGTCAATCAATAGATCGTTTGAGAGCAAAACTTAGGCGATATGACAATTAGTACGGCCCCTGGATAAAAAATATTGCAACGCACCAC
This sequence comes from Cryptocheilus praepositus, assembly GCA_033815515.1. Taxonomy (NCBI): domain Eukaryota; kingdom Metazoa; phylum Arthropoda; class Insecta; order Hymenoptera; family Pompilidae; genus Cryptocheilus; species Cryptocheilus praepositus. The sequence continues at coordinate 5,482,842 of JAWWQZ010000285.1, forward strand.
GAAATCCACTTTAATATAACCCAAATGAACTGTGTATCGTGTGCGCATCATTATTTAGACATTAGCCACGCGCCGTAAGATGGATCGGAAGAGGATAACAGGGGAGATAGTGTACAAACGAGCGAAGTCATTCTCGCTAATAACGCTCACCAAATCACGTAATACATACGTACAGCAGAAATTAACAAAACAAGATTAATCAGATGTCTGACCAACAATATGAAAGAGTACATATCTTAATACATTAAAACACCCGAACAACGTCCCTTCAGGCAATGTCAGACGGAGTCAATTCGTAAAGACCATCATTACCAACCTGTCTCATGTTCCAAAAAAAGAATCCTACCATATATGACATTTGCAGTATACTCGCGATTTCTAAGGCAAACGACACCGAACTTAAGCATGGCGTTAAGATGGAAACACATGCCGTTAAGATGGAAGCATGCATTTCGTTTCCCGTTCAGAAACATTTCGGCTCTCTTTGTGACGTTACGAGCAAGAATTGATGCGGCCGACAAATCCGACATCCCCAAATCGAGATCATCGGAACGAGAGGGGGCCTGCTCCCGGTTACAAGAGGATTCCGAATGGGGAGAGATGAAGTAGCACGGGTAAATGGGTAGGGGGCTGATGTTATGACGGGACATTTCATGGCTGGGAGGATCCGGGACTTAACGGCCCGTGCGATATTACCGTCGCAGAAACGTTCTCTTTCCTCCTTCTCACTCTTTCTCTCTCCCTTTCCTTCTCGCCGCTACTCCTTTCCTTCCACCATTTCATTTTTTCTACTTTGCTCGAAATAGTCGCGTGAATTTGTTGCTCGGAACGCTTCGCGAAGTGGCCGAGCGCTGAGTCGTTATTCGCGCGATTCGATCTGGAACGATCGCGTTTTCAGATAGACGAATATTACTGCTGACAAGCGACTGCAGAGTTCAATGTAACACACTGTTTCTGGTCGGTAATCAATGTTATTACTCGTAATTTTTAAGGATCACGATTGTTTTCACGTAACACGGGCAAAATTCTGCCTACAGTAGGAATTACACGCAGGACTCAGGGGGTGTTTTTACAGTGACAAATTAAAAGAAAATTGGGTCTGAGCACTTTGTTACTCACAAAAGCATCATTTATTTTTCTCTTTATCTCTTTAAAATGAATTTATAATTTTTATAATAATACATTAATAATAATTATTAATAATAATAATAATTAATAATAATAATAGTATGATACTACGTTCAAAGGGTGGGCTGATATGGGACATTCGTCCAAGTTCAAGTTCCAAACGTCGACGGTGACGACCGAGGAAATCTTGAGCGCATATCTTCAACAAGTATTATAGAGAGAATCTTGTGTCAATCAAGTGCCACGGTCACCGGCGTTTGGAACCGACTCGGAGCTGTATATCGTCTCTCGGACCGAATATCGTCCACGCGCGTCTTTTTTTAAACTGTATGTATATATTTATATGTATTTTTTTTCTGTATACCGTCGCCTCTCGCGATCCCGGAAATCGGAACAAGAGGATTGGGGGGACAGGGTTGACAACCGGTCTGTGTGTCATCGTGTATGGTACAGCGCGACAGTGCGTTATTTATATATTTATATTTATATATACGACTATATATATATAATTTTTTTTACAAGATTACACCTCTTAATTAACATAATATAATTTCTCTCTCTCTCGCTCTCTCGCTCTCGCTTTCTTTCTCTCTCTCTCTCTCAGTTGCTTTCGCTCTCGCTCTCTTTCAGGGCGCGCTATGTATAAGTATTTACAAGTAACAAAGTATTCGGCAAGTAATATCCGCGTGCGACGGTATAAAGAGGGTGGGCACAAAAGGGGGATACGATAACTAGGGTGAGTGCTGTCTTACTTTCGTTCCGCGGTCAATGAGCGAAGAGGCCGCGACGGGGGGAGCAGCGGGGACATGTCGGCCTAGAGACTATGTACAGGCGCGGGGGACGAAGGTGAGGGAGTCTGCGCGGTCCCAGGCGTGCCAGGATTTTGCTGTACGGAATAGGAATTGTTCTGTCGTGAGTGGGGCGGTTGTTGCTGTTGCTGTTGTTGTTGTTGTTGTTGTTGTTGCTGGTGATGGTGGTGATGGTGATGCTGTTGAGGATGGTGATGATTCTGGTGCGGATGCTGGTGATGGTGATGGGGATGAGCGTTGGAGAGAGCGTGATTCTGAATGAGGTTCAAGTTGAGGGGGTAGGATAGGGGGGAGCCCAGGGCCGTTGCGGCAGAGGAACTGCAGGAACCGGCTCCGGGCCCCACCGGGCTCAGTGCATGCTCATCCCCGCGTGCGGATGGTGGGCCGCCGGGACGGATGTTGCGTGATGATGCGGATGGTGCATTAGAGGCGGGAGATGCGGGTGGTGGGGATGGTGTGGGGTCAGAGGCGGCGGGGTCATCTGTATTGGGGTCATGGGTGTTGTCGGCTGATGGCCGAGGCTGGTGGTGGTGTTCTGGGATGTGGTGTTGGTGTCCTGGGCCGCCACCGCCTGGGCCGCCGCCGCTGCCGCCGCCGCCGCTGCCGCCAGAGCCTGCTGCTGTTGCTGCTGCTGTTGCTGAGCCTGAGCCGGCTGCTGCGGCGGCTGTGGCTGCGGCTGCGGCGGCACCGAGCTGGAAGTGGGACTCTGCTGACTCCCGTTGTCCTCGCTGTCGGAGCAGGACTCGGCTGACGAGCTCCCCGCTCCCCCCTTGCCCTTGCTGCCGCTGCTGCTGCTGCTGCTGCTGTGGGTCTTGACGTGCTTCGCGAGATGGTCGCTGCGCATGAACCGCTTGTTGCAGACCGGGCAGGCGAATCTCTTTTCGCCGGTGTGGGTTCGAAGGTGCCGCTGCAACTCATCCGAACGTGTGAACCGCTTGCCACAGAAAAGCCAGTTGCAAACAAACGGTCGCTCACCAGTGTGCCACCGCAAGTGGGCCTTCAGATGGGACGTCTTCCCGTAGACCTTGCCGCAGCCGGGTATGTGGCAGCTGTGGATGTTCTTCTTCCTGAGATGCACGCCGGCCGGGCCGAGGCGTTCGGCCTCTTGACAGTTTGGACAGTCACAGGTGGCGCGGCCGGTGTAGCGACGCTGGGAGCGTGGCGAGGGAGCCTGGCTCACGCCGGCGCCCCCGACGCCGACGCCGCCGCCGCCACCCTGAGGGCTACCGGCGCCGGCGCCGGCGCTCGCTGTCGCGGCCGCGTGATGGTGGAGCCCAAAGCCGGGCGGCCCGCCGGGCAGCATCGACTTGTACGTGTCTTGGAGGAGATTGTGACCGGCGCTCGTCGCCGTCGTCAGCAAGTGATTTCCAGCGAGGGCGAGACTGGTCGAATAGTCCGCGGAATAATTTGCCATTTGTGCGGCGTGCACGCCGACTCCGACGGTACTGCTCACGTCCAACCAACCCCCGGCGGTAGCCGCGCCGTGCACATCCCACCAGCCGTCGCTTGCTTTTATCCCGCCGTGCGTGGCGCCCGGCATCGCGTTGAACGGCCACGACTCGTACGGATGTCTCCCGTACACCGAGCCCAAGGTCGCGCCTTCAACCTTCCCGAGCAGACTGCTCTGATGATGATGAGGATCGCCGGCCGGCTGTGCGCTTGCCGTCCCGGGAAAGTAGAGGTCACTTCCGTACTGCGGTGCCGTCGAGGCACAGGACGTCACCGGGGCTCTGGCGTAACCACCGCTCGTACTACCGGCACTGCTCGTGGCCGTTGGTCTTTGACTCACGCCGGTCGTTGTGCATCCTCCTCCACCGCCCCCGCCCCCGCCTCCGCCGCCGCCTGTCGAATGCTGCGGCGAACTGCCGCTGCTCTGTGGACTCTTTTTCCACGGATGAAATCCTTTCCCGACGGCCGCATCCGCCAGGGGCGGAGGACTCTTGCTGCTCAATTTGTTGCATTGCGCCGCCAGCATTGCTAATGGCGTCCCACGGAGACCCGGATGATCCTGAAACAGAAAATTAGAGGAACGCGTTAAGCGAAGTTTCATTGCCGCACGACGACGACAGTCGTCCTTTGCGGCCGCCTCATCCGAATATTATTGCGCTTTCATCGCTTATGGTTCTTATGTTGTAACGCGGTTCGGCCGGAATACTGTACTTGTCGATCGACCTCACGGTTCTTCGGTGCTGTCGCTTTGTCTCCCACAAGACGTAATTGTACTTTTATCGATTATAGCCCGCTTGCGCTAGGACTTATGGAATTCTTATGCTTCGACAACGGGTCGACAGGTCATCTGTGCGCGTGGAAAGGTATTTAACGGCAGATGTTACATGGGACCCGCGATCGATTTCCCCGGTTCGATTACGCAAACCGATAATCATCCCTTTCCGAGTAGCCCTTCACGAAATAGGCGCTCGTATATCGATCCACGAAAATCGTCGACGGCGATCGGGATACTTTCACAAGGCGCAGCTCGTAATACTAAATCTTGCCGGACGACAGACGCTCATAATGGCGTTTAAATCGATCCAAAAAGAAGCCGAGACAAGGCCGGGCCCGTCAAGAGAAGAAAGTCTTCCCTTGAGGGTGTATAATGACACAAAATTGGCGCTCCTAGCCTAGAATAGATCAGAGATTGGCCGCTGCGAGTAATGAGGCCCGGGGCAGATCGTTGGAGCCTATGTGGGGTAGTTTCATGCAAATCATCGTTAAGTCGACCGTAAGGTCGCCGTTCCATTTGACGATGAGGCGGCTCTGAGAAGACACGGCCAAGCACGTCCGGATGTCGTGAGCTCAATCATAGTATATCGCATGATCACTCTCAATCAATATTCCCCAACGGAACGATTACTATCGTTCGAAAATTCGACAAAATCTGTAACCAAAGAGCAACACTTGAGATCACTTACGACTACGACACGAACTGAGACACGTCGAACGAAGACCAAAGAACGAAGCGAACGATCGAGGTATCCGAGTATCCGGACTTTGGATAATGAGCCTTGAGGCGGATCGAGCAAGCTCATCAAGGGCAGTTTCATGCAAATCATCGTACGGGGTCGAAGGACGGAGTAGTCTGTCAGCGGCTACCGAAAGGCCGGAGGCTGGAAAGGGTCCGAGGCGGATTCGGACGTGGAGAGGTAAAGGCAAAGGGTCCGCGGAAGCGGCAGGAAATTAAAGTCTGGCGGGCCGCGCGGCCATTAGCAGCCGGCGCCATCGAGGCGACACGCCCCCACGCGGTTCAACCTTGCACCAACACCGACGAAAGACAACGAATGCGCGCACCCTTCGAGGATAGAACGAAAAAGAGAGAGAATGGCATCGGGCGGTAGACAGAGACACGGCGGAATAGAAAAAGTCAGACGTCGCGAGGAAAAAAGGAAGGGAGAGTGTCCAACCGGAGTCGCGGTTATCCAACCCTATAATGTGGGGAAAGCGTGACAGAGCGACAACCGCAGTCCTGACCGACTGTTTGTACGTGAGATTTCCTAACGTAATGTCCTTAAATAACAAAGCGCTCGCCCGAGTCGGAGACTTGAACGTACACAATGCCGGTTCATCAAGCCTGCTACATATTACACAGCCGCACTTTCACGATTAATGAGAAACAACGGAGAGCGCGCGGCACCAAAAAATCAATGATCTCCGCCAATCGATGATCTCGGCGCGCGAGGGCTCATCAACGTAACTGCGAACCCAATAAAAGTTCGATATCTCTCGATCAGCCGCCATCCGCCTCGTCATGCTCCTTAATTATAACGTTAAAACGTCTCTGCCCGCCTCGGCATTCTCGCTGCCCTCGTTACGGCTTGTGCTCCATCTTTGTCGCTCTACCCTCGTGCACCCCGACGAATGGGAGCGTCGGTTGGATGGGTGCGACGAGGCAGGGTTGGAACGTCAGTGACTTTCGGCGCTTGCTCGTCGTGGGGGTAGTCCAGAGAAGGGTGGAAGACAAAATCATCCCTCCCCGTTACTCGTTCAAAGAGAGAAAGAGGGAAGAGCGCGGGCGACGCGACGGTGTGCGGAGGAGAAAGATGGGTAAACAGGGGGAGAGGGCGAGGGTAAGAGGGAAAGAGAGAAAGTGAGGGAGAGAGTATATCTGCCGGTGTACGAGCCACGCCCTCCTGAAGCTCGGCGGGTGCAGGTTGAAGGTGGGCTAGGTATTGATCCGCCGGAACAATATGACAGTGCTCTACGGAGACAACGACGTCTCTCAATTAGACCTCTCTTCCGACAGGGAGGACCTTTGTATATCTGTGATTGCGACTTTGAATGCGCCCGGCGAACACGTTCTGCCCTGTGGCATCGCCCTTGGCTTTGGTCCTTGGGCTTTGACGCTACACGAGGGATCAAAGTAGCTTCGCGCGTATTATCGAGTTCGCACCGATGGCGGCAAGGTGGCGAAACTTTGGGAGCGATGTCGGCAGAACGTTCATGGCTACGTTGCCATGCCGGCAAAAATTACCGTGACAGTATTATTTCCAGTACAACGCCCAGCGCACGTTAGTTTGATAACTCCGTCATAATAACGTCCACGAGACTAACACGTTTGCTTTATAAAGCAGCTTCCAATCAAGCCGCTGACGACGGCAGTAGTCGAGCGTAACGACTTGTAAATCGACAGAGAATGTGACGAACGACGTGGCTATATCATCGGGATCATCGGTTAGTGAGAACGTTTCGAGCGCGTTAATAGGTTTATTGATTAGTCCAATACCTAGCCGAGGGGAGTCGCGGCGCGCTCTGTAATTACATCGCGAGGAACGAAAAGGAGTCGTTACCGCGGCGATGGTGGCATGGGAGAGACGCCTTAAAGTCGCCAATCCGCCTAGTACCCCCTCGTACACTCTGTGTATACACCCGTCAATTATCGCGGTTCTTCGCAAGAGGCGCGTGCACTTTATACGCTTTACGCACGCAGCGCGCACGTTTTTCGTCCCCTCGGTCACCTTCCATTTCGGCAGCTTCATTCATTATCTTACGTTCGGCTCGTAGAGCGTTCGACGCGCATGACTAGCGTATCGTGTTTTACACAAATACTCTTTACTTAACATATCGATACTTCGTGACCGGTAATCACGCCATCCAACCGAAGTTGACTCATTTTACAGGTGAGCAAGTAGCAGAGCCTTTGTGTCGCCGGCAATTGAAGCGTGTCAGGGTACTAAACGCCGCACGAGACACGATCCTCTCGGAACGACGTTCACTTGAGAGCAGCGGAAGCGTGCTGCCGCGACTTAACTAGAACAATATCGAGGTAAGAAGTTGTCGGAGCGTAGAGCGTAGGACGATGGCGCTATTCGACGAAGATCCTCCGGTTCGCGCCCTTCTGTCGGCAACGTTAAAAGAGAACCGACGTGGGATGGGCGCTGGGCAGGATCCTTTGTTTTAGCCGCGTGACGTCACGCCCATCGTACCCAGCTAGGACTAATAACGCCTCGAGCTACGCCGCGCATAAATTAAAACCAGGGAGCTTGACCGTCTCCTTCGCTCTCTTTTTCTTTCGTCGTCGAGCGGCTACCTTCCAAGAACTCGCCTCGCGTAATGCCGTGGCGCTTCCAAGGGATGTGGAACTATGTAAACGACTGGAGAAATATTCATAGGACTGCCTTCCTTTTTGCCGCGGCCGCCGAATCAGATTATCTCGACAGGATTCGGCGGCCTTGGCAAGGGCTGCGGTTGCTGCGCAATGAAAGTCGGCTAGGTGATAATAGGAAATTGAATGCGTGGAAGGATAAGTAGACGGCATGCGGATTTTCGTTGATACGTGTCGCAAGTTCGTAGGGAAATAGTTAGCGGGAACAAAGTCAATTTTGAATGCGATACCGCCGATTATTAAATAAGTGAATCGGTATATTGTGGTCCTACAAATATAGTATGTAATATGCAGTTACTTACAATATACGCGTGATTACGTGAATCGTGTGTTCATTTGAAAATATCGCTAATGGCACTCGTAATAGAATTTGTTGCATTCGCCCTAGGTCTTACGCAAAATACGCTTGAGCTCCTCATAATCTACGTATATCATAAATAATAGTGATACTAATAATTTTTCAAATTTCCGCATTTACGCACTATATTCTCAACCCAAATATTTTTTTAGCTGAAAAAAACTAATAGTTCGATATTTTACTAGTACTAAACTAATGGTTTATCATATTCATTGTCGTATTCCTACACTAATGAAACAGATTAGGAGATTCACGGGGATCTATCCAAACATGGATACGGAACCAATTGCGCGCGTGAATTGGTCAAGTATACGACGAGAGGTTCTTGCGCGAATCCTGTGGTCGGTCCGAGCATGGATGCGTGTCGGAACGGTCCGACAGTGTGGCGAATGAGATTCATAGCGCGTCGAAGAAGAGGCATCGTCGCGGTCTGCTGAGCCATGCGCCCAACTTGAAGTGCTCGAGACTCTTGAGAGGAGCCATAGACAACGTCAAGTCGGTGTTTCATTACGTGAGCGTCGTGACATTCATGCACGAGAATACATCGCTATCGAGATCTACGACGAACAATGTTGCCCGCCGACAGGAGTCCGGCTTAGTATCACAATGGACTCGTGTACTCAAACCTATAAAGAATGAACTTCCAAGAACTTCAGAAAACTTCAGCATTCTTAACAAGTTGACTGCCGTGCGTATTTTGCTGCATTAGAACGCCGATGATATGAAATATTACAGCGTTCGACTGAATTATGCAAAATGTAAATAATATGCAGGTATTGGAGACCAAAGGGTCGTATCACTATTCTAATAATAACTGCATTTATAAAATGATTATTGCTACCCATTGCGAATATTCTGGATCTTCAGTGAAATCTCTTGCGCCGGTCACTGATGACCACCACGGCAGTCAAAGTGTTAATTGATATGAATGTATATGATATATGTATTGATATGAATATATATGAATATATAAAATGATCCATATATCCGAACATTATTACCGCGATTGAAAGTTTCTTTACGGACGTCAAGATTGATAACAGCGAATTGCTGTAAAGTCAGCATCTTAAAGCCGCGATTACTTTGATTCAATTTTCATCTCAATAAATCCAACCGCGAAACGCCGTCGCCGCCGATGCAAATTATCGTCTGGCGTCTTTTTATAGAGTTCGACGACGCTTATTCGATTACCCAGCGATTCTTTACAGTCACGCATGGCGGCTCTTGATCATCTCGCATTAACGGGCGTGCTAACAGGATCGCCGCGGCGCACGATGGACACCCAAAATAAAGGCCGAGGTAGGTGGGTGTTCGAACGGCAGCACGAGCCGTGACAGCTGGATGTGGGGGAGGCAAGCGTGTTCCGTATGACAGCCGACTGACAGGAAGGGTGCGATGCTGGTAAACCGTAGGGCGCTCTTACTAGGCCGAAAGGCTTGTGGCAAACCGCATCCGACGTCTCTGTCAAATTTCTTCACCGTTTCTAGAATGCAGGTTAACCCTTCGAACGGAACGCGTTGTGGTGAAAACGTGTTGAAAGATGAAAGAATCATCATATTCACCCTTTGCAATATATTTATGCGAATATAAGGTGGTGAGAAAATATTATATTGGTAATGGATGTGTAATAAGGGATATGACCAAATTTCTTGACCATTTCTACGGCGCAATTTAAGTTTTGGTACAAAACACGATAAGATGGAAACGTATTGAAACAACAAACAACCATCACATTCACCCTTTGCAATATACTCATGCGGATATGTCACAAGAAAATGTTATATTGGTATGTAAATCTAGTAAAGGAACTAAGGGATATGACCAAATTTCTTGACCATTTCTACGATGCAATTTAACCCTTCGAACGGAGCGCGTTGTGGTGGAAACGTGTTGAAAGATGAAACGATCATCATATTCACCCTTTGAAATATATTTATGCGTATATAAGGTGGTGAGAAAATGTTATATTGGTAATGGATGTGTAATAAGGGATATGACCAAATTTCTTGACCATTTCTACGACGCAATTTAAGTTTTGGTACAGAACACGATAAGATGGAAACGTATTGAAACAACAAACAACCATCACATTCACCCTTTGCAATATACTCATGGGGATATAAGGTCACAAGAAAATGTTATATTGGTATGTAAATCTAGTAAAGGATGTGTACTAAGGAATATGACCAAATTTCTTGACCATTTCTACGATGCAATTTAACCCTTTGAACGGAACGCGTTGTGGTGGAAACGTGTTGAAAGATGAAACGATCATCATGTTCACCCTTTGCAATATATTTATGCGAATATAAGGTGGTGAGAAAATGTTATATTGGTAATGGATGTGTAATAAGGGATATGACAAAATTTCTTGACCATTTCTACGACGCAATTTAAGTTTTGGTACAAAACGCGATAAGATGGAAACGTATTGAAACAACAAACAACCATCACATTCACCCTTTGCAATATACTCGTGCGGATATGTCACAAGAAAATGTTATATTGGTATGTAAATCTAGTAAAGGATGTGTACTAAGGGATATGACCAAATTTCTTGACCATTTCTACGATGCAATTTAACCCTTCGAACGGAACGCGACACGGTGGAAACGTGTTGAAAGATGAAACGATCATCATGTTCACCCTTTGCAATATATTTATGCGAATATAAGGTGGTGAGAAAATGTTATATTGGTAATGGATGTGCACTAAGGGATATGACCAAATTTCTTGACCATTTCTACGACGCAATTTAAGTTTTGGTACAGAACACGATAAGATGGAAACGTATTGAAACAACAAACAACCATCACATTCACCCTTTGCAATATACTCATGCGGATATGTCACAAGAAAATGTTATATTGGTATGTAAATTTAGTAAAGGATGTGTACTAAGGGATATGACCAAATTTCTTGACCATTTCTACGATGCAATTTAACCCTTTGAACGGAACGCGACATGGTGGAAACGTGTTGAAAGATGAAACAATCATTATATTCGCCCTTTGCAATATACTTATGCGGATATAAGGTAGTGAGAAAATGTTATATTGATATCTAAATGTAGTAATGGATGTGCACCAAAGGATATGACCAAATTTTTTCACCATTTCTACGATGTAATTTAAGTCTTCGTACGGAACGCGATATGGTGGAAACGTGTGGAAAGATAAAACAATCGTCACATTCATCCTTTGCAATATACTTATGCGGATATAAGGTAGTGAGAAAATTTTATATCGATATCTAAATCTAGTAATGGATGTGCACTAAGGGATATGACCAAATTTCTTCACCATTTATAGGATGCAATTTAAGTTTTCGTACGGAAGGCGATAAGATCGTAGCGTATTGAAACGAGAACCAATCATATTCACTCTTCGCAATTTACTTACTCGGATATAAGGTAATGAGAAAATTTTATGAGTATATTTATATGTAAGAATGATTCAATATGGAAACAATTATGAGTATATTCGTACGTAAGAATGTTTCAATATGAAAGCAATTAAATGCCCATTTACGTCCTACAGTATTACACGCGTAATGTTCGGACGTATGTTTGACAAGTAAGATTGTCGGGATGTACAATTTTTGTTTTGCGATCTCGCCCCGTACAGAGACAATTAAAAGGTTCGCGGCAAGAAGACCCGGAATGACCAGGCCCCAGTAATGGAGCTCGCTCGAAATTAGTCGACGTTCTTTTCTGGTTTCCGTGTAAAAAGTGTCGGTCGCTCTCGAGAGCCATTGACCGCTGGCCTCGAGCACCTGCCCAGGCCGGGGCTAACTTGTGATTGGATCCACCTGCGCCTACTAGCCCACCGTATATCGGCCACTTTTCGAAATCTTACTCTAGATCTTTTTAGAACTCAACACTTCGTCCCATTTCGGCAAACGAATACCACTGAAAAAATGGCAAGGTGTACTGAAATTGCCATGATTCCGAAACACGACGTTGGTCTAACGTCATGTCGACTCGTCCGCGTGTTGACGGCACGCGGTAATATTCCTAATTTTCATGCCAGCGTCTAAGATTTAGTGATAAGATGAAAGATCTGCCTGAACTTGGCTCGCACCTTACGACAAGCCAGAATGGTTCCTTCGCAAGTATACTGTCCTCCTTTAAAAAACATATCGATTCTACATCGCTCCGCCCACGTTACTTTCATTTTTACCGATTGTCCAATCTGATGCGACTCAATACATTTTTTATCGCACAACAACGAGCTGTTCTATGAAACAAAATGAATAAGTAAAGCTTTCACGTAGCAGGCATCGAGCGTTGCATTGACCGAGATCAATCTCAGCCGCGGTCGCCCTTTGAGCGTAAACTAAAATGAGATCCGACAGCGAGCATGGCGGAGGAACGACCGGAAGGTGTTACACGGGTTAAACACAAATACGCACACGACATGATACGAGATCTTGACCCGTTATCTGCCGCCCCTCGGTTGGCCGGCGCTCGAAATATTCATATTTTCTGCTAATTACCCTATCCCGGTCGCGGTTGAAAAATGGCAGAGTGTACGCAGCGGGCCGAGTGCCGTTACACGTCTGCCAACATAACTCGTAGATTATACACGGGCGCCGCGAACGGGAAGGTTTCAGAAGGCAAATAGTTCTCGCAAGGCGCCGTGCCGATGGAGCCGATAATCCAGTGAATGCAGGTTACTTCTAATGCTAATTATTTGTTTATCAGTCTCCGCATGCAACCGCCGCTTGGCACGCATGCAAAAAGTCCGATAAGAAGCCGTGCCGCCATTCAACCACCTTCCTATCCCGCCCTCGAGAGTTCTTGCGCTCTCTCTTCTTTTTTATTTCCCAAGTGGAAGCGCCAAAGGGTTGTCGGGTCCCCGGCTTCTACCCTACTTCGCTCCGTAGATAATTGCTCGCGATTACCGGCCGCTCGTCTTTTGTGACCCGACAGTAGACCCGATAAAGTCGTTCCTGCCTAGCGCTTAGAGCTTAACTAAACTCGCCTTCGCGCTTCTTCTTCTGCTCCTCGCTCCTTTCTCGCCCCGTCTCCTGTCTTTTAACGCCTGCTTATTTACTTCTTCCCGCAATTGCGCGAACGACGATTTTTGCGGAGAAGCGTCTGCGCTCCGCAGCCCGCGGTAGATGAATTCATAAACGCGACTCTAGTCGCAGTCGTGTCGTTTCTTTCTCGGCAAGATGGCGTTCGTCTTTCTGGCTCGTCTTTTGTGACCCGACAGTAGACCCGATAAAGTCGTTCTTGCCTAGCGCTTAGAGCTTAACTAAACTCGCCTTTGCGCTTCTTCTTCTGTTCCTCACTTTCTCGCCCCGTCCCTGTCTTTTAACGCCTGCTTATTTACTTCTTCCCGCAATTGCGCGAACGACGATTTTTGCGAAGAAGCGTCTGCGCTCCGCAGCCCGCGGTAGATGAATTCATAAACGCGTCTCTAGTCGCAGTCGTGTCGTTTCTTTCTCGGCAAGATGGCGTTCGTCTTTCTGGCTCGTCTTTTGTGACCCGACAGTAGACCCGATAAAGTCGTTCCTGCCTAGCGCTTAGAGCTTAACTAAACTCGCCTTCGCGCTTCTTCTTCTGTGCCTCACTTTCTCGCCGCGTCTCCGTCTTTTAACGCCTGCTTATTTACTTCTTCTCGCAATTGCGCGAACGACGATTTTTGCGGAGAAGCGTCTGCGCTCCGCAGCCCGCGGTAGATGAATTCATAAACGCGACTCTAGTCGCAGTCGTGTCGTTTCTTTCTCGGCAAGATGGCGTTCGTCTTTCTTGCTCGTCGGTGTCCCGCTTTTAATCTCGCGTGCGGGCCGCCCTTTCGCGACAGCGTCGGACAAATGGATTTTTAAGTCCCCGGCATCATCGGGCTTTTTCTGCGGATCAGTGGTGATCAACCGACATTACGTACAAAACCGGCGCGCCAAGAAACGCCGAAAGAAGCGACGCACAAAAAGACCAGTTATACGGCTGGAAAGGAGGAACGATTGACCTTACGAGGAAAACGACGAACGAAAAAGCGGAGGATCCCCCTATCGAATAGCCGGCATTAATATCCACGAAATCGTGCATCGGCTTCGCCCGGACGCCGTTTCGTCGATATTAGGGAAACGCTTACGAAAGAATCACGGAACGTTCGGGGGGCGGGTGTTGGCGAGGAGGCTTTCGGTGGAAGACGGGATTAATAATCTTATTCATGAGTGACCGCGGAGCTGGCGCTGTGTTGCAGCGCGACGGCGACTCCGTTAGTTCCCACCAGAGCGGAGCTACCTGTTATACTCCCTCCTAAATTATGTTTTTTAATTAAATCCATCGTGAGAGAGCGGGTTGTCTATCCCTCGGTCTATCCCTTACTCGCACAGCATCCTCTCGCTCTTCCTATTTCTTCGTGGTCTTTTGATCATCCTCTCCCTCGTTCTCGCTTCGCGCTCTCTCCCGTTCGCTTCCTTTCTCTCCCGACGTTGCCGCGTTACGAAAGGTCCGATCGTATATCCGAAAAAGTCTACCTCGGGTAACCGTGGCCCCGGGCCAAAACAGGGAGCTGCCCAAATTTATTCGGCTATCGAGCGTGGCTCCGACCTGGAGAGTCTCCTACGTCCGACCTCTTTTTGCCCCGACGTGCTTTTTTCGCCCCTGGCGAGCCCTCGACAAATTCGAAATTGGCCTAGGAGCTAATAATTTCCGGGTAAAAGGATAGGCCACGTAATCGGATGACGCTCCGGGACCAGTGTCCATTGCCGGATGAAAGTGTCTATTGTGCAACTGGCAAATTTCGGCGCGACAGAGGCGGGCGAGGAAGGATCCGGACAAAGGTCGGACGAAGACAGACTAGGCTACCACCAATTCATTAGCACTCGTAAATCTGTCACCCCAGCGGCGTTGAATATTAAGTCAGCGTTACCGGCTGGTTATAACTCCTGGGCCAGTTAACTCGGGCAACACCCTCCTGACTCCAATCTGCATTCCGCGAGCAAATAAAATGCCGCGGGTATTCCGACTCACTCAGTCGTTTCGATGATGGACGTCAAGTTGAACACGATATTATTCCGGTCTAATGTACTTTCCAGCGTACGGTGAATAATTTGATGAAAACGCAGCTAGCATTTTGGACTTTGGGGTAAAGAAAAGGTTTCAAACGGTGCCATCAAGAGTCTCTGGTTTTGATTCAAGGATAACGAAAGTTTAAAAGTATCATTTTACGTGGCAGCTGATTTGTTGAATGGGGAATACAAGAAATTTGTATGTTGAACGCTGTTAAGATGAAAGAACGTAATTTGGTCCAACCGTCGAATTTCCAGAAAAACCGAAAGAACGCGGTCTCGTTTTTCAAACGTTACGTCTTCATTAGGGTAATGAGAGCGCTGTAAATCTCCGGTCGCGCACACGACTCTCTCTTTCTGGAATATCTCCAGTCGGGAGGACGGAAGCGGGCGCATTTGCATGAGGTAATTTAGTGGTACATAAAATTCTGCAGCCAATTAGCGCCGGAGTGTCCGATCTATCGCCCGACTAGTCGTTTACTGCATTCGGCTCCCTACGAAACGCTTCTAATTTGGGAAAGGTGACCCCCTTAAAGGCGCGGAGCTCATTTCTTTAACATACCAGCGCAGTTCCGTTCTTCCAGGGTGTCCTTTTTCACTGTCGCCTCGAGTCTTTCACTACTACCGCGATCGACTTTCGCGTAAATTTTTTAACGGCTCGCTCGTATCTCTACCGACCACCCACTGCAAGGCGGGCACAACTTGTACGTATGGGCAGATAGTCCGCTCTAACAGTAAATTACTAATATTCTCATCGATAATAATTATCCGCCAGCTCGTAGGGTATTTAGAAGTACTCCGTTGCAGCGATCGGTATAACACGTTGGTTGCCAAGCGTATTTTGCTATGTTAGAACTGCAATGCGATGAAATAGTGGAGAGTATGATTAAATCCTGCAAAATGAAGGTAATGCAGAGTTGTTAGAAACCAAGTATTGAAGCACCGTTCCAATATCAATTACTTTTACAAGATTGTAAATAGGCTTCATTGCGAATTTTTTGCATTTTTAGTCAAATCTTTTGCACCGGTCACCGGTGACCACCGTGGCAGTTAATGTGTTAAAGAATACGGTATGGTACATTTGGAAATGCAATACAATGAAGTACTGCAGACTGTGATTAAATCGTACCAAATGAAGGTAACGCAGAGTTGTTAGAAGCCAAGTATTGAAACACCGTTTCAATATTAATTGCTTTTACAAGATTGCAAATAGGCTTCATTGCGAATGTTTTTGCATTTTTAGTGAAACCTTTTGCTCCGGTCACTGATGACCACCGTGGCAGTTAATGTGTTAAAGAATATATGTGGTACATTTAGAAATGTAATGCGATGAAATACTGCAGTGATAATAAATTATCATGAAATTGTATTTAAAGGTTAATTTTATCAGAGTTTCTAGTAGTTTTTTAAAGTATGATACTGCGTGAAGCATTTTTCTCTATGAAGTGGAATCATACAAAATTTACATATGTATCGTGATTCACTTCGTTTTCGATTGAATATCGATGTAAACACGTACAAAATAGATACAATGTATCAAAATTAGTGACAGCTAAAGACAGCGTGTAGAAATCACGAGAAAACTCGTGAGCGGTCCTTAAAGTGTTAAGACGTTGATTAGCAAGCGTATTTTGCTATGTTAAAACCGCGATGCGATGAAATACTGCACAGTATAATTAAATCGTGCAAAATGAAGGTAACGCAGAGTTGTTAGAAGCCAAGTATTGAAGCATCGTTTCAATATCAATTGCTTTTACAAGATTGCAAATAGGCTTCGTTGCGAATTTTTTACATTTTTAGTGAAACTTTTTGCTCCGGTCACCGGTGAGCAACACGGCAGTGAACGTGATAAGAACGTTCCATATATCCCACCTCACATCTTCGTTCCCCACTCAAGCTTTTTGTAGAGTCAAGTAAAAACCTCTAAGTCCGACGTACGGTTATGAAGCAATCAGTAGCGCCTGCTTAAATATCAAGTTCGGTAGCGCGGCGTCATTAATCAGGTGCTTGTATCGCTGGCAACGTTCAATCGATAAACAGAAACACCCCCACGAAGGTGGCAAGCAGAACAGTTCGGGGGGACAGTATCTGGCTCCCGAGAGATCAGAAACGGGGGCAGAGAGGCGCAAAGCAGTGCACGTCAGAAGCCGGCCATTAGCATATAGACAGAGTTGCCTTCTGGCTATGACGGGGTGCCCGGTAGGTAGCCACAGAGGAGGCTCGTATTTATTAACCGTGTATTCTTCACTGATACGTCGTATTTACTCACTTTGTTCTCGTTAAAAAGCTCGTCCACCCTCGACCATGAAATTTATGCCTGCTACTCGCATACTGCGCGCTACAGAATGGGATTGTGAGAGCAGTGAGAATCGGTAAGTGGATCGCCCGTCGAAGTGGCGGTAATTTGCATTTAACAAATAGCAAACATTCGTCTATTCAATTGCGAAGAAGGCAAGGTCGGCGCATGCGGCGATCGAGGCTTCTTTGTTTCTGTAACTTTTTTATCTGAATATCGCGTGTTGAGATTTGCACGAAGAACTGATAAGTTATATTTCTTAACACGTTTAGAACGGCGATGCTATGAAATACTACAGCCTTCGACTGAATTATGCAAAATGTAAATAATGTGCAGGTATTGGAAACCAAAGGATTGCATCACTATTCTAACAATAACTGCATTTATAAAATAATTATTGCTACCCATCGCAAATATTTTGGATCTCCAGTAAAACCTCCTGTGCCGATCAGCGGTGACCATCACGGCAGTTAAAGTGTTAAACAGCGAGATTGTTCGTTCTGTCACGATGAGAAGAAAACGCAAATAAAATTTCCAAGTCTGCCAAAGTAGATGCATGCGGTAAACGAATGTTTTTTACATTTAGCCACTTTTTCGTCTTAGCAGCATCATATATTGTCATCTATCGCCGTCATCCAATATACTTGACCTTCTGCAATCCTGATGCGCCTCGATCATCGAAGGCGGAGTCTCGAACGTGTCCTTATTGTTCGGCCAGGTAGAGCAACGTTACTCAGGATATTATTCGCCTAGACCAGCCTACCGAAAGCTTCGCCCGTCCCCGTATATTCAAAACTTTATTACCCGTTCGCAGCACGGTGGTCCATGGTCGGCGGCTTTCTTTCAATTACGAAAGTTCCACGTGGAATCGACGTGTAAATAGCGCCGGCGCGCGCAATCGTAGAACGATAAATTAAACCCGATATTAGCATTTAAACGATAGAGCCCCGAGTCCGTGATTTCAAGGGCTTCCCTCTCGCGACGGTTGGCGAAAGCTGCGAAAAGGGCGCCAGCGAAGGGCACACAGACGGAAAGAATCGGGAATTTTTGCCGGGAACGTTACGCGTGTCACGCAACATCTGCCTCGATCGATGCGTTCGACAACGATCGGCAAATGATGGATGAACGGCCCGACGTGTCCGTCTACCGCTCATCACCTCTTTTTATTTCGCTTTCGATTAAGAAAGATCGTGCCGCGGCGCATTATAATATTGAAACTTTTTTCAGCGCCGTCCCCTACACGCACCGCGGTACCGCTCGACGTACTTCCACACGCAAGAAATCCTGTTACGGTAACTCGACACTTTTTTCCCAATCGCCCGTCGCTTTACACAGCCACCGAATTGAAGCACAATTAACCATACGCGCCAGCGACCATCTGAAATCATTAACGAACCGCCACGCCGTCGGCCGATTATCATACGCTAACGAACGCGCGTATGTTTTCTCGGCTAATGTAAAACTAATTGCTAAATCGCTAACCTCATTACAAGGCGGCCGATTGTGCGAGCCTGCGAACTGAATTTCGAAGGTGAGCCGGGTTCCGCGCGCGCCATTGCCTCGTGCATGTGCACGGGCGTAAATAATTCATGGGGGCATGTATGAAGTTGTCGGCATCGCTTTTTGCTCCCGTGAGCACACTCTGCCCTCGCAGCACTGAGAAGGTGTACACGCACTTCAAGGATAGATTCGAGGCGCGATCCGACAAGTCGGAGGCGATTCCTCGCATTTGCCCGCCTTATCGTCGCGCCTTTATGGAGCTTACAATTTGAAACAAAGCAGGCGCGCAGGAAGAGTCGAACCGGCGATAGAGCTAATAAGCCGGCAATTAAGGAAAGCGCGCGGCGAAAAATCTTTTTTTCGCAGGGGTCGCTTCTTCTTCGTCTCTCTCGGCCTACGTCGTTTTCTGATGCTCCTCCCTTCCGTTTTTCTCGTTGCCAGGCGGCACGGTGCGCGCTCTCGAGTAATTCCGCAATATTTTCATGCCGCGCGACGTTCCCCGAGTGACAGGGTAGAATTAGACGTGGCAGGATGAAACTTATACGCGAATCATACTTAAGCGGTCGGGCGCTCGGAAAAATTGGAAGACCGTTGTTGCGAGGTAAATGAATGTGAGTAAAGGAGTTACTTGAGCGCGTAGAACGCAGTCCCTGACAGCTGAGCAACCCTTATCGCTGAACGACTCGGTCCTTGCGGCACATGCAAACAAGCGCACTGAATATTGTTTTGATAATGATTTCCGTTCGACTAAAAGCTAACGCACGATATGCAAAGATACAAAGTATACATACAATTTGTGTGCAAAGTTGCATGCGCTATGTTACCTGCGCGATCATACGTGGAATTCGACTAATTGCGCGATAATATTACATAAACGGCTGATTTACGGCGTTGCCGTGGTTATAAGTTTACACGTATGCCGATATTTATGAACTTCTTGACACGTTGGGTAGGTTTTCTGCTTAAACATTTGAACGCATGCGATTTTTAACATGTTGAGTGCTAAGCGTATTTTGCTATGTTAGAACCGCGATGCGACGAAATACTGCACAGTATAATTAAATCGTGCAAAATAAAGGTAACGCAAAGTGGTTAGAAGCCAAAGAATTGAAACGCTGTTTTAATACCAATTGCTCTTACAAGTTTGCAAATAGACTTCATTGTAATTTTTTTTTTGCATTTTCCGTAAAATCTTTTGCACCGGTCATCGGTGACCACCGGTGCGTATTTTACTATATTAAAACCGCAAGATTATGAAGTACTACAGAATATGATTGAACTGTGCAAAATGAAAATAATGCGAAGGTATCGAAAACCAAAGAATTGAATCACTAGTTAATATTAATTGCATTTACAAAGTGCTACAAAATATGATTGAATTGTGCACAATGAAAATAATGCGAAGGTATCGGAAACCGACGAATTGAATCACTATTCAATATTAATTGCATTTACAAAGTGCTACAGAATATGATTGAATTGTACACAATGAAAATAATGCGAAGGTATCGGAGACCGAAGAATTGAATCACTAGTTAATATTAATTGCATTTACAAAGTGCTACAAAATATGATTGAATTGTGCACAATGAAAATAATGCGAAGGTATCGGAAACCGACGAATTGAATCACTATTCAATATTAATTGCATTTACAAAGTGCTACAGAATATGATTGAATTGTGCACAATGAAAATAATGCGAAGGTATCGGAAACCGACGAATTGAATCACTATTCAATATTAATTGCATTTACAAAGTGCTACAGAATATGATTGAATTGTACACAATGAAAATAATGCGAAGGTATCGAAAACCAAAGAATTGAATCACTAGTTAATATTAATTGCATTTACAAAGTGCTACAGAATACGATTGGATTATACAAAATGAAAATAATGCGAAGGTATCGGAGACCGAAGAATTGAATCACTATTTAATATTAATTGCATTTACAAAGTGCTACAGAATATGATTGAATTGTGCACAATGAAAATAATGCGAAGGTATCGGAAACCGACGAATTGAAACTGTATTCAATATTAATTGCATTTATAAGAGAGATCAATATTAATTACATTTATAAGAGATTAATTGCATTTCGTGAGACCTTTTGCGCCGGTCACCAATGACCACCACGGCAGTCAACGTGTCAATGTCAGAATCCTCAGACCTTTGCTTATTGCCCTCGGTAACGGAAAAAAAGTTCCACCAACTAGATCGCAGAAAAACAATCGAACAATCATGATTGACCACACACGCCGAGGTTACCTGCCCTCGGGGCGATATTATTTATTCGTCGCGTATTCGGTACGAGTGGACAAAGGAACGGAGGGGTGCAAATGGGCCGCTAGTGCCTAGAGAGGATGCCGTAATTTAGTCCTGCCGCGGTCGGTTTTCGAGATGCAAAGGAGCCGACCAGCCGAACGGTACTTCGTGAATTTCACGAAGGAGCCGGCGAACGTGCGTTCTGCGAGCTGATAAATTTACACCGTGGCCTGGCTTTGCCGGTCTAACGACGTAAGTGGCTCCTTTTTACGACGGAAGGTTACATTGAAGCGAGATACGTC
The DNA here is from genome assembly GCA_033815515.1 of Cryptocheilus praepositus. Lineage (NCBI taxonomy): Eukaryota > Metazoa > Arthropoda > Insecta > Hymenoptera > Pompilidae > Cryptocheilus > Cryptocheilus praepositus. Next base: position 5,504,124 of record JAWWQZ010000285.1, read on the forward strand.
CGATACGAAGATCCATTCTCTCGTAATTGCCGAGCGAGAGATGGATGAAAAATGGAAAAGAGGGAGTGAGAGAGAAACGGCGTCGCAGCTGCACCGTAAGTTTACGCTCGCTTGAGAAATCGTAAACGCTTAACTTGACTAAATCTAAATGTTCCGCGAAACTTCAAAGTCGAAGTGCGGCCGAAGTTCCTTTAACGATTATGTGACCGTTGACCGTGGGATACGTGCACTGCGCGTAACATTGAAGCGTCTATATTACCTGCGATCGCGAAAGCTGCTGCAAAAATTTTCGACCGGAAATATTCCATAAAGAGCCGAAGTTCAAATTGCCCGAAAATTACGCATCTCGCCCGGAACTGATCTGACCCGCAACTCCTTACTCTACAGGGTGCGGCGCCAAAATCCTGACAAAATTCAATTTAAATTTCCCGTCGTTCTGTACCACTTGGAGATGTCGCTATTGGCAAACAAATAATTTGAAGCATGTAATAAACATTCATAACCTCGAAACTGTAACTATGTTAAAACCAAAGTGCAGAGTATAATCGAAGAGCCGCGATTATCGAAAGTATTTAGCGACAGAAATGATTCGATTCTTCGGATACCCAAGATCGACTGTGTATGATGTTGTCGCGAGATATAACGAGTCTGAGAAGTCCAGCGAAGGTTTTGCAACATCGGCCAGGCAAAGTCACTCGAAGGAGAGCGTTGTTAGGACTCCCGAAATCATTCAACGGGCTCAGGAGCTCATTTTTGAGGATCCAGGGCAGTCGATCCGAAAATTGTCGTCGATTGTCGGTGTAAGCGAAAAAACTATGCGTCGAATCGTCGAGGAGGACCTCCGCTACAAGTCTTATGCGATAAAAGTGAGACAGATGCTTTCTGAAGCTGCCAGGGCAACGCGAGTTGAACGCTGTAACCTGCTTTTCTGCCTCCCAACAGCCCAGATTTAAATCCTTTGGACTATTATGTATGGAGCGTGATTGAAAGGGTCACCAACAAGTCCAGACATCCCAACGTCTCATCATTAACACTAGGTTTACGGGCGTTTCTTATATACCTATTTCTACGAGCACCCGTCAAATTGACGGGTAGGTGAAAATACGTATTTACATTAAAAAATCAATTTATTCAAACTAAGTCTGAGTTGAATAATATAAGGTTTCACGTAAAAATAAAATATTAATAAGTCAAGATTTTTTTTTTCGAATATGTTTTCGTTTGTATACCGCATACAGATTTCAACATTTAGAAAACTTAAGGAAATAATAATTGTGTGTATACACTCTTTTAATGAAATTATGAATTTACGATGCAAAGTAGTTAAGATTATTGTTATGGTTTTTTGCGTGTTTTATTTCAAAGTTTGAAATCCGTCAAATTGACGGGTCCCGTAAACCTAGTGTTAAGAGCCGCTATTGAAGCGGCATTCGCCGATATGAACCGAAGCTCGTTAAAGAACTGCCATCTGTCATGGTGATCTTATAGATTTTGGTAAGATCCAAAATATTCACCACGCGTATTTTTATTTTATAAATGCGATGTTGTTAGAAATATTGCAGAGTATGTCTTAAATCATGCACATTATTTACATTTTGCATAATTTAGTCGAATTTGCAGTAGTATTTCATATCATCGTCTTTTATAATATAGCAAAATAGGCGTGTTTGCACGTTTTTTGCATATTTTAGTATATTGAAACCGCAACGTGACTACTACGAATATGATTGAATGTGTTATTGAAAATAATGCGAAGGTATGAGACCAAAAAGTTCTAATATTAATTGGATTTACAAAATTTACGCCAAATTTTTTAAATATTTGCAAGAAAATTATTACAAATAGTTGTTGTTAGAATAGCATTTGTATTTCTCTCATACCTGTTATTTACAATTTGCATAATTTAGTCGAACGCTGTAGTATTTAGCCCAGACCCAGAGCTAGTTATCTAACCCAGACCTAACCCAGACCAAAGAATTGAATCACACTTTAATATTAATTGGATTTACAAAATTATAAGTGCTACCGAGTGGGTATTTTTTGAATTTTTCGTGAGACATTTGCAATGGGTAGCAATTATTATTTTACAAATGCAGTTGTTGTTAGAATAGCAATGCAATCCTTTGCTCTCCAATACCTGCACATTATTTACATTTTGCATAATTTAGTCGAACGCTGTAGTATTTCATATCATCGCCGTTCTAATATAGTAAAATACGCTTGGCAGTCAACGTGTTAAAACGGGCCTGCGACAGATTCAGACTGAGAATGGAGGCGGTCATTGAAGCAGAGGGGGGTTATACTGAATGAATATTTTCTTTAGGACCCAACAAACAATACAGTAACAAAAAAATTGTTTACTTTTCCATTATTGCAATAAAAATTATGTCCCAAAAAATGTTTGATTTTCCCGGATTTTGGCGCCGTAACCTGTATATCTTCTCCGATTCGACACTCCGTAATTATATGCAGACCGCGTCAGAGAATCGACGAGTTTGAAGGGTTGCACCTGCGGGCGTGTACCGTTCACTCAAAATGTCACGCGGCGTCGTTAAAATTGCTACGACACGACAGGACGGTAAGCTTCAATATCGTTTTGAGTCTCTGCTGTCAAACCTATCCGGAAGCGCTGACAGTTGAGAGACGCGGAATTCCGCGGTTCGATTTGAGAGAACTCTCATTGACTTATCGATCGCATGTGGCGCGTGCCGCAAGTGATGCATTGAAACGCTAAAAAAGGTGTACACAGGAAACGCTTGAAATGACGGAACACCGGGTACGCGGAAGCAGAAGGAAAATAGGAACGTCCTCCGTAATTCTCTGTAATTTTCGAGACACTTTAAAGTGACGCTTTAACTGTGGCTTACGTCCGCCCTGGCATTAGTATAATGAACGGCAGGTCACCGTTTCGTCGATACGATCTGTTTGCTTAATGAATGACACTCAGCCTACTGTGCACCGTTGTTTGACTGGGCATTGCGCACGAGTTCCCGTTTATCGGCACGTAATGCAATGAACATTGGTTAAATCGTGTCATTGCTGTGCACCTGCACTCGATTTTTCTCCGGCAATTTCGAAGAATTTTACAAGAAGCGGTTAATCTTATACGTACTGGATATGCGTTGATACGCGCAGCGAAGGTATTGCGTTTATACACTCTGCTGCTGCTATAAAATCATTAGAGAACCCCGTCGTTTATACGCAGAAAATGGAAAGATTATAGCCGCAATTCTCATTTGTCGCGTGGTTAGAATCGAACTTTGACGGACCATTAAATACAACTCGTCGTGTCACAACGTGCTGTAACTGAATGCCTTATGTCTTTCCGTACGTGACATACGTACAGCCTAGCTAAGTACAAATGATGTAATACGTCGCCATCAGTTCTACAATTTAATAACCACTCTATGTCACAATCAGTTCTCGACGAGTTTGAAATCAAAGTAGATCCATCACGCTGACGTAGCTACGAGGGCAGTCCGATAAGTACTTAGCCTACAAAAGAAAAACGAAAATTTTGGAAAATTGACGATTTATTTTTCAACATAGTCTCCTTTTAACTCGATACTCTTGATCCAGCGATCAAATCTGGGCATATCCTGCATGAAATATTGGGCATGAGAAAGCTTTCTGCTCGATGGGTGCCGCATTTGCTCACTCCGGATAACAAGCGCATCCGTGAGACCACTTCAGAGCAGTGTTTGACACTGTTTAACACGTTGGCTGCCGTGGGGGTCACCGGTGACCGGCGCAAGAAATTTTACTGAAGATCCAAAATATTCGCAATGGGTAGTAATAATTATTTTATAAATGCAGTTATTGTTAGAATAGTGATGCGATTCTTTGGTCTCCAATACTTGCACATTATTTACATTTTGCATAATTCAGTCAAACGCTGTAGTATTTCATAGCACCGCCGTTCTAATACGGCAAAATACGCATGGCAGTCAACGTGTTAAGCGCAATCCGAAAGAGTTTCTACGTCGTTTTGTGACTATCCACGAAACGTGGATCCACTGGTACACACCAGAGACCAAGGAACAGTCGAAACAGTGGACTGCGCCCGAAGAAGGCGAAGACTGTCCTATCGGCCGGAAAGGTGATGGCCACCGTTTTCTGGGATTCACAAGGTGTGATCTACATAGACTACCTGGAGAAGAGCAAAACAGTCACAGGGCTGTACTATGCCGAATTATTGAGCCGATTCGACGCCGAATTAAGGAGAAAACGGCCCCATTTGGCGAAGAAAAAAGTGCTCTTTCACCACGATAACGCACCGGCTCACACCTCTGCCCAAGCTACAGCCAAATTGGTTGAATTAGGCTACGAACAGCTGCCCCATCCACCGTATTCTCCAGATTTGGCCCCGTGTGACTTCTTTTTGTTCCCAAACTTGAAAAAGTCACTCGCTCGGCAGAAATTTGAGTCGAATGAGGAGGTTATCGCCGCCACGGAGGCCTACTTTGCAGATTTCCAGAAAACGTATTTTTCAGACGGGTTGAGGAAGTTGGAGCATCGCTGGATCAAGTGTATCGAGTTAAAAAGAGACTATGTTGAAAAATAAATCGTCAATTTTCCCAAATTTTCGTTTTTGTTTTGTAGGCTAAGTATTTATTGGACTGCCCACCTACGTCTCACACCTTTCAATATGATTTCCAGCCGTATAGAACCCCATTCACAAAATCCCACGGGCTATCCATTAAAACTTTATCGCACGCTCAATGACCAATATAAAAATGATGAATAACAGCTACACGTTATCGCTATATAATGTTCAGTTGTGGCGATAGAAGAACATGTCAAGAAAATCTGTTGATTGCGCGATAAAAGGCATCATCTCAATTGTCGATTTCCAGACGTATAGAACCCCATGCAAAAAATCCCACGGGCTATCCATTAAAACTTTATCGCACGCCCAATGACCAATATAAAAATGATGAATAATAGCTACACGTTATCGCTATACAACGTTCAGTTGTGGGGATAGTAGAACATGTCAAGAAAATCTGTTGATTGCGCGATAAAAGGCGTCATCTCAATTGTCGATTTCCAGACGTATAGAACCCCATGCACAAAATCCCACGGGCTATCCATTAAAACTTTATCGCACACCCAATGACCAATATAAAAATGATGAATAACAGCTCGTATGTTATCGCTATACAATGTTCAGCTGTGGCGACAGTAGAAGATGTCAAGAAAATCTGTTGATTGCGCGATAAAAGGCGTCATCTCAATTGTCGATTTCCAGACGTATAGAACCCCATGCACAATAATCCCACGGGCTATCCATTAAAATTTTATCGCACGCCCAATGACCAATATAAAAATGGTGAATAACAGCTACACGTTATCGCTATATAATGTTCAGCTGTGGGGATAGTAGAACATGTCAAGAAAATCTGTTGATTGCGCGATAAAAGGCGTCATCTCAATTGTCGCGAGGTCGATTGAAAGAGGCATATCTTACGGTAAAACGTCCTCGACCAAGGTTAAGCGAACGGTCGAGGCAATTTACTCGCCAGCGACGAGAACGAGAAATCTTCATGCAGACGCCGTCGTTGTAATACAGTATTACCGACGGCGCTACGGCAACAAACTGCCACTAAATCACATTTGGCAGACCGTGAACCGGATCATCTTGCGAAGGCAGGTGCTCGCGAAAGATGAGTCGGCTGCTTCTCATTCGCGTTACAATGTTCTTCCGTAAAAGCATGAGAGATTAGAGGATCGTTTGTGGACGCGTGATTTTAGAACGCGATGATGAAGAACCGAGTTATTTTGTTAGCAACGATACTATGTCTGGCCACGTTTGCCGGTCTGAAAGAAGTTTCAGTTGAGTATCGTATATTTGTGTGTTGCACCTTGCAATTGTATGTGCGAATGGTTGAATGTGGATGGAATGTGGGCGAATCACACCAAATGCATGCCGTCATGTTTCTATTTATCGCGTCGAAAGACATTTTCATTATGCAAATTCGCCCGTATGTCGTTAATTGATGATTCGTAGTACGACTCTGCCAATTACATAATTATTTACGTCTTTTTAAATCCTTAACACGTTGAGTGCCACGGTGTAAAAATATAAAAAATTTGCAATGAAGCCTATCTGCAATCTTGTAAAAAGTAATTGATATTGGAACGATGCTTCAATACTTTGGCTTTCAATAACTCTGCGTTACTGTCATTTTGCACGATTTAATCATACTCTGTAGTATTTTTTTGCATTGCGGTTCTAACGTAGCAAAATACGCTTGGCAGTCAACGTGTTAATTACATTTATTCTTCAAGACCACACGTGTCTTCAGTACGATATATCGTCTAATACCGGAAACATCTTCTACTCGCAAATAATATGCTTCAAAAATATCTATTTATATAATTCACATAATTTATATAATCTAAATTATTTATATAATCAAAAATATCTATTAATATCATTTATTCTCCAAGACCACACGTGTCTTCAGTATGACATATCGTCTGACACCGGAAACATCTTCGACTCGCAAATAATCTGCTTCAAAATAGCTACGTCTGCAAATGTTTAACACGTTGACTGCCAAGCATATTTTGCTATGTAAGAACCGCGGTGCGAGGAAATACTGAGGAGTATAATTAAATCGCGCAAAATGAAGGTAACGCATAGTTGTTAGAAGCCAAAGTATTGAAGCACGGTTCCAATATCAAGTGCTTTGCAAGATTGCAAATAGAATAGAATTGAATCACTCTTTAATCCTTTGATCTCCAATACCAGCACATTATTAACATTTTGCATAATTCGGTCACACGCTGTAGTATTTTGTAGTATCGCCGTTTTAATATAGCAAAATACGCACCTGTTAACATGTTAACTGCCGTGCATATTTTATTATATTGAAACCGCAACATGACGAAGTACTACGAATATGATTGAATTGTGCAAAATGAAAATAATGCGAAGGTATCGGAGACCAAAGAATTGAATCACTATTTAATATTAATTGCATTTACAAAAGTATAAATGTTACCGATTGGGTATTTTTTAATATTTCGTGAGACCTTTTGCTGAAGATCCAAAATATTTGCAATGGGTAGCAATTATTATTTTATAAACGCAGTTGTTGTAACAATAGCGATGCGATTCTTTGGTCGCCAATGCCTGCACATTATTTACATTTTGCATAATTCAGTCAAACGCTGCACTATTTCATAGCATCGCCGTTGTCATATAGTAAAATATGCGTATTTTTTACTATGCATACGCATACGCATATTTTACTATGTATATTAAAACAGCAACGTGACAAAGTACTACAAAATATGACTGTATCGTGCAAAATGAAAATAATGCGAAGGTATCGGAGACCAAAGAATTTAATCACTATTTAATATTAATTGCATTTACAAAAGTATAAATGCTACCAATTGGGTATTTTTTTAATATTTCGGGAGACCTTTTGCTGAAGATTCAAAATATCTGCAATGGGTAGCAAATATTATTTTATAAATGCAGTTGTTGTTAAAATAGTGATGGGATCCTTTGGTCTCCAATACCTGTACATTATTTACATTTTGCATAATTCACTGAAACGCTGTAGTATTTCATAGCATCGCCGTTCTAATATACTAAAATACACTTGGCAGTCAACGTTTTAACGCAGTTTTCTTCCACTACCCCCACTCTTGCCTACGCCAATACGATCGAGCGTCAGAAAATTGAAATAAAGTAGAAGCGCTAAGTGTTTCACTATAGAAATTGATAATTGGGAAACGATGTCGGTGGGCGACAAGATTTCACGGGTAAAAACGTTATCAGTCGGACGCGGGAGGCGATTAGCGGTGAAGCGCCGTTTAACCCAGCAGATAAAACCGAAGAATGTATTTGCGCCGAGGCACGTAACGAGACGGAAAGTATACGCTTACACCAACTATGAATTATACGCGCTGCGATTATAGGTATTACGTGCATGTAGCGACCGTAAACGAGCGTGCCCGGCTAGAGGTCTCTAAAGAGGACCGCGGAGCGCTTAATTTTGCCCCCACCGTGTGTTGGCGCGAATGCAATCGATAAGCGTGCTTGAGAGCGAAAGCGATCGATCCTCACACCACTCTGCTTTTTTCAACACGACCGCCCTAAGATCGAAAGGGCGAGTGCGGTTTGAACGTTGCCTCTGGCACATGCTTGGAAGACTGGCCTCGATGTATTAGGTGTGAGGGGTTGGTCTTTAACGTCCGAGGCGTGGACGGCATGGAATTTTAGTTAATCTGTATTAAATGCGACGGTTCATACGATCAGTAGTCAAATTTAAAACCAATGTTTCCTTACGTTTTAAATGTGGGTGCGAGTCGCATTTGGAGATTAAATAAATTAATGCTTTTATCTTAACACGTTGACTGCATAGCGGATTTTACTGTATTCAATTCTTTGGTTTCCGATACCTTCGGATTATTTTCATTTTGCGCAATTCAATCATATTCTGTAGTACTTCGTCACGTTGTGCTTTTAATATAGTAAGATATACATGTTAACACGCTGACTGCCGAGCGGGGTTTACTGTATTCAATTCTTTGGTTTCCGTACCTTTGGATTATTTTCATTTTGCACAATTCAATTATATTCTGTAGTACTTAGCACGTTGCGGTTTTAATATAGTAACATATACGTGTTAACACGTTGACTGCCGTGCGTATTTTGCTATATTGAAACGGCGGTGCTATAAAATACTACAGCGTTTGTCTGAATTATGCAAAATGTAAATAATGCGCCGGTATTGAAGACCAAAGGATCGCATCACTATTGTAACAACAAGTGTTGCTACCCATTGCGAATATTTTGGATCCTCAGTAAAAAATCTTGCGTCGGTCACCAGTAATCATTACGACAGTCAGTGTTAACTTTAGGCGTAATAAAAAGATTAGTTTACTTTTCCGCTGAAGGAGAATCGAAACATAAAGAAGTCGACTAACGTTCCTTTGAATTTGATAAGTAACGGTATGAAGTCACCACTTCTTCGAGATATGGGTTTATTTTGCAAATTACGGTTAATGTAATAACGTTGTGATGCAGTAAATAAATGATATGTCGATGAATTTAGTAAGTTGAATATACCGTCGGTCGGTCGAGAATAAACTGCGGCCCCGTGCTGTACCGTATTTTACATACATACTTGCTCAGCACGTCTCATTTACATATCTGAGGAGATATTTAATTGGTCGACGGCGATCGGCGAAAATCAATTAAGAAATTTGATCTTCGGCGCGCAATCGTGGAAGATTTCAACGTCAGTAAAGCATTTAATAAAGTTTACTGACTGATCGCGACGTTTATTCGTTTCAGATAGCGTTTGCCACTGTTCCAGGAAACTTCTCGCTGAAATTCCTATCGTCGTATAATCGATGATTCACGAGGCAGCGTCGACAATTACGCCGACGATGACGACGGACTCTCGTTCAAAATTTATCGATCGACGCGCTAATCGTGTCACGCTATCCAATCGTTAACATTAACAACAGCGCGAGTTCCTCAACAGAACCGGCTTCTCTCACCGACTTCGCTATCCTCAACAAAACATCTTCGTTATAAAATGATCCGCCGTCGGTCCCGTCGAAAAAGCGGCGAAAAAGGAACGGCGCCGTAAAATGTGGCGGTTTCTGCGAAATCGTAAAATCCGGCAACGAGAGTTCTCATGACGCTACCTGATAAGCTTTATATTACCCCGTCGCGGAGCGATGGTCCTCTAGGATACGCTGCCAGTCCGCGAAGCGTGTTAACTCTGCGCTCGACTGGTGCCTCTCAGGCACCTCTCGCATCGATGCGGTAAATTGAGTGGTAACGGTGTTTATTTGTGTTTGGCCTAACGAATATCGCTTGACAAGTCTACCTGGCCTTTTGTAGATCATTTTATGAGGTGTCTACATAGCTATTATCTCAAAAACACAAACGAATTTCAATGCGTGCATTATGCCTTGAGAATAATAGAACGCTGATAGACGTCGCAACGCTTCTTTCAAAAAAAGGTACAAAAAGAACCAATCACAATCCAATTAGTTCGAATTCAACCTTCTTGGCAATCGCAATATTTCTTTCAAAGTTAGTGAGCCCAGTAAGTATGGAACACGACGAAGAAATTACTTCTAGTGAAGATGAGTTCAATTTTTCGGTAATAACGAACGAAATTACATCACTACATAGACAGCTTGGCCATAAGAATGAAGACGGAAGTGATGAAGATAGTGACGATGTTATAGGTGTAAGAAGACGAAAAATCCGAATAATCGATAGTGAATCTGAAAGCCAAAGTGGCCAAAAGCCAACGTAGCACAGCTTCTACTTCACAGAGCACTTCTGAAATGATCCGACTCAATGGGAAGCTGCATGTTATGTTGATGGGACAAAAAAAGGATTGCAAAGTTTCTTCCCAACGAAAGTCCGGCCAAAAACGACAAACTGTGTACTATTGTGACACATGCCCCGACAAGCCAAGAATGCACATTGGAGATTGTTTTACAAAATACCACAAGAAGAAAAATTATAGAACGTAATCCTTAATAAATACCCTTCATTAAGTTAAATAAATATGTATGTAATGTTAAAATATACGAGTTTAAAGTGTTCTATTGTGCCTAAAATTATTTTAAGTTAACAGAAACGAACTCATGACATAGGCGCGCGCGCGGCGGATTACTGTCGAGTTGCTGGTCAGCCCGAGAGAAAAGCGCGTCGAGCGCAAAGAGTTAACCCTTTGCAGTCGGTTCTCCCCTCTAAGGGGACATGAAAGTTTATTAGCGGTTACGGATAATGAACTTATTCCACCGCAATTTTTTAAGAAACACGTGTTCTCCTGTAGTTTTCTATTAAAATGGCACAAAAAACAAATCGAAATATGATAAAATTAACAAGATACATGATAAATAAATCAACCGTTTTACACGTCGAAAAAGAACGTGCGAAATGCATTCACGACGGACTATACACTTCTCTAATCCGTTGAGCAATTTGTAGATTTACTAGATTAGGCATACAAAGGTACACGGGTATGGCTCAATGATATGGGAAACTTGATAAGATAATAAAGAAATTCGAAAACTGAGACAAGAAATTTACAAGATCTCAGTTCACAGTTCGCAATTCGAATCTCAGAAGAAAGAAAACAGCAAAAACCAATGACACACCACAAGTTTGTGAAAAGTCTTGTAAAGCAGTTGACCAATATGTGTTCTTCAATGTCCACAAATTCATATAAACCAAATTTCATTACAATTCCTTACTTGGTTCTAAAATTATACTCTATAATATCACGTTTCCAAGGGTGTATGTTTTCGCGAAAAAGTTGCGTCGAGTTGTTGGTAGGTAACGTCCGAAACGGTGCCGAGTGCAAAGGGTTAAAATCATGATTCCGCGCAAGAAGTTATGCGGCTTCGTTATTGTCGGCTTGCGGATGAAAGAGAGACGCCGGGTTTAACGTTTCGCCGATAATTGCCGAGATAGTATTGCACGCGTGTTGCAAGGGTGGGCTCCCGGACGTGTGTCTCGAAGTATTGTCAAAGCCCAACGATTATCACTCCGGTTCAATGCTCGCCGGCTGTAATGGATCGACGTCGGTCTCGAGCAAAATGGCTCGCGTGTCTTCCGCGCGCCGTGCCTCTCGAAATTTATAGCTTCATCGTGCTCGCGTATTGTAGATCCGCGATATATAAGCGCACGCACATGCGTATGTCGCCCACCGGCGTGTATCCGCGCAGCGACCAACTTTTCCGCACTCGAGATTATGCAAACGAAGCTCGCCGAACTCAAGCGGCCGGCGATAATGATCGCCCGAAATTGGCAGGACGGGACACGAGTTACGCGTCATTTCAGTCGGTAATTTAGTCATTTGGTATTTTATGCAGATCTGGAAATTTGGGGAAGTCCGCACGAAGGGCTGTTAAGTGGACTTTATGGGGGTATGGAGCAAACTCGGCTGATGCGATGTGGAATTGACGATGCGACTCTAATGATTTTTAGATGGTCATATATGTAGACTCTATATGACTGAAGAGAATAATTATTTAATGAATTAATTAACACGTTGACTGCCAAACGTATTTTGCTATGTTAGAACCGCGATGCGATGAAGTACTCCAGAGTATGATTAAATCATGCAAAATGAAGGTACCGCAGAGTTATTAGAAGCACTATTTCAATATCAATTGCTTCTATCAAATTGAAAATATGCTTCATTGCGAATTTTTTGCATTTATAGTAGAAACTCTTGCACATATCACCGGTGACCGCCGTGGCAATCAATGAGTTAAAAAATGCGGTGTGGTACATTTGGAAATGTAATGCGATGAAATACTGCAGAGTATGATTAAATTATGCAAAATGAAGGTAACGCAGGGTTGCTAGAAGCCGAAGTGTTGAAGTAGCATTCCCATATCAATTGCTTTTATAAAATTGCAAATAGGCTTCTTTGGAAGTTTTTGCATTTTCAGTCAAATCTTTTGCACCGGTCACTGATGACTACCACGGCAGTCAATGTGTTATTGAATATATAAGGCGCACCGAAGTTCTAATGATAATTCTTCATTTACGCCAAACTAAATGATGCAAGAAAATTATTTGGTAAAGAACGCATCTGTATTTATCTTATACATTGATAACACCTTGATTACCACGCGTATTTTGCTACATTAGAACCGCGATGCAACGAAATACTGCAGAGTATGTTTAAATCATGCAAAATTAAGGTAACGCAGGGTTGCTAGAAGCCGAAGTATTTGAAGGAGCGTTCCAATATCAATTGCTTTTATAACATTGCAAATAGGCTTTATGCCGAATTTTTTGCATTTTTAGTATAATCTTTTGCACCGGTCACCGATGACTACCACGGCAGTCAATGTGTTATTGAATATATAAGACGCACCGAAGTTCTAATGATAGTTCTTCATTTATGCCAAACTAAATAATGCAAGAAAATGAATTTGGTAAAGAACGCATCTGTATTTATCTTATACATTGATAACACCTTGATTACCACGCGTATTTTGCTACATTAGAACCGCGATGCAACGAAATACTGCAGAGTATGTTTAAATCATGCAAAATTAAGGTAACGCAGGGTTGCTAGAAGCCGAAGTATTTGAAGGAGCATTCCAATATCAATTGCTTTTATAACATTGCAAATAGGCTTTATGCCGAATTTTTTGCATTTTTAGTAAAATATTTTGCACCGGTCACTGATGACTACCACGGCAGTCAATGTGTTATTGACTATATAAGGCGCACCGAAGTTCTAATGATAATTCTTCATTTACGCCAAACTAAATGATGCAAGAAAATTATTTGGTAAAGAACGCATCTGTATTTATCTTATACATTGATAACACCTTGATTACCACGCGTATTTTGCTACATTAGAACCGCGATGCAACGAAATACTGCAGAGTATGTTTAAATCATGCAAAATTAAGGTAACGCAGGGTTGCTAGAAGCCGAAGTATTTGAAGGAGCATTCCAATATCAATTGCTTTTATAACATTGCAAATAGGCTTTATGCCGAATTTTTTGCATTTTTAGTATAATCTTTTGCATCGGCCACCGATGACTACCACGGCAGTCAATGTGTTATTGACTATGTAAAGCCCACCGAAGTTCTAATGATAATTCTTAATTACGCCTAATTAAATAATGCAAGAAAATTATTTGGTAAAGAACGCATTTGTATTTATCTCATACGTTGATAACACGTTGACTATCAAGCGTCATTTGCTATGTTAGAACCGCGATGCGATTGAATACTGCAGAGTATGATTCAATCGTGTAAAATGAAGGTACCACAGGGTTGTTAGAAGCCGCAGTATTAAAACAGCATTGCAATATCAATTGCTTTTATAAAGTTGCAAATAGGCTTCATTCCGAATTGTTTGCACTTTTAGTAAAATCTTTTGCACCAGTCACCAATGACCACCACGACAGTCAGCGTGTTAAGAAGGATAAATGAATTGATATGGGTAAGTGCCTATGTAATTTCCGTCGTACTTCTTCTCAAGCTGATTTGTTCCAGAATCTTCTCGTTACTACATATATATTGCGCTGATGTAACATGAATTATATATATGTTATGTCACTATTTATACAAATCAGTCTTAAATACTGATGTAATTTCGTGACACTCAACATACGCGTAATACTTCCATCTTTTCTAATCAGCGATGTCGCTTCGATACATTTGTACTCTCACAGAATTAGCTGATTATTTCCCCTACATCCACGATCCACTCTTTGACAACCAAATCCCTCCGCCGATCCCTTTAATTCCTTATATCAGCTTGATCTAAGTGATCCCAGCGACCCCAAATCCTCGTATCATTTCTCGCCCGCGGGCCCGGAATGCTCGCGAATTGAAAAACACAAATCGGCTTAATTCGATTGAGACTCCGAAGACGCGGGAGCTCGCGCACGAACACCTATTACGGATCAGTTTATCAAGATCGTCTATTGAATCGCTCCATTACGGAATAAACGCGTCCAGACCCTCGCAAAAGGACGCTGGGTCTTCGTCGGAGATCGCTGCAACAGACTGTGACATATTAGGCCGCCCCCTCTTTCCCGTAGGACATCATCCCCGTATAAGAGACCCATAAAGAGGGTGACTCCGCTAGCAGATTTATTGTTTCGCGATTTAGTGGCCAAACGACCCGTGGGAGCAACTGTCGAGGCTGCGGTTGATACGACGCCGCCTATATATAGACTCCATTTGGTGGCTCGTAAATAAATTATCGTCCGGTCGGAGAGCACGAGCGTGTACGCGTTTATGGGGGAGCACCGTTGGCGGAGTATTTGCGACTTCCCGCATTAATTAGTCCTAACTCACGGCGGGTTTGATTATTGCTCGATCTTCGCTCGAACTAATTGACCGCGGCTTATAATTAAGTCCCCGCGCAGGATAAAATGACGGTCGGTAAAATGATAAAAATTACCGTGCGCTCCGAATTTCGGCCAGCCGAAGGGAAGTGCGCGGCGCCTGCGGTCGGGAGGCTTGGGATTTATTTTTGAATGTGGAAAGACGCGCCCGGAAGCTCGCCGGCGTGCAGAACGCAGAATAAAAGGGATGGAAAGCGGAACGCCGGTAAATTTATGGCATTCTTTATCTCCGCGGAAAGCCGTGACCAGGGAAAGAAGGGCGCTATAAAAATTCATTGCTGGCGTAAATGTCGCCTCTCGGTTTCGGCGCACTTGACAAATCGTCGGCCTGACGTGCTCGAGCACGACCCTCCGCGTCACGGAATACCGTAAAATATCAACCCGTTAAAACTTTCAATGTCCGACATCGTAAAGCGACTGCTTAACACTTTGCGGACCGAGCATTCTATTGCTAATCGTATCCAGTGGCCGGGTATTTTTTTGCGTCAAATATCTTTAAATTAGTGATGATTTGTTAGTAGTTAACACGTTGCCTGCCATGGTGGTCATCGGTGACCGGTGCAAAAGATTTGACTAAAAATGCAAAAAATTCGCAATGAAGCCTGTTTGCAATCTTGTAAAAGCAATTGATATTGAAACGGTGCTTCAATGCTTGGCTTCTGACAACTCTGCGTTACCTTCATTTTGCACGATTTAATTATACTCTGCAGTATTTCATTGCATTACATTTCCAAATGTACCGCACCGCATTCTTTAACACATCAACTGCCACGGTGGTCATCAGTGACCGGAGCAAAAGGTTTCACTAAAAATGCAAGATGATGATTTGTTTGTTAGTAGTTAACACGTTGCCTGCCATGGTGGTCATCGCTGACCGGTGCAAAAGATTTGACTAAGAATGCAAACAATTCGCCACGAAGCCTATTTACAATCTTGTAAAAGCAATTCATATTGGAACAGTGCTTCAATACTTCGGCTTCCAAGAACTCTGCGTTACCTTCGTTTTGCACGATTTAATCATACTCTGCAGTATTTCATCGCGTGATGGTTCTAACATAGCAAAATACGTTTGGCAGTCAATGTGTTAACACCGTATGAGATAAATACAAATGCGTTCTATACCAAATAATTTTCTTGCAATATTTAATTTGGCGTAAATGAAGATTTATCATTAGAACTTTGGTGCACCTTACATAATCAGTAACACATTGACTGCCGTGGTAGTCATCGGTGGCCGGTGCAAAAGATTATACTAAAAATGCAAAAAATTCGGCATAAAGCCTATTTGCAATGTTATAAAAGCAATTGATATTGGAATGCTCCTTCAAATACTTCGGCTTCTAGCAACCCCCTTCTAGCAAATGCAAAAAATTCGCAATCAATCGTATTTGCAATTTGGGAAAAGCAACTGATATTGGCACGGCGCTTCAATACTTTGGCTTCTAACAACTGTGCATTACTTTCATTTTGCACGATTTAATCATACTCTGCAGTATTTCATCGCGTGATGGTTCTAACATAGCAAAATACGCTTGGCAGTCAATGTGTTAACAACGTATGAGATAAATACAAATGCGTTCTATACCAAATAATTTTCTTGCAATATTTAATTTGGCGTAAATGAAGATTTATCATTAGAACTTTGGTGCACCTTACATAATCAATAACACATTGACTGCCGTGGTAGTCATCGGTGGCCGGTGCAAAAGATTATACTAAAAATGCAAAAAATTCGGCATAAAGCCTATTTGCAATGTTATAAAAGCAATTGATATTGGAATGCTCCTTCAAATACTTCGGCTTCTAGCAATCCCCTTCTAGCAAATGCAAAAAATTCGCAATGAATCGTATTTGCAATTTGGGAAAAGCAACTGATATTGGAACGGCGCTTCAATACTTTGGCTTCTAACAACTGTGCATTACTTTCATTTTGCACGATTTAATCATACTCTGCAGTATTTCATCGCGTGATGGTTCTAACATAGCAAAATACGCTTGGCAGTCAATGTGTTAACAACGTATGAGATAAATACAAATGCGTTCTATACCAAATAATTTTCTTGCAATATTTAATTTGGCGTAAATGAAGATTTATCATTAGAACTTTGGTGCACCTTACATAATCAATAACACATTGACTGCCGTGGTAGTCATCGGTGGCCGGTGCAAAAGATTATACTAGAAATGCAAAAAATTCGGCATAAAGCCTATTTGCAATGTTATAAAAGCAATTGATATTGGAATGCTCCTTCAAATACTTCGGCTTCTAGCAACCCCCTTCTAGCAAATGCAAAAAATTCGCAATGAATCGTATTTGCAATTTGGGAAAAGCAACTGATATTGGAACGGCGCTTCAATACTTTGGCTTCTAACAACTGTGCATTACTTTCATTTTGCACGATTTAATCATACTCTGCAGTATTTTATCGCATCGCGGTTCCAACATAGCAAAAAACGCTTGGCAGTCAGAGTGTTAAACTGTCCACAAATATTCCTGTAATATTGCCAATCGTTTTGTCGCTATCCATATTTCAGAGCTCAAATAATTAATTCGCAATACAAATTACGAAAAACTGCGGCTGACAATCACGTAGCAACTGTGTGATATCTCGTCATCTGCCTCGAACGACAGAATATGCAAGACGATAGATCTCCTCAGTGGCCCAGAATGACGAAATACGCAAGACGATATATCTCGTCAATGGCCCCGAACGACGAAATAGCAATGACGAGATATCTCGTCATCCGTCCGCAATGTGTTAAGCGCGAGAACGTTAAAGCGCAGCGTAAGCGATTCAATAATTCAGAGCAGCTGTGGATTAATTCTAATCATTCCGCCGCCGGCGATGACATTTTACACCGAGAGCAGCCACAAATTAACCTTACGGAGTTGATGAAAAGAGAGAAGCCGATCAAGCTGTCTTTACAGCGAGCGGCGGTCAGCGATACGTTGTCTAACGAAGCTCATCCAATCTGGAAAGCTAACGGGACTAACACAAGGATCGTTATGCAACATGTCGAGGGGATAATTCGTCGCCCCGGGACGCGAGCGTGATATGCGACAGAACTGATGCAGGCAACCGAAATGCAAATTATCCTGGCAAGGACGCGGGGAGAGTGTAATGCGGAAAATTGAGCCTGTCTGTGTGCGTTCTCCTCGACGTTCGCCATTTCGGTTCCTCGTTCGCTCCCTCGTGCTCTTTTTATCTTTTTCCCCGGTCTATTTCCCTCTCTCCTTTCCTAGTCGCTGCCGTTTTCAGCATTACGCAACCGCGATTCATGATGTTACCTGAATGCGTTTCCGATTCAAGAATGTTTTACGTATCGGTTTCGCGTATTGATTTCGCGTATTCGATAAGATGGAAGAACCTGTTTGGCGATTTATCCTGATTAACGCGTTGACTGTCAAGCGTATTTTGCTACGTTCGAACCGCGATGCGATGAAATACGGCAGAGTATAATTAAACCCTGCAAAATGAAGGTAACGCAGAGTTGTGGGAAGCCGAAGTATGGAAGCACCGCTCCAATATCAATTGCTTTTACAATATTAGGAATGGGGTTCATTTGAATTTTTAGTAAAATCTTTTGCACAGGTCATTGGTGACCACCGTGGCAGTCAATGTGTTAAAGAATGCGATGTGGTAGATATGAAAATGTAATGCAATGAAATACTGCGGTGATAATTAAATTATCATGAAATTGTATTTAAAGGTAAATTTCATCAGAGTTTCTAGTAGTTTTTTAAGGTATGATACTGCGTGAATCATACAAAAATTACATATGTATCGTCATTCCCTTCGTTTTCGATTGAATATTGATGTAAGTATGTACATAGGCGAAATAGATACAATGTATCAAAGTTAGTGACATATAAAGACAGCGTGTAGAAAACACGAGAAAACTTGCGAACGATCCTTAAAATTTTAAGACGTTGACTGCCAGCGTATTTTGCCATGTTAAAACCGCGATGCGATGAAATACTGCACAGTATAATTAAATTGGGAAAAATAAAAATAACGTAGAATTGTTAGAAGTCAAAATATTGAAGCACCGTTCCAATATCAATTGCTGTTACAAGATTGCAAATAGGCTTCATTGCGAATTTTTAGTAAAATCTTTTGCACAGGTCACCGGTGACCACCGTCGCAGTCAATGTGTTAAAGAATGCGATGTGGTAGATTTGAAAATGTAATGCAATGAAATACTGCAATGATAATTAAATTATCATGAAATTGTATTTAAAGGTAAATTTCATCAGAGTTTCTAGTAGTTTTTTAAGGTATGATACTGCGTGAATCATACAAAATTTACATATGTATCGTGATTCCCTTCGTTTTCGATTGAATATTGATGTAAGTATGTACATAGGCAAAATAGATACAATGTATCAAAGTTAGTGGCATCTAATGGCAGCGTGTAGAAAATATAAGGAAACTCCTAAGCGGTCCTTAAAGTATTAAGACGTTGACTGCCAAGCGTATTTTCTACGTTAAAACCGCGATGCGTGAAATACTGCACAGTATAATTAAATCGTGAAAAATAAAGATAAGGCAGAGTTGTTAGAAGGCAAAGTATTGAAGCACCGTTCCAATATCAATTGCTTTTACAAGATTGCAAATAGGCTTCATTGCGAATTTTTTGCATTTTTAGTAAAATCTTTTGCACTGGTCACTGGTGACCACCGTGGCAGTTAATACGTTAAAGAATGCGATGTGGTTCATTTGGAAATGTAATGCGATCAAATACTGCAGTGGTAATTAAATTATCATGAAATTGTATTTAAGGATCAATTTTATCCGAGTTTCTAGTAGTTTTTGTAAGGTATGATACTGCGTAAATCATACAAAATTTATATATGTATCGTGATTCGCTTCGTTTTCGATTGAATATTGATGTAAATACGTACACAGGCAAAATAGATACAATGTATCAAAGTTAGTGGCATCTAATGGCAGCGTGTAGAAAATTTGAGGAAACTCGTAAGCGGTCCTTAAAGTATTAAGACGTTGACTGCCAAGCGTATTTTCTACGTTAAAACCGCGATGCGTGAAATACTGCACAGTATAATTAAATCGTGAAAAATAAAGATAAGGCAGAGTTGTTAGAAGGCAAAGTATTGAAGCACCGTTCCAATATCAATTGCTTTTACAAGATTGCAAATAGGCTTCATTGCGAATTTTTTGCATTTTTAGTAAAATCTTTTGCACAGGTCACCGGTGACCACCGTGGCAGTCAATGTATTAAAAAATACGGTGTGGTACATTTGGAAATGTAATGCGATGAAATACTACAGTGATAATTAAATTATCATGGACTTGTATTTAAAGGTCAATTTTATCAGAGTTTCTAGTAGTTTTTTAAGGTATGATACTGCGTAAGTCATACAAAATTTATGTATGTATCGTGATTCGCTTCGTTTTCGATTGAATATTGATGTAAACACATACACAGGCAAAATAGATACAATGAATCAAAGTTAGTCACATCTAAAGGCAGCGTGTAGAAAACACGAGAAAACTCGTGAGTGGTCCTTAAAGTGCAAGACGTTGACTGCCAAGCGTATTTTGCCATGTTAAAATCGCGATGCCACGAAATACTGCAGAGTATAATTAAATCGTGCCAAATAAAGGTAACACAGAGTTGTTAGAAGGCAAAGTATTGAAGCACCGTTCCAATATCAATTGCTTTTGCAAGATTGCAAATAGGCTTCATTGCAAATTTTTTGCATTTTTAGTACAATCTTTTGCACAGATTACCGGTGACTACCTTTGCAGTTAAAAGTTAAAGAATGCGATGTGGTTCATTTGGAAATGTAATGCGATCAAATACTGCAGTGGTAATTAAATTATCATGAAATTGTATTTAAGGATCAACTTCATCAGAGTTTCTAGTAGTTTTTTAAGGTATGATACTGCGTGAATCATACAAAATTTACATATGTATCGTGATTCCCTTCGTTTTCGATTGAATATTGATGTAAGTATGTACATAGGCAAAATAGATACAATGTATCAAAGTTAGTGGCATCTAATGGCAGCGTGTAGAAAATACGAGGAAACTCGTAAGTGGTCCTTAAAGTATTAAGACGTTGACTGCCAAGCGTATTTTGCTACGTTAAAACTGCAATGCAATGAAATACTGCAGAGTATACTTAAATCGTGCAAAATAAAGATAAGGCAGAGTTGTTAGAAGGCAAAGTATTGAAGCACCGTTCCAATATCAATTGCTTCTACAAGATTGTAAATAGGCTTAATTTGAATTTTTACTAAAATCTTTTGCACAGGTCACCGGTGACCTCCATGGCAGTCAACGTGTTAAAGAATGCGATGTGGTAGATTTGAAAATGTAATGCAACGAAATACTGCGGTGATAATTAAATTATCATGAAATTGTATTTAAGGATCAATTTTATCCGAGTTTCTAGTAGTTTTTTAAGGTATGATACTGCGTGAATCATACAAAATTTACATATGTATCGTGATTCCCTTCGTTTTCGATTGAATATTGATGTAAGTATGTACATAGGCAAAATAGATACAATGTATCAAAGTTAGTGGCATCTAATGGCAGCGTGTAGAAAATTTGAGGAAACTCGTAAGCGGTCCTTAAAGTATTAAGACGTTGACTGCCAAGCGTATTTTGCTACGTTAAAACTGCAATGCAATGAAATACTGCAGAGTATAATTAAATCGTGAAAAATAAATATAATGCAGAGTTGTTAGAAGGCAAAGTATTGAAGCACCGTTTCTATATCAATTGCTTTTACAAGTTTCCAAACAGGCTTCATTGCGAATTTTTTGCATTTCTAGTAAAATCTTTTGCACAGGTCACCGGTGACTATCGTACCAATTATTATGTTAACGTACGGATGCCGTATCGATAATTGCTTCTCGTTCTCAACGATTGAACGATTGATTTCAACCTCTTCTACTTGAGAACCATTTATCTTGCGCGTGCAATACGTTCGACAACTGACACGATGGTCATTGGAAACTTAAAGCGTCGTGGGTGGACTGTGATTGCAAGTTGTGAAAAAAGTTTCTTAAAACAGTGAGTTCCCGAGCTGCGGCATTGAGAATAAAACTTACGACGCGCCACGTGCTGGATAGTTGTGCCAGTTCTTACATCGCTTTTTGCGCGCCAACTCCGGTTTTCCTTTCTTTCACTCGCCACTTTTTCCCGCTCCCGTTAGTCCGAACATCGCCTATAACTATTTATCACGTAACTGTGGTTGATATTACTTTCGGGAAACACCGAGGCGTTACTTTGGTTAAACCTTGCCAGTTCGCTAGAAAGCGTTTTCTTCAAAACTTCATTACAGAACACGCTTCGTAGTACCGTAAGCATTATTCGCATAAAGAATAGTCATACTGTTTACAATCTTCCATTACTACCACTTTTTGCCTGTGCTTCTAACAATACGCTCTATCCTAAATTCTCAGAACAAGCCGACGTCTTAGAAACACTGACGAATCCAGATAGTCACCAGAAAATCCGTCACAACACATTCTTCCTTAATTCTCCGCTGATTCTTATCCGAATTTTCCTCCGTTTCCTCTTATCAGTCTCGATTCCGCGTAATCACATGATCAAAACTTAGCTACCTTAAGTGCACGGTATTCACGTATTTTTCCAGTTTGTTCTTTTGACGGACTCGAAGTCCTAGTGTCACGGAGTCAGCGAAGTTTCCCACGATAATACAAGTTCGCGCGCTTCTTGCCTGACTTTCTTAGTAACACGTGTATATCCATCGTTCGCAATGTCTCGTTGCCTGCCGTGGCAGGCAAAAATCGAGCCAGCACGCGGAGACCTCGTGCGTTCCACCGAGTCAATTTAGTATCGATTCCGCCGCATTCCGGCGTAAACGCGGCACGCAATTGCCCCCGGTCATTACTCGAAACTCGCTGGTTCCTCTTTCGCGCTGCGATGTACACGCAACGATCCTTCAGGAGGAAGAAGAAGAAAGAAACTCTTGTGTCGGAGGAAGGAGCGCAAGGTGCGCAAGGCGAACGGACGATCGTGCGCATCTGCTAAAGGTGAAAATCGCGGCTCGTCTTCCTCTTCGCTGGCACATGTACAAAGCATACCGGAAGTATGTGCACGGTATCCCGGAAAAGGTTGTTGCACCCATGAGAACGGGAACTGGTTTAAAGGAGAGGACGAATCTATCTGCCTAAGTGCTGCCAAAATGCAGAGGCCGAGCGA
This sequence comes from Cryptocheilus praepositus, assembly GCA_033815515.1. Classification (NCBI taxonomy): domain Eukaryota; kingdom Metazoa; phylum Arthropoda; class Insecta; order Hymenoptera; family Pompilidae; genus Cryptocheilus; species Cryptocheilus praepositus. Next base: position 5,527,216 of record JAWWQZ010000285.1, read on the forward strand.
TCGGCTTCTTCCTCGGACGACGTCTGTTGAGATGACGGAAGCGTCAATTTCTTGAGCGGCGAATAAAGAAGAGCCACGCACCTGAGCGCTGGACGATGAACTCGATCCGGAAGAGCTTGGGAAGTATACAATTTCGAGAACTTGCTCGTGACGGCAGCGTGATGCGACGTTCGGTGACTTTATACTTGAGGCCTCGACTGCACGCAACGGAGTTCAGGAAGCGACGGAGTTATGGACAATTCCAAAGAAGATCGTGCGAGGGGAAGGACGTTGCTGAGGGATGTGCCATACGCAGCTATAAATTATAACCGCACCGATTATATAGACGCAGGGCAAACTCGGCTGATTCTGTGACACGTCAACGTTTCCAGATACTTTTAGCTAAATACCTGATTTAACAGGTTCAGCGACTGTTCACAAATTCGTGCAAGATGCATAATTGAAGGGTAGTCACACCGTAACTGGCATCATTTCAAGATAATCACTATCACATATTTCTTCTCTAGTTTCTCACTCTTACGCGCATTTTTGCTTGGTATCACGGAATAAGCAAAGGTCCTATATACGACAGCAAATATTAGAGTCACGTCGGTACCGCCAGTTACCAGCGAGGAATTAACAGTTTGTTACTTTACGGAAGATCCAAGATATTCGCAATGAGTAGCAATAATTATTTTATAAATGTAGTTATTGTTAGAATAGTGATGCGATCCTTTGGTCTCCAATACCTGCACATTACTTACATTTTACATGATTCGATCAAACGCTGCAGAATTTTATAGCATCGCCGTTTTAATGTAGCAAAGTACGTGTTAGTACCTTGACTGCCGTGCATATTTTATTATATTAAAACCGCAACATGACGAAGTACTGCACAATATGATTGAATTGTGCAAAATCAAAAGAATGCGACGGTATCGGAACCAAAGAATTGAATCACTCTTTAATCCTTTGGTCTCCAGTAGCTGCACATTATTAACATTTTGCATAATTCAGTCACACGCTGTAGTATTTTATAGCATCGCCGTTTTAATATAGCAAAATACACACGTGTTAATACGTTGACTACCATGCATATTTTACTACATTGAAACCGCAACGTGACGAAGTACTACAGAATATGATTGAATTTTGCAAAATGAAAATAATGCGAAGGTATCGGAGACCAAAGAATTGAATCACTCTTTAATCCTTTGGTCTCTAGTACCTGCACATTAGTTACATTTTGTATAATTCAGTCACACGCTGTAGTATTTTATAGTACCGCCGTTTTAATATAGCAAAGTACGCACGGCAGTCAACGTGTTAACACGTGTTAATATTTTACAACGCGTTAATATTTTACAACGTGTTAATATTTTACTATGTTAAAACCGCAACGTGACGAAGTACTACAGAATATGATTGAATTTTGCAAAATGAAAAGATAACGCGAAGGTATCGGAAGCCAAAGAATTGAATCACTATTTAATGTTAATTGCATTTACAAAATAATAAATGCTACCGATTGGGTCTTTTTGAATTTTTCGTGAAACCTTTTACGCCATCACGTGTTAACACGTTGACTGTCGTGGCGGTCATCGGTTATCGGCGCAAAAGATTTTACTGAAGATCCAAAATATTCGCAATAGGTAGCAATTATTATTTTATAAACGCATTTGTTGTTACAATGGCAATGCGATCCTTTGTTCTCCAATACCTGCGCATTACTCACATTTTGCATAATTCAGTCAAACACTGTAGTATCTCGAAGCATCGCTGTTCCAATACAGAAAAATACACACAGCAGTCAACGAGTTAACAAGCAACGAGCTACGACGCCTAACATCCCTGCGCTGATATCGTCGACCGGTCTGCAACAATCGACCGAAACGCGACGTTCTCGTTCTCGCAGCGCACAATAAAGCACAGCGAAGCGAAAGTGCAGCTGATTGGCGAACGGTCGTCGATCAGTATCAGAATTTCCCAGCGCATGAGCGCGGACGTGATCGGACACACGAGTAAGCTTATAAATCATCGCGCGTTCGCCAACTGAGTGTTTGGTGTTTTGGCTCCGACACAGTGGGGGGTTGGCACCCCTGCGGGGAAGCCCCGTCGAGGCCACGCTCCTTCCCTCCCTTCCATGGTGGAGCCGAGCTGAGTGGCGAAAAAGCGGCACGATCCGATAAAAGCCCCGAGGTGTTGGGACCCAATGCTTTCTCGTTCATTGTGCGCGCCAATATCGTGACCGCTCATTGAATCAAAATGCCGATGATACGTCACGATCGGCGACCGAAAATTTTGGCCTGCCGGGTCGACGTGCGATGAGACAGGAATATCGATTATAGGCTCTTTATGATTCGAAAGATCCACCGAACGATCCGTCGAATGACGCGGACGAATACGCACGGATCTGTGGCATCGATTATGTTTTGATTGCGAGCGAGGCACCGCGATGCGGACGGTTTATTTTCTGAAGTGGATGACAGGTCAATTTTTGAGGATGAGTCGGATTACGCGCGGTGTGATTTAATAGGAGAAACAATGAGCGCGGTTTCCTTTTTCAATGGGATGATGCGACGGGTTTCGTGAATGAGTGGAATTGTTGTAAGCCGGCATATTGCTTTCGGTGAGATGGTATCGATCGAGTTATTAATTGCTCCTTGACGCTGCCCGGAGCGGGGCCATTCAAAAATTGAATCGACGTTCCGTCATTCGCGATTCAGTTGCGCGGTAAGTTCGCTGACGGCAGGTATCGGAGCATGAATGGACGAGGAAACGCGCGGTTTATCGCTAATCTCAGTGTACAGGAACCGAGGATTACAGTGATCGCACGTGTCTCTAGGCCGCAAAAAATGACTCGACCACCGTTGTTCTCCAACTATGTTCACAACCCCCCACCGGGGCGACGGCTATAATTCACCGAACGAAAAATCGTCCATTGTCCGCAGCGATAAGTAGTCGGCTTAATAAAATCTGCGGCGTGCCAGAGTAGTTAGCGATCGTTTTCCACTTTAGCTTCGCGCCGAGCGCCTGAAGGTGCCGAGTGTATCGAGAGTATTGTTCGCCGTTTCCCATGATGGTCCCGACTGAATGACGTTGGCCAGCGATGATACGTCACGATAATGGTCGGTAATTCGACGTATGAACAAGAGGGAGGGGGCCTCGCGCTAGGAATATTGTTTGCGGGAACGCAGGGGGCAGGGGAGCGGAAGAAGAAGCGAAGAAGAGGAAAGAGCGGAGGAGCGTAGTCTAGGCTTTTCAATTATCGAGGCTCCGAGCGATACGATGATGGTCGGTGGAAGGCATGTATAACCTGGTGCGAGCCGTTGCACGCCGCTGGTAAACCCACACGCACCGGCGTATCTACCAAATTGCAGGTTTGACCTGTCGGCGGCGTACACTGTACGCGACATAGATCTTTGCGAGCTACTTTTTTCAGTCGGTTAAAACATCTGTCACGTTTCGAACCGTTATGCAAGCGTGTGCAGCGCCGCCCATATTCCTACGAGCACTTCGATCCCACTTTTCAAACACTTCCCACTTCGCGAGCGTCTCGCTGCAATTTTAAAGATTCGAACCCTCGCTACGGGTGAACTTTGTTTATTACTATGTTCCGAACAAATCACCACTTGGGCTCCCTCCGCAGAAGTGCGTTCGCTTAAGAATGATCTTCCGTTTTCCGTTTAAGGTAGGCGGGTGAGTTCGGGTCGGAAAAATTGGCGTCGCCGACGGCCTTGAATCGCAATTTCCTCGAACCCGATTGATCAGCGTGGCAAATTGACGAAGCGCATGGACTCGTACGACGTTGTTAACTGAATAATTCCGTTCGTGACTGCGCCGGCATAATGGCCGATAATTCGACGTACGGCTCGTGCGTGCGATAGGAACATTGTGCCACGGCGATGAAGTAGAGAATACGAGTTAGCTTTTCAATTACCGAACCACTGGAGAGGAAGAGTGACTCTCGATGTTGCCTTGCAAATCTGGCGGAGAATGTGCGACGGATCTCGAATGTAGCAGCGCGTCAACGTATCACTTCTTAGTTCTGCGGATAGGATGTTATTCTTCGTGCGCAACGACGCGAGTTGGGTAGACGTAACAAGAGTAAAAAAAGAAGAGTTGCGTCGCTGTTGTTTTCCTGGTACAATTTCAAACGAATACGTTCCAGCCAAAACAGATCTACGTATAATTCGCGGCGAATTACCGTCTTCGTGTCGCGTTGAAGATGTTTCGTACAACCGGGGTGTAATGAAATTTGAGAAAGTACGAGCAAACGAAAGCGTGAGGAAGATGACTTTTTTACGGTCTTGCGTGGAAGGCGCGAGTAAATTTCGCGTGACAATAAACGTAGTAGCGACTCGTTCCGTGGACTTGAAGCCTGTTAATCGTCGATCGGGGGAAATAAAATCCGTGATTACCCTCTGACGTCTTGCGTACGCTTATCGAGAAAGGCTTTTACGACGTCCCAATATACACATCGCAGTACCGGTAAAACCATACAAATCAATTGTTAAACGCGGGCATCGGGAGAAAGAGTCCATAAACGCATCGTCGACGCGTTAAAAACTTTCTCCGACCGATAATTTCCGCTGATTTACGCCTTTATAAAACGCAACCGACCTGTCTATTTAATTTGCGCAAACGCTATCGCCAGTAACCTCGCGACAAAATATGTCGTAAACTGCGTCATAATACGATCGGCGCCAATCGTTGGTTCACAACAAAAAAATCAAGACCACCGTTTGCTCATGCACCATTTTTTTCATTGAACGATCTTTGTACTTTCCACGAAAGCCTCCGGACACCCGTTGCAAAGGACGTACGTCAAAGATTGACATCGTTTAGCAGCGTTGACGATGACAGCTCCACGTCGTCATGCGAAATGTGTCGAAATTCGAACGTATTCGGATGCGATCAATCATGAACCGTAAACGGTTTTCCTCAGGCTCGCTTACAACACAGAAACGGCGGCCATGTTGTCGCCCCGGAACATCTGCTAGTTCCGAACCCCGCTCTCGCAGAGTTGGAAACGGGACGGATCTATAATACGAACGAGTTTTTCGAAAGGGTGTTTACACGTCGGGACTTACGACGTGCTCGACAAAAATAATTCATTAGTTCCCTTGGCACGGCTGCGGTGGGCGTGACGGCAGAGACGGGGGTAGAACGGGGACTTTGTCGTTAGAGAATGGATTCGTCGCGTCGAACATGAAAAAATCGTTGTTCACCGGGTCTAACAGTCGTAAGGCTCATGCTAATAATTTACTGCAGCGCGGTACTAACGCGTCGGATAAATTATCATGCGAACACGTATTTGATGTACTGCAGATATATCACGCGCCACGCGGTTTGTGGATCGTAACGTTTAAATAAAATTATTAAAATGTATCACATCTTGGAACATCATTGCGCGTGCTGTGAAAGTGGTCTATAAGAAAAATCTCGAAAGGCCTTTTTTACTTTGTTTCCGTTGCATCGATCTATGTCGCAGCAACATGGCAATTTTGCAAAATGCACAGAAAATTAATTGACAAATTCTGTTGTATCGGTATATAAATATTATATACACATCATTTGTAGAACGGGCTAAGTGTCTCGGGCGAGAAACTCGGGGAATGAAAATTTAAACAAAATTACTACAATGTACCAGATCTTGAAACATGATTGCGCGTGCTTGTCACTTTGAAAATGGTTTATGCGAAAAATTGCGAAAGGTTTTATTTGCTTTGTTTCCGTTGCATCGGTCTACGTCACAGCAACATGGTGGCAGTTTTGCAAAATACATAGAAAATTAATTCACAAATTCTGTTGCATTGGTATATAAATATGATATACACTACACATTTGTAGAATGTTCTAAGTGTCTCGGGCGAAAAGAATATCAGCAAAATATTCTGCTATACAGATATACTACGCGCCACGCGGCTCGAGGACCAAAACATTTAAATAAAATTACTAAAATATATCACATCTTAGAACATGATGCGCGTGCTTGTCACTGTCAAAGTAGTCTATGCGAAAAATCTCGAAAGGTTCTTTTTACTTTGTTTCCGTTGCATCGGTCACAGCAACATGGAGGTAATTTTGCAAAATACAGGGAAAATTTATTCACAAATTCTATTGCATCGGTATATAAATATTATATACACATCATTTGTAGAACGGTCCAAAAGTCTCGGCCGAAAAAAATATCAGCAAAATATTCTCCTACACTCCGCACTCTTCCGAAAACGGATGTTGCCCTTAAATTTCTATCGTGGCGCAGACCATCTTTTGAGGCAAAGCGGCAGAACGACGCATCTCGCGGACAAAGGCGCGGATTGCGCATTTCGGCAAGACACAGTCCGCAAGCGTGTAAAGAAGAGAGCTTGCGGTCGGTTAAGGAAATCACGTGCGCCTCCGTCTCTTCCTTTGTCGCTCCCACACTCGACCGGCGAAGGGAAGAAATTAGGAGGATGACATCCCCGTGGCATCCGGTGCCTCAGGTAAATCCGCTCTTAGCTACAACGAAAAGGGACCCGCCAGCCTTTTTCGTCCACCCCAAACTCGGAAGCGGACGTTTTCGCGAGGACTGCACCTTTCTTCCCTTCCCTCGTTCACGAACGTTCGTACGCGACGAGGCATTGACCGTTCGACAGGTCTATTGTCGCTTTCGAAAATGTCAACGGGGCTTAAAAGGACACTCGCAGCGATGGACGGGGACGACGAATCGGATTATCGGATTACAAGGCATGAAAGTGAAGTGGAGCGAGATCTCGAGGATTCCCCGGAGGTCGTAGACTGTCGGAGCCGTTGTGCAATCTGTCGACAGGTGTACCGATCTCTAGATCGGAATGGCTATACTACGAAGCGTTAGTATGACAATGAGGTAGAAAGTTGCGAGACGGTGACGACATTCCGTCATGCCCACGTCACTTCGACAGTGGAATAATTAATATTTGCGTCCTTCGGGACCTAGCGTTAAAAGTCAAGTGATCGCAAATAATATCTTTCCGCGCTTTCGATCTGCTCGGGGTCGATATCTCGAGAATTGTCTCGGTAGAGAAAAGATGCGGAGGCACTTGAGAATAATTGTGGGAGACATTTGGTATCTTGTTATGGGGAAATAATGGTAGTCGCGGAGAGAGGATTTATAAGCAAAATATTGATTTTGACTGTGAAACTACCGGTGTACGGTGCTGGGTAAAGCTCAGAGGAAAATACTGGGCAAGAGTGGATAACATATCAATGAAGAAAGCGACGAGGTGCGGTGAGTTTGCTTCGTGAATTAATGAGGACGATTCGAAGAACATTCCGGATGTTACCGATCGATGCATTAAATATTGACGGCTACATCGATCTTTCGACAGTCGGATGGAGTCGGGCACATTTCACGGGCGTTATGTACATCGACATGAAATGCGGCTTATGGCACAGAGTGTTTGAAAAACGTTAAACTTCGACGCGCAACTTCTTGACAACTATCCGACGCGTGTCAAAGTAAAATTTACCGTCTAGAGAATTTATCGTTCGCACTTTTATCGTGATGCCAGCGTTGCGTTGACTCATCTACTAGACAATTAATCACATTGCCACGTAAGATCGGTATACATAAACTTTGTTAGATTTCTGCTGAACAATAGAACTACGTAATCTCGACATGTTCTTAAACGATATTTCCAACGTAACTCATGCCATGACATATCGTCGATCGCAGCGGAGATTATGAGGGGAAAAAATCCAGCGAAGAATGGTGCGGCGTGTGAAGAACGTGAGAAACTAGAAAATCGAGATGGGAGGATCGTCAGAAAAATAGAGAATCCTGCGGATGCTCTCTTTTTCCGTCTTCTGATGTCCTGGCATTGGCAGGATCGGGTGACGAAAGGAAGTAAGCGTCGTGTTACCATCCCACACATTCTGTCAAGTGGATCCCCGGAGGGTACAAACGAGATCAGACAAATAATTGGCTCCTCCTGGGTGCACAGGTAGTCGAGTTCTTTTGATCCTCGAAAACCTTGCGCCAAGGACCATTGTAGAAAGGACACTCGATACATTCGGCTCGGGTGGTTAGACATCAATGAACGAAGAAATACTCGCGTAAGAGAGAAAGAGACACAAGTGGGAGCACAAAAACTACTCCTACGTCTCTTCAAATACTAACTAGAAAAACAAAGGCAGGATTAAAAAAGAAGATTACCGAGATTCAGGGATTAAGCTGTCAAATTCACAGGCATCTGCGACGCGCTTTCGTGGAATTTTCGGTAAACTTTCTATCGTTAAATTCTGATACAGGAAACGTATGTACGGTACGAGCCAGCTTCGGGGAACCAGAAAACACGACGTTGAGAAATAACGAGGCGGTGCAGGAAAAAAGGCGACGCCGAATGTGTGAAACGTCACGTAGAACACACACAAGCAGCTTCAAACGGCGAACCGATGAAAGAGAAACGCGCGCTGACTTTTCACCGCGGAGATTAAGTTTCGGCAGAACGAGAGGGAGCGAGCGAGAAGGAGAGAGCGGAAGGGAGACGGAAGGCCGCAAAGAGAAAATTTTTCTGCTGACTTAATTAATACCCGCGCGCCTTCCTTTTTGATGCCACGGATTTAATTACTTTTTTACGTCGACTCGTAAATCATCCCGGTCGAGACCGCGTCCTTCCTGCCGAGTCATAAAATAAGGAGTACCGAGGAGCGCGGGGAACAAGTCGAACACGTGTTGGAGGCTGGTCGCACAGAAGGCCTGTACATTGGCAGGAAAATGGTCCGAAGCTCGGGGACCTTCAAGGACTACCGCTTCTGTCAAAACAGAGCGGATCATCCGGGATGAGCCAGTCGGCTTATCGCCGATCCGCCCTGATAATAGAGATCCGAGTGATCCAACCTCAGAAACCTTCCTACCCGGAAAATATTAGGACGAAAAACGTCAACCGTGACACCCGACATGGAAATCGTGCGCAACAAAAAGCGTGTTCGACAAAGGCCTGAAACGTCTGCTCGGTAACCAAACGTTTGAGGTAATATTCTCCCACTGAACGTCGGACAGAACTTGAGTGGAACGAAGGCATTACATAGTTATTCGGGGGTATAAATTTGTAGCGGTTTGAGACAGCCACGAATTTACCCATTGTCCGAGCGTACACACGTCCGCCACGCTAAGCCGATCGTGCGAATAATTGGCCCGGAAGATCCGGCGGCGTACTGATTTGATCGCCGCGACGTCCGGCACGTCCGATGATGACCGATGACTATGTCGCGATGGTAGTAGCGCGATAAGCACGGAAAGAAGCCCGGGCGGAGGACTTTTAGTTGGCCGTTAGGATGGCACCGACGGGCACCGCCTAAAATGGCTACTAATTTGCTCGTTCGACAAGATCTTCGATTTTATCGTGTCGCTCTCCGGAGAGGGTCCGGCGCGAGCAAGGAAGGTGACAAGTCCGACAGTAGCACCTGATTCTAAGGAGATCGGTGATTCTGCCGACTACCTGCCGGGATTAAGATTCCTATCTGCGCGGAGGCTGAGTAATTGACCTCGGCCAAAAAGGATCAACGGAGAAATCCTTTCCGCGAAGAAGATCAGCGCCGACTTTAACCCCGGCGGTTCCGAACAATGGGGACCGACTGCGATTTGCGGAGTTTGCTTGACTCGAAGCCAGCCGATCGTAATCGTCGGCGACCTCCTCCGCAAAAGACGGTCGGAGTCACACTTACGTGACATGTCTGACAACTTGGGTATTTCCAGGCAGAAATGTCCCTCGCGGGCCTAACAAGCAGAGTGCCGTGAGGATTTCGACGTAACTGCTGATAACTGTCTCGAACTTGTTGCGACGGTGTATTCGCAGTCGCACGCGGGCAATCAGAGTATCTGCCACTGGGAGTTCGTAAATAACACCGATGATGGAATAGAACGGCTGTTACCTGTCAACCGCAGACGTGGCCGTGTATTAAATGTTGGAGCACTCGAGATACTTTACAATTTACGAATTTCAAATTCCCGACAAACTATGAAATTCCGTCGTATAGACAGTTTCATCTTGCGCCGTCAAGAATACCTGTCACGTTCTACGGACTATAGTTTGAAATACTCGTAACGTCTCACAATCGCGTCCTTACGTTCAAATTATCTCTCTACCGTACGCGGGGCTCGGCGCATTGAAAAAGTTGCGAATGCGCTCCGTTCCGCGGGTTCTAACGTCCCGCACCGTTCAACGACTTGTCGGCAAACCATGATTACGGTGACCATTAACATCGTCCACTCACCACATGTCCGTGCGCAGGCGACTTGCTGATGGACTGTAGTTGCGGGTACAGCTGACCGGCTGCAGCCGGTGTCATATCGGTGAGCATCTTTGGCGCGTTATCTTCTCCGCTAATCGGCCGTCTCGAACGTTCGCAATCCCTCCTCTCGATTTCGATCTGCAGAGACCACTCGCTCGCGAGCACGAGCCCCTCGCCCGAGTCTAATCTCTCACGCCAGTATCAGTGAAAATTTCCGCCGTATCACCACTGCACTTAGGATACTAGTTCGCACGCGTACAACCTCGCGCAATTGGTCCACGCAGTCCTCGCTTATGATCGCTCGGCGGTAGGGGGCCGACGTGCGGTCCTCGAATCCGTCGGCTGGCGGTTCGGCTTAAAAAAGTGGCTCGCTCGAAACGTGCACGTCGTCGGGGGAACCGGTTAACGTGGTTCCCGCTCTTCGCCCCGTGACAGACTGCCGGCCAACCGATCGGCTTCGCCCCGACCAGAACCGGGGGGAATGGTAGTAGGGAAGCCGGACTTCGGCCCCCGGGCAAAAAAGGGGCAGAGCCTGTTGGGCGGGCCGCTACGAGGAGCAGTTGCCGCCCCTGACCGCCTACGTGCATTCCCAGTTTCCTCGACTTTATTTATCCCCCACCCATCGACGTTTCACCTCCCCACTATACTGCTTCCCACCTGCCTTCTCTCTCGCGCACCTTCGACCGCACGCCTTGTGCTCCTTCCTCCGCTCTGTCGCCCCTCGTTCCTGCTCCCGCTGGCCACCACCACGGCGACAGGCCGCTTCTCTGTCAACCCCGTTGCCACCACTCCCGCGTCAAACGTTCTCCGGTAATTTAGCCGTGAAATGCGCGCGCAGCGTACAACTGGAAGGAGGCACGCGCTCGCGACTTTCGTGGCTCCCTCTTGCCGACTACGCGTAAGTCCACGCTGCCTGCTATTCCGTTTCTAACCTCCCTCTCTGGCGAGAGCCTTTTCCACCCTTTCTCTTTTGCGCTCCCTCCCTCGCGCTACCCTTTCCGCGGGCCCGTATAGCGGGCGCTCTTTCGCTCCTTCTCTTCTTCGGCTTCTTCGGTGGGTAGGGAGCGAGTGTTCTCTAGGCTCTCATTCGTCGGGTCTATCTCTAGCTACGTGACCCAAAGTTCTCGTATCGGCTCGATCGTCGCAGTTTGACGTAACGGTATGCACGACATTGGTATTTAAATACCGCCATGTCGGACGGCTCGTGCGAGACGAATGGACGATCGTTGAACTATAGGTGGAAATGTTACGAGATGCGATTTCTTGGCTCGATTGACCGTGGAGAACGATAGACGGAGGATAGTCGGCGCAGATAATATTTTGCGTAGCTTGGAAAAGGACGCCGGATCCCGGGAAACGGAGTAACAATTTCGCAGTGTGGCTGGAGACACTTTTTTTCGTCCGCTCGCTATTGGACATCAGTGCCGGTAGAGGAAAAGATAATATTTTGAGTAGTCTGGAAAAGCACGCCGGATCCCGGGAAACGGAGTAACAATTTCGCAGTGTGGCTGGAGACACTTTTTTTCGTCCGCTTACTGTTGGACATCAGTGTCGGCAGAGCAAAAAGCGTGTATTTGTCTAACGGACGCGGAGACAAATTGCAACCAGTCGCGGGTAATTAGGTAATTGTACACTGTCGACTCGGTCGAGCGTGAACGCGGATCGAGTTGTGCAAAATTGATGAATATAATTACATATCTATGCGTACTACTTGATCGAACGATATCGGAAGCTTCCGACTTGCATTCGTAGATAAATTGGTTTGCATGTCCCAGCATCGGTATTCATACTCGGTCATTAGCGACGGGGGAAGAGTACTCGCGTTCACAAGATCAATGACCATTCGCTCCGAAAATAAAGGCGAATTATTATAATTTGCCCGCCCGTCTGTCGCCTTCGCGCAAACGTGATTGTTCCCTTTCGCAACTCCACTCTCCCGTTTTTTGCTCCATTAAGGCCGAGTCGGGCCAAGCTGAAAATGCGGCCGGCCAAACGCCTTATGAGAGTCTATTAAAATCTCGAATATCTTAATGTTGCCCAACGAAACCATGTAAACGAAGAGACCGTGAACACAGCGAGTACTACGACGGTTTCTCATGAGACCCTAATCTGATTTTAATCGGGGAGTTTGAATTTCAAATGTTATTGGTTTGGCCTTATAAAGCGGGCTCTCAATACTGGATGATATCGGGAGGGGGGGAGGGGGGTGATTACGTCTATAGCTCTCAATGGCATATTAACGCGTCCTTGGTAAGCACGCCTCAGTAATTATTATCAATTATCATCGAGCGTTCGCGATTAATCGGCGCAGTCTATTATTACCTAATAATCTGCCGGAACGAGCGTGTCACAACATCACAAATTGTTTTCGCTAATTAACCCGACGACAAGCGCTAAACTTTCTGCACGATATGTTCTGCTTTAATATAGATTGTTTGTCCGTGACGCATTGCCATTACTGCGCACCATGGGCCTAACACCACTGGCATCAATTAGACAAACTACGACAATTCTAATTGCACAGTTTTGTTACAGCCAACTATCTTAAATGACATTGTTTATAACGTAAAACAAACCGACGTCATGGAAATAGCGGCGAAGTGGAGTTTATGGTTGAAATTTAACTAGTGACTGCATGAAACCGTCATGTTTCTAAACATCGGTGTCTCCTGCAGGTTCTGAAAATCGTTTAGGTTTTAATTTCTCGTGACGGATGTTTTAAAAAGCGTGCTCTACGTCATGGAAATAGCGGCGAAGTGAAGATCATGGTGAAAATTTAACTAGTGACCGCACGAAACCGTCATTTTTTTAGACATCGGTGTTTCCTGCAGGTTCTGAAAATCGTTTAGGTTTTAATTTCTCGTGTCGCATGTTTTAAAAAGCGTGCTCTACGTCATGGAAATAGCGGTGAAGTCAAGATCATGTAGAAAATTTAACTAGTGACCGCACGAAACCGTCATTTTTCTAGACATCAGTGTTTCCTGCAGGTTCTGAAAATCGTTTAGGTTTTAATTTCTCGTGACGGATGTTTTAAAAAGCGTGCTCTACGTCATGGAAATAGCGGCAAAATGAAGATCATGATGAAAATTTAACTAGTGACCGCACGAAACCGTCATTTTTCTAGACATCGGTGTTTCCTGCTGGTTCCGAAAATCGTTTAGGTTTTAATTTCTCGTGACGCATGTTTTAAAAAGCGTGCTCTACGTCAAGGAAATAGCGGCGTAGTGAAGATCATGGTGAAAATTTAACTAGTGACCGCACGAAACCGTCATTTTTCTAGACATCGGTGTTTCCTGCAGGTTCTGAAAATCGTTTTGGTTTTAATTTCTCGTGACGCATGTTTTAAAAAGCGTGTTCTACGCCAATGTCGGGCTCTGGTGTAGTCGGTCGCGTCGGGGTCACATTAGGACCTAATTTTCCATAATGGAAGAACGCTGTGGCGCCACTGAGGCCGAGCATCGTCTAATCGCGGTCCATTCATAACGGCTCCTCTCCTCGTCAGCGGCGACGAACGAGACGCTCGTAGAAAAGCAACGGATCGTGCCCGAGATTTTCGCGGTCAATTTGCGCGTAATATCTCACCGGTGCGCCGTCCTCCATCAATTTCTTAATGACCGGTGATTTTCGTCGTCATTACACCGCGGACGTTAACATCGAACGATGAAGAGTGTCGCGCGCGGTAATGTCGATCGTCCGGTTTACATGCAATCATTTCGCGTTCGCAGCCTGATGCCCGCCGCGTTAATCCACTCCGCGCAGACTGCCCTTAATGAGCGTCGTGTACGCACTCGGTTATTGACAGAGTCCCTTCGATTTTTGTGGACCCATCCCATGGCGTCGCACGCTGTCGCGGCCGGATGAAAGTCGATTAAAATTCCGGCCGCTGCTGAGCAGGTGAAAATGCGACGGCGTACTCCTCATGATTGAGTCTTGATATAATGAAATATCCGACGAAATTTCGAAACGATGGTCTGGAAAATTGATCGATGCGCAAATTTATGGCCAGGGAAATGCGGTGTTAACGAGGTGTCTCCACGCTGCCCATATTTCGCTGGAAACCGGAATCGTGACGTAAAGAGCTACGTGGGAGAGGCGATCCATTGTTGCGAAGGTTTGAATTGTCGGAATAATGGACAAGGATCGATGTCGATTTTATTCTACGCGTAAATAATCGGCGTCGGAAGAAGTGGCGATACATGGAGAGAAGGAAAAAAATAATTTCGCGGAACGACTGGGCATTACTGATCACCAACCCCAGCGCGCACGACTCTGGAAGGCGATGATGCGTACATCGCGTGCCATTGAGCCACAAAAGGTGCGATCCGCCCCCGCCCTCGGATACAGAAGGGTGATGGCGCCACTGGGTGTAAGCGAGAAATGGGATGTTTTACAATGAGCCTCGTGGAAGATGGGTGTTAACTCTCGTGACAAGGGAAATGAGCATTGGACCGTGCATGGCGTGAACGACGGTACCTTCTGCGAGGGGCTTTTCTTTTGTCAGGCGATATACCTTTCGCAATGGAGCAGTTCCCAGGGCCAACTATTGAAATGTGTATCGCTGGTAACATGTACAAATTTTTATACGTGGTTTTTATATAGCAAGACTTGCATTGGAGTAGAACCGGTGCCGACTGCGCAAATACTGTATACGAATAGCTCTGAAATATATCGTGGAGAGTATTTAATACGTTGACTGCCAAGCGTATTTGCTATGTTAGAACCGCGATGCGATGAAATACTGCAGAGTATGATTGAATCGTGCAAAATGATGGTAACGTAGAGTTATTGGAAACCAAAGTATTGACGCATCGTTTCAATATCAATTGCTTGTACAAGATTGCAAATAGGTTTCATTGCAAATTTTTTGCATTTTTAGTAAAATCTTTTGCACCGGTGACCCCCGTGGCAGTCAATGTGTTAAAGAATACGGTGTGGTACATTTGGAAATGCAATGCAATCAAATACTGTAGGGTATGATTAAATTGTGCAAAATGAAGGCAACACAGAGTTATTGGAAACCGAAGTATTGAAGCACCGTTTCAATATCAATTGCTTTTACAAGGTTGTAAATAGGCTTCATTGCGAATTTTTTCCATTTTTAGTAAAATCTTTTGCACCCGTCATCGCATATTTTGCTATGTTAGAACTGCGATGCGATGGAATACTGCAGAGTATAATTAAATTGTGCAACATGAAGGCAACGCAGAGTTATTGGAAACCATAGTATTGAAGCACCGTTTCAATGTCAATTGCTTTTACAAGATTGCAAATAGGTCTCATTGCGAATTTTTTGCATTTTTAGTAAAATCTTTTGCACCGGTCACCGGTGACCACTGCGGCACTCAACATGTTAAACGTTTTTGTGGATTTAGTGGTTATTGAAGAGTGGATACTATACATTTTTATACTGTCTGCGAGCAATTTTTCGTCCCGGAAGGTGTTCACAAACTAAAATCGTTCTAAAATACAAATTTTCTCACGCACTATTCCCCATAACAACTCTAAAAATTCAAATTTTACATCTCTACCCAGAACCGCGCGCGAGATCAATCTCGGTCGCTGACTCACATCTTTCGAAACCTTATTAGCAACGTTGACTTCCGCGGTTCCGATCGAGCGATATCGTGCTTTCAATGATGGATCGTTGATTGGCAGACGCAGGCTGCGGGGTTGAAAGGGAAATGGGCCCATGGGCCTCACGGGGGCGGATAATGACAGGGCGGCCTCGCGAAGCGAAGATGGCCCGCGTTGGGACCAGGTCTCCTCTCTCTTGGCTTTTGCCTCTTATACGGCCATGTGGCCATCGGGAGATGCTGATGGACTAATAATTACCCGACGAAGCAGCCTCGTATATAGCGGCTGGGACCGTCGAAAATGAAGATTCACCTTGCCAGCCTGGGACCAGGACTATCTGCGCGTTCTGTCTCCTTTCCTTTCTTTTTTCCCCTTTTCCCCCTTTCTCCGCTCTTGCGAGATCGCCGGATCTCGAGAGTGTGAGCGGACGATTCTTATTTAACAACGTAGCGCTTTTACTCGCGCGTTATATCGGGCATATCGATCGAGCCGATACGGTTAATTGAGACGACTTCGCGTCGGCTTCGTTCTATTAAGTCAGCTTTGAAGTTGTCCCTGGTCGGTCGGTGGCATTCGGCTTGTCGCGTTACGTAAAAGTGTCGACACGTCCAGTTGTAAAATGTGTTCACCTTTAGACCGGTTTAACCGGAGGGAGGTTAGCTGAGAATTTCGTAGAAGGTGTAATTCTTCATAATCTGTCAAGTTTCGGCGTGCCGGAATGGTTTTTAGCCGTTGCCTGCCGAGCGTGTTCGGTTTTTGTAATCGTTGTAAAACGCGATACCAATGGCGCCGGGCGCACGACCGGCATAGGCTGTTAAAAACATATTTCAGAGACGGCCTGGCCGACTGCGTCAACGCGCTTCATAAATCAAACACTCGTGTGGAGTATATAATGGGAGGGCGCTGATAACGTGCAAACATTCTTTAAACAATGCAGGCACACAGCGCTTGGCCGCCCTGCACGCGACTGTTAATCTCTGGTACTGGACATATTTTTCAAGTTGACATCGGTACCGGCCCGTAGATCCTGGCTCAATGCACTTCAGCCGGTCATTGTAAACAAACATGACAAGCGAATGAGTGCGGAATGCAGCGAAATAGGGTCGCTACTCTGCAAGACGCGATCAATTTAACGCATCCCCGGAATACACTGCGGTAGAATTTTTGCTGGTGTGCAACGATGCATCATTTGTATCGCGCGGTATAGCGCGGTTGTGGACCTTCGTTTGTCTTCCGCGATCGTTTTTTCGTTTAGCGTTCCCGCGTAGCGACTTCAGTTAGTCGCTTCTCAGGTCGCACTTCATACACATGTTCACACTCACGCAAGAGATATTTGTACAATATAATATAGTTTTACACTATAAAAATCTGTGCATAAAGTTAACCTTCAACAATTTTCAATGCCACGCCTTTCTTTACGCACACACCCAATATTTCACGTTTCCAATATTCCAACAGTCGTCGCCAATGTATCAACTTCAGAATCGCTGAAGTAAATGCACCAAAGCGATGGCGCGGAAATTTGTTTGCGCCAGTCGCTTTTGCCGGTTCAGACAACGGCGATCGCTCGTTCTTTCTTTAAGAGAACAGCACGGGCAATGATTGCACGCGCGTTTCTGCGCAATCCTGGCGATCGTCGGCGATCCGTCACCGCGGACAAGGGGTGCTCTCGTCGAAGCATCCCTTTGAGCGCGCTCTTAGAGGTCGGCTCGCGCGTTTTGCCGTGAAACAAGGCGAAGAGAAACTCGTCAGGCGCTGATTTACGGACTCGTTGCCGGGGCCGTTCGCCTGGCGCGCAACTCGCGTTTCTGTCTACATCGTGGTCCGGAATAGAGAGAAGCTCTGGCCAGATTTATGGGGTGTTCCGCGCACGGAAGAGCGAGGATCTCCCATCATTCACGCTGCTATTTCTCTCTCCGGCCACCTCTGACTCCCTGTGTACCATCCCCGCACCCGCCCTGTCTTTTCGTTGTCCTCCTATCCACCCTAGAGTTCGTGTTCACTTGCGCTTTTCCACCGACTTATTCGCCCACCGCGCGCGATCGCACACATTTTATTATTTTTAGGAAAGTAAACTCTGCTTTATCAAGCTTATTTGGTTCCACTGATTTTGGTGTGTTCAGACGAACGCTTGGTTATGGTTGATGGGGCTTTGGTACCTTGGGCATTTCGTCGACACGTTTAACACGTTGAGTGCCGTGCGTATTTTACTATATTAAAACCGCAACGCGATAAATTACTTCGGAATATGATTAAATTGTGCAAAATGAAAATAATGCGAAAGGATCAGAGACCAAAAAATTGAATCACCATTCAATATTAATTACATTAACAAAATTATAAATGCTACCGATTGGGTATTTTTTGAATTTTTCATCACACCTTTTGCATCGGTCACCACGGTATTCAACGATGCGATCCTTTGGTTTCCAATATCTGCACATTATATACATTTTGCCTAATTCAGTCAAGCGCTGTACTATTTTATAGCATCGCCGTTATAACATAGCAAAATACGCACAACGTGTTAACACGTTGATTGCCGTGCGTATGTTACTATATTAAAATCGCAACGCAATGAAGTACTACACAATATGATTGAATTGTCCAAAATGAAAATAATGCGAAGGTATTGGAAACCAAAGAATTGAATCACTAATCAATATTAATTACATTTACAAAATTATGAATGCTACCAATTGGGTATTTTTTGAATTTTTCGTCAGACCTTTTGCACCTGTCACCACGGCTGTCAACGATGCGATTCTTTGGTCTCCATAACCTGCACATTATGTATATTTTGCATAATTCAGTCAAACGCTGTAGTATTTTATAGCATCGCCGTTATAACATAGCAAAATGACACGTTGAGTGCAGTGCGTGTTTTACTATATTAAAACTGCAACGCGATGAAGTACTACACAATATGAAAATAACAATATGATATCAAAGAATTGAATCACTATTTAATATTAATTGCATTTACAATAATACAAATTTCAACGTGTTAAAACATTTAGGCTTCCTCTTCAGGAGACCGTGTTAATGATAATACAAAATTATATAAGTGTGTATGTTTTTGTATTATAGGTGCATGGCAGAATAGTTCTCCATTCGTCAACCGCAATTTTTACTAAAATTGACAGACTGTTTAATGCGCTTCGAAACATTTCAAGGAAATTATAAAAGTAGTAAAGGTATGTCAATTGATATGAGGCGGTTTTTTAATATATTAAAATCAATATGCAATCATCGTGTTATGGAAACTCAGTAATGTTTCTGCGTTAAAAAAATGTACAGCAAGTTTAGTTCTTGTTTTTGCTGCGTATTAGCTTAAAAAGATGTTCAACTCTGTGCGTTATTAAGAAATTTCTTAACAGACGAATCAGTAATTGTCCACTCAGAAACGTTGAAAATATAATCTTCGCACTTTTGAATGAAACAATTTTGGTTGGAGCATACTTTAAAAACAGAAGGCGTCGCATTCGTCCTGAAGTCTTAATATTAAACTAATTCGATAGAAAGCGTTGATGATTGGGAAAGTATCGAGTATGATCGGCATATCTCTGGCCCACTGACGGACAATTGACCGATTGCTCCAGCTATAATACGCGTAATCGAAATATAAATGATAGCAATTTATGTCACCTGCGTCATTTCTTGTCTTCGACAGCTGAAAAAAGTCAGAGTCGACGTAGGTGATGTGAATCGTTGTTGCGAAAGTAAATTATGCGGTACGTACGTGTGTGTTACGAATATCGATCGATATTGATCGACGTATTGTGCATTACCGCTTCTCGATCGGCAACGTCAATTAACGTTCGACCCTATGAGCGTTCATTTATCTTGTGCAAATATCACGCGATTTTTACAGACGTCGCAGCTTTTGTCGAGGACATTAATTGTTTCTTGCGCAAATCGCGTCGCCGGTGTTTAAACAGCGCCACGCTGTGTTTGCGGTAATTGTTGCCCACTTTAGTCGTGCTTTTTCATTTTACCCCGCGACCGATTTCATTGCGTTCGTTAATCGAACGGAGTTTACATACGCGCGCGTGCACGGAGTTTATTCAATCAAGAGCGCTATTAATTTTCCTGTCTCGGGTAGCGCAGCGTCGCCGAATTTAATAGAATTGATCTAGCGCGATAAGTCGGACGTTACGAAACAAATAACGCTAAGCGTTCGTTTCTCGAGGCAGAAAACCGACGTTTGAGGGTGTTCCGTTGGCGAGCAGTTATGATTAACGATGACGGTGATAATAATAGATCGCTGAACGATACGGCTGGAATCCCATTTTTGCTACTGCATCTTAAAGAGCGAAGACTATAAATCCATCAGCCGCAAGAATTCTGCAACGCAAATATTACAAGACATCATCTTCCGCGCTCTAACCAAATGACTCGCAGCCCACGTTTCCGGCATTCCGCGAAATAAAAAAATAGTTTATCCCCGTCAAACGTGCCGTCTCATCTTCCCTGTGGGATCGTATTTAAACGAACTTATTAGCGACGCACTTATAAAAGCGGTGCTCAGAGATTAATCTGATAACGCCGACAAGAGTTACTTAAACCGCCCGACGTTCTCGGGCGCAATTTTGCATTTTTCTCTCCGTAAACATGCGACTCACAATAGGGCAGAGGGTGTACATGACAAAGCGGGGGGAGGGGGAGGCGTGAAGAATTAGTGCAAAAAGGGGAAACAATTAGCTTGGTCGAGGACCGACCGCCGACAAATTCGCGCGCATGTTCGCTGGAAGTTGAGATTGCAAAATGACGTGCAAACTGAGGGACGCCCTCGTCCGCCCCCTGGCAATACGGTAATCACTATAATTACGTATCGAGCCCTTATATTAATATCCCCCAGCTACGTCTCTCTCGCTCTCCTTCTCTTCCGTTCGTTTTCGCCTCCCTTCCTTCTCTCTCCTCAGCGTCGATTCCTTTGGCTTGTTCGCTTCGTGAAAGCCGATCTTTTTTGCAACCTTTCACGCGAGCCGATCGGCTCCGATTTATTGTTGGCGTGAGGATATTTTGCTCCCTAATGAGCGCTTTAGGGAAACGACGTTTCCATCGTGAGTAACGCGTAATGGGCTCGCAGCCGCTCGTGCATAACTTGCGCCGTATTTTTGGTGCCGGCGAAACGTTGCGTTTTCGAGTCCTTCTGGTGGGGCGCGTTATTCGGGGCCTCACATGCTTCGCTGCCACGTGCTCGGCGTCATTAGCGAAATATGCACAATTGTCGGTACGATTACTCCACTTTTCTGCGCCGCCGAGGCTTTGACCGTTGACGGAAAAAGTTTACGTTCGTTCAGCCGAAGCAGTGCAAAAACGATCGCGTGCGAAGTCGATTTTCAATTTGACGTTTAATCATACACCCAATCATCCACGGTCTGACGTCCGCGGAAAAGCGGGTTGTGTAGAGAAAATATGGAGTGGCGTGCGATTTTTACCGGATACTGTGAAACGTAATTACGACAGGTTACAGTTCGCAGTTCTGTCATGTGTCTGCGCCGGCACCTTCGGCAAATCGAATTGAAAGATCTGATTGGCAATCGAACGAATTCAATTTTCCAGATAGGGGCTGATGAATTGGCGGTGCGTTAAGGAGAATCGGGGGTGCGTGAGGTCGTGCATTGGCCGCTCTAGATGCCGGGAGATGAACAATTAACGAAGGGATGTGTCCGGACCGCCCAGGACGTCGTCGCCGAAGGGCGCCTGTTCCGATAGATCCTGTCAAATATTGGCAGTAACTCACCTCCTGCAGATATAAAATTACAGGAGGCACTCGTCAGTACACAACTGTCGAAGCCTGATTTAAGTATTTTAGTGCGTTCTCCGAGTTGTAGCTAAATGCTTTTTTGTCGCAGCATACTTTCCTAAACGCAGAAAGCTGGGCACGTTCAATGATATAACACATTTGTGAAGGGATTGATGACTGGCATGGAAAATGCATATGCGTAAAAGTTACCTCTAAATATTCAGTGTCCGACGCTGGAAGATGACTTTGCTGTGTCGGTGCAGGCCCCATTGTCATGACATTTTGGGGATGAGCCGGTTGAGGATACTGATAAGCGCAATTCATGTCTGAATCCTTCGAGTTCAATCAACTGTCATTCAAGTATCCTTAAATTCGCTACAAACAATCGACACCGCTACTAGTCTAGGCACGTGACAGTAGAGTTCCGTCTTTTTCACCAGGCAATCGCCGATGAATCTTGCAAAACAAAGTTCCTCAACTCATCCATCTGTCCGTACCGTCGAACCTCTTCGCCGTTTCCTCGCTCACTGCCCGAACCCACCGAAGAACAAAGTCAGCGTCGAAAGCGGTCCGTTTCTCTGAACCGGTACGCGCACCCGCTTCCAGGCTCCCGCCGCAAAAGTCTGATCGGTGTCCGTTCACACTCGATATCTCCCGACTGTATTTACCGGCACGCCGCCATACGGATCCTTTCGATTGTCCGCGCTGAAAGGTCCTTCCCGGTGCTTACAAGCGTCGGTAGCAGCACCGTTGGAAGAAGCTCACCGGTAACCCCTCGTATATCCCAGCTGCCGTAATCACAGTAATTTCTGCGGAGCCCGACGAGCCTC
Organism: Cryptocheilus praepositus; assembly: GCA_033815515.1. NCBI lineage: Eukaryota > Metazoa > Arthropoda > Insecta > Hymenoptera > Pompilidae > Cryptocheilus > Cryptocheilus praepositus. The sequence goes on from JAWWQZ010000285.1 coordinate 5,549,608, forward strand.
GGGAGGTCAGTCGATAACGAGGTCGGTCGAGGACGCAGGACGCAGGATGTGGCCTGCAGAGCGTCCGCAGTCTGCACATCCGGAGCGGCTCGCACGGAAGAAAGCTCGATAATTATTATCGGCCAGGGAAACTCGAAGGTGCACCTCGCGGCGGGCAACAATTATAACTGAGCTTTTTCGTCCCCCACGATAGCGGAGAGGAGCGCCACGGAGGCGGATCCTCTCGTCGCTCTGTTTCTTTCTCTTTCCTCCTCCGTCCTCGCTCTCTCTCCACGTCTCTCTCCGCCGCGCTGACCCTTATACGCTCGGCTCCTTCTTCTCTCGGCGTCTCTCCCGTGTGTGCGTGCGTGCGAGTGCGTGAGTGGCTAGGGTCGTCCTGAGGGAACTCCACAAGTGTGTTTCTATCGTCGAGAAGGTGTTGCTTGGTGGGGCAGATCCAGCCCGCCCTCGCAACGTTCTTCCTCGTACCACCTCGCGATTGTCTAATCCGCGCGGCAACCCTAACGAACACCGTCTCCGACCCCCTCTCCGCACGCCGTCCTTTTCGCGGTGCTCTACCCTGACTACGTCGTCCTCCCTCCATCGCGCCCCGGTCCGCGCTCTCGACCAATTAAAACGCGCTGCGATCACGTGGTGCGCCGACCGCGGTCGCTGGCTTCTTCCACTTCTTCGTCTTATTGTTGTTGCTGTTGTTGCTTTGCCCGTCTTGCCGCCCTCGACGACGCACTCCTCCTCTCCTGGCCGCGTCGTCTTTCGCAGTCACAAATCTTCTTTTCGCGTTGCGGAGCCTGCGATGACGAGAACCCGGGGGGTCGCGGGGAAAGTTCTTTTGCACGCAGACTCGCGTGGGAGACGGGGGAATGACGGTGACGATGTTTTTTGATGAAGGTTCCAGGACAATTATTGGAAGACGGTTGGATTGTGAATAATTTTGTAGTTGGGAAAGGAATTAGATCGCGTAAACGCATAAACTAGCAGAACTGTGCCATTACCGTTACGATGTAGAAACAAGGTTTTTCTATGTGCATGCGCGTAGATTTGGAGCAATTGGAGATTGGACTGTTGTAGGTAATCGGAGATTGGACTGTAGAAAAATATTGGTGCGCCGACCGCGGTCGCTGGCTTCTTCCATTTTTTCGCCTTATTGGTGTTGCTATTGTTGCTTTGCCCGTCTTGCCGCCTTCCTCCTCTCCTGACCGTGTTATCTTTCGCAGTCGCGAATCTTCTTTTCGCGTTGCGGAGCCTGCGATGATGAGAACCCGGGGGTTTGCAGGGGAAATTCTTTTGCCGAGACTCGCGTGGGAGACGGGGGAATGACGGTGACGATGTTGTATTATAGAATGCACGTTTTTGCTGAAGGTTCCAGGACAATTATTGGGAGACTATGGGATTGTGAATAATTTTGTAGTTCGGGAAGGAATTAGATCGCGTTGCGAAGAGTTTGCGATGACGAGAACCCGGGGGGTCGCGAGGGAAATTCTTTTGCGGGATGCTCGCGTGGGAGACGGGGGAATGACGGCGGCCAGGTTATAGATTGAACGTCTTCTGCTGAAGTTTCCAGAACAATTATTGGAAGACGGTTGGATCGTGAATAATTTTGTAGTTGGGGAAGGAATTAGATCGCGTAAACGCATAAACTAGCAAAACTGTGCCATTGCCGTTGCGATGTAGAAACAAGGCGGGAGGCATGTACTGTTGAAGTTTCGGTTTTTCTATGTGCATGTGCGTAGGCTTGTAAGAATTGGGCCCTTACGTAATTACGGATTGAACTGTGGAAAAATATTGGAAAATGAGTAGGTTGGCAATAATACAGTAGTCGCCTACAAAGTGATGCCGCCTCATCGCGCATATTTTCTGCTTGATCACACCAACATTGTTTCAATACAGAGAGAAGAATTGAGTCACTAATACTAAAATTCCACTTCCTATTAATGCCGCCTCATCGCGCATATTTTCTGCTTGGTCCCACCAACATAATTTCAGTGCAGAGAAAATAATTGAATAACTAATACGAAATGTACATAAAAGTATTGGAAGGCTCTTCGACTTTCTTGCACCGAACTCTGGTTTAAATAGTAAGCTTTTCCAACAACAAACGATTCCACTCCCTATTGATGCCGCCTCATCGCGCATATTTTCTGCTTGGTCTCACCAACATCGTTTCAGTACAGAGAAGAGAATTGAGTAACTAATATGAAATGTACATAAAAGCGTTGGAAGGCTCTTCGACTTTCTTGTACCGAAGTCTCAATTAAATAGTAAGCTTTTCCAACAACAAACGATTCCACTCCCTATTGATGCGGCCTCATCGCGCATATTTTCTGCTTGGTCTCACCAACATCGGTCCAATACAGAAAAAAATAATTGAATAACTAATACGAAATGTACATAAAAGCGTTGGAAGGCTCTTCTACTTTCTTGTACCGAAGTCTCGATTAAATAATAAGCTTTTCCATCGACAAACGATTCCACTCCCTATCCTTGCCCTATATGTACGCGTATGTATCTGCGTAAAATATGTACAAGCGACGGTATGTAACCCACTTTAATTCGTTAAATAGAATCAATGGAAAGCGATCGAACGTGCTCATTGTTACATACAAGAAAATGACTGAAGTCGCCTGAATGCCACGAACTTAAGATAATTAATGTGCTGACGTCATGACCTCACCGCAAAGTGGACACGGTGATACCGGAATGGTGGTATTTGCAACTCGTTATGTCGCAAGGTTCTTGATATTAGCAAAGTAGCAGTGTCAGGTGCTCTTGGCTCGCCGCAATTTGCTGCATTCGTTAGGCAGTGTGTAAATCGCTCCGATATCGGTATGACGTCCACTATTAACCGATGTGCATCATTGTACTAATGCATTCGTTAGGCAGTGTGTAAATCGCTCCGATATCGGTATGACGTCCACTATTAACCGATGTGCATCATTGTAGTAATGCATTAAGTCAGCGCTCCTCAATTTATTTAAAGCGGTAAAGCAGAAATATACTTTCTAGTCTTCCAAAAATGTAACAATGTAACCCGTTTGCATTAAATGCGCTTACGCAGAAGTGATAAGTGCAGTTCCACGTACAGTAGCAGTGTCAGGTGCTCTTGGCTCGCCGCAATTTGCTGCATTCGTTAGGCAGTGTGTAAATCGCTCCGATATCGGTATGACGTCCACTATTAACCGATGTGCATCATTGTACTAATGCATTCGTTAGGCAGTGTGTAAATCGCTCCGATATCGGTATGACGTCCACTATTAACCGATGTGCATCATTGTAGTAATGCATTAAGTCAGCGCTCCTCAATCTATTTAAAGCGGTAAACCAAAAATATACTTTCTAGTCTTCCAAAAATGTAACAATGTAACCCGTTTGCATTAAATGCGCTTACGCAGAAGTGATAAGTGCAGTTCCACGTACGGAAAAGTCGAGGACGTGCAAACTTTCGAACTGGTGCAGTCGGTAAAATGAAACGATAGACTGTTAATACAAGTCACCTTAATCAATAAATCATAGCGAGTAATCTAATTCTGCACAATGACTCAGCTTTCAGAGACGCATGTCACGTCAAGTGACTATAGTTGATTTCTTTGAGCAACACTGCATTAAAGCGTCCATTTCCACAAATGGCTGCGTTTAGAAACATTTTTAACCGGCTATTATAGCGATTAACCGTGAGACGAAATTTTCGCGGCCAATGTCACGGGCTATGTTTAAATACAGATACTTAAGTAGGTAATTGTGCGAGGGCAGCACGAGAATAACAAAAGTACTATTTAAACGCTAATTTATCTGTCATGCAGAACGCTAGTTTGCACGTGGCACAAATTACAAAAGTAGGTTTCTTCGTATACAAGTAAAGTAGATATTCAACATACTCTTTTGTATGATTTTTGTCTTCGAAAAAAATAATTGTTGTATGTTCAACACCGAATTTGGCGCACACATTATATTAATGGTGAGAGATTATATGAATGGGTAGAGAATATAGACAGTGTTGATATGAATTAAGTCCAATCGCGTTTGTATTTCGAAGAAACTTTAAGTAAGTTTTTCGGTCCCACTCGACCTCATGAATTTGTAACATTGCAGCGCCCGATAAAACATGACACGAGCTATATAATTATCGGTCCTGCTAGCGTAAAGACATTATACGGTACAAAACGCATTAACGTAATGCCGTATTTAGCTATCATTTTAAAAAGCTACATACATGCATAAGTGGGACGTTTCGTGTCCATTTCAACTGCTTCATTATACTTCAGTTGGCCGTACAGCAAACGAGTGCAACTATGTAGAGTATAATTTTTTAATGGAAAATACTTTGAACATGAAGAATACAACCGTTCTGTTCAACTTCAATCGTCTTGTTGATATGAAAAAAATCTTTTCTCTCGATTATTAGTATTTATCCTATACAATCGTGTGTTCCAAAACCTCTAAAAAATTCTAAAAAGCTACATACATGCATAAGTGGGACGTTTCGTGTCCATTTCAACTGCTTCATTATACTTCAGTTGGCCGTACAGCAAACGAGTGCAACTATGTAGAGTATAATTTTTTAATGGAAAATACTTTGAACATGAAGAATGCAACCATTCTGTTCAATTTCAATCGTCTTGATGATATGAAAAAAATATTTTCTGTCGATTATTGATATGTATCCTATACAACCGTGTGCTTGGAAACCTTTAAAAAATTCTGTGCACGTGTTAATTTGAAATTGTTTGTAGAAACACCAGAAGTTGGATAGAAAATCTCAAGGCATACCCGTTACAATTTTCAGAAGTAGCAATGTTATAAAAATTAGTTATTTGAAAAGTCGCCAGCAGAATTGAGCCGATTATTTTGAAAGTGGCCTAACTCCGTTTTTCAATATTTTCCGGTTACCATGGTTACATGTACAAATTCATGTTATTTATTAGTAAATGTTATTTATCTCGATTTGAACATAAATGGAGTTAGGCCACTTTCAAAATAAACGGCTCAATTACAACATTTTCCAAAGGTTAAGAGATGTGTATATTAACCCTTTGCGATCGGTGTCCCCGTTGCGGGACATTTCTCAATCGTCATAGAAGTCGGTGTCCCCGTAGCGGGGACATTTTTAAATCATTGTAGAAGTCGATATTCCGCAGCGGGAACCTTCGAAAATGCAAGTTTTTGTTGGGGCGTGCCGATATGGGTCATCAACTCATACATACTGTATAAAATAATAAAACCACAGAACAACGAAAAGCCACTGACACACTTTTGTGAAATGTTTAGTCGATCGGTTAGTAGGAAATTTCCGCCACCAAACACTATCTTAGTAAATCACTAAATAATTAATTTCATATAATTCGTTCAAGAATCAAGAAAGACTATGTAGTATGTTTCGACAGGAAAACTGCGGGACAAAGACGACAAATACACACGTACTGTGATACTTGTACACGAAAGTCAGGACTTAATGACGGTGATTGTTTCACCGAATAGCATACTTTAGAGCATTACAGAGATTAAAAATCTGTATTCTTACGTATTCCAAGTAGTAATAAACCCAACAAATCAGTTTCAACAAATTCTGCGTGTTTTAGTATCCATATATTAACTTTAAATTTTGTACGAAAAAGTAACTGCGAAATGCTAAATATCATCCGACCTGCTGGTACTCTTAACACTTAGTCAACCGATCGGGGAGATCTCCCCGTTTTAAAGTAAGTCCGTGCGCGACCGATCGGGGAGATTTCCCACTTTGACCTTAGCAACGCGTTTCCTTTTTTCTGTCATTATCAGTTATCTTTGTCTGGAGTTTAGTGATGAAAATCACTTAAAAAGTTACAGAACCAGTTGGGACTAAATAAAGTTATAGCGGCATGAGATATGACAAGTAAATATTAAAAAACTCACAATCCACTGGTATGCTATGAACAATGCCATACTGTCGAAAAATATTAAAATGCATTACTATTTTTTTTATTTCACGTTTGAGTCGTACTATTTAGTTTTAGTCATTTTTAATATTCCTAATTTTCAATCTTTATTACCTATACTTTTGGAACAACCTACAAAAAATTATTGTTATATACTTTTAATTTCATGTTTTGTATAAACTATATTTGAAACCGTTAAACGAAATTATTACCGTAAGATATAATATTGACTGTTTCAATAATTTTCGGAATTATTTGATTTCGAATAGTGAATATCAGTCCGCGTTACTTGCGAAAAATGCGTGGTGGAAACCGTATACTTCGTTTGGGCGCGCGCGGTTGGCTAAGTGTTAAGATCGAAATCTGCCGATCGCAAAGGGTTAAATGGACGAGGGCATGGAGAAAAGTATATGCTTTATAGACAGCAGTTGTTCCGGAGAAAACATGTTCACCGTTCATGTTTGTATACGTCAATCCTATCCTTTCGATCAAGCACGATTCATGTGCTCTTATTACAAATTCATAATGCTGATAAACAATAACAAAACGGTCTGGTTCTCGCAGTGAAATTGGATTTTTCGCAAGTATAGGTAGTATGCATGTGCACAATGTACGCTTGAACGTTGCACAAACACTTATATGCCCACAAGCGATCATCTTAAGTGGTATCATTTATTAAAAAGTTGGTGCACGCGTAGATCGCTGATACCGATGTGGTACGATTGTGTTGTCGTAGGATTAATCGGCTATCATGCTTCCAGTCGTTCAGTTGTGTTGTGCGTATTACAATGCGACATTTAAGGGGAGACGCTTTCAAATACTTTCTAGTCGTACCTCGATATCTGTTTCAATAGGCGGCCCGACGCATCGATCTAAGGTGAGGCACAGGTTTAATGCGAATATTACCGATGACGCTACAGTGGTATTTCAGCCGAAGTTTAAAGATCAAGTGGACGTTGATGGAAAAGTGTCGCGGTGCCGTTCGGTCTATTGTTTTGCGCGAGCATCTTCATATCGATTGTAGAAAAGTGTCACTTGCGCCCCTGCAATAAATCGTCGGTGCTATTTGTGATCACAGAATTTAAACCTCGTACGCATGTTTGTTTTAGTTTACCATCCAAAGATGTTATCTCATTTCTAATCTTCTATTGATTCCATTACGTCACGGCATAGACGAAGATATTTGCGCGAGCGAAACATCTTCATGTCGATTGTAGAAAAGTGTCACTTGCGCCCTTGCAATAAATCGTCGGTGCTATTTGTGATCACAGAATTTAAACTTCATACGCATGTTTGTTTTAGTTTACCATCGAAAGATGTAATCGCATTTCTAATCTTGTATTGACTCCATTACGTCATGGCATAGATGAAGATATTTGCGCTAAATTTATTCTGTCTGCGGGAAGAAAGAAATCATCTTGAATAAACAAATATGAATTAATTTTGGAATCACATCGCTTGTACCTCTTTAAAAGAAATATTTATTAATCCCCAGAGAAATTTGCGCGAAATTTATTATGTCTGCGTGAATAAACAAATCGGTTAGGATGAACAAATATGAATCAATTTTGGAAATACATTGCTTGTACATTCCCAAAAGAAATATTTATTAATCTCCAGAGAAATTTACGCGAAATTTATTGTGTCTGCGGGAATAAGTAAATCGTTTAGCATGAACAAATATAAACTAATTTTGGAAGTGACCGCTTGTACCTTTCCAAAAGAAATATTTATTAATCTTCAGAGAAATTTGCGCGAAATTTATTATGTCTGCGTGAATAAACAAATCGGTTAGGATGAACAAATATGAATCAATTTTGGAAGTACATTGCTTGTACCTTCCTAAAAGAAATATTTATTAATTTCCAGAGATATTTGTGCGAAATTTATTATGTCTGCGCGAATAAATAAATCGCCTAGCATGAACAAATATGAATTAATTTTGGAAGGACATCGCTTGTACCTTCCCAAAAGAAATATTTATTAATCACCAGAGACATTTGCGCGAAATTGATTGTGTCTGCCGGAATAAATAAATCGTCTAGGATGAGCAAATATGAATTAATTTTGGAAGTACATCGGTTGTACCTCCCCAAAAGAAATATTTGAGCCGTTTATTTTGAAAGTGGCCTAACTCCGTTTTTCAATGTTTTCCGGTTACCATGGTTACATGTACAAATTCATGTTATTTATCAGTAAATGTTATTTATCTCGATTTGAAGATACATGGAGTTAGGCCACTTTCAAAATAAACGCCTCATTTATTAATCTTCACAGAAATTTGCGCGAAGTTTATTGTGTCTGCGTGAATAAATAAATCATCTAGGATGAACAAATATGAATTAATTTTGGAAGTACATCGCTTGTACCTTTCCAAAAGAAATATTAATCTCCAGAGTCTCTTCTACGGATTACTTTCTTAATTTACCACGACGCGTCATGCTCTCAATCTTAATCGTGCATAATTTGTCACGACGTAGCCTCGGTTTCTCCGTTCTCAGACTCCGATCGTCACGACCTGATCCGCGCAAAGTTTCCTGTTTCGGTGTAAACCGTGTCGCGACGCGGGGAACGAGCGATGAATAAAGCGTTTTGAGCGAACGTCGGGACGTCGGATGAATGGATTCGAATTCTCCCTCAAACGTATAATGCTCCAAATGCCTCTTCCTTCTTTCTCCGCGGCACTTCTTGCCCCGGCCGTGGTAACTCGATACAGTGGGAACCTCGTGTGATCTCCATTCAGCGGCGAGAATGTTGTGGAAGGACCCAAAGGATTGTATCGGTGGCGCCGAGGGTGCCCCGCCGACAAAGTCCACCAAAGGGAAGCCGGCGAATGGAGAATCGAGGACTTCTTTAGAGTTCTTATGCGCCGCCAGCGTGGAATTTTCAGTTATCGCGACGCCCACTTACAAGGACAGACGATTCTTCGCGATTTGTCACTCAGCGGACTTTGATATCTCCTTAACCAGTTAACTGTGGCGGCCTCGTTTAAGAGTGCGCACCGTTTTGTGTCGCCAGAATCGAGCCATGACGAGTATATTCGTCAATCACAGAGTAAGTTGCGCTGGTAAGAAATTGAATGAGAAAGATGGGTTTATTTTATAAAATTGAAAATTTTATTATTAATATTTACTTATTTGGTTAACATATGCATGTATTACATACATATTAAACTAAAAACGCAATAAAATAAAGTTCGGGCCAGCAACTATCAATAGGCTCAGCGCCTGGTCGGCGTCACGTATTTCTCCCATGACTGACCATACCTGAAGGACTCCTATTATAAATCAACTTTTTGACTTTTGCCTTTGCTCCTTTTAGGTGAACATCTAAAAGATATTATCACCGCACATAAATAAATTCATTATGCGACCTGGTAAACTGTTTCTACCGGTGCATACGGGAACGCGTGAATTCATCTCAAACTGTTTATATTTTTTATTTATATGTTTTATTCCGGCATATCCTCAAAATATTCTAAACATCTTGAAATTTGAGAATATGTTTTGTTTTTCTCAAAAATTGCAATTAAATAGCCAATGGTCACTGCTTTATACGCATGACGAGTATACTCGTCAATACACAAAATCGTGTCGCTTCTCCATGACGAGTATACTCGTCAATCACAGTTAACTGGTTAACACTTTACCGACCGCTATTGACTGAAGATGCCACTCGCTAATGACCGATTCTGTTTCGGATATCGCGCAGGAATTGTGTATGTGCCCATTTGTAAAGCTTTATAACTGAAAAATACTGAATGTCTTGTTGCGAATCCTTTGGCTTCAAAGCAGTGTAATTTTATTGTAATTTAGAATTGTTATAATATCATCTGATATTTATTTTATCTAGTATAACCATTGACCACTGAAAAGTCGATTATTCGGCTAGCGGTCGTTAAAGTGTTAAAACTTATATCATTAATTTGAGCTTATATATTAATTATAGCATTAAGCCTTAACGCTACAACATTCATTTTCATGATGCAGAATGACTTGAATGCTATAGCATTCAAATTTTAACACGTTGACTGCCACGATGGTCACCGGTAACCGGTGCAAAAGATTTCACTAAAAATGCAAAAAATTCGGAATGAAGCGTAATCGCAATCTTGTAAAAGCAATTGGTATTGAAACAGTGCTTCAATACTTTGGTTTCCAATAACTCTGCGTTGCCTTCATTTTGCACGACTTAATCATACTCTGCAGTATTTCATCGCATTACATTTCCAAAAGTACCACACCGTATTCTTTAACACATTAACTGCCACGGTGGTCACCGGTGACCGGTGCAAAAGATTTTACTAAAAATGCAAAAAATTCGCAATAAAACCTATTTGCAATCTTGTAAAAGCAATTGGTATTGAAACAGTGCTTCAATACTTTGGTTTCCAATAACTCTGCGTTGCCTTCATTTTGCACGACTTAATCATACGGTACAGTATTTCATCGCATTACATTTCCAAAAGTACCACACCGTATTCTTTAACAAATTGACTGCCACGGTGGTCACCTGTAACCGGTGCAAAAGATTTTACTAAAAATGCAAAAAATTCGCAATGAAGCCTATTTGCAATCTTGTAAAAGCAATTGAGATTGAAACGGTGCTTCAATACTTCGCCTTCTAACAACTTTGTGTTGCCTCCATTTTGCACGATTTAAACATACTCTGCAGTATTTCATCGTATCGTGGTTTTAACATAGCAAAATACGCTTGGCAGTCAACGTGTTAACCCTTTGAGTGCTGAATTCTTCCGGCCGAAGCGCTCGTTGAGGATGAAACACTTTTTGCTAGTGTGAACTCTATTTATTGATTATACAAGGCGGAACTATGTTCTAATGATACTTTTTTATTTACGCCAAATTAAATGATGCAAGAAAATTATTTGATAAAGAACGCATCTGTGTTTATCTCGTACATTAATAATTGTGGCTGAAATAGGTAAGAAATCGAAACGATTGAGGACGCATAGTCGATACTGATAGATTTCGGCGGACGCATATATGCGTCCACAGCAGTGAAAGGATTAATACTGGTTCATTTCCGATTACACTCTTGTTTATCACTGAAAGCGGCTTTAGTCGTGATATTCAGTGTCTGAGAGAACATTGTTAGAATTGTGATTAGAATGCTGGTATCAAGTAAAAGAACTGTTTCAGTGAAAGTTTGATATTTTTTTCTGAGTATTTGATTACCATTGAACGCGTTGGAGTTTCAGTGTCCAATGATTGACTGATGAAAATTGTGAGAGTTGTACTTAGAAGGATAGTATAAGATAGTATATAGATTAAATAAGATAATTGTGTAAGTGAAATTTTTGGCGCGACGTAGACGGCGACCGCAAAGTTGACTGATGTAAGAAATAATGAATTGAAATTTCAGGTTTTGCACATTTTCTAAATATTCAGTTATCACTAAAAGCAGCCGACGTCCAGCGTTCGTTGGTTGACTGATGAAAATCATTGCGGATCTGCAATTAGACTGGCATTACCGCGCAAGACAAGCGCATAAGTGAAATTAATGTCGCGACGTCAGGAGGTGACTAAAAAATTTGTTACATCACGTGCGTAAAGAGCCGCAATGCACACACGCTGCGCGCTCGAGCGATTTTGATGATTTGGGTCGAGCCTGCCCCTCGGTAAAAGACGTCAGCTGCACGGAAGGTAGCTTTCCCGATCGTTCCGCCGCCTAACTCTTTCCCCAAACAATCCGACGTGCTGCTTAAGGGGGTGAATTATGCCCATGGACTAATTAGCGGGGCTCGTAATCGATCGACCAGAATGGAGAGACGGTAATCTTTCCACTTAAGCAGGTCGACGTACGTGTGTGGATCCATGTTTCGGGACCAGCTGGTGGCGCCAATGGGCTTTCCCGAAAAACGGAGTAAACGGCGATCGCGTTAAGGGATGATAAATGAGGCCCGAGGCGGGTCGCGGTCCGAGCGAGAAGGAAAGCAGCGGCGAAAAAAATATGGGAGAATCCGTAGTAGAGGGGCAGACAAAAACGAGAGCGAAACGCGGCCGAGCGAGGGTTGTATGATGAAAAATCGTGCCGGGCAAAAAGGTACACGCACTCCTTTTCTCGCTCCTCCTTCCCGCTCTCTCTTTCTTTGGATATGAAACTGCCAGACGTATGGACAGACGGACAGACGGACGGAAGAACGGTCGTTTCTTTCGAGCCGAGCGGGCGAGCGCTCTGTTATTATATCTTTCTCTCTCTCCTTTCTCTCCCCCGAAGTCGCCGAGGCGAACGAAGCTGCGGGTTCGAGAGAGTCGGCGCTGTACCGACGAGAGAAAGAATAATAGCCTCCCCCTACCGTCGCCGCGGCCTACAATTAAAACTCGCGCCAGTTTCCAACGGCCGACGAGGTTATGGTGTGCCGGGTCTAATCGTCTAAGCCGTACGAATGTCGGGTCCGGCTCAAAGATGAAGCCACGCTTCGAAGTTGCGAAGATGAGGCTGCTCGCACAAAATGGCACCCCGACGGAACCGTCGAGATCGTCGCGTCCGACGGTTAAGTGATTTTTTATCGCATCAAGAGGTCGGTGCAGCGACTGATCTATCCGAAAAAAGATTAGACGCAATTAGCGGCTTGAGTAAGGACGCCACGACGTCGATGGATATTTGACGATGTCATCATGCGTTCATTGCCGACAATTAATTTTCATCAAGACAGCCATCAGCGGCGAATCAGGCGAATGACTTCTGGAGGAAAAAGCGAAAAATTCAGCATTAACCGCCGTAATAGACGAAGGCAAATACGCCGCTGATGAAGTCCCAGGCCGTTCCGAAGTTTTGCGGGGATCGAGAACGGCGGTCGTCATTAAATGCGTAACATCATCCTCCGAACGACAGGGAGTCCATACCGCGGAGCATTAATTCTCCGTATAATCACGGCGCATTACGTACAGTAATGGCTTCAATAAAATCGTGCCTTGAGCTGCCCCACGCTTACACGCGAGTGTATCTGTCCGAAACGAAAGTTATGCGCAGAAGTAATTCCGGTATGCGAACCCTCCTATCGGCGTACGCCCGGAAAAGGAAACATTCATTTTACGGGGAACGGGCCAAAAAACTCGGGGGCCGAGTGCGATCGGCATCGGCGCGCATAAACTACGATGTAAATGTCGATCTGAGACAAGTAATGTGGCAGCTCGGCATCCGTGCGCCGTTTTGCATCAGTTGCGAGGCAGCACGTATGGAGACGCGAGCCACTGTATTCGCAATACCTATCATTTCGACGTACAAGTTATCATTCAGCTATTACGGCGAACGTGTTCGTGGACCGATCGCTTCTACGCTCGACTATTCGGTGCGTGCCCGACGTTACGTGTAACAGAGGTGTATACTTCTGTCGGCGCTACTATTGCGCGCAACTACTCGCGAAACAGCTGACGAAAAAAGACCCTCATTTGTCGGTCTTGTTTCTATGGTGTGATACGGTAACGGACCCAGCGAGTTTCATGCTGTTTGTACGTTATATTATTTACGGCGACAGGACGCGTTGACTGTCTTTGGCAGTTCATAGATAACAAATTCGAATGGACGCTGGCAAGGGTTTGAACATTATAATTCTGCGCGCGAGAAAGAACAACATATTTGCGCGAAACAGCTGACGAAAAAACACCCTCCTTTGTCGGTCTTGTTTCTACGGTGTGATACGTTAACGGACCCAGCAAGTTTTGTGCTGTTTGCACGTTATATTATTTATGGCGACAGGACGGGTTGACCGTCTTTGGCGGTTCATAGATAACAAGTTCCAGTGGACGCTGGCAAGGGTTTGAATATTATAATTCCAGGAAAAAGCAAAATTACTCAGGAAGTGTTAACGCTCGACATCCTGCGCGTGAGAAAGAACAATATATTTGCGCAAAACTACTCGCGAAACAGCTGACGAAAAAAGACCCTCATTTGTCGGTCTTGTTTCTACGCTGTGATACGGTAACGGACCCAGTGAGTTTCGTGCTGTTTCTACGTTATATTATTTATGGCGACAGGACGCGTTGACCGTCTTTGGTGGTTCATAGACAATAAGTTTCAATGGACGCTGGCAAGGGTTTGAACATAATAATTCCGGGAAAAAGCAAAATTACTTAGGAAGTGTTAACGCTCGACGTCCTGCGCGCGAAAATAACAACATATTTGCGCGAAACTAGTCGCGAAACAGCTGACGAAAAAAGACCCTCATTTCTCGGTCTTGTTTCTACGCTGTGATACGGTAATGGACCCAGAGTGGTTCGTGGTTTATACGTTATATTATTTACGGCGACAGGACACGTTGACCATCTTTGACGGTTCATACATGACAAGTTCTAATGGAAGTTTGCAAGGGTTTGTTTTGGTATTTTTATTAGAAAAATTAACAGAGTAGAAAGTGAATATTCGTGGAAAGAATAATTATGGAAAAATCTTAACGTCCGTAAGAATAGTAAGCTTCAGCGCGACTGACGACGCATACGAAAAATACATAGCAACGGAAACAGAAGAAGCGAGCGACAGGGGGGCACGCAAAAGACGCTCGCGAGTCGGTCGCAAAACCTTTCCATGAAAATGCCGTCAGTTTAAATACCTTTCTCAACAATTTGAACATTATAATTCCAAAAAAAAGCAAAATGACTCAGAATGTGTTAACGCCCGACGTCCTGCGCGTGAAAAAGAACAACATATTATTTGCAGAATCGTACCAGTCGGTGGCAAACGGCCGACGGCGGCCTGTCCCGTCGAATCGACGGATTCAGGGGAATTGAAAGTAAAGAATGAGTCGGGACATGCCAACAGTGGCAGTTGCCGCGCCGGTTTCGTTCGCATTACGGGTTACGCGGGCGGGGTAATCACGATGATTCCGAATTCGAGGTGGGTCATCATCTCGTCACCGCGTCACCCGCGGCGAAAAAGTGCGGCACGCACACGCGCAAGACCGAATGAGCTTGGCCGAGCGCGCGTGAACACAAATGAGCGGAGCTAAGCACAAATAAAGGGCGGCCGTCGTCGCAAAACGTCTCTCCCCCTTCCGGACGCGGGCGAAGGGATGCTTTATGGACTTATCAATCATTTAGCAGCCTAGCCGGGCCCCGTACGTGATCTCTACGAAGGCAAACGTTTCTCAGCAACGCGCAGTCTGTTATTAGCGACGATTAAAAGATTCCGCGGCGGAGAAGGGCAGCGAGTCGAGTGCCGTTTCCTCGATTCGTTCTCATTGACACCGATTTATGGCCTTTCCACCTCGCTGGAGGTGGGATCGACGAACGCCGGGACGGCCTCCGCAACGCGATCGGAAATCGCAATTGGAAACAACGCGGAAACTGCACCGTACTGGCTGTTGCGCCACGCCATCCTGCCTATGCCCTGTCGCGGCGTGATTTATCTCGGAAAATGAGGCGAGTTCTTCGTCGCGGCTCAACGCTATTGTGCCGGTGTCGATCGCTGAATGGTGCGCTGGCTCATTATTCATACGCTTGCTTAAATCACCCGACATCGTCCGCACTTCACGCAGTCTGACTGGTAACGTATTTAAAAAAATGATGCTTCTATTCATTATTATGCAATATTTAGTTATGTAGCGATGCGTTACATTCAAATTATACGAAGTACGGCACGGAAAGAAAACAGAGGAGCGAGGCTAAAATTCAGGCGGCATTTTCCGAAAATCTCTAGCAAAATTTTGTACGGAGCATAGGGGGCAGGACTTTACAGGGTGTATGTTAACCCCTTAACACTTTGACTGCCATGGTGGTCACCGGTGGCCGGCGCAAAAGATTTTACTAGAAATGCAAAAAATTCGCAATGAAGCCTATTTGCAATCTTGTAAGAGCAATTGATATTGGAATGATGCTTCAGTGCTTTGGCTTCTAACAACTCTGCGTAATTTTTATTTTGGCCGATTTAATCATACTCTGCAGTATTTTATCGCATCGCGGTTCTAACATAGCAAAATATGCTTGGCAGTCAAAGTGTTAACCTACAACTGCGGGCATAACCCGTAGTAGATGATCGGACCAAACGTAAATATTACGGGCATAGCCCGTAGTAGATGATGGGACCAAACGTAAATATTACGGGCATAGCCCGTAGTAGATGATGGGACCAAACGTAAATATTACGAGCATAGCCCGTCGTAGATAATCGGGCCAAAAGTGAATATTCGCGGTGGCGCCCTCCTAAAGTTGTAAATATTTGTAGAATATGTGATAAGTAATTACAACCTGATGTAATAATGGTAGTAGATGCAAGTAATACAAAATTAATAATCTGCAATAGTGTGGTACAATGCGAAACATTCTAGTAGATGTAAGGGAACTTTGCACTAAACGTCGTACCAAACAAATCATGCGAATGGCTCGAAGGCTGCGCGAGCTTGTTTCTGTTTTCGGCCCAAAATTCTCGGACGTAAATCGTAGGTTAAGGGGTTAAGACGTGTACTATTTTAAATATTCATAATTCAATGTATCCTGTCAACGGATGAACGCTGATGTTTATTTAGAATTAAGACCAGCCTCACCCTACTTTGATGTTAAACTATAGGGACTCCATTGCCAAATTTTTGGTCAACATTTCGGCGCTTAATGTACGGCACCTTTATATTTCGCCGCTTCCTAGAAAAGTACTTAAAAAGCGTCTAGCAATTAACGTCATTCGACGGACTTGTTTCCTTTAGCAAAGCAGCGTGCCGGTACCAAGATGGCGTCTTGTGGCCGATGTCCATAGAACGCAGCGGGAGGAAGGTGGGCCAAGGTGCGAGTTGAAGGTGATATATACCTCTTTCGTGCTCGGTCGTAGGAGTCTGCCGAGCGGTCAGAGTGGGGCATGTAAAATATTGCGTGGGTGTGAAATAAAATGGTGGTCCCGTAGCGGACCCGAGGTATACGCGCGCTTAATAAAAATAACACCGCGTACCTTAACGAGCACATCGAAGCGCACAAATGAAAATGAACCCCGAAACGTTATTTCAGAAGCATTTCTCGCGAAGTACCACTCAGACCATACGCGTTCCTTTTGGAGTCTGATCCTAAGGATCTCTCGATGCGTTGGTTTCCGGATACTTCGAAAATCTGCGTTCTAATCGAAATTCAGCGAAATGGCTCGCACGTCGGCGCCTATCGCACGGTCCCCGCTGGACCCGAAGGGCGAGAGATCGTCTCGCTTTGTGGGTGGACTCTGAGACGAGCGTACCTACGTGTGCCCTACGCGTATGAATGTACTCGCATTTTGGCCGGGCGTGTAGGAGCCCAGGGACGGCGGGACCCCGAACCCGGTAATTAAATAGCTGAACCCTGCAATTAGGGCCACTAAATCGTGGCGGGCCCTGGACCAGGTCGGCGAAGGGCCCGCCAGACACAAAAAACAACGTCGAAACGTTGCTTAAGCCCGTGCGAGCAAAAGCGCACAAGCGTGCGCGCGCACGCACGGAACAGAGTGCTCGCACACGTTGTCAGGGGATAGGGAGAAAAAGAGGAAAGGGAACCTGTGCACCGGCAGGGTACACGTCGCGGGGGTGGCTTCGTAATATGTGGGAACCCGAACGCGCTGCAGAAAAATGCACCGGCCCGGCCCACGTCTGCCTAGAACCTATCACCTACGACGTACGCTCTCGCTAGATCGATCTGGTCGGCAGAGACGCGTTGGCAAAACGAGGAATGGAGATTTGGAAAGTTTTATCGCATCGGCTCATTTAGAACGCTTTATCGGTCTTTAAACAATTTAACCCTTTGCGGACAACGACTTTTTCGGTTTGGTAAGGTATCAGGCCGAGGCGACTTTCGCAGATATGTCGAGTGTCTTATAGGGTACAATAAATTGATCTTATATTAACACATTGACAGCCGGCGACCTAAGAGACATTTAAAGCCTGAGCGCCGGCAACTATCGGTCACTTAAATCCCAAATGCCGGCCTTATTCGCTTGTTTCTGATCAATGAACAGCTAAAAAAAATATTTAAAACATTATATGGCATATTTTTGTAAAATAGTACATTTTATTTGCATATTCGTCATATACAATTTAACGATAATTAAAAACAGAAACAAAATCGAAATTTTTAATTTGTAATTATAGAAAAAAGTACAGTTCCTCATTTCATGGTGGATTATTGCATATATATATACCGTAAACAGAAACATTTAAGGCAAGTGTGGTATTTGTCGAAACATGGCAAGTAAATACAAATCGATGTGTAAAATACTCATACTAGCAAAAAAAATTCCATACCACCGTGGGGTCGCCACTTAAGCGGCAGACTCAGAAACCCGCGATTTCGCGGGGCCGGCTGTCAATGTATTAAAAGCACATATCTGTAGGAATCGGACGTGTGACGATGAGTGACACGCTGCCAAAAGGGCAGTTGCATTGCATTGTGCATTCAGAGAGAAACAAACAATTGAGGACACATTTTGAAAGACGTAAGACGTGTGACTCGTGGTCAGAGATTGTATACCACGCAATTGTGACCTCATCAAGCAAAATAAAAATAAACCGGTGACTGGCGTAAAAGATTTTACTAGAAATGAAAAAAATTCGCAATGAAACCGGTTTGAAATCTTGTAAAAGCAATTGATATTGAAACGGTGCTTCAATACTTTGGCTTCTAACAGCTCTGCGTTACCTTCATTTTACGCGATTTAATCATACTCCACAGTATTTCATCGCATCGCGGTTCTAATGTAGCAAGATACGCTTGGCAGTGAACGTGTTAGTAAATTACATATATCCCACATATCTGAAGTAGGTTAGACCGTGAAGCAGCAGGAAGGAAGCTTCGCGCATAGAAATGACGATAAAACTCCTAAGGCTTCGTTTAGTTTTACACCAGAGATCCCCCGATCTCCGGCGAGGGCGCGGACTGAGGGTAGAAACGGAGATAATGGTAACAAACAGTCTTCCTTCCTGTTACAGAACGACAGTGGCTTCTCCCCGGCGGCTAGGCCGTCAGTGCCGAAATGCATCGTGATTTCCGTGTATGCAAACTCGAGCGTGCACACGCACAAAGGCGCCCCCTGAGAACGAGATGGATGACCGAGCATCACGCTTCCCCGTCGTATTAAAATATCAGAGCCACCCCCGCGCTATCCTACTTCCCTCCCCCCTCGTTTCCTCCTCAACTCTTACCACGGCGTCACTCTCCCTCTCTTCTTCCTGCGCATCTACCCTCCTTTCTCCTGTCTTCCTTTCTCAACGTTCGCCTCGTTGGCATTAAATCAACCACCCACCGGCCCTCGGGTTATCTACCAAGCCTATCTGTGGACCGACCAAGATATCGCCGAGTCTCGCCACTTTGCACGAGTACTCGCTGCGTTGTAAACCCACACACGACCCTGCGCTGCCGAGGTGTACTTCGAAGCCGCGGCTCGAGGGAAAGCCTCCTTCTTCTTCTCCATCCCCGTCTTCTTCTTCCTCCGCGTTAGTCTCCGGCCGCTAACTAAAATTGATCGTCGCGTTGCTTCGAGAATTTATCGATATAGAGCCGGCAATTTGAATCCTTCGGTGTTGCGCCGCTTGAATTGTTTCCCGTTGTTCCACACGTCCTCCTACCTCGACTTTATGGAGGCGCGCTGGAGAAAAGTGTTGCGAAATCGACGGTGGAATCTTCGCGCAACCGCTACACGGAGTTTCTAAATGATGAAATTCATTGTGTTGCCGGGACAGGACGATTGCTATCTGAAATTAACTCGCATTCTGTTTAGGTACGGAGGAGCATTTTTTCTCGATATCCTTTTACTCTTGTTCGCTTCCTTCCACTTCACGGAGGCGTACTACGAAAAAAAGAATGGCGAATTCAATAGCGTTCTTGGGCAAGACTCATAATACGCGGACGATGACAATCTGTCGGATCATCGGCGAGGTCTCCTTGACGAACCTTTTTTTCCTCAAACTCCTCGTTTTTTTCACAGGCCATCAGCGCGGCGGCCCATCGACAGAGACTTCGCATGAACATTTCCTCCCCCTCTCGTTCTCTCCTTACCTCGCCTTACCTCGGCACTCACGCAGGCCTCGGCTCGTGGGTTCTCGTGGCGAGCAGACAATTTAATTTTCTAATTATCGTGACGCTGGCCCGATCGAGAGAAGGTACGGGCATCGTTATCTCGGTGTGGCATCTCTACGTATAGCTGAGACCCTCTACGCGCATATAAAAGCTAATGGAACCCCTCGAGCTGGCCTCTCGAGACTCAATCTCGACTAATATCCGAGTCGGTTCGTGGTGTTGGACACCCCTGGGCGCATCGGTGTGCGCGAAGGTGGTGGAATAGCACACGCACACGTACTCCGCACGTCGAACACTTGCGCCACTTGAATCGCTGGACTCGTCAGGAGGCGAGGGGTGGAGGATGCCTGCGTACTGCACTGCGGTGAATTAATTGATTACTGCACGTACCCACGTACAACCGTTCTTGCCGTGGAGAAGGATCGCGGGACGAGGTAGGGAGGATCGTACGAGAGCTGCGGATGGGGTTGAAGAGGGAACGAGAGAGGGACTGCGAGATCGAGGAGCAGGAGCGCGAAAGATGCGGAGAAAGAGAGGGAAGAAGAGAACCGCCCGAGAAACTCTGCCTCAAATGGTTGTAACACCGGCGAATTGCGGTCGGGGCGAATCGCCTCGGCTGGTCGTCCTGCACGCTTTGCACGTACTCAGGCGCGCGTATTATTCGCCTGTAGATATCTCGTTTACGAAGTGCTTCGCGCGAGAGGAGGGTTGAGGGTGTTGCATCGAGACGGGAAGAGAGAAAGAGGAAGGACGAGGGGAGTGCGTGTAAAAACGGCACCCACACGGCGCACGGTGCGCTGCGAATAATCGATGGAGATTTCGCTGGCACCTTCGGCAGATACGAATCGCCGAGATTTATGGTAACTTCGGATGATTTATGATTCTATTAATGCCGCCGTTCCTTACTCAGGACCGGCGGGTGAGATTGTGATATTAAAAATTACCGCGCTGGTATGAGCTGCAATGAGCACGGATCTTGAGGAAATTTCAATGTGTGAAGTGAGAGATTCAAAATTGCGAACAACCGATGTTTAAACAGTGACATATATAAAAAGTGCACGTAGTTGCAACTCTTATACCGCGATACGTTCGATGCCGTGCTACTGTCAAATGCAAGCGCGTCCATACAAATTCTATAGTTGTCAACGATACATATCATAAAACACCGATATAATTCCGCAATAACCCCCGGAACCAAATTTACAACATTCTCATGTTTCCTGATTAACCGATTCAAAATGGCGAACAACCGATATTTAAACAGTGACATATATAAAAAGTGCACATAGTTGCAACTCTTATTCCGCGATGCGTTCGATGTCGCGCTACTGTCAAATGCAAGCGCGTCGATACAAATTCTATAGTTGTCAACGATACATACCATAAAACACTGATATACTTCCGCAATAACCCCCGAAACTAAATGTACACCGTTCTTACATGTCCCGATTAATCAAACGCCGAAACAATTGTCCGCATCAAATGCAATTGTCCAGTCAAATGCAAGCGCGTCCACATTCTACATTTGTCGACGCCACATATCATAAAACACTGATATAATTCCGCAATAACCCCTGGAACCAAATATACACCGTTCTTACGTTTCCCTTTTAACCAAACGCCGAAACAATTGTCCGCATCAAATGCAATTGCCCAGTCAAATGCAAGCGTGTCCACATTCTACATTTGTCGATGCCACATGTCATGAAACACTGATATAATTCCGCAATAACCCCCAGGAACCAAATATACACCGTTCTTAGATTTCCCAATTAACCAAACGCCGGAACAATTGTCCGCATCATATGCAATTGTCCAGTCAAATGCAAGCGTGTCCACATTCTACATTTGTCGACGATACATACCATAAAACACCGATATAATTCCGCAATAACCCCTGGAACCAAATATACACCGTTCTTACGTTTCCCTTTTAACCAAACGCCGAAACAATTGTCCGCATCTCGCGCGGTCTGGTGACGAGCACGAAAATCGAAAATGCAAACGACAAGCGCAGAGGACGTCAAAGCGGCTAGACGTTCTCCGATGGCAGGCAACATCGAAAAAGTCAGCGAGCAGCGAGACGAAAGGAATAAGTGGTCGCCCGCTGGGAGAGCACGCTGTGAAAGATCACCTCCGGCCTCGAACACACCTCCGCGCCATTGTCGGGCCACGGGTGGCTTCGATCACTACAAATAGCCTGCTAATGTAACACGATGTGCGGCCCGTGTAGGCGCTAAGTGGAAAGCGAGAAGTAAACTCGAACGTCGATCGCCGATAGCGTGTCCCTTGTCGATCGGACACCCCCCGGGACGCGAAGGTGTCTCGATCGTATCGACGCCGGAATAACCTGTCGATACTGCACGCAATACCCCCGAGCTGTCATTCCGCAGGCGATGCGTTGTGTCGCATTATGGGCGCGTAATGACGCTTATCAGATTGCCTCATCCAAGGGAAGGTGAGGTAGTGTCGCGAAAACCGATCGACCGTTCCTGGGAAAGCGGAAGGCTGTTCTTATGCCGATGTTGATACGAGGCGTGACGATGACAAATCGACTACACGCGCACGCGTACCTTTAAACTGGGCGAACTTCCGGCTTGCGGGAATTCTTGAGGTTGCCGGTTGAAACAACGACAGTGGAGGTTGAAGGTAATGTTATATAATGTGGTATTAACGCAACGGCCGCGGTCGTTGTTAATATAGTGCCCGCGGGTATTTCGCAATAGTGCGAGATTACGGTGTGATGTTCGTAGTGGGACCGAGTGCACTGCGGGTTTGTACGAATTTTGTGCATTGCTGATTCAAGCAATGACAATGAGCGCCGGTAATGCGATACAATACGATATTAATGAAACAGTGGCGTTCACCGTTAACTTAATTTTGATTAACAATACTTTCACTCGTCTGCCGCAGTGTATTCGTAGACAAACACCCTTATCCTGCCCACCCTTCCAGTTTCCACGAATTTTGCACTTTGCCAATTGAAGCAACGAAAATCCGCGCCCGTAATACTACGCAATATAATATTAACGCAACAACCGTATTCGTCGTTAACACAATACCTGCGCCGACTTGGCAATAACGCAAAATTACTTTTGCACATCCGCTGCAGCGTATTCGTAGACAAACACTCTTCCGGTTTGTACGAATTTTGCACTTTACCAATTGAAACAACGACAATCCGCGCCCGTAATACTACACAACATAATACTAACGCAACAACCGCGTTCATCGTTAACATAATACGCGCGCCGGGCAATAACGCAAAATTACTTTTGCACATGCGCTGCAGCGTATTCGTAGAAAAACACCATTCCAGTTTGTACGAATTTTGCACGTTGCTAATTGAAACAACGACAATCCGCGCCCGTAATACTACACAACGTAATATTAACGCAACAACCGCGTTCGTCGTTAACATAATACCCGCGCCGACTTGGCAATAACGCAAAATTACGTTTACACATCCGCCGCAGCGTATTCGTAGACAAACATCCTTATCCTACCCACCCTTCCAGTTTCCATGAATTTTACATTTTGCCAATTGAAACAACGACAATCCGCGCCCATAATACTACACTACATAATATTAACGCAACAACCGCGTTCGTCGTTAACATAATACCGCTGGGCAATAACGCAAAATTACGTTTGCACGTCCGCCGCTCGTATCCGCAGATAAACACGCACCGCGCTGGCTGGCAGGCGTTCGGATTTGCGAGGCGTCGAAAAATTGCGATTGCCGCGAAGGTAAGGGTGCAGGGTAGGCGAGAGTCCAGGGGCGTCGATGGGGCCGCTTAAAGTGCCATGTATGGCGACGTCGTTTGCGACCGCAATCACGGTGCTTCTAAGTAGCGACGAGAAGTACGACGTAACTTACACGCGGCTCTTACGGTAGTTGGCCGTACGTGTCGGCTCGCGTCCGTTCGACATACGCTCTTTCCTTCCCGGAGGGCCCACCGGCGGTTAGGCCGCGGTTACCGCGTGGTTATCAAGTTAACCTTTTACCTCGGAGTCGCGCCGCGATGAGGTTTGCGGCCGTGCCTCGAAACGACGAGACGAGAGGATCGAGCAGGCGCTGAGCGACGAGGACCGAGTGGGACGCGGGTAGGAAGAAAGAAGACGCGGCGCAAGGTGTGAAACCGCTCCAAAGCAAAGAGCCGAGAAATTGCGCCGCGATTATCCCCCGGTAAATATGGCCGGGGCCGATCACTCTTGCTTCTCGCGAACGTTCGATAACGATTCGACGAAAGTCGAGTCGTCCCTCTTTTTTCACGGCGGTCGCGCGTCTTCGGCTGCGGCGGACCTCGTTGTGATCTTGATCGCGGTGGAGGAGTGAAAATATACGAGGCCTCTCGGCAAATTAATGCGACGGGGTGTGGTTAGACCGCTCGGACGTCAACGTCTGCGAGGTGAATTAACTAGTATTTTGATAATATTGCAGAAAGTGGGGTGTGGAGGAATTGATTGTGGTATGGACGAGAGGTCGGACGATTCTAAAGTTAGCCGTTTAGCTACGGCTGAACGGCCGTGGATGTGTACTGGTGTACAGAGACCTTACGGCTGAGAGCATATAAACGATAGTACTACGATAATACTGGAAATATCTTTGTTTGTTAGCATACGAAAAAATAAAGTAACTACAATAATATAATATGTACAGTGATAGTGTAGCTAGTGGGCCGCTATAGTGAGTTTCCATTAAAAAACATATGGGGTGAAGTCAATCTAGAGGCGCTTTTAAAATATAAATATATTGCATTGCGTATTTCTTTTAACACATAGACTGCCAAGCATAATTTGCTACGTTAGAACCGCGATGCGATGAAATACTGCAGGCTATGATTAAATCATGCAAAACGAAAGTAACGCAGAGTTGTTGGAAGTCAAAGTATTGAAGCACCGTTCCAATGTTCATTGCTTTTACAAGATTGCAAATAGGCTTCATAGGCGAATTTTTTACATTTTTAGTAAGACAAATTCGATGATATATTCTTCAGCATTTGTTTCAAAACAAGAGCGCTCTATATAACTCCCTAACGTCATAACAGTTGTACGTCATTCTTTTACTCGTCTTCTTCTTCGCCGACACCCACGAGTAACGCACACGCAATGGTAGCAATAACGGCAACAGGTACGGTAACTCGCGGAAAAATGTAAAAAGAATGAAAGGGTAAGGAACACAGTTGAACGCGTATGTATACTTTATCCATTATACGGTTTGCAATTCATAACGCGCCATTAGTCAAATTATTATAGTATTTACTTGCGGCCCAATAGCGGGTGTCCCGAACGAGACTCGTTATTACACTGGCGCGGTAATTACCGAGTTCCACGTGGAAAGGGAAACACCGAACTACGTGCACGTGACCGTGACTCTCTCGTGTGCATGTCGAGTTATGGTGTTGACGCGTCAAGAAGCGGTAACGACAAATCCCCCTTTAATCTCGCAGATTTTCATTTCAGTCCAGCGATCGAAAGTGGTTCTGTATGCGGCAGAGGAGCCACAATATTTTTGGTTCTCAGTTTATAAGTGTTGTGCAAATTACCATTTTTCGACAGAGCGCCGATGTTCAGGTTAACACGTTGACTGCCGTGCGTTCTAATATGGCAATGCTAGAAAAACTACGTTTGACTGAATTATGCAAAATGTACGTAATGTGCAGGTATTGGAGACCAAAGGATCGCATCACTATTCTAACAATAACTGCATTTGTAAAATAATAATTGTTACCCATTGAAAATATTTTGGATCTTCAGTAAAATCTTTTGCGCTGGTCACCGATGACCGCTACGACAGTCAACGTGTTAACACGTTGACTTCCACACGTATTTTACTATATTAAAACTGCAAAAAATACCAATTCATTGCATTTAAATTATAATGCTAATTAATATTAAATCACTATTTAATATTAATTGCATTTACAAAAATTATAAATGCGATCGATTGGGTATTTTTTGAATTTTCGTCAGACCTTTTGCACCGGTCACCACGGCAGTCAACGATGTGATTCTTTGGTCTCCAATACCTGCACATTATGTACATTTTGCCTAATTCAGTCAAACGCTGTAGTATTTTAAAATATGCTGTTATAACTGCAGTCAACGTGTTAACACGTGCGTACTTTGCTATATTAAAACGGCGATGCTAGAAAATACTACAGCGTTTGACTGAATTATGCAAAATGTACGCAATGTGCAGGTATTGGATACCAAAGAATCGCATCACTATTCTAACATTAATTGCATTTTCAAAATTATAAATGCGACCGATCGGGCATTCTTTGAATTTTTTATGAGACCTTTTGCGCCGGTCACCGATGCCCATCATGACAGTCAAAGTGTCAATAACAAAACGACAATGACCCCACGGGTCCCAGGCGCACACATAACACGAAAACGAGAACTTATTTTGCGCGATACCGCGATCAGTAGACGTAGGAAGCCCCAGTATTTTGGAATTTGAGTTTATAAGTGCTGTGCGAATTACCATTTTTCGACAGAGCGCCGATGTTAGTTTAACAAAACGACGAAGATATTCCCAGGCGCACACGTAATACAGACGAGGACTTATTCTGCGCGAAATCACTAGACGCAGCCACAATATTTTTGATTGAGAAGTGCTGTGCGAATTACCATTTTTCGACAGAGCGCCGATGTTCGGGTTAATAACAAAACGACGAAGACGCGATGGGTCCCAGGCGCACACATAACACGAAAACGAGAACTTATTTTGCGCGAAACCGCGATCAGTAGACGTAGGAAGCCCCAATATTTTGGAATTTGAGTTTATAAGTGCTGTGCGAATTACCATTTTTCGACAGAGCGCCGATGTTCAGGTTAATAACAAAACGACGAAGACGCCATGGGTCCCAGGCGCACACATAACACGAAGACGAGGACTTATTCTGCGCGATACCGCGATCACTAGACGCAGGGAGCCACAATATTTTTGAATTTGAGTTTCTAAGTGCTGTGCGAATTACCATTTTTCGACAGAGCACCGATGTTCGGGTTAATAACAAAACGACGGAGACGCCATGGGTCCCGAGTGCACACCTAACACGAAGACGAGGAGTTATTCTGCGCGAAACCGCGATCACTAGACGCAGGAAGCCCCAATATTTTTGAATTTGAGTTTCTAAGTGCTGTGCGAATTACCATTTTTCGACAGAGCGCCGATGTTCAGGTTAATAACAAAACGACGAAGACGCCATGGGTCCCAGGCGCACACGTAACACGAAGACGAGGAGTTATGGCCGCATTCGTCTCCATTATCCGGTGAATCATTGAGAGAACGACCTAACCCCGAGACGTTCGAGCTTTAACAGCGCCAATTCTTGTACGCCGATTTCCTTTGCCCGCCCGACACGAGCCTTAACAACGCATCCACGGTGCATTATTGTTTGCATAAACGCGATCCGTAAATCTCCCCTCGTTCGCCGATTTGCAATTCTGCCTCTCCATATTCCCGACACTTACGTACATCGTGTCGGACGTGCACAGAGTTTGCTCCAATTTTCGCGAGAACCAGAAATTCCCCGCTAAATTCTCGATACGGAACGTAGCGGAACACGCCAAGTTACGTAATTCGGGTACGCACGCAGGCCGGTGCGAAAAATTGAAAGGTCTTTAGCTTGCCGAGGAGATCGCGCGATAGGCTCGTCGGTATAACAATGTTAATTCCAACAAAAAATTAATAATACCTCATCGACGACGATCCGCGCGCAATTTGTCGTGGCGCGCCGCACATTTGTACCGCGGCGCAGAGAGACGTAAGCCGAGCGCGTCTCTTAATTTTCCCTGATTACTATTTTAATGGCTAATTCATTAAACGATCGGCAGTTTTAATTTCAAGGTATGACGGTAAGGCCAGCCGCTTATCCCTGTGATTACCCGGCTCCTCTCGAAAGACTGCCCACCGTGAGGCAGAAAATCATTAAGCACAACGCACTCTCCCGCGGATAATACTTTTTTGCGGGCGTAAACGCGTTCGACGAACCCAATAATGGCACTCATAACTTGCCACTCTCGTTCATACTCCTCACCTTTCTCTCTCTTTTTCCTTATACCCCCGCGCGTTCGCCGCGGAACTCCGCTTTGTATCGATTTAACATCTCGCCGCATTCCGCGCCGGCAATGAATTATCGTCCTCTTACAAAGTGCTTTATTTGTCATCCCGATAATCACCGGGGACTGTCTGGTGAGTTGGTAACGTGAACCAGGATCACGCTACCTGACCACCTTGGCCGTGCTCAATAGCCGGACCCAGAGACGGAAATAGAAGTCGGTGGACAACGTTAATGTATGCGCGACCCGCCGCACTACAATTTTCCTCGTCCGCTTTTCGGTAAAAAAAGATCGCGCGGCAAAACACTCGGGAAAACTAACGCGTGGGTTAGTCGGGTAAAACTGGATCGCGCACGTTGGTGATATTATTTGTAAACTGCGATGAAAATACTTCGAAGTTGGTATGCGTCTTCCGCGTTTAAGTGTATATTATGTTTCGGTACGGTATCGCTTAGCGAATCGCGTAAGGGAAACAACGGGAATTTTCATGGAAGTCGAACCGATCTATGTAAGCGTAAAACGGAAAACATTCTTCGAGTTAATATTTTATTCAATTTCGGCGACACTTGCAAAATTGTCATTTTGTATTCACGGTATAGTTACAAAAATAATTGTGTGCAAACATTGATTTATGAAATTGTCTTAAAAATGTTAATTTAACGTTTGAGCTTCCTACTACTAGTAAGTATACATAGATTACGTTTCGGTAACATATCGCTTAGCAAATCGCGTACGGAAAACAGCGGGAATTTTCATGGAACTCGAACTGATCTATGTAAGCGTAAAACGGAAAACATTCTTCGAATTAATATTTTATTCAATTTCGGCGACACTTGCAAAATTGTCATTTTGTATTCACGGTATAGTTACAAAAATAATTTTGTGCAAACATTGATTTATCAAATTGTCTTAAAAATGTTAATTTAATGTTTAAGCCTGCTACTACTAGTAAGTATACATTAGGTTTCGGTAACATATCGCTTAGCAAATCGCGTACGAAAAACAGCGGGAATTTTCATGGAACTCGAACCGATCTATGTAAGCGTAAAATGGAAAACATTTTTCGAATTATTATTTATTCAGTTTCGGCGACACTTGCAAAATTGTCATTTTGCATTCACGGTATAGTTACAAAAATAATTTTGTGCAAACATTGATTTATCAAATTGTCTTAAAAATGTTAATTTAACGTTTGAGCCTCCTACTACTAGTAAGTATACATAGATTACGTTTCGGTAACATATCGCTTAGCAAATCGCGTACGGAAAACAGCGGGAATTTTCATGGAACTCGAACCGATCTATGTAAGCGTAAAACGGAAAACATTCTTCGAATTAATATTTTATTCAATTTTGGTGACACTTGCAAAATTGTCATTTTGTATTCACGGTATAGTTACAACAATAATTTTGTGCAAACATTGATTTATCAAATTGTCTTAAAAATGTTAATTTAATGTTTAAGCCTGCTACTACTAGAAAGTATACATTACGTTTCGGTAACATATCGCTTAGCAAATCGCGTACGGGAAACAACGGGAATTTTCATGGAAGTCGAACTGACCTATGTAAGCGTAAAACGGAAAACATTCTTCGAATTAATATTTTATTCAATTTCGGCGACACTTGCAAAATTGTCATTTTGTATTCACGGTATAGTTACAGAAATAATTTTGTGCAAACATTGATTTATCAGATTGTCTTAAAAATGTTAATTTAATGTTTAAGCCTACTACTACTAGTAAGTATACATTAGGTTTCGGTAACATATCGCTTAGCAAATCGCGTACGAAAAACAGCGGGAATTTTCATGGAACTCGAACCGATCTATGTAAGCGTAAAACGGAAAACATTCTTCGAATTATTATTTTATTCAATTTCGGCGACACTTGCAAAATTGTCATTTTGTATTCACGGTATAGTTACAAAAATAATTTTGTGCAAACATTGATTTATCAAATTATCTTAAAAATGTTAATTTAATGTTTAAGCCTGCTACTACTAGTAAGTATAGATTTGGTTTCGGTAACATATCGCTTAGCAAATCGCGTACGAAAAACAGCGGCAATTTTCATGGAACTCGAATTGGCCTATCTAAGCGTAAAAGGGAAAACACTCTTCAAATAATCATTTATTAAATTTCGGTAATACTTGCGAAATGTTAAGATAAAACTATTCTTATTTTGTATTTACAGTGTAGCCACAAAAATAATTTTGTGAAAACACCGCCTTATCAGTTTGTCTTAAAAATATTAGTTTAACGTTTGTGTATTCTACTACTAGTAAGTATACATTACGTTTCGGTAATGTATCGCTTAGCAAATCGCGTACGGAAAACACCGGGAATTTTCATGGAACTCGAATTGACTATGTAAGCGTAAAACGGAAAACACTCTTCGAATTCTTATTTATTAAATGTCGAAATTCGTTGTGAAATGTTAGATACAATTATTCTTATCTAGTATTCACGGTATTAAAAAAGTTAGTTTAACGTTTGAGTCTTCTACTACTACTATTGTAAATATAAATTATGTTTCGGTAACGTATCGCTTAGCGAATCGCAGATGGAAAACAACGTGAATTTTTATGGAACTCGTACCGGCTATGTAAGCATAAAACGGAAAACATTCTTTGAATTTTATTTATTAAATTTCGCTTACTTTTGAAATCTTAAATAAAATTATTCTCACCTAGTATTCATGGTGTAATCAGAAAAATAATTTTGTGAAAACATTGACTTATCGGATTGTCTTAAAAGTGTTAGTTGAACGTTTGATCCTCCTTCTACTAGTAATTATACATGACGTTTCGGTACCGTATCGCGTATGGAAAACAACGGGAATTTTCATGGAACTCAAACCGACTATGTAAGCATAAAACGGAAAACACTCTTCGAATTATTATTTATTCAATGTCGGCAATACTTGCGAAATGTTAGATAAAATTTTTCTCATCTAGTATTCGCAGTATAGTCACAAAAATAATTTTGTGAAAACATTGACTTATCAAATTGTCTTGAGATTGACTTATCAGATTATTTTAATCGTAAAACGGAAAACACTCTTCGAATTATTATTTATTAAATTTCGACAGTACTTGTGGAATCTTAAATAAAATTATTCCCACCTAGTACTCACGGTGTAGTCACAAGAATAATTTTGTAAAAACATTGACTTATCAGATTGTCTTAAAAGTGTTAGTTCACCGTTTGATCCTCCTACTTCGGCACGTTGAATCTATGACGTGATTTGACGAGCGAAATCAGCTAAGCCCGCCACGTCCAATTCCGGCATTGAATTGAGGCGAGAGAGCGCGGCGGTGGTTGGCACTCGTTCATCACGGAAGAGTCATTTTGTATCATTTGCGGGCACACGCGCCCCGCTGATAAATCATCCACTTCGATGCCCATCGCAGCTCGCGCCATTATCCGCGCTCATTTTCAGTGACGATCGCCCTCGCTCAGGATCACGTCGATAGATTCAACCGGGCCGGCCGCGGTAATTCGAGGATAAATTTCCCTCGGCACCGGCGGGCAGCGGGTTATTATTCGGCACGCTGAATATCAACTGCTCACCTGCCCCCGCGGAAACTTGCCATCGACCCGCCAGCGATTATTGACTTTTGCGCGCGTCCGACGTCAGTTAAACTTTCAGCGATTTACGGCCGCTCGGTGCGTCAGAACGGTGGAAGTTTATCGTCGATTCGATTAACTATGCACGCCTTATTTTGTAATTACGACTCGCCGAACGCAGCCATACGGCCTCTAGTTAAATCTGGATCGCTATAGATGGTGATGACATTTCTAGCGAAGTAAAACTCGCTTTCACTTTCGTCATGGAAAATCGCGGCGGAAATAGAATGCATTGTGTACATTCAGTATCATTCTGCGTAATGGCTTTTTTTAGCGATCGCTTTGCGGCCTTAAATAGCGGACGTAAGAAGATGCCTTGATACGCGCGCATGAGTTATCGAATTTTCAGGTGATCGATCGTAATTGCGGACGAAAGCGGAAGCGTAACGAGGTCGGGGCACCTGCGTACGTCATCGGTTATCTTCTGATCGCGGACGATAGCAAGACAGACATGTCAAAATAACGTTTACGTATCCGGCGATAGAGACTTTTATGCGCGAGATCGAGATTTTCTAGGATGGCGAAACGTTTCCGGTTATCGAGTCCGCGAGACACGCGACATTGTTGCCTCGCCTTCGTTATTATCGTTTTACAAGACGCCGTACAAGCGTGGATTTGACAGGTACTGACATTCTGCGATTATCCACCGATTATCGTAATGAAAGGAACTGCGAGATAAAATCCGCGGTCTTCGCATACGATTAACCCTCATAGACCGATATTTACAACCGCGCACATGCGCATGAACAGTACTGCGCGGCATTATTACACAATGCACAAGCGGAATCACCGTTAACATCACCTGTCACAACGATCAGTTATCGTTAAATAGTCCTTCAACTGCGCAACAGTATTACACCGTTTGTTATACATTGGCACTTCAAGGCGAGCGTATTCTAAATGAAGTCAGTGACGCGATAGAGTAATTACGGTATTGAATAATCATAAACGTGTATATCGACGTTTCCACGGAGAAGCCGTATTTTTAAATAGCAGTTTGACTATAACGCGGTCGAAGTTCGTAAATTATGACATGATATTGCTACATGCCATTGCCATTGATACGTCCATTACACCCGTGTACTTCTAAAGGGTGTCCCAAAATTCACGTAAGATTTGAATTTCGCGCTATTTGTGCGATAAAGTATTTGGGGTTATTAAAAATGGGTTATTAAAAATGGAGCGCTACACGCGTTTTCATTGTTGAGCAATATTTTAAAAGTAATGAAGGTGCGACAGCTGTAGTTCGCAATTTTCGCGAAAAATATGGTCCGAATAATGATTTAAATGATCGTTGGACTTTTTTCTTTGGGGTTTTTTAAGTGCCAACAAGCCCACAACCACCCACGCTTTGAAGGAGGAAATTGGGGACTGTATCAACGAAATGTAGCCACATTTATGCAACACGGTCGTGGAAAATGTCAACAACAGAGTGTGTATGTGCTAACAAAGCCGTACCGGCCACTTACCCAATGTTCTATTCCATAAATAATAACCCTATACTGTATACTGTGTGAATCAATGAAAAATTTACGATATTTATTCCATAAATAATAATCGTATATTGTACACCATACGAATCAATTAAAAGTTCGGAGTTTTTAATTAAAAATCTGTGTTTTCTATCAAAATTGAAATCAATTAAACATTTGCAATTTTTAATTAAAAACCTGTGTTTTCTATCAAAATTCAAATCAATTGAAAATTTGCGATTTTTAATTAAAAGCCTGTCTTTTCTATCAAAGTTCTATCAAAATCCGAATCAATGTTTGTAATTTTTAATCAAAAATCTGTTCTCTATCAAAATGACTTTTTGCGTGAATTTTGGACCGCTCTTTATCTTCAAGTATCATTTCGCGATATCGCAGTGCAGTGATCGAGAAACAATGCAATCGCTTCTCCGCTTTCTTAACCAAACTACGACTGCAGTAAACGCAGCACCGAGTAATCTTAAACGCGTAGACGAACGTTTCCATGATAAATCCATATTTTCCCCCGGCAATTTCATTATCATACAATCGAACCTCATAAATCGTCCAGCAACGTGACGCGCGTGACACACTGACGCTCTTCTTTCTGCGACCTTCGTTTCTGCACGTCGCGGCGAAGTGCAGCGATCAAGAAACACGAAGAGAAATCGTTTTCCCGCTTTCTTAAAGCGTACAGCATCCGCTCGCGAATGAAAACACGGAAAGTAGCGGTCGTTTCCTCTTTTCTCCGACGTTACCCTAAGCGTGATGGACTGCCGGCTTCCTCGGCGACGATCGAAAGGCCATTTCGGTGGAGTAGTCCGAGCAGGCGCCTGTTAATCTCAATAATGCTCGCGCCAAGCGGAAGCACGGAGTCGTAAATCGGTTCTGGGGCATTTTCGTCGGTGCCCAGTTGCGCCTCTACCCTCCTACGAATCCGTAAACCCACCCAAACTACGACCGACTCACACCCTACGGCAGACTTCTACACCGACGCGAGGCACGCAATGCGTTTGACGCGTTGGGAGAGAATACGATGACGATGATGATGACGAGGAGGACGTCGAACACGGCGCAGAATCCTGATGGCGCGTGCTGGCAAGAGACCCGGGTCGGCATACATAATTCATACAATTAGCAGGCGTGTCTGCTGCGCCGGAGCTTGCGTCTGGAGCTTGCGACATTCGTAAGATGAGCCCTACGAGACCCTCCGGGTTCTACAACTACTTCGGGGGAAGAGATATTATTTGTCTACGAACTGTTATACGGTTATTAGAAGCGCTGGTAAGAATGCGGGGAGGGGTGAGGCGAGTGGAACGACGCGTCGGAGTAATGTATGCTATGGAAATGTGAGGGCGAGATGTTTGAGGGCGGACGAATACGCTGCTTATGACATAATGCGACCGCGATACATGGTCAGAATGACGAGAATGATTGGACGCGTCCGGCTTCCGTTGTTTCGGCCGAAAGAAATCCGTCTCGTATGGTCCGCGGTAAGGATCCCCGCTAACAATGGAGAAAGGTACGTGAGATTAGTGATCTCCCGCCGAGGAAACGTCGGTGTCTCTGGTTTGCTCGCCGGCCTGTTAAGTTCGTGAAAGAGAAGACGTTGTTGCGGGCCGCGTACACTGTTGCAGTGGAAAAGGAAGTCAAACGGATGTCCGCACTGGCACGATCACGTGGCCGGAATTTTATGGTTCGTGAGTAGGAGCGCAATTATAATGGAATAAAGTGGCGAGTGGCCGGCTCTAATCTCCGATCATCTCGTTACCGGCATTCGTTATAAAATTATTGTGGGAAATTGGTTCCGTACGGCTCGCAATAAACATCGGCGTTTAATTGGGCACAATTAAGCGTCAAACGATTAACGTCCCACCCGGTGATTATCAAACTCGTATTTAATCGGAAAATCCATCTGACCGAGTACGCCTTCGCCGAGAACAAAACAGCGCGGGAGCGTTCGATAAAAAGCTGTTTGCGTTCACTTAGGCGATTGAAACGGGCAAACAAATAAATTGTGTGCACGAACGCGAATAAAGTTAGAAAGGGTAGAGGAACGCGGAGACACTCTGTCGTCACTGCGGCAATGCGGACGAACGAGTCGCGAAAACAGATCGTCAAGCGATATTTCAGCGGCGCGCAGTGCGAGGAGAGAGTGCCGATGCGGTGAACAAAGAGTTCCATTAACGCTATCCAGTCGTGAATCTTCTCGTGACGCCCGCCCGCGAAAAGTTGATCTCTTTCAGCCGATCGGCACGACAGTGAGACAGACGGAGAAAGGGAACGGTTAAATAAATTTATCGGCGAAGAGTCCATTTACCCTGAATGAGCGAGAGAATCCATCTCGGATTGAGTGAGAGACAGAGAGAGAAAGAGAGAGTAATGCAAAGCGCACGCTTGAAGGGGATTGGACGCAGAGACACGGTGAGAGATATATCGATGCATAAACATGGATATCACGGTGCAAATGACGGTATAGGCGAATGCGTTTGTGGCAATCCCTATGTACGCGCACACAGCCTCGCGCACGTTTGTTTACAAGTATACGGGGTGTCAGGCGATCGGCGCGCAATCTCTACGAATTCATTCGTCCGCCCTTCGAAAAACAGCGATGTCGCCCGCGAACGTTGCACGCACCCGGCGCAGCGGACGTTTTAAACGATTCGCGCGCCTGGAGTCCTTACATATGTTCCCGATCGCAATTAACGATGTTCGCCGGCACGACAGAAATTGAAAGCGTGTACTTGCGGTCAGCGGTAAAGGCCGAGTTTACCGACACCCCATGTATACGAGCACGTGACGTATGTATATATCGTGTGACGTCTACCTGACGCGCTACAGTCATTGGATGCACCGGCGTTATACGGTCTGCGAGCGACTCTTCGTGCTCGCAAACCGCCCTGCCTGCCCTGTAATCGCGAATCGCGCACTGTAATAATTATTGCCCTCGTCCTGTCATCAGCGTCGGCGACATCTATGCACCACCACAGCTCGGTCGAGCGCATCCTGCCGTAGTCCTGCACGACGAGGCGAAAGGGGGCAGCAGAAATAACCCACACGTGAAGGACGTAACCCCGCGAGTGTGTCTCCCCTTCGGATCGGGGAGATGCGTGCAGAGAGAGGGCAGGGGGAAGGGATGAAGGGATGAAGAGGGAAGTCGCACGGACCGACGATAGAAAAGTGGCCTCATCAGGAGCACATTGTGCCGCGGTTTTATAATCAGCGAGCTCTCGTTACTTGCTCGTTCACGACGTGTCCAAAAGGGGTTCACCCTCGGTTGCACCTCTTTTGCTTGGCCGGCGGCGGCGAACTCGAGCGAGGAGGAAGCGGTCGTATGCGTCGGATGGGGTTCCCGAGGCGTTTCAATGAAAATCCGCACCGGAATCGAAGCGGTGGTGTTGATCGACGTCGTCTGGTGTCGGAATAGAGACGTTGATATAGATCTCTTACAAATACTATCTCTTTCTAAAGATTTTTAACACGATGACTACAATGATATGGTTGAAAAAAATACGCTACCCATCCCATGTTATTATGTTTCACGTAATATATTGTTGTTATTTACTTGGAGATGTAGGGAATATATAAAATGAGCCGACGCGTTTCAATTAAAATCCACACCGGAATCGGCGTTGATCGGCGTCGTCTGGTGTCGGAATAGAGACGTTGATATAGATCTCTTGCAAATACTAACATCTCTTTCTAACGATTTTTTTAACACGATGACTACCATGATATGGTTGAAAAAAATACGCTACCCATCCCATGTTATTATGTTTCACGTAATACATTGTTGTTATTTACTTGGAGATGTAGGAAATATATCAAATGAGCCGACGCGTTTCAATTAAAATCCACACCGGAATCGGCGTTGATCGGCGTCGTCTGGTGTCGGAATAGAGACGTTGATATAGATCTCTTGCAAATACTAACATCTCTTTCTAAAGATTTTTAACACGATGACTACAATGATATGGTTGAAAAAAATACGCTACCCATCCCATGTTATTATGTTTCACGTAATATATTGTTGTTATTTACTTGGAGATGTAGGGAATATATAAAATGAGCCGACGCGTTTCAATTAAAATCCACACCGGAATCGGCGGTGATCGACGTCGTCTGGTGTCGGAATAGAGACGTTGATATAGATCTCTTGCAAATACTAACATCTCTTTCTAACGATTTTTTTAACACGATGACTACCATGATATGGTTGAAAAAAATACGCTACCCATCCCATGTTATTATGTTTCACGTGTAATATATCGTTGTTATTTACTTGGAGATGTAGGGAATATATAAAATGAGCCGGCGC
Organism: Cryptocheilus praepositus; assembly: GCA_033815515.1. NCBI lineage: Eukaryota > Metazoa > Arthropoda > Insecta > Hymenoptera > Pompilidae > Cryptocheilus > Cryptocheilus praepositus. Next base: position 5,586,983 of record JAWWQZ010000285.1, read on the forward strand.
GTTGCAATTAAAATCCACACCGGAATCGGCGGTGATCGGCGTCGTCTGGTGTCGGAATAGAGACGTTGATATAGATCTCTTGCAAATACTAACATCTATTTGTAACGATTCATTAATACGATGATTAGCATGACACGGTTGAAGAAAATACAGTATCCATATCGTCTTGCTAAGTTTTATGTTATATATTACTGTTATTTACTTGGAGACGTAGGAAATATATGAAATGGGCCGACGCATTTCAATGAAAATGCACACCGGAATGGAAGTGGTGGTGTTGATGGATGTCATCTGTTGATACAGATCTCTTGCAAATACTAATGTCTATTTGTAACGATTCTTTAATACGATGACTACCATAGTGATATTGAAAAAAACACGCTATTGTACTTCCCGTCTGGTCAAGTTTCACGTAATTTATTGCTTTTATTTACGGGGACACGTAAGAAATATATGAAATAAGCGAATGAAGCATCATGTATAAATATTACGCGCATGTGATGCCGGGTTCTAAAAACCAGCTGATGTACCACACATACGTGACGTATGGTATTTTACAATGTGGTATTTTACGGTGTGGTATTTTACCGTATGGTATTTTACAGTGTGGTATTTTATGGTGTGGTATTTTACGGTGTGGTATTTTACGGTGTAGTATTTTATGTTGTGGTATTTTACGGTGTGGTATTTTACATTGTGGTATTTTACGGTGTGGTATTTTACAGTGTGGTATTTTACGGTGTGGTATTTTACGGTGTGGTATTTTACAGTGTGGTATTTTACGGTGTGGTATTTTACGGTGTGGTATTTTACAGTGTGGTATTTTACGGTGTGGTGTGGTATTTTACGGTGTGGTATTTTACAGTGTGGTATTTTACGGTGTGGTATTTTACAGTGTGGTATTTTACAGTGTGGTATTTTACGGTGTGGTATTTTACAGTGTGGTATTTTACGGTGTAGTATTTTATGTTGTGGTATTTTACTGTGTGGTATTTTACATTGTGGTATTTTACGGTGTGGTATTTTACAGTGTGGTATTTTACGGTATGGTATCTTACGGTGTGGTATTTTGCAGTGTGGTATTTTACGGTGTGGTATTTTACGCTGTGGTATTTTACGGTGTGGTATTTTACGGTATGGTATTTTACAGTGTGGTATTTTGCAGTGTGGTATTTTACGGTGTGGTATTTTACAGTGTGGTATTTTAGGGTATGGTATTTTACAGTGTGATATTTTACAGTGTGGTATTTTACAGTGTGGTATTTTACAGCGTGGTACTATATAACGAGCCTATTTTCTAGCTGACTTATTACCAGAAAATTACGTTTCATCGCGTTCCCCCACAACAACCGCTTCACACCACAGAAAATTGTCAAAAACATTTCTACGTTAAACGTCAAATTTTCCTACCATCCTAATTCTCATAGCACGCTCTACCCATTCCCACCGGAAAAAGAATCGACGCTCTCCGCGGCGCGTCATGATCATTTCCGAAGGTCCGGGAAATTAAAAGCGACGGGGTTAACGACGACCTCGAAGGTGGCGAGGGTTCCCCGACGGTGGGTATCGCATTATGGTCAGCGATTTAGCCGGCGCGTTAGCAGCTGGTAATATCCCCGCGATGGAACTCACGTATCTCACCGTCATCTTTACATCTCGCGTATTTCCATACAAGAGTGACGGCATTTGAATATCCCTTGCCGTCGTCCCCTTGCTCGGGAGAGAGCCAGACGGGCCCTGGTTGCACGCCCGAGCGAATTACATACCCGACATCGGAGCGTGGCGATCTGATATCGCGTCGACTCGATGTAATGGTGCCGCGCGAGGCGCAATGACTGGCGAAAATTGCAATAATTTTGACGATTTGTCTAATTATGCGCGTCTCTCGGGTTCCGTGCCCCGCGGCGACGAGTTGTCCGCCATTATTGCCCCATTCGATGCAAATCGAACGAATCTCGACGTAATCGTGTCCTCGCATCGAAATCGGTCCGATGCGGTTTAATGAGCGCGCACTTGAAAACGCTAATCTTGCGAGTACGGAGTTCGGATATAGGCGGACTTACGCTTGTAATGGCGGTGGAGAAAGTGCGGCGGAGAATGTAACGTTTTTACGGAACGCTTTTCCGAGACGCTCCTTAGTCAAAGTAGATAAGGGGTAAACGGTCAATACTTAGCCGAATGATCGGGGATTTCCCACTTTGAGCTTAGTAACGCGTTTCTTTTTTTTTTGCTCTTATCAGTTACCTTTATGTGGAATTGTTTGCAATTACTGACGAACTGTGTGTATAAAGCACAGTATATAATAAAATTGTTGGAATGCGACAAAAGCAATATCTTTATTTTGAACTGTTTATGCTACGCCTCAGTCTTTATCTCGAGATGAAAACTCGGTTCCTTCTTTTAACACTTTATCGACCGCTAGCCGATTAATCGGCTTTTCGGTTCCAACTGTTATATACCGGTAGCCGATTAATCGGCTTTTCAGTAGTGAACGATTATATTAGATAAAATAAATATCAAATGATATTATGACAATTCTAAATGACAATAAATTTACACTGCTTTGAAACCAAAGGATTCTCAACAACACAAGCAGTATTTTTGAAGTATAGAGCTTTACAAATAGGCCCATACACAATTCCTACGCGATATTCCAAACAGAGTCGGTCGTTAGTGAGTGGCATCTTCAGCCAATAGCGGTCGATAAAGTGTTAAAACAAATGCATATCGAATGCATGTACGCGAGAATGTGGTGCGTGGCGTAAGCTACGTCGCATATAGCAAAGGAAAGTCAAAGATATTGTTTTCATATTAATTAGTCGAAACCCTACGATCAAAGAAGAAAGACCTACTCTCTTGAAAGATTAACCCTTTCGCTACGGCGGAGTTTGGCGCGTACACATACTTACGGTACGGAGTATTTAAAATATAAATGGACTCTTCGCCGCAAACAAAGGGTAATACTTGATAGTTTTTCGCTGATTCCGTTACTAATTCTCTTATTGTCAATATGGGTAGTTATCGAAACAATAGAACAAGATAATGTCAGTTATTTTGGAGATAATGTGACGTTTTCACGGATGACTATAGTCACCGTTAGTAGCGAAAGGGTTAAAGTATAAGTTACAATAAACATAGAAGATTATTTCACACACCACCAAATCCCAGCAAAAATCCATCAATTTAGTGGTGAAAATTACTTAAAAAGTTACACAATCGGTTGAGACTAAATAAAGTTATAGCGATATGAGGTATGATAAGCAAATATAAAAAATGTATAATCCCCTGTATAAACTGGCATGCTGTGAACGATACCACACCGTAAAAAAATATTAAAACGCATTACTATTTTTTTATTTCACGTTTGGGTCGTGCTATTTATCTTTAGTCATCTTTAATATTCTTAATTTTGAAACTTTATCACCTATACTTTTTAAACAACCTACAAAAAATAGTTGTTATACATTTTTAATTTCATGTTTTTTGTTACCGCAAGGTATAATTGACCATTTAAATAATTTTCGGATGTTTGATTTCAAATAGTGAATATCAGTCCGCGTTACTAGCGAAAAATGCGTGGTGGAAATCGTTACAGTTTGTTTGGGTGCGCGTGTTAAGGTTAACATTTATCGACCGCGTCTATTAATCGGCTTTTCGGTTTAACCATTTGACCGCTAGCCGATTAATTACTCCAGTGGTCAACGGTTATATTTGATAAAATAAATATCAAAGCGCGATTTTATGACAATTCTAAATGACAATAAAATTAATAACTCTGCCCTGATTCAACAACACATTAGTATTTTTCAGTTATAAAGCTTTACAAATAGGCACATATACAACGCGCGATATCCAAACCATTCGTATAAAGGATCTTCATCAATAGCGGTCGAAAATATTAGTGTTTCTTCGCGTGTAAGGAAATATTGTAATGACTCGTCTTGGTCTGTTTAACCATTTGACTACGCAGGAGCACTATTACTCTCCTCATATTTCGTACCAAAATTGCAAGGCGCGCTTTTTTGTTATGCCAAGACTGCGGAGAGCGCAATAACGCTGCCCTGATTCAGTAAACTTAATTTGCTCTATTCGTAAAAAGGGAATTCACGCGCTTTGTATAGCAAACCATTCGTATAAAGGATCATAAAAAATATTAGTGTTAACTTGAGTGAATTATAAGTGCTTTTTACCAATTTTATCCACAAAATGCTGAGGAACGCTATTGCGTTTCTCATATTTTGTACCAAACTTGCAAGACGCGCTTTTTTGTTATGCCAAGACTGCGGAGAGCGCAATAACGCTGCCCTGATTCAGTAAACTTAATTTTTTCTATTCGTAAAAACGGAATTCACGCGCTTTGTACAGCAAACCACTCGTGTAAAGGATCATAAAAAATGATTTGCGTTAACTTGCGTGAATTATAAGTGCTTTTCACGAATTTCATCCACAAAATGAATTAAAACAAATTTAAATAAATGGTATTTTTTAAATTTTTTGTTGTTGCAACGTAATATAAATGAGTCCATTGTATGAGAAGTGTTTTCAATTTTTTCCCATACACGTGCAATTAGTGCCGCAGTTTTGGCATATGTCAGAAAAAATCCGTCAGCAGCTAAACGGTTAAAAAATGTCTGCTATTCGTATATTGCCGGGTGGTCGTTACATTGCAATCGGCGCATATTTTTTTTAAGACACACGAAGATTGTGTTCGTAGAACTCTATGGGTGGAAATCGAACGAGATGTCGTTTGACTTAACGCACCCGCTACTGTGAGCAATGAAGGCCCGAGGCACCGTTGCACGTGCGCAATTGCATTACATACTTCGTGCTTTCATGTGCACTCGCTCGAGCGGATCCACGAGTAAAATTGGTCATCGTCCAAGGAATCGACAGCTGTCCTTATCTCCGCATCGATCTACAATTCATATAGAAAGCGCTTATCGCGCACATTAATAAGTATACGCGGCGGTAACACATAAAATTATACTGTTCGGCATTTTTCACATCTTCACTTCTGCTCGCTCATTCCACCGCCGCTATCTCCATTCTACTTCTTATTTCGTTCCCCCTCTTCACATTTCCTGCAAAGCACAATGAAATGGTACATACAAAATATTGGGTTGGAGGGAAAGTTCTGTCGTATTTTTAACACGTTGGCTGCCGTGGGGGTCACCGGTGACCGGCACAAGAGATTTTACTGAAGATCCAAAATATTCGCAATGGGTAGCAATAATTATTTTATAAACGCAGTTATTGTTAGAATAGTCATGCGATCCTTTGGTCTTCAATACCTGCACATGATTTACATTTTGCATAATTCAGTCAAACGCTATAGTATTTCATAGCATCGCCGTTCTAATACGGCAAAATACGCACGGCAGTCAACGTGTTAATAGGCAGGTAATTTTTCTTGTAAATAAAAAAAAACATCTGGCTAGTGAGTCATTCGGATTTTTTTTTTGTTTTTTATAGCTGCTGTATAATATAAAAGGAGTCCTTTTTTACCGTTCATCATTTACTTGTGATATTTAAAGTGAAAAACATGTCAGTAGATAAAGTGCATTTACGACACTGCATTTTGTATGAATTCCAAAAAGGAAGCAACGCATCGGTTGCATGTAAAAATTTATGCGCGGTATTTGGAAAAGATATTGTAAATGTTCGTACTTGTCAAAGATGGTTTAGCAAATTTCGTTCCGGGGATCTGAGCCTCCAAGAAAGTGATCGATCTGGACGACCATCCAAGATCGATAGTGATGTTTTACGATCCATGTTGGAAAATTATCCACATTTAACAAGTCGAGAAATTGCAGAAGAGTTTGACATTCATCATGCAACACATTAAATGTATTATGATTAATATTAAATACATATTTTTATAAATTAATTCAAATATCTTCTTTAAAATACGACAGAACTTTCCCTCCAACCCAATAACTGCGCGGGTAATCTTCGATCGCTTACACGTATCATGCACACTTCGGAACATGACTCATACTCAACTTTGAATGAATCATCATCGCCACGCTGATTATAACATTAATCGTCGGAAGGAGTGTGCCTACCTGAGCACGTTGGCTATCCGCGGAACAGATTCCGCGAAATTACGCCAATCAGTCACGACGCTCAGCTTCGAGAGACGTATTAGTTACGTAGGCGCCTGTAACGACCGTCGAGCAATGTCGGACAGAGCACCGGACAGTCAACCAGACCGGCCTAATGTCTAGAATTAGGCTCGAACTTGGTACTCCCTTGATTTACGGCTACAGTGTCAAGAGTAGTATACACATTATGTAGACGTTTCGGCAATGGCTTTTTCAGCGGACTCACTGTCGCATTACTAACGTCAGTATGTTCCGTTAACACGTTGACTGCCGTGGAAGTCATCGGTGACTGGTTTCACGAAAAATTCAAAAAATACCCAATCGGTAGCATTTATAATTTTGTAAATGCAATTAATATTAAGTACTGCTTCAATTCTTCGGCCTTCGATACCGTCGCATTATTTTAATTGTGCGCAATTCAATCATATTCTGTAGCACTTTGTAAATGCAATCAATATTAAATAGTGATTCAATTCTTCGGTCTTCGATACCTTCGCATTATTTTCATTGTGCACAATTCAATAATATTCTGTAGCACTTTGTAAATGCAATTAATATTAAATAGTGATTCAATTCTTTGGTCTCCGATACCTTCACATTATTTTCATTGTGCACAATTCAATCATATTCTATAGCACTTTGTAAATGCAATTAATATTAAATAGTGATTCAATTCTTTGGCCTCCAATACCTTCGCATTATTTTCATTGTGCACAATTCAATCATATTCTGTAGCACTTTGTAAATGCAATTAATATTAAATAGTGATTTAATTCTTTGGAATCCGATACCTTCGCATTATTTTCATTGTGCACAATTAAATCATATTCTGTAGCACTTTGTAAATGCAATTAATATTAAATAGTGATTCAATTCTTTGGTCTCCGATACCTTCGCATTATTTTCATTGTGCACAATTCAATCATATTCTGTAGCACTTTGTAAATACAATTAATATCAAATAGCGATTCAATTCTTTGGTCTCCGATACCTATGCATTATTTTCATTGTGCACAATTCAATCATATTCTGTAGCACTTTGTAAATGCAATTAATATCAAATAGCGATTCAATTCTTTGGTCTCCGATACCTACGCATTATTTTCATTGGGCACAATTCAATCATATTTTGTAGCACATTATAAATGCAATTAATATCAAATAGTGATACAATTCTTTGGTCTCCGATACCTACGCATTATTTTCATTGTGCACAATTCAATCATATTCTGTAGCACTTTGTAAATGCAATTAATATTAAATAGTGATTCAATTCTTTGGTCTCTGATACCTTCGCATTTTTTCCATTTTGCACAAGTCAATCCTATTCTGTAGTACTTCATCACGTTGCAGTTTTAATATAGTAAAATACGCATGGCAGTGAACGTGTTAAAATCACGAGCGACCGATTAGAAATTGGGTTCTGAGTATGCTTCGCGATTCGACGAGTCGTGAATCACTTGCGGCGAGTCACGCTCGCTTTACTGGCGTCGAACTCTATATGCATCGCAGCTTATAATTATTCGAACGGTAGTACTTTCTGGATTTACGCTAATTGGCGAGAAGGGTTTACCCGTGTAACATTAACGATTGTTTTCGGACGCATTCCCAATTGATAACTTACTAACTACATTTTACTGAAGACCCAAAATACTTGCAATGGGTAGCAATTATTATTTTATAAATGCAGTTGTTGTTAAATTATTGATGCGATTCTTTGGTCTACAATACCTGCACATTATTTATATTATTCCATTATTATATTATTACATTATTATTACTACCTTATAGTCGTAATCTACATTATACGTACGTGCTTCACAATATACCACTCCCTCGTTACCTTCATTTTAACTTAGCTCCTTAACGAACTCTCAACGATCCAATTGAAAAATGTTAAAACTCTTCTTACTAAAGCCAATGCGATTGCACTTGCACCTGTCGTAAGGGAGGAAATTAAGAGCTGTTAACTCCGTTTTTGCCGGACAAACGATCGCGCGGAAAAAGCAGCCTCGCCGAAGGTCGAGGATGTTCTCGAAGTCTAAGGGTGGAAAAACGAGGACTCGCGTGAACGACGATCAAGAGTCATCTCGTCATCGTTACGCTCGTCAAGTAACGAGCACCGAATTCACGAAAGTTCTTCGTCTCGTCCCAGCAGCGTGGCGCGGCCTTTTTGACTAATTACCCGCGGTATTAATGGGAAAAGGCATCGTCGAAGTCCACTTGCCGCCGCCGCCGCCACGGATTCAACATTTTCTCCCAGCGCCGCTCTCTGCACTCTCCGTCTGTCTCCTCCCTCGTTCCGAAACGATAACTCAACGATAATAGCAGCCCGTCCGTTCGGGAGAGAGATTTAATTGTTGGGTTGTGCCAGCCGTCATAAGAGCACGATGCGCGATAGAGCGAAATAGTGCACGGCCAAGGACTCCGACGGAACACATCTCGAACCCTGTGCAAGACGCATCCCTTAGTGAGGCATTTGGCCCGGAGAAGAGCTGGGCGAGTTTTATTCCAATAACAGTAAGAAAGCAGAAACATTTTTGGTAGAAATAGCAGCCTGCCCTCTTGGATTTTGTTCTTTAACCCATTTGCATCATTTGGCGGAATAATCCGCAAACAGAAACTGACCATTATCACCGGGAGCGGATAAATCCGCACACAATAACTTTTGTTTGCAGCTTATCAGCAATCGTTAAAGAGTCTGTATCATAAACAAACAATAAAGAATTTTGTGTAAAATATTATTTTTCTTACGTTTCTGGTTGTAAGTTACAAATAATAAAATAATAAAATATAATAGATGATCAAATTTAACAAAATTAGGATACCATAATGAATTACAGTTGGGATTCGGGTTCAAGCATAGAAATGTAAATATCTCATAGGCGTAAACGTGCCATAGCTCTAATAGATAGTAGTGAAGATGACCAGCCCGATAATATTGAAACTGGAGATTTCTTATGGGAAAAACGAAATTGTATGCCAAGATTACATGATTTTACTGCCGTAAGTGGTGTAACCATTAACGTCAATGGAATGTCCAGGCGCGATGTTTTCGAATTATTTTTCAACGTGGAACTAGTCCAAAAAATCGTTCTGAAAAATACAAGGTATATACAATAATTTGAATAACCCCATAACACTATTTCTAATGAGAATAAACACTAAAAGTCTTCCTTGCGCATGTTGGTATCGGCAACGTTTAGCTGCGCATGTCGGATTTTTGAGTAAGATTGCGGATTCAGAGCGATGATGCAAATCGGTTAAGAAATTCGGGACTACGTGTTTCGGAACCGTTAGTTCCCCGTTTGGAAGTGTTTCTTTTTAGTTAATCGCTTGTGCACTTGAGTTGTTCACGCTCCAATTGGAATTTTATTCGAATAAGGGTAAAAAAAACAGAAACATTTTTGGTAGAAATATTAGCCCACCCTCTTGGATGATTTTGTTGTTCAAGAACTTCGGGACTTCACGTGTTTCGGAACCGTTAGTTCCCCGTTTGGAAGTGTTTCTTTTTAGTTAATCGCTTGTGCACTTGAGTTGTTCACGCTCCAATTGGAATTTTATTCCAATAACGGTAAGAAACCAGAATCATTTTTGGTAGTATTATCAGCCCACCCTGTTGGATTTTGTTCTTCAAGAACTTCGGGACTTCACGTGTTTCGGAACCGTTAGTTCCCCCTTTGGAAGCGTTTCTTTTTAGTTAATCGCTCGTGCACTTGAGATGTTCACACATAAGTAGTGAGACGCAGCGCGTTGTTTCGCATAGAATTGTACAGTGCTTGAGCACGCGTGTATGATCGTACGTTGTATAAGCACGCGTACAAAACTATGAACGCACTTGTTATTTATTTTGTAAAGAAAAATTAGTCAATTTTGGTTACTGGTTTTAGATAGAAATTAATATAATATAATATATACAATATAATATTAATGTAATTTATATAATATAATATTAACACTTTACCGACCGCTATTGACTGAAGATGCCACTAACGACCGACTCTGTTTTGGATATCGCGCAGGAATTGTGTATGTGCCTATTTGTAGTGCTTTATAACTGAAAAATACTGAATGTGTTGTTGAGAATCCTGTGGTTTCAAAGCAGTGTAATTTTATTGTCATTTAGAATTGCCATAATATCATCTGATATTTATTTTATCTAGTATAACCGTTGACCACTGAAAAGCCGATTAATCGGCTACCGGTAAATAGCAGTTGGAATGGAAAAGTCGATTAATCGGCTAGCAGTCGTTAAAGTGTTAATATAATATATATAATATAATATAATATAATATGTATAAATATAATATTCTGGATAGAAATATAATATTCTGGATAGAAATACCATTCAACTTTTTTCGGCACCATTACTTCCCCTGCTCAAGAATATTTTGTTTAAACCTTGCTTTGCTGTCATTTGTCTGTTTGTATCACTTTCTGACCAACATGTTCCGCTCATGGCAATTTTATTTTATTACAAGCGCGTCGAAGCGAAATGTTTAAACGAATTAAAACGTTATGAAAGCATTTAGCCATGGAATTGTAAAAGTATTATTTTGTGGTAAGTGGAATGCCAGAGTCCTGGGATTCTACCGATTCTTCTTCTACCGAAGAATCCCTCTGATTAAAGCACTGCAATCCCAACAACGCCCCTATAACATCCTTAAAGAAACATTTATGCGAAACAATTTCAGTAAAATTCAACTCTGCCCGAGTCTCACTTACTTCGCGCCCTGATGAACGATGATATACTCCGGCGTCTAGATCTGCGGAAACGAGCTCACCGCGGTTGCATTAGTTGAGCGGTAATGAGGTAATCCCGGGTACCATCGTTTACAATTACGAGCCCCAGTACGTCGTTTGCTTTAGAAGTAATGAGCAAAGATTTTTCGCCGCCCGTCCTCTCTCCCCTTTAATTGTCAGCTCACACGGCACACTCAACTTCTTCGACTCTCCTAGACAGCGCGGATGAAGTTTTCACCGACCACCTTATCCGATTGTTCTAACCGGACTCTCGTTTAACGAAGCATCGCCCTGGCCGTTAAAGCCTTACATAAACTCTTCTCTCCATAAAGCCTTGCTTCGCATCCTCATGCGCCACGTCATAAAACACGCTCCATCATCGGTCTCGGTGCGCTGAGTGATTCCGGTCAAACGTTACGTTGTAATGTCCATTAATCGCCGATAATCCCCGTGGCAGCGCAATCGGTTTTTTCGGCTCGTCTCCTCTTCCGTGATTGATCCTAGCCGGCAAACCGCATTGCGCTCTCTCGCCGTCTCTCTTTCGTTCTCTCCCGGCCTCTTTCGCTCCTCCGCCTCCACCTCCCGCGTTCTCTTCCATCCCGTTCGCCGACTCTTTCACTTCCACGGCAGAAGAGACCGGCAGGCCGGAGATGGACCGGTCGAGATAACGCCGCGAGGCCGGTAACTGCAGTAATTGTCGGTGATTAGAGGAGTCATAATTACCGGTCCACGTATAACGTTACCGAGTCCATTCATTCTCCGCTCGATTCCCCGACGGCTTTCCTCTCTTGTCTCTTGGACAGCCGTTCAACCCGAAAGCTGCTGCAGAGATTCGTTTGCCTTCCTCCGACTGGCGCGCTGCCCTCGGGGAAAAAGAGTTCGAAATACCGTATCTACTGATGAATGGCTGCGATGATAGATGGTACTTATTGACGGAAATTATCGGTAGGACTGTAAACATCTGTTTTCGCGGAGGCTGTTTCGGTATAAAGCGGTTCCTTCTGTACGGTTTATGGTGGATCCGGGTGTTTCGGCCGGGCAGTCGGAGAATCCGTTCATTCATAAAGCGGAAAGTTACGATGCGGGTCGCGCGCGTTTTGTAGGGGGTTCGAGGGACGGGATAAATAATTGTGCATCGCGTTTTTAAGCGGTATGATTAGACGTGCGGTTAATTGATAGTACTTGATGGGAAGTATCATTGTTGCGTATCACGGGATATAACTCACGCTCCGCGCGTTTAGCGGAAGCTTATTAAGACGATGTGATGATCACTCGCGCAAGTGGAATCGGAACATTTAAGAAGCTGCTTAATTAATGTGCTACTGTATTCAATGAGCATCCGATAATGGGTGGAAAAGTCTCAGAGCGTTCATCCGTACACGTCTGCATTACGTACATTAACTCGCGCCATTAACTTTGCGAGACTGCGTCGAACTTAGGCTTCTTTTCAACGAATTCTCGCCGACGCGCGATAATGGATGTTCATCGGCAGTGCGTAAAAAGTGCTGCCCGGATCCGTAGCTGCATTCATTCGGTGCGACGCGAAAATTCCGCAGATTGTTGCGAAGGCGCGTTCCCACGTGCAGAACGCGGGAACAATTAAAAGCTACTTTAATAACACCTCCCCGACGAAGTTGCCTATTATGGCGCACGCGAGACGATCTGCCCTCGCCCGAAGGTCTAGAAACTCTTACATTCTCTCCTCTATCTCGTCTCCACTCCTACTCTATCTTTTCGCCATCTATTTCTCTCTTTCTCCGTCTGTCCGCGGACGGCCAAAAGTCTAAGACATTTTTACGTGACGAGGGTGCCTCAGTCGTATATCTCCCTCGTATGTCTGCAAACGTTTCGACGGTCGAAACAGCCCACGAAATTATACGCTCGCTTATTCTCGAGGTGTAGAGACGATTTTTAACCTCTTGCGCTCAAAGGAGTTACTGTATACGTCGATGTCGTCGGTGTCGAAGGCAGATATGAGACGTGTGGCACGTTAGCTAGTAATAGTAATGAAGTTATTGATGAAGTTACAATTATAATGTTATTTGCGTTATTCCGTAAAATACACAACGTTTAAAAAATGAAAAATTATGATTCGGTTGGATATTGCAGGGTAAATTACAAAATCGAATTATTCATGAGTATAAAGCTACTTGATGTTTATAGGTATATTTGCAAACAGAAGAAATGGTTCATTGTGTTGTATTGTATGCCTGTCTCGATATTCTTTTGAAGTTACCGGACAATTATAATGTTATTTGCGTTATTCCGTAAAATACACAACGTTACAAGAACAAAAATTATGATTCGGTTGAATGTTGCAGGTAAATTACAAAATCGTATTATTTATGAGTGTAAAGCTACTTGGTGTATATGAGTATATCGGTAAACAGAAGAAATGGTTCATTGCATTGTATTTTGATAATTGATCTCTCCAAACAAAGTTTTAACTCATTCTCGAGGTGTAGGAGACGATTTTTAACCTCTTGCGCTCAAAGGAGTTACTGTATACGTCGATGTCGTCGGTGTCGAAGGCAGATATGAGACGTGTGGCACGTTAGCTAGTAATACTAATGAAGTTATTGATGAAGTTACAATTATAATGTTATTTTTGTTATTCCGTAAAATGCTCAACGTTTCAAAAATGAGAAATTATGATTCGGTTGGTTGTTGCAGGGTAAATTACAAAATCAAATTATTCATGAGTATAAAGCTACTTGGTGTATATGGGTATATCTGCAAACAGCAGAAATGGTTCATTGTATTGTATTATATGCATGTCTCGATATTCTTTTGGAGTTACCGGACAATTATAATGTTACTTGTGTTATTCCGTAAAATACACAACGTTTCAAAAATTAAAAATTATAATTCGGTAGGATGTTGCAGGGTAAATTACAAAATCGAATTATTCATGAGTGTAAAGCTACTTGATGTATATGGATATATCTGCAACAGCATTGCATGGTATTATATGCATGTTTCGATATTCTTTTAAAATTTATCTCTGCAAACAAAGTTTTAATTTATTCTCGAGATGTAGAGACAATTATAACCTTTTGCGCTCCAAGGAGTTACTGTTTACGTCGATTCCTCGGTGTCGAAAGTAGATGTGAGACGTGTGGCACATTAGCTAGTAATACTCATCAAGTTACAGGACAATTATAATGTTATTTGCGTTATTTCGTAAAATACATAATGTTTCAAAAACGAGAAAATTATGATTCGGTTGGATGTTGCAGAGTAAATTACAAAATCGAATTATTCATGAGTATGAAGCTACTTGTAGAACATGGGTATATCTGCAAACAGCAGAAATGGTTCATTGCATTGTATTATACGCGTGTTTCAATATTCTTTTAAAATTTATCTCTCCAAACAAACTTTTAACTCATTTTCGAGGTGTAGAGAAGATTTTTAATGTCTTGCGCTCCAAAGAGTTACTGTGTACGTCGATGTTGTCGGTGTCGAAAATAGATATGAGATGTGTAGCACGTTAATTGGTAATACTGATGAAGTTACAGGACAATTATAAAGTTATTTGCGTTATTCCGGAAAATACACAAGATTCCAAAAACGAGAAATTATGATTCGGTTGGATGTTGCAGGGTAAATCACAAAATCGAATTACTCATGAGTGTAAAGCTACTTGGGCTATATGGGTATATTTGTAAACAGAATAAATGGTTCATTGCATTGTATTATATGCATGTCTCGATATTATTTTAAAATTGATCTCTCCAAACAAAGTTTTAACTCATTCTCGAGGTGCAGAGACGATTTTTAACCCCTTACGCTCCAAAGAGTTTCTGTGTACGTCGATGTTGTCGGTGTCGAAAATAGATATGAGATGTGTAGCACGTTAATTGGTAATACTGATGAAGTTACAGGACAATTATAATGTTATTTGTGTTATTTCGTAAAATACACAACGTTTCAAAACCGAGAAATTATGATTCGGTTGGATGTTGCAGGGTAAATTACAAAATCGAATTATTCATGAGTGTAAAGCTACTTGGTGCATATGGGTATATTTGCAAACAGGATAAATGGTTCATTGCATTGTATTATATGCATGTCTCGATATTCTTTTAAAATGTATCTCTCCAAACAAAATTTTAACTCATTCTCGAGGTGTAGAGACGATTTTTAACCTCTTGCGCTCCAAGGAGTTACTGTGTACGTCGATGTCGTCGGTATCGAAAGTAGATGTGAGACGTGTGGCACATTAGCTAGTAATACTCATCAAGTTACAGGACAATTATAATGTTATTTGTGTTATTTCGTAAAATACACAACGCAAAGCCATTCGGTTGGATGTTGCATAAATTACAAAATCGAATTATTCATGAGTGTAAAGCTACTTGGTGTATATGGGTATATCTGCAAACAGCAGGAATGGTTCATTGTATTGTATTATAGCATATCTCGATATTCTTTAAAAATAGTTTTTCATTGACTGTGGCCATCGATGACCACTAAAAATGCAAAAAATTCGCTCGAGCCTATTTCAATCTTGTAAAATACGTATACAGCAGAATACGCTTGACAGCCAATGTGTTAATATAACGTGAATCTTGTCTGTACCTCTACAAATAGTATGATTGCCAACATTTATGGCACTCCGACCATTTATAATACGTATAGCAACAGATTTCAAATAATACCCCATATCAACGTTTCTTACAAACCCGTTACTTGCACTTGTCGATCGCTCTTCAGCGCCAGAAATTAGCGTCTTGTCATTCGACCGTACAACGCCGCGAACGTTATCACGAAATCGTAAAATAGACGACATCCCGCAATAAAATATGACGTAAAGTAATGGCTAACAAGGGAGGGAAACGCGCAATAGGCGAGCAACGAGATAATTTATCCTCGCTGTCGCGTTAAGTGCACCCTTAACGGAAAAAGGACGTAAAGACTGTCTGTAAGCGAGAAATTTCGCATGCGTCTACAATGATACCGCTCACTTTGTTCGATAATTAGAGACGATACGCGCGAGAACATGAACGACGCATCCTCATGAGGGTCGACCTAATTAGGTATCGATCTTCTCAATAGATATGCCTACTCATTAACTGCGATGCAATTGTACAAGATGCCGGTCCGATAAAGTACCTGTCCCGGCTAATGTGCTCTAGCGCTCCAATTATCGATCCCCGTAGCCGTAAATAAATTTCTGCTTTTAATGGGATATATAATAGGAAGAGGCAACGGGGTCAGGCGAAAGATCGGGTACGCCGATGTCGAGCGTGATAAATCGAAGGAGCAAAAAGGCAGGAAATCTGGTGCGTAATGCGAATTAAAGAGAAAAACAGCAGCCTCCGTAAATTACGCCGAGGTCCGCCGCGATTCCAGAAAATAACGTAATGAGACGGAATAGCTGAATGTGATCCTGGCTATTTGCAATTATGGAGCGCGCATAAAGGCCAGTGCGATTTGCCTATCGAGCGGATTAATACATTATCTGACGTTATCTCGGCGAAAAAGTAGTAATCGCGTGTCCGTGCTTTCTTCGCTCGCGGGTAATCGTCACGTACCTCTCACGCAACTCGACCATAATTTAGAAAGCACGTTCCTTTATCAATGCTAAGTTGATCATTCGACCGATTCACTCCGCCGTTCGATGCCGCGCAAAATCATGCGGCGCACACAGGAAATCGTATCGAATGTTTATTCGCGCCCTGAACTACTTCGAAAGTTACGATTCCCGCGCGAAGTCCAACTTCGGTAAAAAACAAAAAAGGGAAAAACGACGGATTCGTGACTCGGTGAAAATGAGAAAATTCGCCTCAACCATAGGTATCAGACGTCAGGCTCGAAACCTGGACTCTATAATGTCTCTAATAATTCCCGCGGTAATGCCGTAATAACGTAGTGCGCGTGGTCTCGAATAGAGACATAATCGAGGCGGGGCATGAGGGGAGCGTATAAGAAAAAGAATGAAGTTGGAATCGGCCAATCATAACTATCTGGAAGGCGTGTAGGTGTGTACCGCGGTGATATCGAGTAATTTTCTCGATAATTAGATGTGATGCATGTGTGGGGAGAACGTGCCGAGCTCGTATACAGATGGAAGGAACCAGGTCGAGGGATCAATGCATAATGTGCGAAATAAAAAGGGTTTGTCATTGCCTGACGATCACGTACGAACCTCGAATTTTGTTTCGTACAAAACAACGTAACAAGATCAAATCAATTCTGAGGCATTTTAAGGCATCTTAAGGAATCGTAATACATTGCACGCGAGAAACGTACTGCTACGTTTTTCGCAGTATGTCACTGGAGCGCGGGTCACGTAAAAATACGTTTTAATACATTTGTGTTGAAGAGCTGATATTGCATAAATAGGATGGGCATCGTAACTATGGTGTTTTTATTGCAGGGCAACGGTTCACATTGTTTCAGAAGTTCAGTTTGAGATGTAAAACGCTCGCTACATGCGTCGGTCCGAGACAAAACATACCTGCAAACAATTTATTAACACTTCGATTGCCGTGATGGTCACTGCTGATCGGCGTAAGAAATTTTACTGAAGATCCAAAATATTCGCAATGGATAGCAAGAATTACTTTATAAATGCAGTTAGTGTTAGACTAGTGACACGATCCTTTGGTCTCCAATACCTGCGTATTATTTACATTTTGCATCATTCACTACTACCACAATATAATTGCAAATTAGTAATACTTTGACCGCCATAATGGTCATCGGTGACCGGCGCAAGAGATTTTATTGAAGATCCAAAATATTCGCAATGAGTAGCAATAATTATTTTAAAAATGCAGTTATTGTTAAAATAGTGACACGATCCTTTGGTCTCCAATACCTGCGTATTATTTACATTTTGCATCATTCACTACTACCACAATATAATTGCAAATTAGTAATACTTTGACCGCCATAATGGTCATCGGTGACCGGCGCAAGAGATTTTACTGAAGATACAAAGTAATCGCAAAGAGTAGCAATAATTATTTTGTAAATGCAGTTATTATTAGAATAGTGACACAATCCTTTGGTCTCCAATACCTACACATTATTTAAATTTTGCATAATTGACTACTATCACAATATAAGTGCGAATTATTAACACTTTGACCGCTATAATGGTTATTAGTGACCGGCGCAAGAGATTTTACTGAAGATCCAAAATAATCGCAATGAGTAGCAATAATTATTTTATAAATGCAGTTATTGTTAGAGTAGTGATGCGATCCTTTGGTCTCCAATACCTGCACACTATTTACATTTTGCATAATTCACTACTATCACAATATAATTGCGAATTATTAACACTTTGACCGCCACAATGATCATTAGTAAAACGTGCATGGCAGTGAACGTGTTAAAACATGCCAACATTTTGATACATCCTTCTACAGGAATTTCTCAAACGTAATTTACTCACCAGATATTGGCCATCTTTTTAATTATTAACTTCGCAATTTTATAACAATTTATTTACCCACACGTACTTTTACACTAGCAAAGCGAGTTTGCGCAAGCCTCAATCTGGCCGTTCCGTCCGTAAGACGCTTTTGTCCGCGTCCGCACAAACGCGTTAAGCCGCCTCGTATCGATCGACATAACACGCGTTGCGACGCTACATAAAATCACACAGCGTCATTTGCGTCTGGCCGCAAAGCCGCGTCAATCGCCGCAGTGCACACAGTTTTAGCGACTGCAGAAGTGTGCAAAGAGAAGGAAGAAGGCGGCGGTCGTTATCGCCGATGGTTAACAGATAAGGATCCAGCCGGATAAACGCAGTGGGAGGCAGCTGTTTCATCCAGACTAGAGAGCTCTCCTTTAGATCCTATCGAGACAGTACAGCTGCCGTCGAGTGCTCCTCTTCGAACAGTTGAACCGACTTGGTAGCCGCTGCACCCCGCGTACGTGCGAAAACGACGGAAACGGATCGAGGCGATCGATCGATCCCGATAGCGTGCAAAACGGGATAGAGATACATCGAGCAAAACGCAAGGGTGTCGTGGTTACGCAACCGGTCGGCCGATAAAAGACGGCAAACGAAGGAAGTGAGTCGCTCGCCGATTACCCGCCATCAGATTGCCTCAGAATAGATACGCGCGGATTATATAACGGTGAATAATTTTACAGATACACTCGATCGCATTGTGTATCGTTTTTAAGAGAGTAAACGGGCGCGCCTTCGATCGGTGAGCAAAGGAATTTTGCGATTGTACGCAAGAGTGTGGGTACGCGGGTATATACTAACGCGCAAAAATCTGAAGTAGTTTTGGAGAAGTAGAGTGAAGTCTTGCGAGTAAACTTCAATTAGCTGCAGCTATGGCGAACAATAATGATTGTACGCAAGAGTGTGGGTACGCAGGTATAGACTGACGCGCAAAAATCTGAAGTACTTGTTTTGGAGAAGTAGAATGACGTCTTGCGAGTAAACTTCGATTAGCAGCAGCTATTACGAACGACAATGATTGTACGCAAGAGTGTCGGTATGCAGGTATAGACTGACGCGTAAAAATTTGAAGTAGTTTTGGAGACATAACGTGACGTTTTGCGAGTAAACTTCGATTAGCAGCAGCTATTACGAACGATAATAATTGTATGCAAGAGGGTGGGTACGCAGATATAGACTGACGCGCAAAAATCTGAAGTGCTTGTTTTGGAGAAGTAGAGTGACATCTTGCGAGTAAACTTCGATTAGCAGCAGCTATTACGAACGATAATGATTGTACGCAAGTATAGACTCACGCGTAAAAATCTGAAGTACTTGTTTTGGAGAAGTAGAGTGACGTCTTGCGAGTAAACTTCGATTAGCAGCAGCTATTACGAACGATAATGATTGTACGCAAGAGTGTGGGTATGCAGGTATAGACTGACGCGTAAAAATCTGAAGTAGTTTTGGAGACGTAACGTAACGTCTTGCGCGTAAACTTCGATTAGCAGCATTTACGAACGATAATGACGCAGCACGGTATAACACAGCAATAATACTCGAGAGACAGCTACATCAAGAGTAAAGCACAATTTCTTGCAAGAAGCTGATGCGCCAAATTTCTGACGTGTGTATATATGTTATTATCCGCGGCGCATCTCCGGGCGGGCGAGTGCTGAGAATTCATTAATGTTAGACGGTACTACGTCCCGCGTAAAAATATCACACCGGCGTACGTGCGCTTCGTAACCATAACGTCACACTAATGCTTTGATGTATTACGATAATCATGCGAGTTTATCGGCGTAATGCTTGCCTGCTAATAGCGTCGTTTATGCGAGCGTGGCCTAAGGCTGACTCCGGGTAAAACGGAGGAGAACGAGAAGAGAACGAGAGGAGGAAGGAGGAGAGCGATGGGGAAAGAGAGAGTCGTGTGACGTCACTGGTACATACTTACGAGAGACTGTCTGGTTTATGACCCCGGGAGGTAATGCGGGGAGGACGGATGGAGGGGAGAAAAAAAGGAACGATCACGGGGAACGAGGAGGTAAAAAGCGAAAGGCGCGAGAAGGGGAAGCATTATCCTCCCACGCAGCTCGGGACGGACCTCGAAATTCCGCAGATAAAATCGGCCGCTCGCTCGACCGACCAATATATTCATAATGGCCGTCCTCTCCTGGGCCTTCTTCAAATCTGATCTACGCATATTTCAGTGAACGATCGTCGGCTTTTCGTTCGGCAACTTTAGCCCGGCCAAGTTCCGTAGTTTATCGTAAAACGGTCCTCAGTATGTGGCATTATGGTTTAGAGGTATATAACGGCCGGTAAGTTCGTTACGACAACCACCCACGTTGCACCGACGCGGAAGTGATGAGTATCGAACTTATTAATGCCGTGCCTGGGTGAATGGAGAAGTTTCGGCAAAATTTATGACACGAGAAATCGAACGGATAAAAATAATCCGCTAAAAAGTGTTTACATTGTATACCTTATCCAGCTGACTATCACAAAACTCCGTCAATGCGTTATGTAGCGTTTGTTTAGCAAGTATATAACCTGAACGAACTTTCTTGCATCCGCTAAAACTTCGTGAACCTCGCGTTTATCGGATGATATCACCGAATAATCCGCATTTCCTCTATCAAACGCTTAAAGTAGCCCAAGGGTAGTTCTGCCGTTGAATTTCCTGATCGTGTTCGACGCTGTAGAACTTGAGACTCGATCCAGCATCGGCCGCCTTCAAAATTTGTGATGAGTATCGAACTTATTAATGCCGTGCCTGGGTGAATGGAGAAGTTTCGGCAAAATTTATGACACGAGAAATCGAACGGATAAAAATAATCCGCTAAAAAGTGTTTACATTGTATACCTTATCCAGCTGACTATCACAAAACTCCGTCAATGCGTTATGTAGCGTTTGTTTAGCAAGTATATAACCTGAACGAACTTTCTTGCATCCGCTAAAACTTTGTGAACCTCGCGTTTATCGGATGATATCACCGAATAATCCGCATTTCCTCTATCAAACGCTTAAAGTATCCCAAGGGTAGTTCTGCCGTTGAATTTCCTGATCGCATTCGACGCTGTACGGCTTGAGACTCGATCCAGCATCGGCCGCCTTCAAAATTTGTGATGAGTATCGAACTTATTAATGCCGTGCCTGGGTGAATGGAGAAGTTTCGGCAAAATTTATGATACAAGAAATCGAACGGATAAAAATAATCCACTAAAAAGTGTTTACATTGTACATCTTATCCAGCTGACTATCACAAAACTCCGTCAATGCGTTATGTAGCGTTTGTTTAGCAAGTATATAACTTGAACGAACTTTCTTGCATCCGCTAAAACTTCGTGAACCTCGCGTTTATCGGATGATATCACCGAATAATCCGCATTTCCTCTATCAAACGCTTAAAGTAGCCCAAGAGTAGTTCTGCCGTTGAATTTCCTGATCGTGTTCAACGCTGTAGAACTTGAGACTCGATCCAGCATCGGCCGCCTTCAAAATTTGTGATGAGTATCGAACTTATTAATGCCGTGCCTGGGTGAATGGAGAAGTTTCGGCAAAATTGATGATACAAGAAATCGAACGGATAAAAATAATCCGCTAAAAAGTGTTTACATTGTATACCTTATCCAGCTGACTATCACAAAACTCCGTCAATGCGTTATGTAGCGTTTGTTTAGCAAGTATATAACCTGAACGAACTTTCTTGCATCCGCTAAAACTTCGTGAACCTCGCGTTTATCGGATGATATCACCGAATAATCCGCATTTCCTCTATCAAACGCTTAAAGTAGCCCAAGGGTAGTTCTGCCGTTGAATTTCCTGATCGTGTTCGACGCTGTACGGCTTGAGACTCGATCCAGCATCGGCCGCCTTCAAAATTTGTGATGAGTATCGAACTTATTAATGCCGTGCCTGGGTGAATGGAGAAGTTTCGGCAAAATTTATGATACGAGAAATCGAACGGATAAAAATAATCCGCTAAAAAGTGTTTACATTGTATACCTTATCTAGCTGACTATCACAAAACTCCGTCAATGCCTTATGTAGCGTTTGTTTAGCAAATATATAACCTGAACGAACTTTCTTGCATCCGCTAAAACTTCGTGAACCTCGCGTTTATCGGATGATATCACCGAATAATCCGCATTTCCTCTATCAAACGCTTAAAGTAGCCCAAGGGTAGTTCTGCCGTTGAATTTCCTGATCGCGTTCGACGCTGTAGAACTTGAGACTCGATCCAGCATCGGCCGCCTTCAAAATTTCCAGCCGACCTTAACCTAGCGGTCCCGTATCAATTGTCTTAAGGATAAAGGCGAATGTTGGAAGGCGCAAAGATCGATCGTTCGCGGGAAGATCGAAAGGGTCCGTGGGCGTGGAGAGCGTTGGGGTAAATAACGGGCCGTTAATGAGCGAGGGACTAGATGATAATTAGAGATTCGCACGGTGGCTTTCCGCATGGAAGCCGCCACCTTACGAAGTCTTCTTGTAGGAGCCGGACTCCTCTTTCGCGGAGACCTTTCGCGGCCGAAAGCAAAATGGGATCAGATAGTCGGGTCGGCCGCGTCGTTTAGTATGCAGCGATGCATTCATATCAATCGTGGCATGCATATGCAACACCCCATCCGCACGTTGGCGGTGCACTTCACGCGTGCATGTGACCAGAAGGGAGGACACCCGACGATGGACGGAGACAGAGCGAGATAGGCCGACGCATAAATTTCCCGCGTGTAGGCATGCGTTACCGTGCAATTGTTAATTGCCACCTTTCGGTTACCAGAAGCCCGAGAATCGCGACGTCGCGATAGAATCGTACCTGCGCGACGCTCTTAACACATTGTTGACCGGCAATTTTCGGCAGAAGCTGTCTCAAGTCACCGGTTATTATTTGGTAATTGAACATGGAAGTGAAACGATGTGAATAACCTTCAATAAAATTTGTTCGTGCATAATGAATTCAAATTGAACTTTGGACATAAATTGTATGTAACTTTTAATATTTTTTCGTATGATTAACTGTACGGTAGTCATTTACGCGTAGATGTAGACAAGAAGTTTTGCACATATATCTTATTTCGTTGTGTTTTCCTTTTAAAGAGCCTGATTATGCCCTTCTTATTTCATTTTCAATAATAATTTTCCGAATGACTACAACTTGTTTAAAAATCACTCGGGCAACTATATAAAGCATTCACGTATAATTTATTGAAAAATTCTTCACCGTCAAGTTCCGTCGTTCTTGACATTTTAATACGGGAATTTTTGTTGACCGGCAATTTTCGGTAAAAAGCTGTCTCAAGTCACCGGCTATTGTTTCGTAATTGAACATGGAAGTGAAACGATGTAAATAAGTTTGTTCAATAAAGTTTGTTCGTACATAATGAATTGAAATTGAACTTTGGATATAAATTTGATGTAACTTTTAATATTTTTTCGTATGATTAATTGTACAGCAGTCATTTATGCGTAGATGTAGACAAGAGGTTTTGAATATATACCTTGTTTCGTTGCGTTTTTCTTTTAAAGAGCTAGATTATGCCCTTGTTATTCCATTTTCAATAATTATTTTCCAATTTACTACAACTTATTTAAAAATCACTCGAGCAACTACGTAAAGCATTCACGTATAATTTACTGAAAAATGCTTTACTATCACGTTCCGTCGTTTTTGACACTTTCTAATACTAGAATTGTAATAAAAGCCTCAGAACTAAGAAAAGTATACTTTTTTATAATAAAGCAGACACGATGAACACAATGAACAAGATTTTGCTATATTCTACATTGCCCTGCGATTCAAGAATTAAAATAGCCGACGCAAGTGCAAACACGAGTTAACTCGTGACCGGTCAGCAATGTGTTAAGTCATCTGGTGTGAAGTAGCGGTACGTGTCGGCATCTCCGCAGATTTCAGCGATCTCCGTATCGATTCCGTCGTTTAAAGTACAACTTTATGAAGTGACAGTGTAACGATGGCAGCCCTGATATTACTGCAGTTCTCGCGATACGGGACGTAACCCAGGTTTATCGTGCATCAGCGATGTAGCTCTAAATGGAGGATGATATCAACGATACATCCAGCCGACGATCTACCGGAAAATGTAATGTTCGCGAATACATCGCTCGCGCTTCGTTTTCCATCGTTGCGTCCGTTCACGCTTTTAAGCCGCCTGGTGTGAAGTACCGGTTCGTGCGAGGATCTCCGCAGATTTCAGCGATCTCCATACCGATTTCTGCGGGCCGAAATCCACGCGCAACTTTATGAAGTGATAACGGACCGATGCGAGGCCTGATATTATGGCGGTTTTCACGATATGGAACATAACCCGTGTTTATCACGCATCGGCGACGTGGTTTTAAGTGGACGATGATACGAACGATATAACAGAGGTTCTACCGGAAAATGTGATGTTCTCGAACAGGACGCTCGCGCTTCGTTTTCCATTGTTGCGTTCGTTCACGCTTTTAGGGGGTAACATCTACATTAAACGCCTTTAAACCAATTTTCGATACGTTATATCATGCAATTAAAAAAATTTCCTAAATTTACCCTATGTTTTTAGGCGTTAAGCTAGATGTTACCCCTTAAGCCGTCTGGTGCGAGGATCTCCGCAGATTTCAGCGATTTCCATACCGATTTCTGCGGGCCGGAATCCGCGCGCAACTTTATGAAGTGATAACGGATCGATGCGAGGCCTGATATTATTGCGGTTTTCACGATACGGAGCATAACCTGTGTTTATCACGCATCGGCGACGTGGTTTTAAGTGAACGATGATACGAACGATATAACAGAGGTTCTACCGGAAAATGTGATGTTCTCGAACACGACGCGCGTGCTTCGTTTTCTATCGTTGCGTTCGTTCACAGTTTTAAGCCGCCTGGTGTGAAGTACCGATTCGTACGAGGATTTCCGCAGTTTTCAGCGATCTCCATACCGATTTCTGCAGGCCGAAATCCACGCACAACTTTACGAAGTGAGAACGGACCGATGCGAGGCCTGATATTATTGCGGTTTTCACGATATGGAGCATAACCTGTGTTTATCACGCATCGGCGACGTGGTTTTAAGTGGACGATGATACGAACGATATAACAGAGGTTCTACCGGAAAATGCGATGTTCTCGAACACGACGCTCGCGCTTCGTCTTCCATCGTTACGTCCGTTCACGTTTTTAAGCCGCCTGGTGTGAAGTACCGATTTGTGCGAAGATTTCCGCAAATTTCAGCGATCCCCATACCGATTTCAGCGGGCCGAAATCTATGCGCAACTTTATGAAGTGATAACAGACCAATGCAAAGCCTGATATTATTGCGGTTTTCACGAAATAGAACATAGCCAGTGTTTATCACGCATCGGCAACGTAGTTTTAAGTGGACGATGATATGAACGATATAACAGAGGTTCTACCGGAAAATGTATTGTTCTCGAATACTACGCTCGTGCGAGGATCTCCATATCGATTTCAGCGGGCCGAAATCCATGCGCAACTTTACAAAGTGAAAACGGACCGATGCGAGGCCTGATATTATTGCGGTTTTCACGATATGGAGCATAACCTGTGTTTATCACGCATCGGCGACGTGGTTTTAAGTGGACGATGATACGAACGATATAACAGAGGTTCTACCGGAAAATGCGATGTTCTCGAACACGACGCTCGCGCTTCGTTTTCCATCGTTGCGTCCGTTCACGCTTCGTTTTCTGCATGCGTCGCCATTACGCACATTGTGCCGACCCTCCCTCACATGCGCGTTTATACAAACAAGAGCGCATCGCGCGGCCAATCGCGTCCCGATATACGATAGCGCGTCTCCTGCGGGGGCTCGTTGTAAGTCCGTCGAGATGCTCCGCGATAAACGCACGAATTACGCGTGTAATGCTGAGGAAAACGGTGGGCCATTAAGCGTAATGTAAAGCGATCCGTCGTCGTATATTTCCACTTAACGTGCGACCCTCGTGGAGATAATTTTCAGCGCGACAACTGCACCGTTTTTCCGTTGATACTATCTATCGTCGTTAGTCGTATAATTCGCGCTAAACATTCGCGAGGCGGTTTCGACAAGAAGGTTGCGAAAAAAAATGCTTTTTCAAACGAATGTTTGAGTGGTCTGGGCGGAAGTCCGAAACGAACGGAATGCAAAGCAGGGAATCTACGCATATGTTTCGACGTTACGCCAAGGCCTCCGTTCAACCTCGGCTAAAAGCCGAAGGAAGTCTGAACTGCACGCAATCGCAAACGGCGACATCCTGCGTCGTACGCGAACGATAATTATACCGTAAGTATTTCTGCGAACTGTCGCCTGCAACGGCACTTTTTTCCACCGGCGACATGCTCTCCGCTATACTTTCAATAGGAAGACAAGGAAGCGTTTTATACGCATAATGCTTTTTTTCGTAAGTCTGCAATATGTCTTATTGTCACGTACGCACTTGTGGCGTTAACGGACTATTTATACATTATTACGAAAATCGACATTATCCGCAACGATCATCTTGTTTCTTTGGACGTCGGTCGTCTTTACAAGAGTTTGCAGATATTATCGCAATATTGTGGAATTCTCTGAGCATGCGTGAGCGAGTATATAATAGAACGAATCGTCTGCTGCTTTTCAAAGCCGGAAGGCTGTTTGGGTGGTGCAATATAAAGAATTGTTCTGTTACAAGCAACGTTGTGGTAAACTTCGTGTAGAGAACACAAAGTATAAACACAAAACTTGTTTGAATATTTACTTCGCAATTGCATATTACACGCATCTGTCGAAATGAAGCAAATATTATGTGTTCAAAAGGTAAAATTTGAAGCGTAACAAGCAAATTATCGCGATACGAGAGGGAAGGAACCGTGGGTTTCTTGTTTGTATAAACGCTTGAATTGTTTGAATATTTACTTTGCAAATTGCATATTACACGCACCTGTGGAAATCAAGCAAATATTATGCGTTCAAAAGGAAAAATTTGAAGGGAAAACAAGCAAATTATGCCGATACTCCTACAACTACACCCGCAACGGATGTTGGTCATTGCTTTAAAAGTGACAACCACAGAAGTACCAACTGTACAATTTTAGTTTTGCTATACAACAATGTACCACTTTTCCGGTAGCCTACCCCACAAAAGTCCCCGAGTGCAGCGCATTAAACTGTACAGAAGCAGCGGCCCAGCTCTATTCTTTTAGAACACTCTCATCCCGCCGCGACTTGTTCAGCGTCAAATCAAGATTGCGACCTCTCGATCCAATGTCGTTCACCGGAAACGAGAGGGAAAAGACCGTGGGTTTCTTGTTTGTATAAACGTCTGAATATTTACTTAGCAAATTGCACATTACACGCACCTGTGGAAATGAAGCAAACATTATGTGTTCAAAAGGAAAAATTTGAAGTGTAACAAGCAAATTATTGCGATACTCGTTCAACTACACCTGCAGTGGATGTTGGTCATTGCTTGGAGCGTGACAACTGTACAATTTTAGTTTTGTTCTACAACAATTTACCACTTTGCCTAACCCACAAAAGTCCCGAGTGCAGCGCGTTAAACTGTACAGAAACAGCACCCCAGCTCCATTCCTTTTGGACACTCTCATCCCGCCACGACTTGTTCAGCGTCAAATCAAGATTGCGACCTCTCGGTCCAAGGTCGTTCACCGGAAACGAGAGGGAAGAAACCGTGGGCGTAACGGAAAGGATCGATCGGCGCTCCCTATCTCCTGCGCATCCCTCTCACGTCGGCGTCTCCCGCATTCGCCAACCCCTAATCCTACGCCTCCTCGACTTTGCCCCGGTATCAGGGTACTAGGGAAAATGGAACTGTACCGCCACAGATTAACGCTGCGTCGTGAACTTCGTGCATGCGACTCGCACCCTTCCACGTTGCGAACTACGGTAGACCTTTAGCCGGTGTAATTGGCCGCGGCGCAAACTTTCGAACTTTTGAGTAGAGTTCGAAAGCGTTCGGAAGCCACGTGGCGCAATAAGCGCGAGCGACGTATTCGACGCGAAACTATGAATTAATTTTGCAGACGGGTATAGCATGCCAGTTGGATCGCTTAGTGTTCGGGCTTGACGCTGAGAGATCATAGCCTCTCGACACTAACTGACGTGCGCTATGCGCTGTTGAAGTTGTGGACGTCTTGTATTTCGTTGAGACGGATTCCGTGATTGACGGAAGCGTTGACACGTTGAATTGCAAGCGATGATAACACATTGCGCACGGGTGACGAGATATCTCGTCTTTAGCAAGCCGAACGTTGTGGTCAGGCGATGAGGTATCTCGTTTTCAGGTTTCTTCGACTCAATCGACGATTTAAGGAACTAAAAATAGACTTTTTTGTTATGTTACCAGAATAATGAAGTCTCGCGCATTCTCCTAACAAATGGATAGCGAAAAAAATTAATGTCGTATGTTAATTATGAGAGCGTAAAAATCGGTCGATCAGTATAGCCATTACATCCGCAGGTCTGTGTCGATCGTGTATCATACCTTATAAAGTGTTTTATTATTGTACAGCGTTTTGTTATTTAAAAGTTCGCGTTTTAATTTGTAAGGAAACAGCTTTTTAAAAATCATTTATATTTTCAGTTTTTTAATGATAATTTATAATAAGAATTGTTTTATGGCAGAGGCCCTTATTCTAAAATAGTAGCAAAATGACGCTTAGAAGTAAAAAACGTAACAGGTGTATAAAATAATATAGTAATATTTAACACTTTGACTGCCGTGATGGGCACCGGTGATCGGCGCAAGAGATTTTACTAAAGATACAAAATATTCGCAACGGATAGCAATAATTATTTTATAAATGCAGCTATTGTTAGAATAGTGATATGATACTAATGATGCGATACTTTGGTTTCAAATACCTGCACATTATTTACATTTTGCATAATTCAGTCAAACGCTGTGGTATTATCTGTATATATTGGTATATATACGGTATATATTAGTTGTATAGTATATATACGGTATATATTGGTTAATATCTACTACCAAGTGCGAAATAAAAAATGCACAAAAAGTGCAAAAGAGTGCCGTACGCAATGTGATAAGAAATGTGGATGCTTGAGAACTTTTGGGTAGAAGTAGCATTTATAAGACACGTGCGAAAAAAGGCAGTTGACAGTCGTATGAAATTGCTCGATGATTGAACGCTTCTTTCCTGCGTTGCAGGTCTTTAGTCACTTTCGGAACAGACGTCGCGTCTGATCAAAACGTACCGGAAATATCGCGATGCCCTGCGATAACGAAAATTCGTACGCGTTTATTCAAATATCCACGACGGACGGTTCGTATTCGACGAAGCGTGCTGTATCATTCCTACGGCCCGCCATGAATATTCACGCTGCCGCGGCCGCGTATATGTATAAATATATGCCGTCGTTCCGCATAGTTGAACGGCGAAAGTGCAAAGGCATTTTCGTAACGCGGAACAAAGAGACGAGAGACGACGCTGTCCTGATTAACGATGAGCGAAGTCGCCGCTAATTGGCCGCGAGCCATTGCTTAGCGGGGGAAAAATATAAAAGGTGAATTACAAAGGGCCCACACACTGAGTAACGACGTCATATATATTCTATCGCAACGGGTGACAGTTAATTGGCACGTCGATACCACTAAATTGAAATACTTCGGTGAACGGCGTGACTAACGAGAGTCAGGCGTCTGTTATTCCGAGAAACCGTCGACTTCGCGGATAGCCTTGCGTATTACCCTCCATAGCGGAATATATGAGAGCATAATTCAGAAATTAATTTTTGAAAACGTTACAACATCGCCGATGACAGAATCGATTATAACGGTTATCGATGCTTTCACGGATCTCACCGATATTTACATTGGAATGACCCCGGGCAGGCATAAGTCGGGTAAACGTTCGGGTCAACTTCTGCGGTATCGGGATATTAATACGAAATTAATTGGACTGACTATCCCGGTAGACGTCCGATTATTAGCGGTTAGATTGGTTACACGTCCGTGCCGAGTTTTCTATCATTCGCTTCGTCGGACGCGTACACCGTGCTCGTAGCGAAAAGGAAATTTCTACGTTGCAAAACTATTATCCCACCGCGACTGGCGCGATGCTGGCGAACCTTAATAATACTCATAAATCCACGGAGCGCTTACTTGGAAGCTGTTATATGCGTAAGCATCCTACGATCAGTACCCGCCGACCATCTTCCACGAGCAGACCATAGGTCGTGTTGTACACTTACCGGCTGTAACAGAAAGACAAAAGAAACGCTCAGGCAATTATATTAAAGCGATGTACTTAGCGCATAAAATCGATAAAGTACAATCTATCTATCTAAACGCGTATAATTAGCCGACAAATATTAGACTGCCTAACGCAATCAATGTTGTTTGTATCGGGAAAGAGCAAGGGGTCACGTTCGCGTTTATGTACATTATTGATTGACAACGTCGTATATCATTAGAAAAACACGTGTACAAGTATTGCACGAACGGTAGATCCAGTGGAAACTTTTTAACTACATCAAATCGCCACGAAAGTACGGCGGAACGTCCGGGCAATTATAGGTAAACGTTGTACTTAACATTTGACGCTGGCATAAAGTTGTACGCTATACCTGTACAAACATTCAGTCGTAACAAACTGAATACTTAGCGGGTTAATGCGCAATTTTATCGTCATTACGCTACGTGCAAAGTTATCTCCCGAGTCATAGGTCATTAAGAACACACATCGCGCGTTATTCATGGGGGAGCATTTTTAAGGGACGCTGCATACGGCCCAGTGCGAAACGACTTAACGAACACATCTACATTCGAATGCGAGATGACGTACGCTAAACATACGCCCCGGACGTTACAAATATCTCGGAAATGTCTTCGGAGAGCAAGAGAGAACGTTGAACGCGAAACGTCAGCGATAAATTCGCTGGCAACGAAAGTCTGCGTAAAAACAGCCTCGCGGATACTTTTCATGCGATTTTTGAACCTAGAGCTACGGGGGTGGAAGGAGGTTAAGAGCAGAGGATGGGCCGAATGTTGCTATGTACGTTTCCGCACATGTATATGCTCGTGTATTCTTAGGCGGAGTGTAACCATGCAAGGGGTGCTTCGAAAGTTACAAACTTTGACGGGAAAACGTAGCATTTTCGCGAGTGCATCGCAGTACAATGACACTGACAGCTGAATTTTCATCCCTGAGCTAATGAACGATCTGAAATGGTTATTGTTCACCATTCTAGAACATAGTCCAAGTTCCAACTGCATGCACTTTTATGTGATGACACGCTTTTATCGTGTTTCACTGCCAACACGACCTGCTACTTCAGAAGTCAGCGATAAATTCGCTGGCAACGAAAGTCTGCGTAAAAACAGCCTCGCGGATACTTTTCATGCGATTTTTGAACCTAGACCTACGGGGGTGGAAGGAGGTTAAGAGCAGAGGATGGGCCGAATGTTGCTATGTACGTATCCGCACATGTATATGCGCGTGTATTCTTAGGCGGAGTGTAACCATGCAAGGGGTGCTTCGAAAGTTACGAACTTTGACGGGAAAACGTAGCATTTTCGCGAGTGCATCGCAGTACAATGACACTGACAGCTGAATTTTCATCCCTGAGCTAATGAACGATCTGAAATGGTTATTGTTCACCATTCTAGAACATAGACCAAGTTCCAACTGCATGCACTTTTATGTGATGACACGCTTTTATCGTGTTTCACTGCCAACACGACCTGCTACTTCAGAAGTTCGACGTATGAACAGCGAAGAAAGAGTAGAATTGTCGACCTACGTAAGACTCGCGAATGAAGCAATTTGACATACCCGGAAGTCGAGCTCTAGCAGTTTCTTTCTAAGTCTCAAAATGCTCGCGACGAATAACCTGTCAATAAACCACTTCTTATGATTGTTCCAATTTAAAGAATTAATTCACTCCCACCCCTTTGCCATATTGTTAGAACATTATGTCAGTAAACGCAAATACTGATTCGCCAGAAATTTGCAACTATCCCAGCACTGGGTGTGCACCTTTGTTCCAACTATGTCGATAAACGCAAACATCGATTCGTCAGAAATTTGCTACCATTTGAACACTGGCCATGCACGATTGTTCCAATTCAAACAATGAATCCACCCCCACCACTTTGCCATATCGTTAAAACATTATATCGGTAAACGCAAATACTGATTCGCCAACTATTGAAATTTGCAACTATCCGAGCACTGGATTTACACGATTGTTCCAATTATATCGATAAACGCAAGTACGGATTCGTCAGAAATTTGTAACTATCCGAGCACTGGTTGTGCACGATTGTTTCAATTCAAACAGTCAATTCACCCCCACCCCTTTGCCATATCGTTGGAGCATTATATCAGTACACGCAAATACGGATTCGCCAGAAATTTGCAATTATCCGAGCACTGGGTGCGGACCTTTGTTCCAACTATGTGGGTAAACGCAAACATTGATTCGTCAGAAATTTGCTACTATCCGAACACTGGCTATGCACGATTGTTCCAATTCAAACAATGAATCCACCCCCACCACTTTGCTCTATCGTCAGAACATTATGACGGGGAACGTAAATACTGACTCACCAGAAATTTGCAACTGGGTGTGCACGATTGTTCCATTTATGTCGGTAAATACAAATACTGATTCATTAGAAATTTGCAACTATCCATGCACTGGCTGTGCACGATTGTTCCAATTCAAACAATCAATCCACCCCCATTTCTTTGTCACATCGTTACAGCATTATGTCGGTAAACGCAAGTACTGATTCGCCAGAAATTTGCAACTATTCGAGCACTGGTTGTGTACGATTGTTCCAATTCAAACATTGAATCCATCCCCACCATTTTGCCATATCGTTAGAGCATTATGACAGGAAACGCAAATACTAACTCACCAGAAATTTGCAACTGGGTGTACACGATTGTTCCAATTATATCAGTAAACGCAAATACAGATTCGCCAGAAATTTGCAACTATCCCAGCACTGGGTGCGCACGATTATTCCAATTACGTCGATAAACCCAAATACTCATTCTCCAGACATTTGCTACTATCCGAGCACTGGCTGTGCTCGATTATTCCAATTCAAACAATCAATCCACCCCCACCCCTTTACCATATCGTTAGAGCATTATACCGATAAACGCAAGTACTGATTCGCCAGAAATTTGCAACTATTCGAGCACTGGTTGTGTACGATTGTTCCAATTCAAACATTGAATCCATCCCCACCATTTTGCCATATCGTTAGAGCATTATGACGGGAAACGCAAATACTAACTCACCAGAAATTTGCAGCTGGGTGTGCACGATTATTCCAATTACGTCGATAAACCCAAATACTCATTCTCCAGACATTTGCTACTATCCCAGCACTGGCTGTGCTCGATTATTCCAATTCAAACAATCAATCCACCCCACCCCTTTACCATATCGTTAGAGCATTATACCGATAAACGCAAATACTGAATCGCCAGAAATTTGCAACTATCCGAGCACCGGGTGTGCAATCGAGCGTAAATATAGAAAAATTCGCGTGCATACGTGCGCACACGTACACGCTTGTATATGGCGGTGCGCGAGGTGTACACAGGCGCGGCACGATGCGCCTGGTAAGAGGAAGACGTGATCGATGCCCGTGGGATGCGAGGGCGTTCCTGGTGCGGGAGGCGCTCGAGACAAATGGACGTCGCGCGTCTCACGACCACGCCTTCCCGCGGGAGAAGAAACTACGTTGCGTGTAGTCTGCCTTCTCCTCCTTGGATCCACGATGCCGACGAGAGCCGCGACCCCCGCCTCTCACCCGACCGAGAGGGTGGCAGGCACAACGACCCACTGCATGTGAGGGTTGCGAACAAGTGCTATTCGCATGACGGCGAGGCCTTTGTCGGCCACACGCACTTTCCGCAATGTAACAAAATCGTGCCGAGAACATTGTTTCGGTATTAAGCGGCGTAGGCATTTTGTAAGGGAATGGAGATAGATTGGTTTGAATGGATTTGGATGAGAAATAGTTTATATTTTAGCTGATATTTTACTAGGTCTTCACATACGGCTTTGACGGCGTGATTTTATTTTCAAAGTAAAACGTATATTTTAACACGTACCGGTATTTTACACCTACCTATGCTTATCGTGAGAGGTCATTTGACTCCTTATGAAATAAACGTTGATTTTCAGAAAGAAATTCCATTAGAATGGATTTGGATGAAAAATAGCTTATATTTTAGCTGATATTTTATTATTTCACATACGGCTTTGATGGCGTGATTTTATTTTAGTACTAAACCATATATTTTAACACGTACCGGTATTTTACACCTATCTATGCTTACGGTGAGGGATCATTTGATCCCTTATGAAGTAAACGTTGATTTTCAGAAAGAAATTCCATTAGAATGGATCTGGATGAAAAATAGGTTATATTTTAGCTGATATTTTAGTAGACTTTGACATACGGCTTTGGCGGCGTGACTTTATTTTAGCACTAAACCGTATATTTTAACACGTATCGGTATTTTACACCTATCTATTCTTACCATGAGGGGTCATTTGACCCCTTATGAAATAAACGTTGATTTTCAGAAAGAAATTCCATTAGAATGGATCTGGATGAAAACTAGCTTATGTTTTAGCTGATATTTTACTAGGTCTTCACATACGGCTTTGGCGGCGTGATTTTATTTTCAAAGTAAAACGTATATTTTAACACGTACCGGTATTTTACACCTATCTATTCTTACCGTGAGGGGTCATTTGACCCCTTATGAAATAAACGTTGATTTTCAGAAAGATATTCCATTAGAATGGATTTGGATGAAAAATAGCTTATATTTTAGCTGATATTTTATTATTTCACATACGGCTTTGATGGCGTGATTTTATTTTAGTACTAAACCGTATATTTTAACACGTACCGGTATTTTACACCTATCTATGCTTATCGTGAGAGGTCATTTGACTCCTTATGAAATAAACGTTGATTTTCAGAAAGATATTCCATTAGAATGGATCTGGACGAAAAATAGCTTATATTTTAGCTGATATTTTGCTCGGCTTTGACGGCGTCATTTTATTTGAGCACTAAACCGTATGTTTTAACACGTACCGGTACTTTACATCTACCTATTCTTACCGTGAGGGGTCATTTGATTCCTTATGAAATAAACGTTGATTTTCAGAAAGAAATTCCATTAGAATGGATCTGGATGAAAAATAGCTTATATTTTAGCTGATATTTTACTACGGTTTCACATACGGCTTTCACGGCGTGATTTTATTTCAGCACTAAACCGTATATTTTAACACGTACCGTATTTTAACACGTACCGGTATTTTACTACAGCTATTCTTATCGTGAGGGGTCATTTGACCACTTATGAAATAAACATTGATCTTCACAAAGAAATTCCTAATTTATTAAAGCGAGAAATTGAATAATCGAATGATATGCGAATTTACAAAAAGTCAAATGAGCGATAGAAATAATAATGAATGTACGATTTTAAAGTAAATTTTGAATCGCTTGGCACGTTTAGTGTTGAACGCACTTTAAAGTTTCTTTCATGGGAAACCTTGGCATTGGCATCTTACATTGTGCATCACCGTCTCGAAGACCCAAGTTAACTTCAACTTGAACTCGAAACTGGTAAAATATTCTCACAGTTCACCGTTCATTCTGGAATAATCTTATATCGTGAAACCGATTACATGTTTGTTGTGAACGTCCCGGCAACGTCGCGAGACACTCTCGCCGCGGCTCGATTTCTAAACATAGACTTAGGCAATTTCTCCGGTCATTCCGCCGACATCCATCCGAGCCGGACTTTTCTTTCATTTTCCGCAGGGGTAGCGTGCACGCACTTACTCACGCGCGGGACTTCACGCACTTCCACGTACCTACATCGGCGCAAGGGGCCTATAAATAATATGCGCGCGGCTTTTCTGTCGTCGTCGTGGCTGCCGTCGTCGTCCACCGGCGGTGGAAAATGGCGATGGAGGGCACGCGCGAACGACGCAAGCGGCGAAATATTTAAATTCAGCCCGCAACGAGGTACAAACAAGGCGAACGCCGATAAATATTCAACGAGCCTCGGAAGTAAGGTCCGCCAGTATTCTGCATTACCCCGCGGGAATACTGACGTCGCTAGGCCTTTCTCACTCTTTCTCATCTCTGTTCCACCTTCTGCCGGCTCTCACCTTTCAGCCTTTGCACCTGCTACGCTCTCAAGCTCGAGGATGCACAAGGAACGGGTCGTCGTTAAATAATCACCGCGCGACTCTGCCACGCTCTATGAAATAACCGATACTGCGACATCGCCGAGTCTTCAATGGCGCGATGCAAATTGACGGGGAGGGTGTAAAAGGGTGGGTGTCACCGGTGTCATCGAATGAATGTGATAAGGTCGCCGTATGCAGCGTTGGACGTCGTATACCGCGCAGCTGACGGTATTCGACATGGGTAAAAAAAGGTTATTTTGGCAGAAATTACTTTTCAATGGTATGGTGGTAGATAAAGGAACATGGCGTGTGGTCCATTTTGGACGGCAACGAGGCTGTAGACGTTTAACAGAATATCATTGTACAAATCTTGTACGTACTTCTACAGCTGCAACTTTTGACGAATAATTGTTGTTACTTTCTAATTACATCACACCTACTTCCCTTAACACGTTAACTGCCGGGCGGATTTTGCTGTATTAAAACGGCGATGCTATGAAATACTACAGCGTTTGACTGAATTATGCAAAATGTAAATAATGTGTAGGTATTGGAGGCCAAAGGATCGCATTACTATTCT
This sequence comes from Cryptocheilus praepositus, assembly GCA_033815515.1. Taxonomy (NCBI): domain Eukaryota; kingdom Metazoa; phylum Arthropoda; class Insecta; order Hymenoptera; family Pompilidae; genus Cryptocheilus; species Cryptocheilus praepositus. Next base: position 5,624,042 of record JAWWQZ010000285.1, read on the forward strand.
AACAAGAACTGCATTTATACAATAATTATTGCTATTCATTGAGAATATTTTGGATCTTCAGTAAAATCTCTTGCGCCGGTCACCAATGATCATCATGGCGGTCTAAGTGTTAACACGTTGACTGCCAAGCGTATTTTGCTATGTTACAACCGCGATACAATAAAATACTGCAGAGTGTGATTAAATATTGCAAAATAAAGGTAACGCAGATTTGTTAGAGTTGCCAAAGTATTGAAGCACCGTTGCAATATCAATTGCTTTTACAAGATTGCAAATAGGCTTCATTCCGAATTTTTTGCATTTTTTGCATTTAATGCGTTAATGTACGGATGTCGTATCGATAATCGCTTCTCGTTCTTGACGATTGAACGATTGATTTCAACCTCTTGTACTTGAGAATCATTTATCTTGCGCGTGCAATGCGTTCGACAACTGACACGGTGTTCATTGGAAACTTAAAGCGTCGTTTATTTTGAATTTTTTGCATTTCTAGTAAAAACTTCTGCGCTGGTCACCGCATATTTTGCTATGTTAAAACTGCGATGCGATTAAATACTGCAGCAGAGTATAATTAAATCGTGCAAAATGAAGGTAACGCAGAGTTCTTAGAAGTCAAAGTATTGAAGCACTATTGCAATATCAATTACTTTTACAAGATTGCAAATAGGCTTCATTGCGAATTTTTTGCATTTCTACTAAAATCTTCTGCGCCGGTATCCGCATGTTTTGCTATGTTAGAACCGCGATGCGATGAAATACTGCAGCAGAGTATAATTAAATCGTGCAAAATGAAGGTAACGCAGAGTTGTTAGAATTGCCAAAGTATTGAAGCACCGTTGCAATGTCAATGGCTTTTACAAGATTGCAAATAGGCTTCATTGCGAATTTTTTGCATTTCTACTAAAATCTTCTGCGCCGGTCACCACATATTTTGCTATGTTAGAACCGCGATGCGATGAAATACTGCAGAGTATGATTAAATAATGCAAAATGAAGGTAACGCAGAATTATTAAAGTTGTGAAAATATTGAAGCACCGTTGCAATATTAATTGCTTTTACAAGTTTGCAAATAGGCTTTGTTCCGGATTTTTTGCATTTCTAGTAAACTCTTTTGCACCGGTCACTGATAACCACTGTGGCAGTCAACGTGTTAATTTTTAAAATACACGCAATCGCATTTTCTAAAAATTGCCAAGTCTCCTGATTACACACCACCACCTTTCTACATTGTTCTTCATCGAGCTGTTTAGAAAGCCAGAACTCATTCCGCTCGCGTCTCCGGCCGTTTCATGATAATTCTTAAGTTATGACATTCCGTACCATATTATTTCCCGGGTAATTTAAATCACAGTAGATCGTGACACACCTTCGACAGACTCCCGAGTTATACGTCTTTCATTTATTATAAACGATCCCGTTCTTATGTAAGACATGTACCTCATGCGATGTATCGTGCGCATACCAGTTCCGTAGTTAAAGTCGCACGAGTTGAAAGAGGGACAGCTCGTTGAGAATGGGACTTAATGGACGGCTACACGCCGCCGAGTTACGTACCGTAATTAAGTGCGTCTTCGGCTATTCGATCAATAAGGTGAACGGGGTTGTGCGTGAGTATACGTGAACGTGTGTCTTCGTCGTCGCCAGGGGATGACAAGAGAGGGTAGACGACTTAGCATCATGCTTGGTATCGATCGTCAATCCTGAGACAGGGGACGTTCCGTCGAAGGAACAGCGTTAATTGCTTCCGCCCCGACGAAAGCATGTCGCCATTAAATCGAGGCGCTTGCTACTCCTTCCGTGGAGAAAAAGGGCCGATACTTGAAACCTTTTGTAATTCTCCTTGAAGACACTTCGCTACTTCACGAACAACGAGAGTATAAGTCTAACAAGCATTTAACGCTAAAGTTAGTTTTGCTGCTATAAACTCTAAATAGTGCCTATTACGCATTTTTCGAATTTATGAAAAATAGGCCGGCGATTTTTATTCAGTCTTCGCGTTCGTCCAGAGAAAACATGAAAATTGACAGTCGTTACCTATCAGTGTTGAACTCGAAATGAAAATCGGTGTTTGCACAGATATATCACACTGGTAGCGAACGCGTTAAAAGCACAATAACCTTTCATTTTCTGAATTTCTGAAAAATAAGCCGGTGACTTTTATTCAGACTTCGTGTTCGTTCAGAGAAAACAAAAATTGACAGTCGTTACTCTGTAGAGAAAACATAAAAATTGAACATTATCCATCAATGGAAATCGGTGTTTACAAATATATGTCACACTGGTAGCGAACGCGTTAAAACCGCAATAACCTCTTATTTTCCGAATTTCTGAAAAATAAACCGGCGATTTTTATTCAGACTTCGCGTTCGTCCAGAGAAAACACAAAAATTGACCGTCGTTACTCATTTGTGATGATGGACTCTCAATGGAAATCGATATTTGGATAGATATGTCACACTCGTAGCGAACAAGTTAAAAACACAATGACCTCTCATTTTCCGAATTTCTGAAAAATAGGCCGGCAACTTTTATTCAGATTTCGCGTTCGTCCGGAGAAAACCTAAAAACTGACAATCGATACCCATTTGTGTTGAATTCCAAATGGAAATCGGTGTTTGTACAGATATGTCAGACTGGTAGCGACCGCGTTAAAAGCACAATAACCTCCCAAGCTTGTTCGCGATCAAACGTCGTCGAGCGATCATCATATAAAAAAAAAATCGAAGAACACAGAAGATCAGCCACGCCAATTTGTAAGGTTTGTTCACAATCAAGCTTAAACCGGACGTTGCCAAACGAGGAACGCACAAAACATCGAAAAAGACAGAAACAATTCGCGATCGGTTCGCCACACAATGAGTCGACGAACAGTCAGGGGTCGAAGTCATGTCGGATCGTTAACAATGGCGGACGGACGACGCGTGAGACGTGTCAGATTTGCGCCCCGGAGGCACAGGACCACCCAAAAAGCATTTTGGAAAGAGACCACGACTATCAACGGGGCAGGGATAACGATAGCGAAAACCTGTCCGAACAGCGGGATCCGCGAGATAAGGTGGTGAATGCAGGTGTTTAGCGCCTGGCCAGTCATCGTATTGTCATTACTTATGTCCTGACACTAAAGATCGCCGGATCCAAGGAGTGCTGCGCGTCACTGGGCGCTGCGGGGTGTCGGACACCCTTTCAAACGTTCAAGATCCTGGCCACTCGAAATCCTCTTTTGTAGCGTCATTGAAAGTGTCGAGAGTCCTGAGCAGTACCGGAAAGCATGCGGAGACTACCGTCCTGTCACGTAACGACAATGAAACGAATTGTGCAATTACTGATAATGCCGGCGGTAATAAGAATTTACATAAGTCCACGCAAGAAGAAAACCTGTTAGTCCGTTATATTATTATTTAGTCAGCTGGAAGCACGCGATAGAATTTAGTCTAGGTAGTGATCTGTAAGTTTCGCCAACCCCTATTTAACACGTTGACTGCCGAGCGTATTTTACTATATTAAAATCGCAACGCGATGAAGTGCTACGGAGTGATTCAACTGTGTACAATGAAAATAATACGAAGGTATCGCAGACCAAAGAATTGAATCACTATTTAATATTAATTGCATTTACAAAGTGCTACTGTATATGATTGAATTGTGAACAATAAAAATAATGCGAAGGTATCGGATTCCAAAGAATTAAATCACTATTTAATTTTAATTGCATTTACAAAGTGTAATGTTAATTGCATTTACAAAGTGCTACAGAATATGGTTGAATTGTGCACAATGAAAACAATGCGAAGGTATCGGAGGCCAAAGAATTGCAATTGCAAGAATTGAAATATTGATATATTGATAATGATTGAATTGTGCACAATGAAAATAATGCGAAGGTATCGGATACCGAAGAATTGAATCACGATTTAATATTAATTGCATTTATAAAGTGCTACAGAACATGATCGAATTCTGCATAATGAAAATGATGCGAAGGTATCGGATTCCAAAGAATTGAATCACTATTTAATATTAATTGCATTTACAAAGTGCTACAGAATATAATTTAATTCTGCACAATGAAAATAATGCAAAGGTATCGGAGAGCAAGGAATTGAATCACTATTTAATATTAATTGCATTTACAAAATGCTACAGAATATCATTGAATTGTGCACAATGAAAATAATGCGAAGATATCGGAGACCAAAGAATTGAATCACTATTTAATATCAATTGCATTTACAAAGTGCTACAGAATATGATTGAATTTTGCACAATGAAAATAATGCGAAGGTATCGGAGACCAAAGAATTGAATCACTATTTAATATTAATTGCATTTACAAAGTGCTGCAGAATATGATTAAATTGTACACAATGAAAACAATGCGAAGGTATCGGAGGCCAAAGAATTGAATCACTATTTAATATTAATTGCATTTATAAAGTGCTACAGAACATGATCGAATTCTGCATAATGAAAATGATGCGAAGGTATCGGATTCCAAAGAATTGAATCACTATTTAATATTAATTGCATTTACAAAGTGCTACAGAATATAATTTAATTCTGCACAATGAAAATAATACAAAGGTATCGGAGAGCAAGGAATTGAATCGCTATTTAATATTAATTGCATTTACAAAGTGCTACAGAATATAATTTAATTCTGCACAATGAAAATAATGCGAAGATATCGGAGACCAAAGAATTGAATCACTATTTAATATCAATTGCATTTACAAAGTGCTACAGAATATGATTGAATTTTGCACAATGAAAATAATGCGAAGATATCGGAGACCAAAGAATTGAATCACTATTTAATATTAATTGCATTTACAAAGTGTAACATTAATTGCACTTACAAATTGCCACAGAATATGATTGAATTGTGCACAATGAAAATAATGTGAATGTATCGGAGACCGAAAAATTCAATCACTATTTAATATCAATTGCATTTACGAAAATACAAATGCTATTGATAGATTATTTAGAACATGACACCCTCTCTAAGTGCTTTATCGACTCAGACAGAAAGTATCGAATACGTGACACGTACATTTATCGGCAAACGATCGTCAACCCATAATATGTCTCGCGGCCAATTGACACCCGATAAATGTATATCAGGCCGCGAAAAGTAGGCGTTTTGGACTAATCCGAGTGTCCTTTACGGAAGAGCGATTCACGCCAGTCGCGGACACCTGTACGGGCCGAAAATCGTAGTTCATGACTCACGCCCACCCCGTCATTAACGGCGAACGCATGCTCGCATTGAATACCGTGAACACCGTGAAACAATGTATGTCGGTGACGAGGAACGTGCCTATCGCGATCGAAGGTGCGCCTATGGTGATATAACGTGGGCTTTTACGAGTGGTTCGAGACGTTCACTCGATAACGATCTCGATCCTCTACTACGTACATATCCTACGTGCCACGGCGTGGGTTCCAGAACTTTTCTTCACTGCTCGTACCCAGATATGGCCAGTATCGGGCACTCAATGAAATGTTCGCGCGATGGGAGGCGTGGGTGTATTGAGAGGAACTGGATACTGTGCCGAGGTGGAAATCGAACGTCGACAGAATTAAAGGGGGTTTAGAGACGAGAAAGGGAGAATGGTGGTTGTGTACCGAGGGAAAAGAGAATGAATGGTCTTTTAGTCGAGATCCCTTTGTTGCGCAATGCTCGTAAGGCTTGATTTTTGTTCGGGCTTCTCGTTCCTGCGGACGTTTTTGCCCGGAACCGCTGGCAATTCAATAAACGCTTATTTATGCGCGAAATTATATTTATGCCGCGAGCGCCGCTTTTTGTTTGGAATAGCTTATTGAAAGCGGGTGATAATTCAGTTTTTTGTTTACAGGATTCGCAGGATGTCGATATTAATACGTTGATGATCGCGTATGCGTGCTTGGTATGCATTAGCGATTAGCAGGCCGTTCTAATGAAAAAGCTTTTTAATCCCGGTGGATCAAAAATGACGTAGACCAGTTCCAGAGTTTATTACCTCCTGCTCGTAATAGTTCTCGCGACGAACAACGTGACGAACGTGATTTACGATAGCTACCTTTTTTCCTTTTTCACGTCCTGCTACCGCTTAGCATCGGCAGCCCACAGAGCGTTGGACGATAATTTTCCATAATTATTCCGCCACCACTGGGACATGCACGTTAGGGACTCTAACGAGTTTACGTCACGAAACGAGCCAATCGACATTGTCCTCTATACCGTCGCGGGTGGAAATAGGTTCTTTGTGTCAGTAGGACGACAGAAAAAGAAGAAAAGAAAAGCTTTGTTGCCAAACAAATAGAAATATGCAGCAGCAACTATACACGAGCAACAGAAATATAAGTTATTATGCGGCTGAGCATGGTCGGTATTAAAAATCAATACTCCGATAAAAATTGTCTATAGACCGCAGGCATTGAATTCCGAACGAAACTGTACAAAAAAATATTGAATTTATCTACTACAGTATCCGATGTGACTAAGTTTATTACCGTCGCGGGTGGAAATAGGTTCTTTGTGTCAGTAGGACGACAGAAAAAGAAGAAAAGAAAAGCTTTGTTGCCAAACAAATAGAAATACGCAACAGAGAACTATAATAGGAGCACCAGAAATATAAGTTATTATGCGGCTGAGCATGGTCGGTATTAAAAATCAATACTCCGATAAAAATTGTCTAAAGACCGCAGGCATTGAATTCCGAACGAAACTGTGCAAAAAAATATTGAATTTATCTACTACAGTATCCGATGTGACTAAGTTTATCCTCGCACTGTCGTGCTAATGCACGTTTACGTCGCTCGTCTTTGAATTTATTAACCTCGTCACGCGTCACCGCCCACCGAGTTTTTCGAGTCGAGGAGAAAGACGGGGATAAATGCACGAGCACTAGATACTGAGGACGAAGAGAAGAGGCCATGCCCGATACGTATCCGCAATCTTCGAGAACAGGTTCGAAACGCAACCAAATTTTCGCGCACTTGTGGCAAGTGAGAGTAAAGTTGCTCAGATCTTATATTGAGTTTAACAATATAAAAATATAATTAACGTTCAAAATAAACAAATACTACTACTATTTAATTCCTTGTAATCATTTATAAGCAAAATTAGATTAATACAAAATATAGTTTAAGTGATATTTAATTTTTCATAATTGAATTCAAATGATTTTTGCAATTGACTTGTTACAAAAATCGTGTAAGTCAATTTTCAGCCATTAAATTTAAATTCGCGCAAAAGAAATTGATATAAACAATTTATGCATTGATAAATTAGTACAAACATTGCCACACTTGATGTATATTACGAATTTACGAATTTACACTATGACAAATTTATATTGTGATTGTGTTACAAAGTGATATGTAATGTTTCATAATTGAATTTAAATGATTTTTACAATTTACTTGTTACAAAAATCGTGTAAGTCCATTTTCAGCCATTAAATCTAAATTCGCGTAAAACAAATTAATATAATCAATTTACACATTAATAAATGAGTACAAACATTGCCACACTTAATGTATATTACGAATTTACACTATGACGAATTTATATTTTCGTATTGACTAATAACATGCTAACCTTTAATTTTCTCGAAACAACAAACCCTGGACTTGCATCACTTTCGAAATGGTCCATATAGCATTAAAACCCGCATCGCGCTTAAAATCTTCGTTAATTACCAGTACCAGATGTCAAGTGCACCAATTTCTTCGGGACTTACGAATGTTGGCTGATCTTGCCAAAATGAGAACGCCTATTTTATTGCTGTATGCAAATCCACGCATAGATATATATGCGTACATAAAGCGTGTCTCGTGTCATGCTCGCGCTTTGGCGTCCGTACACGCGCGTGCGTATGCGTGAATAAACGCGTGCTCGATGCGTCACGGCTCTCTGACTCCAGGCCACCACGCCCATCGCGACCACACTTGCACATCGCTGATGTAGAGCAAAGAAGCCGTCGCGATGTACGCAAGTCGAGGGATGGAGGACGCTCTTCTGTTGGCCAAAAATACCCCTTCGAGGGGTCATCACCAGACACCGAACACACTTTCTCAAACCGCCAGATATTCGATTCTTGGTAGATACAATTAAACGGATCAGCGCAAATTTATTCATCGTTGATTAGAATGATATGTTGCCTTAAGGGGTTTAACCAGTTAAGTGCGGAATTTAATTTTGGGAAGCCCCCAAAGGGTGCGAAATTAGAATCAAGAAATGACGCGTATACACGCTGAACGCAGGGCAAATGGTTCTATTATAAATTTCGTTACTACTGCTGTAAATTTTGCAACTTATTGTATCATCATTATTATTACATTGTATATGTTTAGCTATTTTTTATACTTTACGCTTTATTTTGATAACTGTGAAAATACGCAGGTTTACTTCAGACGCTTCAAAAACATGGAAGAGAGACCTTTTGGATCGAATGTTTGGGATTCTTGTATTCAATTCGAAAATATCTAAGACACCGCCTCGTAAAGTAAAAGGCCAGTGCTAATTGTTTACATAATTCCTTTGCAAATCAACGCTCGTAATATAAAATACTTAGCAGTTCTATTGGTATATTTATATTATACATATTTAACTATTTTTCATACCTTACGCTTTATTTTGATAGCTGTGAAAATATGCAGGTTTACTTCAAACGCTTCAAAAGCGTGAAAGAGTTTTTGGATCGAATGTTTGGAATTCTGGTATTCAATTTAAGAATATCTAGTACTCGTAGAGTAAAGGGCCAGTATTATTGGCCCTGCTAATATAAAATATAATATTTCACATTATAAAATACTTAGCAATTCTATTGGTAATATAAAGGACAAATATGACCAAATAATATTCTTATTGTATTTTATCGAAATTTCTAGTTTTGATAGTCAATATTAATTTTTTATATTTCACGCCGAGTATACACATCGTATACACCGCAATAAAGATTTGGTCCGACGTGTATACACGTCAAACGCGCTTAACTGGTTAAAGGAAAAAAATGGCACGCATGTTGGTGGCAAAAGATAAGTTTCATGTTTATGGTTGCCGTGCTGGAATTGTGTTATGGAAGTGCGACAGTGATTCATCGGACATCAGTATATCGCTTTGGTGCGTTTGATCTGCCGGTGTTACCTCGTTAGTAGCAACAGTCGCACTCGCGGACGGCGAGTTAATTTACCTAGTAATATCCGTATGCACCTTGACGCCTCAAAGCGTGACAGCCGGAGAGAAAAACTGCTAAGGAGCACGCATAGAGAGTCGCAGCGATTCTCTGAACCGCCGGCGTAATTTGCCGTGACACTTACCGCAACAACGTATATCATTGATAAGAATGCCGCTGTTCGTCATAGCGTTACGTGTTAATGCACACTATTGTATATCTCAGATTCCTCCTTACACGTCACCGGTGCGAAATGCCTGGTATCGAAAACGATACAGTCAGTACGCATCGTAAATTTCATATATCGCTTCAAATGATCTTGTTCATACTTGATTTTCCGGTTGTCGGATGCGCGTATCTCACTCGATCCGCGCCGCGTTATTTGCATAGACTTCGCGTAAGATACACTGTTTTTATTATCGATAACCTCTCGCGTCTTATATGCATCTCATAAACGTCAATGCATATTTTGGTATTTTTATTAGAAAAATTGACAGAGTACAAAGCGAATATTTATATGGAAAGAATAATTGAGCCGTTTATTTTGAAAGTGGCCTAATTCCATTTATCTTCAAATCGAAATAAATAACATTTACTGATAAATAACATGAATTTGTGCATGTAACCGTGGTAACCGGAAAATATTAAAAAACGGAGTTAGGCCACTTTGAAAATAAACGGCTCAATTACAGAAAAATCTTAAGATCCGTATGAATGGCAAGCTTGAGCGCTACTGAAGGACGCATACGAAAAAACACATAGCGGCGAAAACAGAAAATTCATAGGAACGAAAAACTGAAGAAGCGAGCGACAGATGCATGCAAAAGACGGTCGCGAGTCTGTCGCAAAACCTTTCCATAAAAATTATGTCAGTCTAAATACCTACCACCTTGATCAAAAAGTTTTAGGACCGGCCGCCTTATGGCGCTCTCAGTCATTCGAATGAAATTGTTTTTTTTTTGATAAAAAATAATACGAATACAATTCACCAGTCTCTGAATTCACGTGATTTAGTTCCCTGCAACTTTTTTCTGTTTAACCGAAAAATAACCGCTTCGAAAAATCTTACAGCACTCGGTATGATCTTATGGAAAAATCGAAGACGCGCTCTGATCGACATACGAAAAAATGAATACCAGCGAAAACAGATAAATGGATCGAGCAACTGATAAAACAGTCGAAGACGTTGAAGCGATATCAATTATAATGGATAAACGTATTTTCGATTTTATGAAAGAATAAAGCCCTAAAACTTTTTGATCAATGGTATTTCAACAGCATCTCATGACACGCTATCGTGAAACACCGATGGTATTCTATTCATAAACGGAAACGGAAGGGGACGATATCAATTATAATGAATAAACTTGTATTTTTGATTTTATGAATAAAGCCCTAAAACTTTTTGATCAAGGTGCTATTTCAATAGCATCTCATGACACGCTATCGTGAAACACCGATGGTATTCTATTCATAAACGGAAACGGAAGGGGACGATATCAATTATAATGAATAAATTTGTATTTTCGATTTTATGGATAAAGTCCTAAAACTTTTTGATCAAGGTGGTATTTCAACAGCATCTCATGACACGCTATCGTGAAACACCGATGGTATTCTATTCATAAATGGAAACGGAAGGGGACGATATCAATTATAATGAATAAACTTGTATTTTCGATTTTATGAATAAAGTCCTAAAACTTTTTGATCAAGGTGCTATTTCAATAGCATCTCATGACACGCTATCGTGAAACACCGATGGTATTCTATTCATAAACGGAAACGGAAGGGGACGATATCAATTATAATGAATAAACTTGTATTTTTGATTTTATGAATAAAGTCCTAAAACTTTTTGATCAAGGAGCTATTTCAATAGCATCTCATGACACGCTATCGTGAAACACCGATGGTATTCTATTCATAAACGGAAACGGAAGGGGACGATATCAATTATAATGAATAAACTTGTATTTTCGATTTTATGAATAAAGTCCTAAAACTTTTTGATCAAGGTGGTATTTCAACAGCATCTCATGACACGCTATCGTGAAACACCGATGGTATTCTATTCATAAACGGAAACGGAAGGGGACGATATCAATTATAATGAATAAACTTGTATTTTCGATTTTATGAATAAAGTCCTAAAACTTTTTGATCAAGGCGGTATTTCAATAGCATCTCATGACACGCTATCGTGAAACACCGATGGTATTCTATTCATAAACGGAAACGGAAGGGGACGATATCAATTATAATGAATAAACTTGTATTTTCGATTTTATGAATAAAGTCCTAAAACTTTTTGATCAAGGTGGTATTTCAACAGCATCTCATGACACACTATCGTGAAACACCGATGGTATTCTATTCATAAACGGAAACGGAAGGGAACGATATCAATTATAATGAATAAACTTGTATTTTCGATTTTATGAATAAAGTCCTAAAACTTTTTGATCAAGGTGGTATTTCAACAGCATCTTATGACACGCTATCGTGAAACACCGATGGTATTCTATTCATAAACGGAAACGGAAGGGGACGATATCAATTATAATGAATAAACTCGTATTTTCGATTTTATGAATAAAGTCCTAAAACTTTTTGATCAAGGCGGTATTTCAATAGCATCTTATGACACGCTATCGTGAAACACCGATGGTATTCTATTCATAAACGGAAACGGAAGGGGACGATATCAATTATAATGAATAAACTTGTATTTTCGATTTTATGAATAAAGTCCTAAAACTTTTTGATCAAGGTGGTATTTCAACAGCATCTCATGACACGCTATCGTGAAACACCGATGGTATCCTATTCATAAACGGAATCCGACTCCCGTTACAGCAACAGACTCAACGCGCACGATCCATTCCGCTCCATTTCGATTTACCGTGCCCTCAGATTGCACCCGATACCACCTCCGCTGAGCATCTTCGCGCACAATATAATTCCGCGAGACGCGGTAATTATCGGCGTATATCGGAAGGGATCTTTCGAGTACGTAAGATCGAACACCGGGAGCAGCTCGCACCCCTAAGCGTGCGCGTGTACGTTATATAGGGCCGAGCAGGAAACTCGGAATCAGAGATCCCGTCGGATGGCGATGGGGAATAATTGCGCGTTTGCGCTCGTTGCGGGAGGAGGATTCCGTGAGCCGCCTCCACGACTCCCGGTAGTAATTATCGAATCCCTCCTCCTGCTCCTTCTCCTCCTCCTTCCACCCCCTCGCTCCTCATCCCCCTCGCAATTCTCCGTCTTTCTTTCAGTGCCCTCTGTCTCCCTCCAGCCTCGACTTTTTCTTTTCTCGCTCCCTCCCTCTTGCGTTCCTCTTGATCTCACTCGCGGCCTTTGCGCCCCTTATTTCTCCTCGTGTGTTATTATTCGGTGTGTGTACCTACCGATGGACCGCAACAACACGAGGGCAGCGTCTCGCTGAATTTCTTCTCTGCTCCTCTCCCGGCCATCACATCGGCCTGGATCAGAAGCTACACTGACGCGAAGATTACTGGAATTAAGGCCTTAGACCCCGGCCAACGACGCTCGCTCTCTCTAAGATCGTGGCGCAACGTTCGTCCCTCCGCCGACATACGTCCACACGCTGTGATCTTCCGAGCGCGCGAACGAAGATATTACCGCTTCGATGCAACCCCTTTGAGATTTTTCTGCGACGAAGCGATGGCCTACATTTAGACACCGCGCACCGAACGTGATTACTTCCGAATGTTGGATAGAAAGTGACACGTTGTTGTAATGTGTAGTATTACAGGGAGTCATTTCTGGGATCGGAGGTATGGATCGTGTTTACAAGTGGAATAAGTGCGAAGTATGGAGCTGAGTCTCGTGCGAAAATATTGAGGTACTCGACTTTTCGGTGCTTAATGATATAACTAGTATCACAATATAATTGCGAATTATTAACACTTTGACGGCCATGATGGTCATCGGTGACCGACGCAAAAGATTTTACTAAAGATTATATAATATAGAAATTATTTTATAAATGCAGTTATTGCTAGAATAGTGATGCAATCCTTTGGTTTCCAAGGCATACATATTGTGTATATTTTGCATAAGTCAGCCAAACGTTGTAGTATTTTATAGCATTGCTGTTTTAATATAGCAAAATACGTGTTAACACGTTGACTGCCGTGCATATTTTACTATATTAAAACCGCAACATAACGAAGTACTACAGAATATGATTGAATTGTGCAAAATGAAAATTGCAAAATGATGCAAGAGACTTTACTGAAAATCCAAAATATTCGCAATGAGTAGCAATAATTATTTTATAAATGTAGTTATTGTTAGAATAGTGACGCAATCCTTTGGTCTCCAATACCTGCACATGATTTACATTTTGCATAATTCAGTCAAACGCTGAAACTTTCAGAAATTGTATAATTGGAAGTATTTTAGGTATTATTAAAAAAATTATGTTTTTTAATTATCGTCATAACTTTTTTTACTAAAAAATAAAAATACGAAAAAAACACGAAAGCAATCGAGTTTTATGCATTGAATACTGATGTAAATACTTAAATAGACAAAATAGATACAATGTATCAAAATAAGTGACATTTAAAGATACTGTGTAGAAAACACGAGAAAACTCGTCAGCGGTCCTTGAAGTGTTAAAATATCGGAAAACTTTGCGAACATCAAAGTCAATACCAGGCGTATGTGAACGGAAAGGCATTTTTGAGATTTTCCAATGCTTTCAACTCGTATGTGAAGTAAAGAATCAAACGCGTAATCGATTGAAAACCTTCAACTAAACTTAGTAAGTGTTCCATGACTCGTGTAGGGGGGTGTAGGTGGCATCCACGATTGCGTACAAACTGTGTTACTTCGTGTGATTTTTACAATGAGGGGATCGTAACCTGCCGTCGGCCGGCATACAGGACTGTCGGCATGACCCGTGTGCCGCGGATGGATGATGACACGTTACCGAGTTCCACGGCGCTTCGAAACACACATCGGCGGGACGTGAGTTTACGTGCAATAAAAGTACGCAGCTGCGGGAAGAGAACCGTTCGGAGTACTGTCATTACCTTGGCGATCAATGTTCCAGATGTCCGCGGCGACCGGAGAAAAAGTCGGCAAACGTGAACGAGGAAATTAAGAGAATGGCTTCGACGACGACGACGTCGACGACGATAACCGAGGGCAGGGAATCGTATAATTCGGTCGAAAGAAAAGCACGTGAGGCGTAATACAGCTCGGCTCATAAATATCAGAAATCTAACTACCGGTGGAGGATAGAGTTGGAAAGTTGTGGATGGATTGCAGATTCCGCATTGATGGCTTCCGCAAAAACACTTTAACTATGCCAAATAACTGCCCACCTGACACAGATGCGTGGGTGATGCTTACAGCCCTTCATGGAATGCCTATTCCGTGCAGTTAATATTCTGTCGGTGAAACAACGATCTCCACGATTGACCGATATCCACTAGCGACTGTTGAGAAATACTGAAATTACAGCATCGAAGCGAGTCAATACAATGAAAACTGCGATTTTGTTTCAACGTTCACGTGAGGATGAATTAAAACTTTTAATACGCCGTTGCCCACGAAGAACTGAGTGTTGGCGCGTGCTGAAGTGGCCTGCGAAGGCTCTTCTTGCCTGCTCTAAACGTGGAATCGCATGCAGGGGCTCAGAATGCACCTGCGGCCGTTTCTGCGAGTGTGAAGCAACGGATGCAACTTAAGGGCCGAACCCAAGGCTCATTTAGTATTCTGCACTACGCGGCGAGCATAACCATTATGAAGAACGAGACGCGTACGCCGACGAAACGGGATTAACGCAAATGTAATGAGCGTGGCAGGAAATGTCTAAGGCGTAATGCGGCCATTTCTTGTTGACCCGGACCTCCACGTTGTCAATTTCATTAGCTTTCTTTAGTCGCTGACCCTTTTATGCCACGAATCGAGGCGGTCACTGCAAACTGGTAAGAAACTGAACGTCCCTGCTTTCTGTTATTCGAACAATTTATAATAACATTCTCATAAAGACTTTTCGCCACAGATTAACGCTACTTTGTCACTACTACCATCTGATCAAATTTGACCCGCACTGGTTGAAAAAAAGAATATTTTTATGTATTTCAATACAAATCTTTATTATGACCTTCAAAATAGACTCGTCTTGAGTCAATATAAGTAGGCCAACGGTTAATCCAATTTTCCGTACAAATTTTATATGCCTTGGCCGAGATGGCCTTTAGTTTTTTTAGCGAATTTCTTTTGATGGCCTCATTCAACTCATGTCAATTGAAAACAAAAAAAAGTCACAGGGAGCCAAATCTGGCGAATACGATGGCTAAGTAATGACTTTTGTTTCGTGTTTGAGCAAAAATTATCTGCCCACAAATCCGGCCGTTTACGACGAATTGCTTCGCGTAGACGCCTCAAAACGGCCAAGTAGTATTCCCTATTGACCGTTTGACCCTTTGAAATAAAGCAAACGCGTTGTTCAATTTTCTTTTTCATAGTAGAAATCGCCAGACAAACTTTTCGCGTCGTAAAAAAAAATGGCTGCCAAACACACATTAATTAACGCATTCAGCTCAAACTTCACAAGGGTATCAAAGAAGGTTGTACCAATCTAGAAAAACAAATTGTTTACGAATTGAGTTTACGCGCGCGGTTTAAATGGTCCGGTCCGTGTTAAATTTGATCAAATGGTACTACTATCTCATTGTCTCTCATACTTGCAATATCACTTATCGATCTCTACGGATACTTCTCAATCGACCAATTACTTGATCGACAAACGCCCCTACTTTCCGTCATTTCAGCAATTTATAATAACGTACTCATAAAGTCTTTTCGCCATAGATTAACGCTACTTTGCATATGTGACTGTCTCTCTACTTGCAATATCACTTGTCGACCTCTGCGGATACTTCTCAATTGACTAACGCCCCTACTTTCTATTATTTGAACAATTTATAATAACGTACTCATAAAGCCTTTTCGCCACAAATTAACGCTACTTTGCATATCTAACCGTGTTTCATGCTTGTAATATCACTTGTCGAACTCTGCGAATATTTCTCAATCAACCAACCGCTCAATAGACAAACGCCCCTGCTTTCTGTTATTCCAAAAATTTATAGTAACGTACTCATAAAGGCTTTTCTCCACAGAGTAACGTTACTTTGCATATCTGACTGTCTCTCATACTTGCAATATCACTTGTCGATTTCTGCGGATACTTCTCAATCGACTAACGAGCCCTGCTTTCTGTTATTCCAACAATTTATAATAACGTACTCATAAAGGCTTTTCGCCACAGACTAACGCTACTTTGAATATCTGACTGTGTTTCATACTTGCAATATCACTTGTCGATCTCTGCCGGATACTTCTCAATCGACCAGCCACCCAGCGAGTCTCAGAGTCACCACGCCTCATTTGTATCGTGCGATCGGCTTTCCTGGAATAGCCGATAATCGTCCGCCGACGCGATTAATCACCGATCCGCTATCACAGCCGAATCGCGGGACGAGATAATCGTTCCGAACGGTAGAAGAAGTCCCCTCCCGGCCGTGTTCTGCTTTGCTGTTGCGATGACGAGCAGGACGCGCGACAATTTAATTACTTAATTGGTAAGCTCGCGCCGAAGTCCACGGGCAATGCTCCACCCCATTTGCGGCCAACGGGCGCTGTCGATGGAATAGCCGATAATCGTCCGCCGACGCGATTAATCACCGATCCGCTATCACAGCCGAATCGCGGGACGAGATAATCGTTCCGAACGGTAGAAGAAGTCCCCCTCCCGGCCGTGTTCTGCTTTGCTGTTGCGATGACGAGCAGGACGCGCGACAATTTAATTACTTAATTGGTAAGCTTTTGCGGCCAACGGGCGCTGTCGATTTTGTTCCCTATCGAGAAATGGAACTGTCTCCCCGCCGCGAGGGAATCGAACGATCAGGAGTCGTCGATTGCGAGACGTCTTAATCAGCACGAAGTCTGCTCCTTACAGATAGCATCGACTTTCCATGCGGCAAGGAATATTAATCCATTTGCATCACCGCTCTAAATCCGCAATCTTACTGAAAAATCCGACACGCGCAGCTAAACGTTGCCGACACCAGCATGCGCAAGGAAGACTTTTAGTGTTTATTCTCATTAGAAATAGTGTTATAGGGTTATTTAAATTATTATTTATGTTTCACAGCTTCATTCTTTGCGATTTAGATTTATATTTACATATTATAGCATAGGAGGCACTGCTACAATATGTAAATATAAATGTAAATCGCTACAACAAAAATTGAATGCAATTGCAACAATAAAAATTTAAAAAATACCATTTATTTAAATTTGTTTTAATTCATTTTGTGGACAAAATTGGCAAAATGCACTTATAATTCACTCAAATTGACACAAATAATTTTTTATGACCCTTTACTTTAGTGGTTTGCTACACAAAGCGTGTGAATTCCCTTCTTACAAATAGAGCAAATTGAGTTTACTGGATCAGAGCAGCGTTAATGCGGTCTCTGCAGTCTTGGCGTAACAAAAAAGGAACGCAATTGTGGCACAACATATGAGGAGCGCGATAGCGCTTCTTAGCAGTCAAACGGTTAATAAACATCTATTATATCACTAAATTTCCACAATATGAACAGGTCCAATTGTTGCGTATGGAACTGGATGAAGAGTACTCGAAGCATTTGTAGTATTCATTTCCAAGCGATCTATCCAACTTTTCACTGTCGTTTGCCTCAGCACAGCACTTAATCCAGCCCAAACCGATAGTTCGGGGATCACCGCAGTACTTTTACGTACTTTCGTCAACGGTTTCATCAGTGAATTCTAAATGACCGATGGTGTGATCCGCGTTTCATTTGTTTATGAGAAGAAAAAAGCGAGAGCTTAGCTTAAGCGTCAGACGCAAGGAGACGATCACGGAGAAAGAATACGGGGAAAACGATTCGACACACGCGAAAGCAGAAGTTCACTGAAGATCTTATATTGTATCAAATTCTTGCCCATTCCATTTTAATAAACATCTATTATATCACTAAATTCCCACAATATGAACAGGTCCAATTGTTGCGTTTGGAACTGGATGAAGAGTATGCGAAGCGTTTGTATTATAAATTCCCAACCGATCTATCCAACTTTTCACTGTCGTTTGCCTCAGCACAGCACTTAATCCAGCCCAAACCGAAAGTTCGGGGATCACCGCAGTACTTTTACGTACTTTCGTCAACGGTTTCATCAGTGAATTCTAAATGACGCCGAGCAACCTGTCATCACAGAAACGTCGCACTGTGATTTGAAGCTGACGACAGGTTGCCATCCCACGCGGAAGTCGCGATGCGATGCACTTTTTTTCGATCAGAGGCAGAGACGTCTCGTTACTTTTGTGCATTACGTGGGCGGAATGGCGGCGGGACACGTGGGTCGGAAAACTTTTGCGGGTGACGTAATGAGAGGGTGGATACTACCTTGGGCGCAAAGTTCGCGATCGCGTTGCCGATAAACCCACCGTCGGCACGCTGTCAATACCCCGCGGCGAGCAAATTCCTACGCCGCACGAACATTTTATTTTTCATGAATCACTGCTCTACCTCAACTCTGCCGGGGACGCCGTTTGTCCACGTAAGCGTTCCGTTGATGCGTTACGAGTCTGCTGAATGCCGGACGAAAAGGAGACTGTGGTTTCGTCAGGTGACATAACGTCTGCAACGTAATGATACCACTTGGCGGCTTTTGTATTGCGAAGTTTGTTGCACGCATCGGCATTATACGTATTGTTTTTTAATTCTCTGCAACTATGCCTGCTGAGCCACTCGTTAAACGTTGCGCATATTACATGACAGCGACTCAACATTTTTCCTTACTGTTCTTCCGCTGTGATGTGAATTTCGAAAGAAGACAAAAATTGAAGTTGCGTCAAGTGACATAAATGACCCACTACCAGAAGCCATTGATTCGAATATCCTACAGTGCATCACACGCACACAATGACGCTGTGCGGCAATGTGAATTTCGAAAGCAGACAAAAATTGAAGTTGCGTCAAGTGACAAATACCCACTACCAGCAGTCATCGATTCGACGCTCCCGCAATGCATCACATGCATCGTCATGAGACACAATTTTTCCTTACTGTTCTTCCGCTGTAATGTGGATTTCGAAAGAAGACAAAAATTGAAGTTGCGTCAAATGACATAAATGACCCACTACCAGGAACCATCGATTCGACGCCACCGCAATGCATCACACGCACACAATGACGCTGTACAGCAATGTGAATTTCGAAAGCAGACAAAAATTGAAGTTGCGTCAAGTGACATAAATGACCCACTACCAGAAGCCATCGATTCGACGCTCCCACAATGCATCACACGCACCGTCATGAAACACAATTTTTCCTTACTGTTCTTCCGCTGTAATGTGAATTTTGAAAGAAGACAAAAATTGAAGTTGCGTCAAGTGATATAAATGACCCACTACCAGCAGCCATCGATTAAACGCTCCCTCAATGCATCACACGACACACTGACGCTGTCGTTGAATTTTGAAAGCAGACCATTTGACCCACTACCAGCAGCCATCCAATGCATACTGTTTTTCCGCTGTAATGTGGATTTCGAAAGAAGAGAAAAATTGAAGTTGCGTCAAGTGACATAAATGACCCATTACCAGCAATCATCGATTCGACGCTCCCGCAATGCATCACACGCACACAATGACGCTGTACGGCAATAGGAATTTCGAAAGCAGACAAAAATTGAAGTTGCGTCAAGTGACATAAATGACCCACTACCAGAAGCCATTGATTCGAGTATCCTACAATGCATCACATGCACCGTCATGAGACACAATTTTTCCTTACCGTTTTTCCGCTGTAATGTGGATTTCGAAAGAAGACAAAAATTGAAGTTGCGTCAAGTGACATAAATACCAACTACCAGCAGCCATCGATTCGAAGCCCCCGCAATGCATCATACGGACACACTGACGCTGTGCAGCAATGTGAATTTTGAAAGCAGACAAAAATTGAAGTTGCGTCAAGTGACATAAATGACCCACTACCAGGAGCCATTGATTCGACGCTCCCGCAATGCATCACATGCACCGTCATGAGACACAATTTTTCCTTACTGTTCTTCCGTTATAATGTGGATTTCGAAAGAAGACAAAAATTGAAGTTGCGTCAAATGACATAAATACCTATTACCAGCAGCCATCGATTCGAAGCCCCGCAATGCATCACATACACACAATAACGCTGTGCGCCAATGTGAATTTCGAAAGTAGACAAAAATTGAAGTTGCGTCAAGTGACATAAATGACCCACTACCAGCAGCCATCGATTCGACGCTCCCGCAATGCATCACACGCATGAGACACAATTTTTTTCTAATCCTCAGCAAAGACAACTTGGTACCAGTGACGGGAAAAATGCTTACAAGCTGGAAACGTCGTCGTTTAATAGTCTCGCACGGCCACCTGGCGGCGAATCAACATTTCGTCCCAGTTCGCAGGAAAATCGGGACCGAACATCCCCCAGGGGACATTAGGGGTGTGCAACCCCGGCATCTCGTTCGGATAACCTATCCCTTAATCGTACCCGGAGTCAATAACGTCGCCAGAATCGGCCTCGTTGGCGTTCACTGGCACAAATAGAGTGCCTATAAATAACAGGCCCACCCCTGGTGTTGTGATTATATTACCTACTTGAGAAAACGAGGGTGAGCGAGATAAAGAGCGTACGTGTATACGACTGCGCGGGCAGAGTAAAAGAGAGAGAGAGAGAGAGAGGGAGGGAAAAACGAAGAGAAGGACAAAGGGAACGCGGAGAGAAAGGAAATGCAGTGAGAGAAAAAGAGACAGAGGAAACGAGAGAAGCAGATTCCACGCCATGAGCGCATCAGGGGCAAAGGGGGTGGCGGAGTCTGCCGCAGATTAAATCTCCGCTGGTTAGCGTTTGATTAAACTTGGGATTGAGACCGATGTTAATGCTCGGCCTGCGCCCGATTGCATGCCAGCGAAATTGACAGCGCGAGAGCGACACACGATCGTAAAACCGGCGGCGCTTCTGATAGCCCGTTTTTTTGCTCCACTCATCTTTCGCGCTTTATAGCTCTCCCCCGGTCGCCATGGCCAAATATCGTCGCGCGGTTCGCTCTCCATGCCGTTTCTCCGCGCTGGCCGGATGTAAAAACGGGAGCGCACAAAAAGCGCATCGCATCCAGAATTCGGTATTAATCGACGAAACGATGGCAGGCGTAATTCATGCGAGGTTATCGCGACTGGTTCGGACAAAACGAACGGACGGGATTCGGCGGCCGCCATGTTGGTCGGCGAGTGAATTCGCTCGCGCGCTTCGCCGAGTTAATCCGGATGATAATTATGTATTGGATCTGGGAAAAAGTTCGTGGCATTATTTTAGTAAAATTCAACTGGTTTTCTTATAGCGTGAAAATTAACACGTTTCCTGCCGTGGGGGTCACCGGTGACCGGAGCAAGAAATTTGACTGAAGATCGAAAATATTCGCAATGGGTAGTAATAATTATTTTATAAACGCAGTTATTGTTAGAATAGTGATGCGATTCTTTCGTCTCCAATACTTGCACATTATTTACATTTTGCATAATTCAGTCAAACGCTGTATTATTTCATAGCATCGCCGTTCTAATACGGCAAAATACGCACGGCAGTCAACGTGTTAATTAATTTAACCCTTTTGCTTCGGCCGGTGACTATAGCCACCGAACGTTTGACGCTCGCTACACACAAACGGTGACTATAGTCGCTACGTGCGAACAGTAACCATAGTTTGGAATTCATATTGCTTATATAAGTAGCTGCTTTTCATCTTAAATTGACAAGAGAAATTTTACGGAAATACCATAAAGACGATTTTAGAAAAACTCACTCTCGACCCAACGGGGGTAGCGCATCGGAAAATCGGTCCATAGCAAAAGGGTTAAACCAAATATGCTTCATTATATTCGACCATGTTTCGCCATTTTTCGTGTAGAGCCATGATGCCATCGGTGAAGAACTTCTGTGCTTTTTGATTGAAAAATTGAATCAAGTGGTTTTCACAGGCTTCTTTTTGAAACCAGGATAATTCCATTGAGAGAGTTCTGCAGAGATCTGAACAAATGATAGTCAAAGGGTGCTATGTCTGGACTAAGCGGTGGGTGGATAAAAACTTCCTAAC
The DNA here is from genome assembly GCA_033815515.1 of Cryptocheilus praepositus. Taxonomy (NCBI): domain Eukaryota; kingdom Metazoa; phylum Arthropoda; class Insecta; order Hymenoptera; family Pompilidae; genus Cryptocheilus; species Cryptocheilus praepositus. Next base: position 5,646,416 of record JAWWQZ010000285.1, read on the forward strand.
TAAGCTCTCGCAATTTTCGACGGGTCATCGGAGAAGTGTGTGGTCGGGCGTTGTCTTGATGGAAAACAACACCTTTCTTATTATTCAATTCGGGCCGTTTTCTTTTAGTTGCTTGGCGTAATCTCTCTAGTTGAGAATTGAGCCGTTTATTTTGAAAGTGGCCTAACTCCGTTTTTCAATATTTTCCGGTTACCATGGTTACATATAGAAATTCATGTTATTTATGAGTAAATGTTATTTATCTCGATTTAAAGATAAATGGAGTTAGGCCACTTTCAAATTAAACGGCTCAATTAATCGTCTGATCTAATAGAAGTAGCTTATGGTGGACGATTCCCTTCCAGTTCCACCACACACACAGCATCACCTTTTTCAGCGTCAATCTCTGCTTTGCGAACGCTTGTGACGGATCACCATTTCTTATCCACGATCTTTTACGCTTCCGATTATCGTACGTGATCCATTTCTTATCACCGGTTATGACACTTTTCAGAAATGGCTCAATTTCATTGCGTTTCAGCAGCGCATCGCAGATGTTAGTTCGGTCCATCATATTTTTCTCGCTCAACTCATGGGGAACCCATACATCGAGCTTCTTCCTGTAGCCAGTTTTGTGTAAATGGTTCAAAACAGTATTGCTAGCTCCATAGTAATATCGACACTACTGATATGCTTATCTTGCTAAATTTGTTAAAGAATTTCATCTGCTTTTTTAGTGATTGGACGACAAGAGCGTGACGTATCTTTCATATCAAAATTACCAGATCGAAAGCGACCGAACCATTTCCGCGCAGCAGATTTTGATAAAGTACCTCCACCGTACACAGCACAAATTCTTTCACAAGCGAGTGCAGCGTTCTTCCTTTTGTCGTAACAATGTTACAAAATTTAGCGTAATTTTTCATTAGTTTCCTCCATATTCTAACGTAAACAACTTTCCAACCACCGCCAATTTCGATGTTTATACAGTGAAAGTAACGCACGAAGTGTCATCACTCCAACGAGCGTTTATTGTTGTTGCGATCTCTGTTTCCTGAGTTATTTACAATTGCCGTCATCTACCGGGAAAAACGCCACGAACTTTTTCCCGGACCCAATATATAAAGATCTAACGGATCTTTCGCGAAATAAGTACCTTCACCATACACAGCACAAATTTTTTCACAAGCGTGTGCAGCGTTCTTCCCTCCGTCGTAACAATGTTACAAAATTTAGCGTAATTTTTCATTAGTTTCCTCCATATTCTAACGTAAACAACTTTCCAACCACCGCCAATTTCGATGTTTATACAGTGAAAGTAACGCACGAAGTGTCATCACTCCAACGAGCGTTTATTGTTGTTGCGATCTGTGTTTCCTGAGTTATTTACAATTGCCGTCATCTACCGGGAAAAACGCCACGAACTTTTTCCCAGACCCAATATATAAAGATCTAACGGATCTTTCGCGAAATAAGTACCTTCACCATACACAGCACAAATTTTTTCACAAGCGTGCGCAGCGTTCTTCCCTTTATCGTAACAATGTTACAAAATTTAGCGTAATTTTTCATTAGTTTCCTCCATATTCTAACGTAAACAACTTTCCAACCATTTCGCCAATTTCGATGTTTATGCAGTGGAAGTAACGCACAAAGTGTCACCACTCCAACGAGCGTTTATTGTTGTTGCGATCTGTGTTTCCTGAGTTATTTACAATTGCCGTCATCTACCGGGAAAAACACCACGAACTTTTTCCCGGACCCAATATATAAAGATCTAACGGATCTTTCGCGAAATAAGTACCTTCACCATACACAGCACAAATTTTTTCACAAGCGTGTGCAGCGTTCTTCCCTCCGTCGTAACAATGTTACAAAATTTAGCGTAATTTTTCATTAGTTTCCTCCATATTCTAACGTAAACAACTTTCCAACCATTTCGCCAATTTCGATGTTTATCCAGTGGAAGTAACGCACGAAGTGTCACCACGCCAACGAGCGTTTATTGTTGTTGCGATCTCTGTTTCCTGAGTTATTTACAATTGCCGTCATCTACCGGGAAAAACGCCACGAACTTTTTCCCGGACCCAATATATAAAGATCTAACGGATCTTTCGCGAAATAAGTACCTTCACCATACACAGCACAAATTTTTTCACAAGCGTGTGCAGCGTTCTTCCCTCCGTCGTAACAATGTTACAAAATTTAGCGTAATTTTTCGTTAGTTTTCTCCATATTCGAACGTAAACAACCAACCACTTCGCCAATTTCGATGTTTATACAGTGAAAGTAACGCATGAAGTGTCACCATCTCAACGAGCGTTTAGTGGTGTTGTTGCGATCTGAGTTTCCTGAGTTATTTACAATTGCCGTCATCTACCGGGAAAAACGCCACGAACTTTTTCCCGGACCCAATATATAAAGATCTAACGGATCTTTCGCGAAATAAGTACCTTCACCATACACAGCACAAATTTTTTCACAAGCGTGTGCAGCGTTCTTCCCTTTATCGTAACAATGTTACAAAATTTAGCGTAATTTTTCGTTAGTTTTCTCCATATTCGAACGTAAACAACCAACCACTTCGCCAATTTCGATGTTTATACAGTGAAAGTAACGCACGAAGTGTCACCACGCCAACGAGCGTTTAGTGGTGTTCTTGCGATCTCTGTTTCCTGAGTTATTTACAATTGCCGTCATCTACCGGGAAAAACGCCACGAACTTTTTCCCAGACCCAATATATAAAGATCTAACGGATCTTTCGCGAAAGGTGGCCGTTCGTCTTCCAGGGTGACGTCGCTCTGGCCTTCTACGGCGTACGGTCACAGGCGTGTGTGCAGTCATCCATAACGCCATCGACAGATTTGTTTAATTACTTAATTGCCTCCCTGCGGGCTCACGATGCATCGTGTATGTGCACTTACGCGCCCCAACATCGCAGATGTCGAAAGGCCTCGGGCGCGAGCGACGAAAAAAACTCGCCTTATCCGGGCGTATACCCTCTCCCGAATCGAATTAACTGCTCAAACACACCTCAGCCGAATTCGTCGTCTCTGAAAAATTGCGCGCGTTCCGCAGATAAGGACTGTCACTTCGAACATTTATATCCGCCGAACGCTAACGCACGGGTGCCGGATAAATTATGAACTTCTCTCGCTACCTAATTGCAATTATCAAAACTCTATATTGGGACGCGTTAATTTATATCGCGCCGGGGACGGCCGCGCAACGATAAAGAAGTGAACTCTATTAGAGTCCGACGCCGGATCGGCTCGCGATGTAATTATTATTTATGCGAAAGCGCAGAAACGCCGATGCGGTGTCATATACGCAGGCACGAAACGAAAGGATACCGGTATATCTCGCCGTTAGTTTACCGGCGTAATTATCGGTAGAGGGCAAGGCGAGGAGGAGTACGGATACTTTTTCGATATAATGATCGAGATGTTCGACTCTGCCCTTCCATCTCCGCGTTTAATTGTGGCCATACATCTAACGTCTTCGCGCGGCATAGCGCCCGTAAATAATAATCATTATAATCCTTTCAGCTCATTCCACGTCAATGCGCAAACATCGCCAGATCGGCGATACTCGCGGCGCGCGGGAATGATAAACAATTTATCGCGGCTAGAAGAAGTCGAGCGGCTGTCCTTGGGAATGGCGTAGGCGAGGAGGACCGAAAAAGAAGGAGTTCGGACCATCTTGATTCTCCCACCCAGCGGCCGGTATTCTTTTTCACGGCTTTGAGTCTTTTTAAGTTGAATCGGTGCCGGCGTTAACCCTCCCGAGGAATCGACGAGAAAAAAGGCTCGGATAGAGGGGGAGAAAGGGAGAGTAAGATAAGGAGAGAGAAAAACAGAGGTCTCGGAGCAAGGGGCCTCACAATTAGCGCATACATCACTGCTTGAGAGCCGCGCGGGGCCAGAGGGGCAGCCTGTACTGGCAACCTGTTATTATATACGCGGCCCGAAATACGCATGTATCACTCACGCACACACTCACACGCGTACGGCCCGTCGCTGGATTAATTCACACGCGGCCCGATCGCGAACGACGATGGGAGGCGCGGCGTATGTACGACGAAAGTCGATTTACGGCCCTGAACGGCTCGCGTTCCTTATCCGTTGCCTCACGGTTCTTATCTGCCATGCTCTCGCGTCCCTGCGAGCGCTGCCGATAATAGAGTGCGCGAAAAAATTATGCTGATTGATTCGTATGACAGCTGGCATCAGCCAATATGACTGTTTCGGCGAAAGATTAACAAACGGAAGAAGCTGGAGTGGGTTCTAGGAGGCTTCGGTAGTTGGGAAGGTTTTAATGCTTTGACTGCCGTGATGGTCACCGGTGAGCGGCGCAAGAGATTTGACTGAAGATCCAAAATATTCGCAACGAGTAGCAATAATCATTTTATAAATGCAGTTATTGTTAGGAAAGTGACGCGATCCTTTGGTTTCCAATACCTGCACATTATTTACATTTTGCGTAATTCACCACTATCACAATATAATTGCGAATTATTAATACTTTGACTGCCGTGATGGTCATCGGTGACCGGCGCAAGAGATTTGACAAGATCCAAAATATTCGCAACGAGTAGCAATAATCATTTTATAAATGCAGTTATTGTTAGGAAAGTGACGCGATCCTTTGGTTTCCAATACCTGCACATTATTTACATTTTGCGTAATTCATCACTATCACAATATAATTGCGAATTATTAACACTTTGACTGCCGTGATGGTCATCGGTGACCGGCGCAAGAGATTTGACTGAAGATCCAAAATATTCGCAACGAGTAGCAATAATCATTTTATAAATGCAGTTATTGTTAGGAAAGTGACGCGATCCTTTGGTTTCCAATACCTGCACATTATTTACATTCTGCGTAATTCACCACTATCTTTGGTGATTACTGACACTTTGATGGTCATCGGTGATGGTTAAGGTGACAGATCCAAAATATCGGCAACATTTATAATTTTGAAAATGCAATTAATATTAAATAGTGACCTTTCTTTGGTTTCCGATACCTTAGCATTATTTACATTTTGTAATTCACAATTCAATAATCATATAATCTGACTGCCGTGATGGTCATCCCGTTGCGGTTTTAATATAGTCATTTTAAAATACGTGTGGCAGTCGACGTGTTAAAATTTTGACTGCCGTCATGGTGACTTGCGACCGGCGCAAGAGATTTGACTGAAGATCCAAAATATTTGCAATGGGTTGCAATAATTATTTTATAAATGCAGTTATTGTTAGAATAGTGATGCGATCCTTTGATCTCCAATACCTGCGCATTATTTACATTCTGCGTAATTCACCACTATCTTTGGTGATTACTGACACTTTGACCGCCATGATGGTTATCGGTGACATATCCAATCGGTCGCATTTATAATTTTGAAAATGCAATTAATATTAAATAGTGATACCTTTCTTTGGTTTCCGATACCTTAGCATTATTTTCATTTTGCACAATTCAATCATATTCTGTAGTACTTCATCCCGTTGCGGTTTTAATATAGTAAAATACGTGTGGCAGTCGACGTGTTAACATTTTGACTGCCGTCATGGTGACTTGCGACCGGCGCAAGAGATTTGACTGAAGATCCAAAATATTCGCAACGAGTAGCAATAATCATTTTATAAATGCAGTTATTGTTAGAATAGTGACGCGAACCTTTGGTCTCCAATACCTGCACATTATTTAGATTTCGCATAATTCAGTTAAACGCTGTAGTATTTCATAGCATTGCCGTTCTAATACGCCAAAATACGTACGGCGGTCAACGTGTTAACACGTTCGCGGACGTGAATGCTATAGCATTCATTTTCAAGATGATGCAGAATGACTTGAATGCTATAGCATTCAAATCTTAATACATTGACTGCCACGGTGGTCACCGGTGGCCGGTGCAAAAGATTTGACTAAAAATGCAAAAAATTTGCAATGAAGCCTATTTGCAATCTTGTAAAAGCAATTGATATTGGAATAGTGCTTCAATACTTTGTCACCGTGTTAAAGTAAATTATTTTGAATTTAATTTCATATAACCTTAAGTTTTCGTAATTATAATACCTGTCAAGACAATGACTAACTGTACTAAAATATGATAATCTGACTACCTTTATAAAATGTGTTTAATCCTCACTGAAACTTTTAATGTTCGCGAACGTGTTAAGTGAGAATGCGAAGGAAGGGACTTAATGATTAAGTTTTATGCGTGTTGGTTGTAATAAAAAATTCGTTATCTTATTATAACGGATTTTTAAATTACAAACTCCTACCGAAACGAGTAGTGCTTGTTAATTTGAAATAAACGCGTTCACGGACTCATAAATTAAAGTTTTATTCGTCTTTCCACCATTGAACACAGTCTACGAGTGTTATGATTGCATTAGATTACACGACGCACGGACAATTTTCAACGACCACCTCATAACTGATACGTGAGCACACACCGTCCGAACGCGAAAAATACAGCGTTATTAACGACTCCGTATCGCGATTAATCGACGCTGCTCGTAATTACATTTCGCATTTATGCGCGGCGTAATTCATCAAATTTTACCTTTGAGGTAGGCTCGGGTTCCCGCACATGTTGTAAACGCAAACGAGATATCGAACGTAAGCGCGGTTAATGATCTTCTCGTTCTCGTCAATTAAAAAGCGACGCCCTTAACGATGCGTGCCGTGCGATTACGATTTTTCTTCAACCGCATGATAGTCGTGTCGCCGGAGTGCAAATCAGATTAGGTAAGGTCCGCTCGGCCAGCTCGGTTCCCATGATGTGCGTCAATCGGCGAAAATGAGGGTGAACTCGTAAATAATTGATTGGCGGTCCTTGTATTAATAACAGCAACAGCGTCGAAGTGCTGGGATCGTGTCAAGGACCACCCGCAGTGAGTCGCCCCGACATTCTGCCGGGGACAGACGACACGACACAATCAGCGGACCACTCACCCTGCCCCAACGCCGCAAATCTTCCTAATAAATTATTAAAGGCAACGCTTCTGGAACTGACGTCGGCCTATTGCGGTGAGAATGACTGCCGCTCGTGCGATATCGATGTGTGACTCCACTTCTAACCCGCTATTACAATTTACATTACCGACTTTTGTTTCAGTAATTTCTAGGTACGCAGTACGATGACTGATCCTCGCAATAATACGGCGTAGTCATTAACTCTTTGAGTGCTAAATACTTTTGGCCAAAGCGCTCGCTGGGGACGAAACACTTTTTGCTAGTGTGAACTTTACTGATCGATTATTTAAGGCGCAAATAAGTTTTAATGATAATTCTGTATTTACGCCAAATTACATAATGTAAGAAAATCATTTGATAAAGAACGCATCTGTATTCATCTCATACATTTATAATTTTTAGGTGAGAAATCGAAACGATTGGGGACGCATATATGCGCCCATAGTCGACATCGATAGATTTCGGCGGACGCATATATGCGTCCATAGCACTCAAAGGGTTAACACGTTGACTGCCGTGCGTATTTTGCCGTATTAGAAAGGCGATGCTATGAAATAATACAGCGTTTGACTGAATTATGCAAAATGTAAATAATGTGCAAGTATTGGAGACCGAAGAATCGCATCACTATTCTAACAATAACTGCATTTATAAAATAATTGTTACTACCCATTGCGAATATTTTAGATCTTCAGTAAAATCTCTTGCGCCGGTCACCGGTGACCCCCACGGCAGCCAACGTGTTAACACTTGGCATGCGGGCATACTTCGCCGCCGAATTTCGCGTGCAGCGGGCGTTTTTTCTTGAATCGCGCGGAAGTTTGGTTATTCAGAAAAATCGCTATAAATCGAAAACTACTTCGTTTTTATGAACGAAACTTTTTTTATTTCACACTTAAATATATACTGTATGATTATTTAACAAAAACAAACGATATTTTCACGAAATCATAAAAATAAGCGATTTTTAAAGTTTTCCACACTATCATACGAAAAGTCCGATAATTTGTCAGCGCATATTTCTTCATTACTATCTTTGTCACAACGGCTCATTTGATCAATTTTGTAATCAATAATAAAAAATCAAGCTTCAAATTGATAAAACACGTTCTGGAGCTAAGAATTCGATTGAAGACGAAATAACTCAGCAAAAGATCGAGTAACTCAACAATCATAACTTAGGGGAAAAAAATGCAAAGCGTTGCCTAGCAACGTAAACAACACGCATATAAAGTCACACATTCATGTAATTATACGTATTTGGTAGATTTGTGGTAGATATCCACTAACAACAACAAATCTACTAAATACGTCTTTTTACGTGACCCGCGCTCCAGTGACAGACTACAAAAAACGTAAAAATACGTTGCCCGCATGCCAAGTGTTAAGAAATATTGTATGACGATATATTAAAATGGCAACGTATATTGCGATGCATCAGCGAGCTATGTTAATGTTTAACCAAACAGTAGGAATAATGATAGATACGCGGTGCGGCTTGTGCTTCGCTAAGTATCGCCGCGATGGTCGTCACCGTGGTCCGTGGTATCGCTATCCAAGATTAATTGCAAACGGGTAATTCCGTCGGGTGACATTTTTCACCGGCGGTGCGCGCCCGTGACAGGTAATTAAATATCATTTAAACCCGGCCCTCGAATGCGCCTGGATAAAACGCAGCCGGAAATCTACTGTCGCTTAATACGATTCGCGGCGCACGGTCGCCGTTAATTACTTCGTGTACCGCTTAATCAAAGAAGAACAATGTCGAAGACGGCGGTTATCGTAATTTTCATTCTTTATAACAACGTCTGTTTATTTACCTTTTATTTTTCTTTCAACCTCTATTTCTGATTATTTAGCTTTCCTTATATACCTTCTTTCATTTACCTTTTTAACCTCTATTTCTGTTTTTTCCCTTTTTTATTTACCTTTTCAACCTCTGTTTCTGTTTATTTAGCTTTCCTTATATACCTTTTTTTGACTTACCTTTACAACCTCTATTTCTGTTTATATTTCGCATTACAAAAATAGACGTATATAATATTGCGGTAATTACCAACGATTTTTCGTTTCTCTTCTATCTCCCTTACTTTCGCTTGCCATTTTTCGGCAGAAAAGGCCGTTTATCCCCCTGAATTAGCTTTTCTTATATACCTTCTTTTATTTACCCTTTTTAACCTCTATTTCTGTTTTTTCCCTTTTTTATTTACTTTTTCAACCTCTGTTTCTGTTTATTTAGCTTTCCTTATATACCTTTTTTTGACTTACCTTTACAACCTCTATTTCTGTTTATATCTCGCATTACAAAAATAGACGTATATAATATTGCGGTGATTACCAACGATTTTCCGTTTCTCTTCTATTTCCCTTACTTTCGCTTGCCATTTTTCGGCAGAAAAGGCCATTTATCCCCCTGAATTAGCTATTCTTATATACATTCTTTTATTTACCTTTTTAACCTCTATTTCTGTTTTTTTACCGTTTTATTTACCTTGTCAACCTCTATTTCTGTTTATTTAGCTTTTCTTATATACCTTCTTTTATTTACCTTTTTAACCTCTATTTCTGTTTTTTACCTTTTTATTTACCTTTTCAACCTCTATTTCTGTTTATTTAGCTTTTCTTATATACCTTTTTTTATTTACGTTTATAATCTCTATTTCTGTTTATATCTTGTATTGCAAAAACAGACGTATATAATATTGCGGTGATTACCAACGATTTTCCGTTTCTCTTCTATTTCCCTTACTTTCGCTTGCCATTTTTCGGCAGAAAAGGCCATTTATCCCCCTGAATTAGCTTTTCTTATATACCTTCTTTTATTTACCTTTTCAACCTCTATGTCTGTTTTTTACCTTTATTATTTACCTTTTCAACCTCTATTTCTGTTTATTTAGCTTTTATTATATACCTCTTTTTATTTACCTTTACAACCTCTATTTCTGTTTATATCTCGCATTACAAAAATAGACGTATATAATATTGCGGTGATTGCCAACGATTTTCCGTTTCTCTTGTATCTCCCTTACTTTCGCTTGCCATTTTTCGGCAGAAAAGACCATTTATCCCCCTGAATTAGCTTTTCAACCTCTATGTCTGTTTTTTCTTTTATATACCTATTTCTTTTATTTACTTTTATTATATACCTCTATTTCTCTATTTCTGTTTTTTACCTTTTTATTTACCTTTTCAACCTCTATTTCTATTTAAATTTCGCATTGCAAAAATAGACGTATATAATATTGCGGTGATTACCAACGATTTTCCGTTCCTCTTCTATCTCCCTTACTTTCGCTTGCCATTTTTCGGCAGAAAAGGCCATTTATCCCCCTGAAAGCCGAGATGGTCGAAGGATCGAAGGGGGCGAACGCACAAAGACAATGGCGCACCGTCACGCTCGACAATCGCGTTACAGCGCCGAAGACGTCCTTCCTTCGAAGAATCCTTCCGTCGAGAGGCAAGAACGATGCGGAAGGCACGTTCTCTCTTAAACCGATGATCCTTGCGAATTCAAAGAGGACCAAGCTTTCGCCGCACGCTCTCCCTTGGAACTGCGGATCGCCATTTGTCTTTGCGCGGCATCGGGGCGGAGTGTGACGAAAGTTTAAGCGACGTAGAAAATTTCGGCGCTCACTTTTCAGGCTAACGCTGACTTGGTTTATGTTTAACTGACGATCAAGGGAGGAAGAGCGAAAGACAATGACAGTGGATTTCTGAAAATAGGTTTCAATTGGTAAAGTGTTGAGACGTTCAATTTTCTAGTTTTTGCCGTTTTACGAATATAACGAAGTACTAGATGGTAATGAACTTCTGAAAGTAGGTTTCAATCCCTAAAGTGTTGAGACGTTTAATTTTCTAGTTCTTGCCGTTTTAGGAATATAACGAAGTAATAGATGGTAATAAGTACTGAACTTCTAAATTTATGCTACTGTTGCAAAAATGTGGGAATCTTGAAATTTCTAAAATCCACGATATCGGTACAATAGACGACATGACAGTAGTTGAAAATATGGGAAAATATTTTACAATTGTAAAGGCGTCAAGATTTTAAAACTTCCACATTCTACCATTCTAGTACTACAAACGACACGCAAAAGAGTAGAGACGTCAGGATTTTTAAACTTCAAAGTCTCTAATTCTAGTACTATAAACAATACGCAACAGAGTAAAGACACCCGACATTTTAAACTACTAAATTCTACAATTCTAGTACTATAAACGACACGTAATAGTGTAAAGACGTAAGCACTTTTAAACTACCATATTGTACAATTCTAGTACTATAAACGACATGCGACAGACTTAAGACGCTAAGATTTTTAAACTTTCAAATTCTAGTACTATAAAAGACACGCAACAGAGTAATGATGCCGGGATGTTTAAAGTTCCAAATTCTACAGTTCTAATACTATAAACGACACGCAACAGAGTAAAGACGCCAGGATCTTTAAACTTCTAAATTCTATAATTCTAATAGTATAAACGGCACGCAACAGAGTAGACGCCACGATTTTTAAACTTCCAAATTCTACAATTCTAGTACTATAAACGACACGCAACCGAGTAAAGACACGAGGATTTTTAAACTTCTAAATTCTATCATTCTAATACTATACACAACACGCAACAGAGTAGATGCCACGATTTTTAAACTTGCAAATTCTACAATTCTAGTACTATAAACAACACGCAACAGAGTAAAGACGTCACGATTTTTAAACTTCCAAATTCTACAATTCTAGTACTATAAACAACACGCAACAGAGTAATACCAATTTTTTCTAAACATTCAACAATCCTACAAATATTCGAATCTTCAAACTTGCAAGTTCCACGATGCATCTGCGTCGAGCCCCGCAACTCTCGAATTGACAAAATCAAACGGCTTTGTCCACTCTCGGATATAGCCACACTACATCATCGGCACGTTCGACATTTCGATTCTGCTTGCGGTTGATGTCGTTCGTTGACAGGGCCCGCGGCCAAGTGCGCTCAATTCTCGCGGCACTAATTCGGCAAAGCTTCATTAGAGCGACGTCGAGCCCCGTACTTAGGCGAGCAAGCGTGGGGGTATAATCATAGTTTAAATTCGGTCCCAACCATTGAAAATCAGTGGCTCTGACCCGCTTCGCAATCAGGATACCGGTTAGGGCAGTGGGTGGTTGGGGGTTATCATGGGGCATTTGATCCGCGGCGGGTCATCAATATTGCATGAGGGGACCACGTACGCGCGTACGATCATGCCAAATGCTGGGAATCAAAATAGTCACGGAGTTTATAGTTCGTGCGAAGGAGAGCGCGCTCTATGTACTACCCTCTTTATTTGAGTGGGAAGCACTATCGAAGCACACGGTCGATCCGGATTACTGGAAAATTCAACCACGTGGGCAATTGAATTAGCGTTGAACCGGCGATGACAAATGTGCCCATAATTATGAAAGTGGTCTAAGTCAAAATTTAAAAAAAAATGAGTTTATCAGTTATTTCATACCACATTATTTTTAACTAAATTTATTCAATGTAATTTTTACGAAATTGTCAAAAATGAACCATTAGATAGTGGTTGTAATTTCAACATTATATGGAATTCATTTAGTTTTAATTATGAAAGTGGTCTAAGTCAAAAATTTTAATAAATTATATAAACAACTTGAAAATGGCACGTGGCCGTTTTTCTTTCGTTGACGCGTTTCTGAACTACATAATAAAATAAATGACAATCAAATTTTAATAATAACGACAACTTCATTACTAGAAGAATCAATAACAAGAAGAGTAAAAAATACCGCGGGTGAATCTGTCTCTTGGCTACAAATTCAATGGATGAGATTCTTCAAAAATGAACCTTATAAAATGTTCTATAAAACATCTTTAGATGATTCTAAATTTCACGTTTTGGATCTTTCACCTAAAAAAGGAAGACCAAAAATATACGGAAATATTAAATTACTTCCATTATACACCACCATTAGACCAGTATCGGAAGAAAAACATAAAGATATTATGAGTTTACTACCGTACATCCCTCCAGTTTTTCAGGAACATTTTAAGAATCTTAAATACTAGAAATAATGATAAAAATGGATTACTGTTTAAAAATAATTAATAAATGTAATAAATGTTCACGAATTATTTCAATCAAATTATTGTTTCAAATAAAACTCAAAGTTCTTTATTGCTTTAAGTCATTTATAGGACATTCAGTTAATTTTGAAAATGGTCTAAGTCAATTCAATCTTTAAAAATAATATTATCGTATAAAATTCACACAAAATTTCATATTCATAGTAAATTTCCATTAATTAAGACTAATAAAATTATAAATTAAAATGTCGCATAATGTAAAAATATTTTTTAATTTATTCAAATGCAATTCATTAAATATCTCGAAACAAGAAATATATGACTTAGACTTTCCACTTTCAAATTAACTTCGCATTTTTTAAGGATTTTTCGTTTAAGGATACAAGTTTAAGAGTACAATTAACAGTTTACCGACCGCTATTGACTGAAGATGCCACTCACTAACGACCGATTCTGTTTTGGATATCGCGCAGGAATTGAGTATGTGCCTATTTGTAAAGCTTTATAACTGAAAAATACTGAATGTGTTGTTGAGAATTCTTTGATTTCAAAGCCGTGTAATTTTATTGTCATTTAGAATTGTCATAATATCATCCGATATTTATTTTATCTAATATAACCGTTGACCACTGAAAAGCCGATTAATCGGCTACCGGTAAATAGCAATTGTCGATTTGGAATCGAAAAGTTGATTAATCGGCTAGCGGTCGTGAAAGTATTAATATTAGAATGTATGTAGTATGATACTTTTGTTATACGGGATTGTCCAAGTAAACAGTTACGGTATGAGCTTGACAGACCAGACTAAAAACAACATTTAGCTTCAGAAACCTAGACAATGCTATTTGAATGTGATTAAAATAAATTCCGACCTATTTCTAAATAAAATTCATGAAACGCATACACGCATTTGTTGAATGGTTTCGAAAACGTCTGGGTAACGTTTCAGAAATCTTCAGTAATATCCTCGTCGCAGTACAAACATGCTGCAAAGCATCTTCACACGTCTTCATCGCAACTCGCTGATTAAATGCGCAATTTTGCAGCGCCTTATGACTTCCCTCGTAATGCTCGCAGCATGAAATGTTCACACGGCGAGGAGCCGGCCGTGGTCACCGCGAAAGAGGGAACGAATGGAATCGAATGCATACGCAATGCGCTCGTACTCACACGTAGGAATATGAAGAAAACGCACTCGCTCGCCGACGCGCGTCTCATAAATATGAGAAATAAATTGAATTATCCGTGGCGTCGGGTAATGATAGGTTGGATCTTCGTCCCTACGTTGCCCCGCGCACTCCACGATTCCCTTGCCCAGACGATGTCTGATGCCAGCGACTAGCGTCGACGACGTATCCCTTCTTCAAGCACGGATGACCTGAATTCGTCATCATTCCGATCATTCCGAATTCGAGAAAATTTACGGTGAGGTGGCATACGTTAAAAAATACGCTAACCGTAAGCTTAGGATCAAGTGATTCAATGGTTTATCATGCGGTCCCGCAAGAATTGGCTACAAACAAGTTCCTTCCATTCGTTCCAGTAGTAAACAGCGCAATATTACAGGTTTTCGAGAATGTTATTGGCATATTACGCTATCATGTATGGTAGAGGTTTTGTAAATAATCGTATAATTGTTTACTAGCTTCTCAAACGCGAACGGGCCTGAACATATGATTTATAATATACAGTGGTGAATGTTGTTCTACAAACACGATTTGATATGCATATATGCGACACAGCGAGCAAATGAGACATAACGTAGAAATCATATTCCATTATTCATATTCGTCTTGCTAAATTCCATTGACAGCTTTTTCTAGCTGTGGTACCGAAGAAACACCTTTCCTCAATGCATAACTACTCAATACATCGACGCAATCCGCCTCTTACGCAAGCCTGCTCTCGGATGCACGCGATTTCACAAAAGGAAGCAAAAGGGCTGAGAAGAGATCGGAGAAGGAAGGAGAGAAGAAAAGAACGAGTCTGGCGGCAGGAACATGTTCGATTCGTGCTCCATTCCGGGTACGATACATCTGTGTGCGCTCGAGGTCGGCCACCAAAGTGGAAGACTGCAAAGCGGACGTGCTGGGTGATGAAGAAGAAGAAGAAGATAAGAGAAAGGTCCGACGATGACGAAGATGACGGGAAGACCGCGAAGAGATGAATATTCTCGCATGAAGACATGGTGAAACAGCCGAAAAGAACGGAGACTGATGAAGCCCGAGGGAGGATAATCGTGACAGTGGAAAGGGTTATCAAAAGTCAAGCACCAACGCCCAAAAATGAGAAAACACGGTGGAATAATATAAAACTGTACAAAAGCACGTTGACAGATAATCAACTTGTAATTTCCAGTCATTAACACGTTGACCACCACGGTGGTCACCGGTGATCGGTGCAAAAGATTTGACTAAAAATGCAAAAAATTCGCCATGAAGCCTATTTGCAAT
This sequence comes from Cryptocheilus praepositus, assembly GCA_033815515.1. Lineage (NCBI taxonomy): Eukaryota > Metazoa > Arthropoda > Insecta > Hymenoptera > Pompilidae > Cryptocheilus > Cryptocheilus praepositus. The sequence goes on from JAWWQZ010000285.1 coordinate 5,661,925, forward strand.
TTTGTAAAAGCAATTGATATTAGAATGGTGCTTCAATACTTTGGCTTCTAACAACTCTGCGTTACCTTTATTTTGCACTCCTGAGAATTCTTATTTGGTGGTTAACAATATTGACTGACACAGTGGACACCGGTGACCGGTGCAAAAGATTTTACTAAAAATGCAAAAAATTCGCAATGAAGCAATCTTTGTAATATTTACAATCTTTGCAATATTTGCAATCTTTGCAATCTTTGCAATCTTTAGCATCTTTGCAATATTTGTAATGCTTGCAATCTTTGCAATATTTGCAATCTTGTAAAAGCAATTGATATTGGAATTGTGCTTCAATACTTCCAAATGTACCGTATTCTTTAACACATTGGTACTGCCACGGTGGTCATCGGTGACCGGCGCAAAGATTTGACTAAAAATGCAAAAATTCGCACTGAAGCCAATCTGCAATCTTGTAAAAGTAACTTATATTGAAACGGTGCTTCAATACCTTGGCTTCTAATAACTCTGCATTTCCTTTATTTTGCACTATTTAATTATACTGTGCAGTATTTCATCGCATTACGTTTCCAAATGTACCACACCGTACTCTTTAACACATTGATTGCCACGGTGGTCATCGGCGCAAAGATTGTATTAAGAATGGAAAAATTTGCAAAAAACCTATTTGTAATCTTGTAAAAGCAATTGATATTGGAACGGTGCTTCAATACTTTGGCTTCGACAAATCTACGTTACCTTTATTTTTCACGATTTAATGATACTCTCCAGTATTTCATCGTATTAAATTTCGAAATGTACCACACCGTATTTTTTAACACATTGACCGCCACAGTGGTCATCCGTCAGCGGTGCAAAAAGTTTCATTAAAAATGCAAAAAATTTGCCATGAAGCCTATTTGGAATCTTGTAAAAGCAATTGATATTGGAATAGTACTTCAATACTTTGGCGTCTGGCAACTCTGCGTTGCCTTCATTTTACACGATTTAATTATACTCTGCAGTATTTAATCGCATCGCGGTTGTAACATACCAAAATACTCTTGGGAATCTACATGTTAAAATCTCTTCCTCGCGTCTGCTCAAACGAAATTTAAGCGGCCCATACGCTTTTTTTTATCATCCACTTTTTTCTTCTGCCGGAAGTCCTCTGATTTACCACGTCAATCTTTCCCCGGCGAAGTTAACATATTTGAAAAGCCAATCCGCCCGATTTGTGCCCACCACGGCTGCGCCCACATCGCATCAGTTTGCGACTCATCCTCCATCTCCATCTCCATTTTCTTCTTCTCCCACATCTCTTCCATTCGTCCCGTGATTTTCCCCCTTTCGTCTTCTTCCCTCTTTCTCTGCCCTTCGCACTTTTTCCTCTCGCTTCCACGCCATTCGTCCATGCAATGGCGCGGTATCTGCTGCTTCTTAATGGCAAATAAAGCAGCTGGAGTGGAGCACCGCTCGTGATTGCCGGATTAATTGGCTGTAGGGAATGTACGCGGCACAGGATTATTATCCTGCCGTTCGACGGAGAGTTATCCTAAACGTTCCTTCCGTGCCTCCTCCTCATTCGTCCGTTCTTCTTTCGTTCGTCCGATCCTTCTACGTCGTTCCTTCCTCTCCTTCATGCAGCGAGTACTGCACCCCTTGTGAACTGTGCGCCTTATAAAGCAACGCGAGATAGAGCAGAGGTTAGAGAGACGGGAACAACACGTGAAATCGATTTATGGGGACGATCGATTAAAGGTTCTCTTGTCGATGCTCGATGAAGATATCGTTCCCGAGTGGACTGGCTTCGGCCGTATTAAATTGACTTACTTCGCGGTTTATTGCGCCGGGGAACGAGCTGTGCAGGCGTTTCGATTTCGTTTCGCGGTTCGAGCGAGTACCAGTTATACAGAGTGCGAGCGAAACTGCTAATTCTGTGATACTGCGGGAGCAGATGCGTTCGGGTATTTAATTGGGTGGGCAAAAAGTTTGCATCGGATAAAGTCGGTTGGCAAAAAATGAGGCAAGAGTGCTACGGTATGTTTGTCTGACAAATGTACTGTGTGCGCAAACTTCTTAAACGGCATGTTTATGTGTGGTACATGACTGATAATCGCGTTGGTACGATTTCGTAAGGGCATAATTAATATTACTGTATGCATAAGATATTATTAATAATTAGCAAAACTTCTTAAACTCAATGTTTATGTGTGGTACATTATCGATTACTGCATTGGTACAATTTCGTAAGGATATAATTAATATTATTGTATACACAAGATATTATTAGTATGGCGAACTTAAACCATTTAAGAAATTGTGTGTAATATGTTGTAATAAAATAAATTTTGGCGTACCATCGAATGAAATCCAGAAATCTCACATTTCCACACTAAGAGAAACTATCCTGCAGTTTTCTCTACCATCTCCGCAACGACTCAAATTCCACCTCTTCGCGTGGGACGAATAAAACCCCGAGCACCCTCCATTTCGCGTAGCGAAGTCAAACGTGCGCGAAGTCGAAGTGCAGTGTGAGCAGGATGAAGTCGGAATATGGAGGACGTGAAAGGTAGCAATGATTACAGGAAGTTAGCAGAAGTCGAAAGAGTTACCGAAGGTAACTGGGGGTTGGAAGAACAAAGCAATTTTAACTGAGCGGTAACAGCGGTTTAAGGATACAATTAATAATATAATGTATGTAGTATGATACTTTTGTTATACGGGATTTTTCAAGTAAACAGTTATGATACGAGCTTGACAGAGAAAATTAAAAACAGCATTTAGCTTCAGAAACGTAGTCAATTCTATTTGAGCATAATGATTAAAATGAATTTCGACCGACCTCTAAATGAAATTCAGGAATTTTCTTCCACCACAACTAAGACTCTGTTTATTGTCTTTTCCCAACGGGGGTAACTACAGTACTGAACATCCTCTATTTCGCGTAACAATGTCAAACGTGCGCGAAGTCGAAGTGCAGTGTGAGCAGGATGAAGTCGGAATATGGAGGACGTGAAAGGTAGCAATGATTACAGGAAGTTAGCAGAAGTCGAAAGAGTTACCGAAGGTAACTGGGGGTTGGAAGAACAAAGCAATTTTAACTGAACGGTAACACCGGTTTAAGGATATGATTAATAATATAATGTATGTAGTATGATACTTTTGTTATACGGGATTTTCTAAGGAAACAGTTATGGTATGAGCTTGACAGAGCAGATTAAAAACAACATTTAGCGTCAGAAACATAGTCAATGCTATTTGAACATGATTAAAATAAATTTCGACCGACCTTTAAATTGAATTCAGGAATTTTCTTCCACCACAACTAAGACTCTGTTTATTGTCTTTTCCCAACGGGGGTAACTACAGTACTGAACATCCTCTATTTCGCGTAACAATGTCAAACGTGCGTAGAGTCGAAGTGTATTGTAAACAAGACGAAGTCGGAATATGAAGGGCATGAACAGAAACGATTTGTTTAGCTATCAGACTGTTGTCCAGGATCGAAACGCACGGCAGTTTTACTTAGACAAATATAGGTAATGATTTTTCAAAGACACAAGTAATATTACAACGTACATAATGATAATACTTGTAGTATATTGCATATATAATATTGCATATAATAGTACTGCATACATACTACAAGTATTATTATATGTGCTAATATATAATAATTATACATTATTATGTACGATTAATATATATTATATATATATCATAATTATATTAATTATAATATATAATAATAGATAATAATACTTGTAGCATATTGTATACATTGCAGTACCATAGCATACGAGATTTAAACCGACTGTAAATTTGCGGAACAAATTCTAGAATACCGCTTCAAAATAATCTTTAACTCCGTAAATGAAGTCCAAGCCATCCAAAAATGCAAATACACCGAAGCCGAGCCGGTTCTAAAATGAAAGTATTATTATATATGCTAATATATAATAATTTTATATTATTATATATGATTAGTATATATTATATATATCATAATTATATTAATTATAATATATAATAATATTTGTAGCATATTGTATACGTTGCAGTACCATAGTATATGAAATTTAAACCGACTGTAAACTTGCGGAATAACTTCTAGAGTACTGTTTCAAAACAATCTTCAACTCCGTAAATGAAGTCCGACCTATCCAAAAATGCAAATACACCGAAGCCGAGCCGGTCCTAAAATGAAAGTATTATTATATATGCTAATATATAATAATTATATATTATTATATATGATTAATATATATTATATATATCATAATTATATTAATTATAATATATAATAATACATAATAATACTTGTAGCATATTGTATACGTTGCAGTACCATAGTATATGAAATTTAAACCGACTGTAAACTTGCGGAATAACTTCTAGAGTACTGTTTCAAAATAATCTTCAACTCCGTAAATGAAGTCCGACCTATCCAAAAATGCAAATACACCGAAGCCGAGCCGGTTCTAAAATGAAAGTATTATTATATATGCTAATATATAATAATTTTATATTATTATATATGATTAGTATATATTATATATATCATAATTATATTAATTATAATATATAATAATATTTGTAGCATATTGTATACGTTGCAGTACCATAGTATATGAGATTTAAACCGACAGTAAACTTGCGGAATAACTTCTAGAGTACTGTTTCAAAATAATCTTCAACTCCGTAAATGAAGTCCGACCTATCCAAAAATGCAAATAACCCGAAGCCGAGCCGGTCCTAAAATGAAATATATACTAATATATAATAATTTTATATTATTATATATGCCGTATATATTATATATATCATAATTATATTAATTATAATATATAATAATATCCGCAACAATTCAAATTTCACCTCTCTGCGTGGGAGGAATAAAACGCCGAACATCCTCAAAATAATCTTTAACTCGCGTAGCTAAGCCATCAAAAACGTGCGCGGTTCTAAAATGGTATTATATATGCTAATATATAATAATTTTATATTATTATATATGAGTATATATTATATATATCATAATTAATATATAATATATAATGAAGGGTAGCGATGGTTACGTTGCAGTACCATAGTATATGATATAAACCGGTAAACTTGCGGTGGTACTGTTCAAAATAATCTTCAACTCCGGAAATGGAGGGCAAAACGATGCCGAAGTGCTGACGCGGTAACTATCTCGGTTTCCTATATGCAATATATAATAATTATATATTATTATATATTTAATATATATTATATATATCGATAATTATATGCCCGATATAATATAGGATAATACATAATTCCGAGGGTCAAAGGAGCGGAGCGAGAGAATAAGCGCCGAGCGAGAAGGAGAGAGAGCCCTAAGCTACGTGACCGCAGGAATCGATGCGGGCATTCCGGAAAATCGTGCTCAAGCTGACTGCTGACGTGCTGTTTTCGTAATTCTTGCGAATCTTTCGCGCGACATTGGACAACCGGTTTATGTATATTGCTCGGTCCGTCCGATTCGCGCGAGAGAAATCGGGCGGAGAGATCTTATTCCGACCTGCTGTGTCTCGTTCGATCCATACGTTTTCGGGGTGTTCGGTGATGTGAAGGAGCAGTTGTTGGCATAATATTAACACGCTGCGTATGGGTGACGAAATATCTCGTCTTCAGCAAGTCGAACGTTGTGGCCGGGCGACGAGGTATCTCGTTTTCAGGTTTCTTCGACGCAATCGACGATTTGAGGAACTAAAAATAGACTTTCTTGTTACATTAGTAGGGTAACAAAGTGTCGCGGATTCCCCTGATAAATGGTTAGCGAAACAAAACAATGTCGACATTCTGAGAGCGTAAAAATCGGTCGGTCAGTATAGCCATTACATTGGTAGGTCTGTGTCGACTGTGTATCATACCTTATAAAGAGTTTTATTGTTGTACAGCGTTTTGTTATTTCAAAGTTCGTGTTTTAATTCATAAGGAAACAGCTTTTTAAAAATGATTTATATTTTCAGTTTTTTAATCATAATTTATAATAAGAATTATTTTATGACACAGGCCCTAATTCTAAAATAGTAGCAAAATGACGCAGAGAAGTAAAACATGTGAAAGCTGTATAAAAAATATATAGTAATATTTAACAATACTTTATGTGAATATCTACTACCAAATGCGAACTAAAAAGGTGCATGTAGCCATTATATCGGTAGCTCTGTGTCGCTTGTGTGTCATACCTTATAAAGAGTTTTATTGTTGTACAGTATTTTATTATTTCAAAGTTTGCGTTTTAATTTTTAAGGGAACAGCTTTTTAGAAATCATTTATGTCTTCAGTTTTTTTAATGATAATTTATAATAAGAATTATTTTATGACACAGGCCCCAATTCTAAAATAGTACCAAAGCGACGCATAGAAGTAAGAAATATAAAAAATTTATAAAAAATATATAGTAATATTTAAGAATACTTTATATGAATAGCTACTACCATATGCGAATTAAAAAAGTGCATATAGCCGGTAGCTCTCTGTCGATTGTGTATCATACCTTATAAAGAGTTTTATTGTTGTACAGCATTTGGTTATTTCAAAGTTCGCGTTTTACTTTGTAAGGGAACAGCTTTTTAAAAATGATTTATATTTTCAATTTTTTAATGATGATTTGTAATAAGAATTATTTTATAACACAGGCCCTAATTCTAAAATAGTACCAAAGCGACGCATAGAAGTAAGAAATATAAAAAATTTATAAAAAATATATAGTAATATTTAACAATACTTTATGTGAATAGCTACTACCATATGCGAATTAAAAAAGTGCATATAGCCGGTAGCTCTCTGTCGATCGTGTATCATACCTTATAAAGAGTTTTATTGTTGTACAGCGTTTAGTTATTTCAAAGTTCGCGTTTTAATTTTTAAGGGAACAGCTTTTTAGAAATCATTTATGTCTTCAGTTTTTTTAATGATAATTTATAATAAGAATTATTTTATGACACAGGACCTAATTCTAAAATAGTAGCGAAATGACGCATAGAAGTAAAAAATGTAAAAGATGTAAGACAAATATATAGTAATATTTAACAATACTTTATGTGAATAGCTACTACCATATGCGAATTAAAAAAGTGCATATAGCCGGTAGCTCTCTGTCGATTGTGTATCATACCTTATAAAGAGTTTTATTGTTGTACAGCATTTTGTTATTTCAAAGTTCGTGTTTTAATTTATAAGGAAACAGCTTTTTAAAAATCATTTGTATTTTCAGTTTTTTAATGATAATTTATAATAAAAATTATTTTATGACACAGGCCCTTATTCCAAATAGTAGCGAAATGACACATAGAAGTAAGAAATGCAAAATTGTATACAACATATTTAGTAATATTTAAAAATATTTTATGTGAATATCAACTACCAAAAGCGAATTAAAAAAGTGCATATATGCATCGTATAAAATGTATCTGGAGCGCCCAAAAATTTGCGGCATACGTAATGTATTAATGTGTTAAGTATGCTTGAAGTACAGTTATGAAAAAAGTTTATTTCGTTAAGCGATGTTTTTGGTCGAGATCGTCAGAAGACACAATGTTCTGCGAATATGTAGATTAAATTCTAACTATCAATTCGGCGTGATCTTTAACGAAATACGAAGTTTCGCGTGACAGTCAATCAGTTAACGAGTCGTTCGCCGATAACTTGCCAAAGCGTCGGAGTTAAAGATCTTTAACGGCCGAGTAATTTCACGCGACGTTAAGCAATGTTTATAACATTATCGCGGTAGAAAGTCATGGGAGTTCACGAGGCCCGCTGTTATCGAGGCAACTTGGATTCCAGGAAATCGAGTGTTCGTTAGCGTTACGCTTTGCTTAATGATCTCGGAAAACGCTACATCCCATTCCTTTCTAACCCGTTCATTCACTGCACCTATGCATACGGAATGAGAGCGACACTTTCACTGCATGAAATGCAACGAGCCTTGTTAAACAAACGAGCACGAGTATTATCAGATAAGAAGGTACAGAGCGAAGTCCCGTAAGAGAAAGAACGGCATTGATGTAAAAATATTATCCATGCTTGATTGCGAGTGGAGGCAATGCCTTATGTATCTTGTACAACTTTTACGTGACACACATGCTTCGGTTTGAAAATTGTTTCTCCGAATCGTTTAATTCAGATCATTTCAGCAGACGTGGTAAGAGGATATCAAAGACAGGATACTATTTATCGACCAAAAAAAATGAAAAGCGGACACAAGTGAAGGAATGGAAGACAGGGTCGGTGAACATTATATAAACGGCCGGAGCAGACGGTGTAAATAGCTAATGTAAATATAAAAAAAAAGAGATTTTATACGCATACGCGTGCGAGGTCGGTAAAATTAGAAAGCTTCGATTTGAAGAAATACAGGAAAGTCCCCTGAAGAGAGAACAGAATAGAGAGAACCCCGGATGGAAAGGGAAGGCAAACAGCACCATAAAGGTTCCTTTCCGCGCCATGGTTGAATAGATCCGTTTTCCGAGGGGAGCAGTCACTCGCCATGCGTCAGGAAAAAAAATAAAAGTCCACTTGAACCCTGAAGTGATGTACGTTGTCCCCGAGGTTCCGCGCACACTTTCGACAGGGACCCCATGAATTCTATTACCCGCACGTCCATCGATCTCGCCCCGTAACCCATAGCCTCGTCGACGAAGAAAAATATGGCGACAGCCTTAAAAAAATTCGGAAACCCGTCAGCTCGAAGTTCCGATCACGATCCGTTCACAGAAAATCTATTTGCTCCACCGTAAACTTCTTGTTGCGAGCACAAACGTGTTCAGCGTAATTAAGATATCTCGCGTGACGGCTATCAGCGTAAACATCTTACGACGAATATCGGTCCGTCTACCTAGCAAAAAAGCGCAGTAATTTCCACCTTGCGTAACGAATCCGCTCTCACTCCAGCAGATAACGCGACTCTCGCGAAATGATACGCGAACCTTCGGCAGCGGCAACAGCGACCGCAGTACTAATAATCATAAATAATTATTACTCCCTAACGTTCTCCCTAACCCGCGATCGGTAGTAGCAATATCAAGTTAATAACGACGATCATAGTAATAGCTCTGTCTATAGGCGAACCTATTATTAGCCTATTATACATAGAGAACAGCAACGCTGTCGACCGTACACGCATAATATCTCGAAGTAGCTCGCGAAGTAAGTCTCCCGAAGTAAGTCTCGACGTATTTCTCTCGTCACTCGCTCAGAGCGACTCTTTTCACCGATCGTTTCGGATTGTTCGTCGATCTCGCATATCCCGGTAGCGGCTGGTCTCTATTCAATCCTGAGGAATCTCAGGGCGGACTTTCCGTGAAGCCCGCGGAGACGGGAACCGACACGCGAACAAGGCCACACGTCGGTGTCGCGCACCGTTCCTCAGGTATTCGTAACGACGGTCACGCGACGACACGCAATTCGTGCCGTGCGTGTGCGTCACTCAAAAGTCGTGCCGAAATTTCTCCCGGAGCGCGACGTATTCTCACGCATCCGCGACGAAACTTGCGACACGAGCGTAGGGACGCGAGTGACCAGGAAATTGCTGGTAGAGTTTCTCAATCTCGCGGAGATTGAGGTGTGAAGGTGGATGTTCGTCTATAAGTTGCGTTTTGTTGCTTTTTGAAGCAGCAATGTATACCGCTGTCGGCGCTTAATGATTGCTAGGCACGACACTTAATTTCAGTTAAGTCGTGTAATGATTGATGGCGAACGTGCTAGATCTTAACCCCGTTCGGGCAGTTGCGGAGTGGATTCGATGGACAGAAGTGTTGAAATGTGGGATATAGAACTTCAGAAATACAGAACGTGGATAAGAAAAAATGTTAATTTCAATAAAACTGTAATATAGACTTCCGAAATGAATAATCAATTATTGAGACGTTTGTTTTGTATTGACACGTTGATTGCCGTGGTGGTCATCGGTGACCGGTGCAAAACGTTTCACAAAAAATTCAAAAAATACCCAATCGATAGCATTTATAATTTTATAAATGCAATTAATATTAAATAGTGATACAATTCTTTGGTCTGCGATACCTTCGCATTATTTTCATTTTGCACAGTTCAATCATATTCTGTAGTACTTCATCACGTTGCGGTTTTAATATAGTAAAATGCGCACGGCAGTCAATGTGTTAATGATTATGAAGCGTGCAGTTTTAATATTTAAAACAATACTAAACTACAAGTTACTACTACTACTAAAACTTGTTTCGTTGATATAATAAATAAAAAAAATTGTTTCGAAGCAACAGTGTTACTTTGCATCGGAATGATAAGCACGCGTGCCATCGAATAATTTGCAATCGCGAAAAAGCTGCGTTCTTGGGCCATCACTGGAAGGATCCGGTACGGTTTTGCATGCATCGACGACGTTTCTTACAGGGCCCCGGGAATCAATTATTGATAAGTTTGTTTGATATTAATGATTATAAAGAATTCTGTTTTAATATTTAAAATGATCAAGCGCATGAACTACTTAGATGTTCGCGTCCATTCTAAACCTACAAAGCACACCTTGTTTCGTTGATATAATAAATAAACAAAAAAAACGGTTTCGAAGCAACAGTGTTACTTTTGGAATGACAAGTACGCGCGCCATCGAATAATTTTGCAATCGCGACGAAGCTGCGTTGGAAGGATCCGGTACGGTTTTGCATGCATCGACGACGTTTCTTACGGGGCCCCAGGATCAATTACTGATAGGTTTGTTTTATATTAATGATTACAAAACACGTAGTTTTAATATTTAAAATGATCAAGCGCATGAACTACGTAGATGTTTGCGCCCATTCTAAAACTACAAAGTGCACCTTGTTTTATTGATACAATAAATAAAAGATTGTTTTGTAGCAACAGTGTAACTTTGCATCGGAATGATAAGCACGCGCACCATCAAATAATTTGCAATCGTAAAGAAGCTGCGTTCTTGAGCCATCACTGGAAGGATCCGGTACGGTTTTGCATGCATCGACGACATTTCTTACGGGACCCCAGGAATCAATTACTGATAGGTTTGTTTTATATTAGTGATTACAAAGCATCCAGTTTTAATGTTTAAAATGATCGAGCGCATGAACTACGTAGATGTTCGCGCCCATTCTAAAATTACAAAGCACACCTTGTTTTATTGATACAATAAATAAAAAATTGTTTTGTAGCAACAGTGTAACTTTGCATCGGAATGATAAGCACGCGTGCCATCGAATAATTTGCAATCGCGAAAAAGCTGCGTTCTTGGGCCATCACTGGAAGGATCCGGTACGGTTTTGCATCCATCGACGATTTTTCTTACGTAGCCCTAGGAATCAATTACTGATAGGTTTGTTTTATATTAGTGATTACAAAGCATCCAGTTTTAATATTTAAAATGATCGAGCGCATGAACTACGTAGATGTTCGCGCCCATTCTAAAATTACAAAGCACATCTTGTTTTATTGATACAATAAATAAAAAATTGTTTTGTAGCAACAGTGTAACTTTGCATCGGAATGATAAGCACGCGTGCCATCGAATAATTTGCAATCGCGAAAAAGCTGCGTTCTTGGGCCATCACTGGAAGGATCCGGTACGGTTTTGCATGCATCGACAACATTTCTTACGGGGCCTCAAGAATGAATTACTGAAAAGGTTTATTTTATATTAATGATTATAAAAAACTCTGTTTTCATATTTAAAATGACCGAGAGCATGAATTACCTAGATGTTCGCGTTTATTCTAAAACTACAAAGCACACCTTGTTTTGTTGATATAATAAATAAAAAAAAAATTTTTTCATAGCAACAGTGTCACTTTGCCTCGGAATGTTAAGCACGCGCACCATCAAATAATTTGCAATCGTAAAGAAGCTGCGTTCTTGAGCCATCACTGGAAGGATCCGGTACGGTTTTGCATGCATCGACGACGTTTCTTACGGGGCCCCGGGAATCGCGAACTAACGACACGTCCTCGTTGCGATAGATGTACCGGGCGTCATTACCGTTATTAGTACGCCAGCGTTACAGTAACCGGGCAAAGAGGAACGAGTCCGTGGGAATAATCCGCTGTAGAAATCGCCATCGTCGCGGTCATTACGGCGTGAAAAAGCGTCGATACCTAGCATGGATGTACCCGTGTAACAAACCGCGGATGCACGCACATCGACGTCGGCGGTCGGAAGGCGATGGTTTCCGCGACGAACCCGTTTCAGATATTCTTCTTATCCCCCTTCGTGCGCCAGAAGAATTTTCCGCACACCGACTTTCCCGCTTCAAGGAAATTTTAATCTGCCGCCAACTAGACGGGGAGCGCTTTAAACACGATAGCGGTGGCATGCACTGGATGGAAGAAGATAAAACCATCGGTGCGTGATAATCGAAGAAGTGTTAGCGGTATAGATTTAAACCGACAGAGATAATGATGTTAAGTGCTACATGAATGGTCTTAGTCGAGCTCCTATCGAACACCTGTTCAAAACGACGAGAGCACGAATGATTAAAACGCAGCACGACCGGGGTCCCAGACTGCACGCGGATACATATTTATTAGGTACCTACACTCTCGTCTCATTAGTTATTTGCCGGCGATAACGGGTTTTGAATTGGAAATCAGAGTGGACCCCCCAGACGCGTCTCGCTATGCGAAGTTAAGTTTTAATGGACCAGTGCTGGATTTATGCGTGGACAATGAACTGGTCACACGTAAATATGCGTCGATCCAGATTAAATGAGCTAGCATATAGTATTGATGATATGAAGATTTTAATAGTCTAATTCCACCATAATTTTAAATGAGTACATACTTTACGAAATCCTACCGACTGTTAGTAAAAGTGTTAACACTTTGACCGCCATGATGGTCATCGGTGACCGGCGCAAGAGATTTGACTGAAGATCCAGGATATTCGTAATGGGTAGCAATAATTATATTATAAATGCAGTTACTGTTAGAATAGTGGTGCGATCCTTTGGTTCCCAATACGTAAACATTATTTACATTTTGCATAATTTAGTTAAACGCTGTAGTATTTCATAGCATCGCACTTCTAATACAGCAAAATACGATCGGCAGTCAACGTGTTAAGAATACTTTATGTGAATATCTACTATACGTGTGGCAGTCAACGTGTTAACATTTTGACTGCCGTCGTGGTCACTTGCGACCGGTGCAAGAGCAATAATTATTTTATAAATACAATTATTGTTAGAATAGTGATGCGATCCTTTGGTTTCCAATACGTAAACATTATATACATTTTGCATAATTCACTCAAACGCTGTAGTATTTCATAGCGCCGTCGTTATAATATAGCAAACTACGCACGGCAGTGCAACGTGTTAACACATATATTTTACTATATTTAAACCGCAACGTCACGAAGTACTATAGAATATGATTGAATTGTGCAAAATGAAAATAATGCGAAGAACTTTAGTTTCCGATACCTGCACATTACTTAAATTTGACATAATTCAATCAAACGCTATAGTATTTTATAGCATCGCTGTTATAATACGGTAAAATACGCACGGCAGTCAACGAGTTAATGAAAACCCCGCAATATACCACCATAACGCGCAACAATCAAAGACAATTCTCCACTTAATTATTTCGGCGCGCTTCGTTCCTTCGTTCCTTCGTACCAAAATTGATCTGAACGCCAACACATTGTCTCTGCACCCTGAACGAACGTTCTACAACTGACACCATTGACTCCCATGCAGATGCCTGAACGGCACCGTCGTCCGGCGCATTATTTACATTTTGCATAATTCAATCAAACGCTACAGTATTTTATAGCATCGCTGTTCTAATACGGCAAAATACGCGTCAACGGCAGTCAACGTGTTAATGAAAACACCGCAATATACCGCCATAACCCGCAACAATCAAAGACAATTCTCCACTTAATTATTTCGGCGCGCTTCGTTCCTTCGTTCCTTCGTACCAAAATTGATCTGAACGCCAACACATTGTCTCTGCACCCTGAACGAACGTTCTACAACTGACACCATTGACTCCCATGCAGATGCCTGAACGGCACCGTCGTCCGGCGCATCCGGTCACTTTCTTCTCTCGTCGATTTTTTCTCGCGGCTGCGTTTTACGTAACACGGCGGCAAAAAAGGCATCACTCACGGGAGGTGATCTCGTTTCCGAGAAGCAGCGGTCGTGGCTGGACACTGCGAACGAGGGAGTCCGAAAGGGGCGAGGGGAAGCGGAGAATGGCGATACATTTCCGATACACACGGCACGATAAACGCTCCTCAACGTTGGCGGGGGCAGTCCGTGATTCAAGGCCGCGCCGTGGCAAGAAATCCGTGGATCGCGTGCTTGCCATAAGTTTTCGCTCGAGTCGGGTTGTATACGGGCCTTAAGGCATATAATGACGATGTTTTCTGTCGGCTCTTCGCAAAGAGTCACGATCCGACAGCGACTGGTAGCCCTGTTACGCGGAAGCCTGCCAGGTAACCTCGCCAAAAGAACCACGGTAGACCCTCCCGCCGTTTCTGTTGTGCTCCTCTTTTACCCCGTGCTGCGACTCTTTTAGGGTGACAATGCACGCGCGAAACTGCACGAGGACCCGCTCGAAAGGGATGAAAGCGGTCGAGTGAGGATAAGCTGAATTGTTCGCGGCGGAGACCTGCTGAAGTTGGCTGCTGAAAAGACGGGAAATGCTGCGCTTGGAACAATAATTAAATGGTCGAATGTAAGGATACGTTTTAACCAGTTAACTGCGGCGCCCTCATTTAAGAGTGCGCACCGTTTTGTGTGATTCGTCAATCATAGAATAAGTTGCGCTGGTAAGAAATTGGATGGGAAAGATGGGTTTATTTTATAAAATTGAAAATGTTATTACTAATATTTACTTATTTGGTTAACATAAGCATATATTAGATGCAGATTAAACTAAAAACGAAATAAAATAAACTTCGGGCCAGCAACTATCAATAGGCTCAGCGTCTGGTCGGCGTCACGTATTTCTCCCATGACTGACCATACCTGAAGGAATCCTATTATAAATCAACTTTTTAACTTTTGTCTTTGCTCCTTTTAGGTTAACATCTAAAAAACATTATCATCGCACATAAATAAATTCATTATGCGAATTGGTAAAGTGTTTCAACCGGTGCATACGGGGACGCATGAGTTCATCTCAAACTGTTTATGTTTTTTATTCGTTTGTTTTATTCCGGCGTAGCCTCAAAATATTCTAAACATCTTGAAATGGAATTAAACGATCCAACTTAATTTGCGCTGTAAGTAAAAAAGGAATTCATGGAATTTGTGCAGCAAAACACTCATGTAATAAGTGAGAATAAAAAACATTTTTGTTAGTAAAAATTACTTTTTTTATAATAATTAGAGTTAATTATAACCATTTTAATTTTTTTCCAAAAAAATAACTACGCATTTCAATCCGCAATTTTAGCATATACATAAGAAAATTCTTCCGCACTTAAACAGTTAAACATTTTCAAGAACGTGTAAGGTGTAATTGCTTAATGGGGTTGTGCTGCGAACGCTATGGTGAACAGGTGTAACACTTACAAGAGGTAATTAGAGGAAACTAATATTTTCAGGTACTGCATGGTCTGAACACGGAGTACTTCTGAACACGTATGTTTAGATCGGGCAGTAACTTCATGTAAACCGACACCGTCAATTTCCTAACAGTGTCCTTTGACCGAGTGTCGAAGTTTTTTTTCCGCGTGCCGATGCTATTGAAAATACAACACGTCGGATATCGAACGGCGAGCGGAGATGGCGAAAATTCGTAATTAGCATTTCCCGATCAACCGCAAACGAACGGATAAATCATGCGGCAAGGTTACTGGGTGGATGAATTCGTTTTTCTCCGATTTGCTGAGTGGTCGCAGCAAAACACTCGCATGTAATGCCGTTGAAAATAAAAAAATTTTTGTTAGTTAAGACTTTTTTTTATAAAAAACCCGTGTGTTAACCATTCGCAATTTTTGTCCAAAAAATAACACACACAGATCAAAATGCAAGTTTTGCGCAACGCGTTTCTATTCCTTTACGACGCTATTTTAACCAGTTAAACATTTTGACGTAAGGTGTAATTCGTCATGGAGGTGCTGCAAACGATTTTGGTATTGACGAGTATACACATCATGCGTATAAAGCAGTGACCATCGGCTATTTAAATTGCAATTTTTGAGAAAAACAAAACATATTCTCAAATTTCAAGATGTTTAGAATATTTTGAGGCTATGCCGGAATAAAACAAACAAATAAAAAACATAAACAGTTTGAGATGAACTCATGCGTCCCCGTATGCACCGATGTTGAAACATACAACAGTTCGGATAATGAATTTATTTAGATGCGAAAATGATAATTTTTTAGATGTTAACCTAAAACGGATAAATCATGCGGCAAAGTCAAAAAGTTGATTTATAATCGTTTTTCTCCTTCAGGTATGGTCGTCATGGGAGAAATCGCGTGACGCCGACCGTTGCTGAAAAATTGATTGTTTTTATTTTAATATGTATGTAAATATATGCTTATGTTAACCAAATAAGTAAATTTTAGTAATAAAATTTTCAATCTTATAAAATAAACCCATCTTTCTCATCCAATTTCTTACCAGCGCAACTTATTCTGTGATTGACGAATATATTCGTCATGGCTTGATTCTGGTGACACAAAACGGTGCGCACTATTAAACGAGGGCGCCACAGTTAACTGGTTAAAGAAATTTTCTATCAACGTTCGTCATTCTTACGCTCGGTTGTAATTCAACAAGATGAGCACAAAGACACGATGTACAGCGAAGGCGATTATTTCTGTTGAGACTCTTGCAACGATACTTCAGTACTATTTCCGTTAGCGAGCGAACACCGTGCGTATTCCGTTCTTATATATTCGCAATTATGCGTCACAAGTAAGACAGTGGGGTGTCGAATGCGAAATAACCCCGACATAACTTTCCAGTCGTTACACAAATATTTCACTTGTACCTGCGTCGGACCTATCTGCACATTTTACGCGGTGCGCTTAACGGCGGATAGTGGGCGCGGCTTATTACGTCGGCATATTACGTTTTATATTGTTCCCAGGTTAATGCCTGCTAACAGTAGACGTAGAACATTTTTTTGTAGTAATGACGGGCAGATCTTCCATATCAGCATGGTATCGTCACGCGTTTATGCTAATCTCTCGCTTTCACGGACGGCCTCGATTATCGTTTCACGCCTCTTACCGGCATAATCGTCCAACAAAGTTGCAACTCAAAGATAGGGGCAATTAACTTGGTAGACGAGTTCAGTGTACGCGTCGTACGATTACGGCGAAAACCGGAATTCTCGTACGAGGAGAATAACTCGTCCGCGCACCGGTGAGACCGAAAAAACCGATCGGGCTATTAACGTGATAAATGGAACGTGGAGGAGGAGGGGCAGGCGGCTGGATTGATAGAAAATTGTCTGATATGTTAACGTTAAGGGGATCAATCAACTTCCACCGTAGTTGATCAGCCAAGCTAGTTAACGGGAGATAACGTAGACTTTTAACGTGAAAGACCGAATATTTGCCGGCACAGATAAACCTTTGAAGACTTGACAAGAAACCGACAGCGTTGCTGATAAACTTTGCAAGACATCTTGAAGTGCCAACAATCACTTTCGCTCAAAAGAGGAGTTAGTCGGTTTAAAGTGTACTACCCTCTCTTTGTAATAATTCGCGTTACATTTCCCAATTTTCTTATTCACTTTCCCCTGGAACGGGATCCCGCTCAAGTTTCATCGATCTCTCAGTATTCTTATGGACGAATTTGAAAACTGGATCTGGATATCGTGATTCGGAAAGTTGAAGGAGCTGTCAGTATTAGAGAATAACTCGTCCGCGCACCGGTGAGACCGAAAAAACCGATCGGGCTATTAACGTGATAAATGGAACGTGGAGGAGGAGGGGACAGGCGGCTGGATTGATAGAAAATTGTCTGATATGTTAACGTTAAGGGGATCAATCAACTTCCACCGTATTTGATCCGCCAAGCTAGTTAACGGGAGATAACGTAGAGTTATAACGTGAAAGACGGAATATTTGCCGGCACAGATAAACCTTTGAAGACTTGACAAGAAACCGACAGCGTTGCTGATAAACTTTGCAAGACATCTTGAAGTGCCAACAATCACTTTCGCTCAAAAGAGGAGTTAGTCGGTTTAAAGTGTACTACCCTCTCTTTGTAATAATTCGCGTTACACTTCCCAATTTTCTTATTCACTTTCCCCTGGAACGGGATCCCGCTCAAGTTTCATCGATCTCTCAGTATTCTTATGGACGAATTTGAAAACTGGATCTGGATATCGTGATTCGGAAAGTTGAAGGAGCTGTCAGTATTAGAGAATAACTCGTCCGCGCACCGGTGAGACCGAAAAAACCGATCGGGCTATTAACGTGATAAATGGAACGTGGAGGAGGAAGGGACAGGCGGCTGGATTGATAGAAAATTGTCTGATATGTTAACGTTAAGGGGATCAATCAACTTCCACCGTAGTTGATCCGCCAAGCTAGTTAACGGGAGATAACGTAGACTTATAACGTGAAAGACGGAATATTTGCCGGCACAGATAAACCTCTGAAGACTTGACAAGAAACCGACAGCGTTGCTGATAAACTTTGCAAGACATCTTGAAGTGCCAACAATCACTTTCGCACGAATGAGGAGTTAGCCGGTTTGAAGTCTACTACCCTCTCTTTGTAATAATTCGCGTTGCACTTCCCAATTTTCTTATTCACTTTCCCCTGGAACGGGATCCCGCTCAAGTTTCATCGATCTCTCGGTATTCTTACGGACGAATTTGAAAACTGGATCTGGATATCGTGATTCGGAAAGTTGAAGGAGCTGTCGTACTCGTCCGCGCACCGGTGAGACCGAAAAAACCGATCGGGCTATTAACGTGATAAATGGAACGTGGAGGAGGAGGGGACAGGCGGCGGGATTGATAGAAAATTGTCTGATATGTTAACGTTAAGGGGATCAATCAACTTCCACCGTATTTGTTCCGCCAAGCTAGTTAACGGGAGATAACGTAGAGTCATAATGTGAAAGACGGAATATTTGCCGGCACAGATAAACCTTTGAAGACTTGACAAGAAACCGACAGCGTTGCTGATAAACTTTGCAAGACATCTTGAAGTGCCAACAATCACTTTCGCGCGAATGAGGAGTTAGCCGGTTTAACCCATTGACTGCCACGCAAATTTAGCGTGTCTTGCCCTAGGTGCCACAGGTTTCTTTCAAAGAAGACATGAAGTTTTACAAAATATAATATTATTAAAATAGTATGGCATATATAGCATATATGGCATAATAGTAAAATAGTATGGCATTTACCGTATTTTTATTGAAAGGAAAACACTTTTGGTACAGACGCTTACTACTCTCTTTGTAATAATTGGCGTTACACTTCCCAATTTTCTTATTCACTTTCCCCTGGAACGGGTTCCCGCTCAAGTTTCATCGATCTCTCGGTATTCTTACGGACGAATTTGAAAACTGGATCTGGATATCGTGATTCGGAAAGTTGAAGGAGCTGTCAGTATTACGATGCGCGATCGGATACTCAGCGTACTTACATACTAACCTGTGCAGGTGGCTCGGTATGTTAATAGGTGCGCGAAGAATCGACAGAAATGAAAGGTATCGGAGAGTGATCGGCTTGACCGTGAGTTACGAGCTCGATTTGCGTAACGACCGCAATCTCCCGGCAGTTTTTGCTCGCTTCGTGCTGGAATTGACCCGCCACTAGCCGGCCGACACCTTTGTAAACGATAATAATCCCGCGCCCCGTTCTTTATTTCTGACGTCTATCCTTCTTTAATGAGCGGCTCGTCTGGTCGCGCAAACAAAATGACGTTTACGGCTTCCAATAATTCCAGTGATTTCGTCTTGTAGACAATCCGCGCGATCGTCCATAAACATACGCGGCTCCTACGATAACAGGTGCGCTTACGTAAATTTTTTTCCGCCGAACATTTCACGCCTCCGAACTGGCCGCCCGTCGGTTTCGTTCCGATTAACGGCCCGGCAGGCCATGTTTCAGCGCGAAGCATCGCGTAAAGCGGCTCTCCGCAGAGATTACTTTGATACTCCAACCGCTAAAGTGTTTGTAATTTCAGAATTAACCATTTTCACGTTCCGGGGGAGCGATTGACCGGGTGGTCCGTAACAACGTGTCTGCAACCGCAAAGAAGTCGCACTTCTCTTACGTCTTGTCCTCAACGTGACCCGGGATACCGACACCGACGGCGAACGTCCCGCAATTATCGTGCATTACGCGCAAGAGCGTCCACGAAATTTACAGCTTCATTATACGTTTCGCGCCTCGCCCGGCAAACATTGCCATCAATCACGTTTCGCCGGACATCGCGGGGAAACGAACGAAACACACGCCGCGCGGTTCCCTGCTCGCTGGCCGAGAAAAACTGGCTCGCGTGCTGCTGCGCGATATCGTGATCGACGTGCCGGCTCTCTTGCATTTTCTAAACCGTCCGGCCGCACGGAACTTGTCTTCGAAAACGTTTTAACCACTTAACACCTTTCAATCCGACGAATTTCTCTGTGGCAATGCCCGGCTTATCGGCGCGTTAGGAAAGTAACGATGTTAATGCGAGGACTTCGTTAGCTTTTTTCAAGGTGCGAATTAGTGGACTGGTTTGCTTTTTAGTGATTAGCCGTAGCAGGTGGTTTCTATTCGTGGCTGCAGTCGCATAAGGCGAGGCTGTTTGTGGGGTTCAAAAGCTTCGTGGGTTATTTTACAGTCGGGGGGCTAGAGGTTTATGTGAATCTGTTGCGAGCGAAGGATTATTCATGGGTTGTATTATTAATAAGTTGCGTAGAAGCGTGGGTTTTCTACTTTGGCAAAGGAGGTGCGTGTAAAAATGACCGCGTGACGAAAGTATTAACACGTTGACTGCTGTGCGTATTCTGCTGTATTAGAACGGCGATGGTATAAAATACTACAGCATTTGACTAAATTATGCAAAATGTACGTAATGGGACCAAAGGATCGCATCATTATTCTAACAATAACTGCTTTTATAAAATAATTATTGCTATCCACTGCAAATATTTTGGATTTTCAGTAAAATCTTTGCTCCGATCATTGGTAACCGGCGCAAAACATCTCACGAAAAATTAAAAAAATACCCAATCGGTAGCATTTATAATATTGTAAATGCAATTAATATTAGAAAGTGATTCAATTCTATGGTTTCCGATACCTTCGCATTATTTTCATTTTGCACAATTCAATCATACTCTGTAGTACTTCGTCACATTGCGGTTTTAATACAGCAAAATATACGTGTTAACACGTTGCACTGCCGTGCATATTTTGCTATATTAATTCGGCGGTGCTATAAAGTACTACAGCGTTTGACTGAATTATGCAAAATGTACATGATGTTCAGGTATTGGAGACGAAATAATCACATCATTATTCTAACAATAACTGCATTTATAAAATAATTATTGCTATCCATTGCGAATATTTTTGATCTTCAGTAAAATCTCTTGCGCCGATCAGCAGTGACCATCGCGACAGTCAAAGTGTTAACACGTTGACTGCCAAGCGTATTTTACTATGTTAAAATCGCGATGCGGTGAAATATTGCAGAGATTGATTAACACGTTGACTGCCACAGTGGTTACCGGTGACCGGTGCAAAAGATTTTACTAAAAATACAAAAAATTTGCAATGAAGCATTCTTTGCAATCTTTGCAATCTTTGCAATATTTGCAATTTTGTAAAAACAATTGATATTGGAATGGTGCTTCAATACTTTGGCGTCTAACAACTCTGCGTTACCTATATTTTGCACGATTTAAGTATACTTTCCAGTATTTCATCGTATCGCGATTCTAATATAGCAGCGATTCTAATATTGGCAGTCAACCGGTTAAATCATGCAAAATGAAGATGTCGCAGAGTTGTTAAAAGCCAAAGCATTAAAGCACCGTTCCAATATCAATTGCTTTTACAAGATTGCAAATTTTTTGCATTTTTAGTAAAATCTTTTGCGCCGTTCACCGGTGACTATCGTGACAGTCAAAGAGTTAATGGCACCGAACATATGAACTCGCATAAAAATAGTATCGAGTGAACCTTCGGCTGCGCGTAATTAATTTTTGAAGCATACCGTCTCACGATCATGCGCCGGCCCGACGAATTGGCGGAAAGCATCGGTGAACTTGGCAGAAGGACGGCAAAGGAGAGCAGGTGGCGCGTAGCATTTGTCCGTCCAGAACGATATATCGCGCCTGGTCATATTCACCGGGGGAACAAGATCGGTGGCCGAGACGGCGTGAAATTGCACATACGGAGCTGAATCCAACGGGGCGGAAGTGCAGAGCCACGGTATTTGCAATTGCCTCGAACAATTACCTCGTTTTCTACACGTTCCGTCGAGAAGAGGATCGCTCTTCCCCTCGTCCCCCCTTCTCACTCTCTTTCTCCCGGTCTCTTCCGCTCGCTGCATCCTTCTTTCTTCCTTCATCGCTATCTTGCGAGAAGAGAGATTGACGGTGGCATGAACGAGTAGAGAAGGAGCTAATACGCGCAACAAGGTATGCACACCGATCCTCGCGGAACGTACGTGTGTACGAGAGGCACGGTTGGGTATTAAGTAGCGGTATTTACGAAGCTACAATTATCCCCGTTTTCATGCCGACGATTTCTCGACGCCGCGGAGAGCTTCGAACTTCGACTACGTGGGAACTTCTTTGAAGGTGGCCGTACTGACTTCGCCCGACGAATTCTCCGTCTCTCTCGTCGTCAGGCTCCTACTCGCTCGAAGACCTCATCCTTCACCATTTTCTAACGACAAAGCGATCGCCCCCGGCGAACGTGCTGAACGGACAGTCACGTTCACGTATCTACATACTGACGTCCGACGTTTCGCGCAGCAGGATGAACGACAAATAGCGCAGGATAATCTTACCTCTGCGTCTCGAAGCGTGCTGTCTGTTAGCGACTCGGCGGTCGGAAAGATTCGCATTGAATATCGGCTGCATTCACGTATCACGAACACTCGACACTGCCTTAATGATTCTCGAGCGCGGCTTGAATTCTGGGCAGATTACACGGTGAGGAAGCGGGATATTCGTGAACGAGCGCAACCTCTAAACGACGATCGGCGATCATACTACGGTCATAAACGCAGTAACACTATTGTAACGGTGAGGATAAATAACTGTAATTATAGTGCAAATTAATTTCGCGCTAATAACATAGCAGGCGCGGTGGTACGCGGTGCGCTGCTATCTGTTGACTGAGGCCTACTGACGGACGACCGCTCCAAGCGTCATGTAATCAGACCGAGCCGAACACAACGCACCTTTTGGGGTGAGCGACCTCCTACTGTCGTAGAATGCGCCAAGAAACTGTGACAATTTTGGTCATTTTTTACCTAAGTGTCCGTATACTCCAGTGAATGTCTTGGACGACGCGGTTACTTATGTCACGAACATCACTTTCGTCGGCGCGATTCATTTTTACATTAAGGCTATAAGATAGCCTAATAAAGTTTACATATTATTATGATAAAACTGGCTTTAACACTTTGACTGTTGTGATAGTCACCGGTGACCGGCGCAAAATATTTGACTGAAGATCCAAAGTATTTGGAATGGGTAGCAATAATTATATTATAAATGAAATTATTGTTAGAATAGTGATGCGATCCTTTGGTCTCCAATACCTGCACATTGTTTACATTTTACATAATTCACTACTATAACATATAATTGCGAATTATTAACACTTTGACCGCCATGATGGTTATCGGTGACCGGCGCAAGAGATTTTACTGAAGATCGAAAATATTCGCAATGAGTAGCAATAATTAATTTATAAATGCAATTATTGTTAGAATAGTGATGCGATCCTTTGGTCTCCAATACCTGTACATTATTTACATTTTATATAATTCACTACTATCACAATATAATTGCGAATTATTAACACTTTGACCGCCATCATGGTTATCGGTGACCGGCGCAAAAGATTTGACTGAAGATCCAAAATATTCGCAATGGGCATCAATAATTATATTATAAACGCAGTTACTGTTAGAATAGTGATGCGATCCTTTGGTCTCTAATACCTGCACATTATTTACATTTTGCATAATTCACTACTATCACAATATAATTGCGAATTATTAACAGTTTGACCGCCATGATGGTTATCGGTGACCGACGCAAGAGATTTGACTGAAAATCCAAAATATTCGCAATCGGTAGCAATAAATATATTATAAATGCAGTTACTGTTAGAATAGTGATGCGATCCTTTGGTCTCTAATACCTGCACATTATTTACATTTTGCATAATTCACTACTATCACAATATAATTGCGAATTATTAACACTTTGTCCGCCATGATGGTTATCGGTGACCGGCGCAAAAGATTTGACTGAAGATCCAAAATATTCGCAATGGGTAGCAATAATTATATTATAAATGCAGTTCCTGTTAGAATATTGATGCGATCCTTTGGTCTCCAATACCTGCATATTGTTTACATTTTGCACAATTCAGTCAAACACTGTAGTATTTCATAGCATCGCCGTTCTAATATGGCAAAATAGGATCGGCAGTCAACGTGTTAACAATACTTTATATGAATATTTACTATACGTGTGGCAGTCAACATGTTAATATTTTGACTGCCGTTATGGTCACTTGCAACCGGCGCAAGAGATTTGACTGAAGATCCAAAATATTCGCAATGAATAGCAATAATTATATTATAAACGCAGTTACTATTAGGATAGGGATGCGATCCTTTGGTCTCCAATGCCTGCATATAATTTACATTTGCACAATTCAGTCAAACGTTGTAGTATATCATAGCATAGCCGTTCTAATACAGCAAAATACGATCGGCAGTCAATATGTTAACTGAAACATACAACTGCCGAAAAGATCGTTTCAGTAATTATCGTATTTTATTTCAAAGTGTGTGTCGAAATATTCGCTCACCGACCGTCCATGTCTATGATACATCGATTCGTGGAACGAATAGCAAAACGTTCGGAGGAAATTTGACGGAGTGCGACTGCGTTCATCAGACGTCGTGGGATAGTCTTTCGTAGGAAGGAATTTCGCAGAAATAGGAGACAGGAGGCGAGATGAGGCGCCGAACGCGAATGGATTGAGAAAGTCGCACGAACGTATTTAGTGACCATCCCCGTCGGTTTAATCATCTCAAGGTCGTCGCGAGATAGACACGCGATCAGATTTTTCGACCGAACGGTCAAATATCGTGCTGGCGAGCATTAAAACGGTACAGGAATTATTAACATAACCGAGATCTGCGAGGTTGAACGAAACAAAACCTTTCCCCCACGAAATTGAGACACGTTTTGGAACCGAAGGATTCGGCCCGAAACGGTGGGTAGAGTTAGTATGAATAACATGTTAAAACACAGTAAGGTTATACTGCCGTGAACGTTGTAAATGAAAGTTACAACTAAAGTACGTGTATTCTTACTGTCTCTTGTCAATCTTCATCACAGCTTATCTACTGTGTCTGTCATGGTGCATGATGCACACAGTGCAATTTTTCATAATCCTTAAAGGCACGGCATCTCAATGAACATTTTATTTTAGCGTGTAGCAAAGGAAACTGTTTCTACATGTCCTACTAATTCAACGATCAATCTTATTGATAGTCACGCACGATTGGAGTTAAAACGAGCTTTCGATCAGCATTTTACTGAAACTAAATTTTGATAAACCGGAAAACTAGTGTCATGACAGCAGAACATATATTAACCGTATTACTATATGTGCTGGCGACTGTAAATGACCTAAATTTCAAATTTGGATGAATTGACTTAAATTTTTTCTATTGTATCATTCTGCGTAATGAAGGAACCAACTAACACAGTGGACTCATATTCCTGACTTTCATAGTCACCGTCGCATGCTCGATAGAAATATTCGATCCTGATTAATGTAGATTACAACCCGGAATAGACCGACTATCGAACGGTTATCGACGTGACGAGACCATCGCCAGCTTATTCGCATTAAGGCACGATTAAGAGCATCGGGGCGGAGTGGAAAAGTGGCGAAGCACTTTTACATAGCGGTCAATGCTCTCCATCTCGCTCTCCCCTTCCCACAATTCCGCCGGCACCTTGGTCATCTTGATGTCATTCTACATTCTGCCGCGATGCGACGAGTAATTAAAACGTAGTCAGTGCTATCTGAGATCCCGCGACAGTGATTAAAGCATCCTAACTGATGCGCACGACTCCGATGTATGCCGGCGTATCGTCCTGCATCAACATATCCTCGTCATTATGTCCACGTTCACAGAAGAATTTATCGCTGATTGCAAGGAAATCCCTGGAGATTCCGCACTTTTTCCTCTGAATTCCTCACGCGATTAGTGTTCGCGATAAGCCTTCGCCACGCGTGACTTTCTGCCGAAGTATTGGCTAATCGACCGCAAACCAGTGCACATTTTCTGTTCGTCCAACCGTTTTTGCAACGTTTCAAAATCAGCAAGCATCTTGACCATAACTGTCTCCACGATCTCCACCTATCCGCTACATCTGAGTTATCGATTGCTGACGTGAAAAATGCATCTAAATATGGTTCAAGCGGTGGTACACATTTTATTTATTCCAACACGCCCCTTTTACGGTGAAAAATGCAAGAAATACCCAATCGGTTGCATTTATAATTTTGTAAATGCAATTAATATTAAATAGTGATTGAATTCTTTGGTCTCCGATACCTTCACATTATTGTCATTTGACACGATTCAAACATATTCTGTAGCACTTCATCATATTGCGGTTTTAACACGTTGACTGCCGATCGTATTTTGCTAATAGCTAAGGTAACGCAGAGTTGTAGAAGCCAATGTATTGAAGCACCGTTCCAATATCAATTGCTTTTACAAGATTGCAAAGATTGCAAAGATTGCAAAGATTACAAATATTGCAAATATTGCAAAGATTGCAAAGATTGCAAATAGTGCAAAGATTCCAAAGATTCCAAAGACTGCGAATATTGCAAAGATCGCAAAGATTGCAAATATTGCAAAGATTGCAAAGATTGCAAAGATTGCAAATATTGCAAAGATTGCAAATATTGCAAATATTGCAAAGATCGCAAAGATCGCAAAGATTGCAAATATTGTAAAAGATCGCAAAGATTGCAAATATTGCAATGATTGCAAAAATTGCAAAGATTGCAAATTTTTTGCATTTTTAGTAAAATCTTTTGAACCGGTCATCGGTGACCACCGTGTTAACACGTTGACTGCCGTGCGTATTCTACTATATTAAAACCGCAACATGATGAAGTACTACATAATATGATTGAATTGCACAAAATGAAAATAATGCGAAGGTATCGGAGAGCAAAGAATTGAATGACTATTTAATATTAATTGTATTTACAAAATTATAAATGCTACCGATTGTGTATTTTTTGAATTTTCCATGAGACCTTTTGCGGCCGTCACCGATGACCACCATGGCAGTCAACGTGTTAATATAGTAAAATACGCGCGGCAGTCACCGTGTTAAAAATGCATCCATACATCGTACCCGTATGTCGGTTTCTGGCTGCGCACATGACAGTCCGACGGATTCCGCGGGTTTTTAACGGCAGCTTGATTACGCGGAAGAAGCCGGGTTCCACTTGTCGTCATCATCTCCTTTTCCGGCAGCAAGTGGACAGGGGAGCGCGTACTGGGGCGCGCGGCACGTCGCCACTTTGTTCAATAAATTCATTGCGTTATCCAATTAGCTCGGAGCGACAACCTCTGGATTCCAGAAATTCAAAGGCCGGAGGACCACGGGCCCGGGAGGGCACGTCTTCTCGGAATACATTCTCGTAACAAGACATCAGGCTAATAATAAACGACTTCGGGTCCGGCGAAAATAAACCAGTCGGCATTAATTGTCCCCTCTCGCGTCCCGGGAGTGTCCATCTTACCGTACCCCTGTTCGTCGTCTCGATGCAATGGGGCGGGACCCCGCGCGCTGCTTGACATTTTATCACGGCCCGACTCGTCCTTTCATCCCTTTTCTTCGCGCATGATGCGACATAGACGAATCGCGCGTTATCTAGCACGACGCTCCCTCCGCTGAAAAACGGACAGCCTCGGTCTCAGGGCAACGACTGATTAACGTGAACGGAGTGAAAGGTGGCTATTTCAGATGTAAACGGCGGCTTAACTTTGCGAAAATACGCGTCGATCGCGCTGATCTTGAAAACACGACGAAAGGGTTGATTGAATATGTAAATAAAGTTCAAACAGCCCTCCGGCGTAATTACAGTGCGCGCGACTGATTTGGATTTCATTTGACGTGCTCGGGTAATTTTCGACAACGATATTTGTAGTCATTGAACGCTTGGTAGTCGCGTTTTACAATAAGCAGAGGATACTGTCGATGCATTCTGCCTTACAGGGGGAGAATTAGTATTGCAAAGCCAAATGAATAAAAGTTCGACCATCTGGAAGCATGTTCTTCGTTTTCTGGAAGAGATCATATACTGCTAAATGTTAGAGCGGTCAAACGAAACGCATCAAACGTCCATCAACCGACAGAGACAAATGACCCGTACTTCGGCTATGACGATTACGAAAGGATTTCATTTGACGTGCTCGGGTAATTTTCGACAACGATATTTGTAGTCATTGAACGCTTGGTAGTCGCGTTTTACAATAAGCAGAGGATACTGTCGATGCACTCTGCCTTATAAGGGGAGAATTAGTATTGCAAAGCCAAATAAATAAAAGTTCGGCCATCTGGAAACGTGCTCTTCGTTTTCTGGAAGAGATCATATGCTGCTAAATGTTAGAGCGGTCAAACGAAACGCATCAAACGTCCATCAACCGACAGAGACAAATGACCTGTACTTCGGCTATGACGATTACGAAAGGATTTCATTTGACGTGCTCGGGTAATTTTCGACAACGATATTTGTAGTCATTGAACGCTCGGTAGTCGCGTTTTACACTAAGCAGAGGATACTGTCGATGCACTCTGCCTTATAAGGGGAGAATTAGTATTGCAAAGCCAAATGAATAAAAGTTCGGCCATCTGGAAGCGTGCTCTTCGTTTTCTGGAAGAGATCATATGCTCCTAAATGTTAGAGCGGTCAAACGAAACGCATCAAACGTCCATCAACCGACAGAGACAAATGACCTGTACTTCGGCTATGACGATTACGAAAGGATTTCATTTGACGTGCTCGGGTAATTTTCGACAACGATATTTGTAGTCATTGAACGCTTGGTAGTCGCGTTTTACAATAAGCAGAGGATACTGTCGATGCATTCTGCCTTACAGGGGGAGAATTAGTATTGCAAAGCCAAATGAATAAAAGTTCGACCATCTGGAAGCGTGCTCTTCGTTTTCTGGAAGAGATCATATGCTCCTAAATGTTAGAGCGGTCAAACGAAACGCATCAAACGTCCATCAACCGACAGAGACAAATGACCCGTACTTCGGCTATGACGATTACGAAAGGATTTCATTTGACGTGCTCGGGTAATTTTCGACAACGATATTTGTATTCATTGAACGCTTGGTAGTCGCACTTTACAATAAGCAGAGGATACTGTCGATGCACTCTGCCTTATAGGGGGAGAATTAGTATTGCAAAGCCAAATGAAGAAAAGTTCGGCCATCTGGAAGCGTGCTCTTCGTTTTCTGGAAGAGATCATATGCTCCTAAATGTTAGAGCGGTCAAACGAAACGCATCAAACGTCCATCAACCGACAGAGACAAATGACCTGTACTTCGGCTATGACGATTACGAAAGGATTTCATTTGACGTGCTCGGGTAATTTTCGACAACGATATTTGTAGTCATTGAACGCTTGGTAGTCGTACTTTACAATAAGCAGAGGATACTGTCGATGCACTCTGCCTTACAGGGGGAGAATTAGTATTGCAAAGCCAAATGAAGAAAAGTTCGGCCATCTGGAAGCGTGCTCTTCGTTTTCTGGAAGAGATCATATGCTGCTAAATGTTAGAGCGGTCAAACGAAACGCATCAAACGTCCATCAACCGACAGAGACAAATGACCCGTACTTCGGCTATGACGATTACGAAAGGATTTCATTTGACGTGCTCGGGTAATTTTCGACAACGATATTTGTAGTCATTGAACGCTTGGTAGTCGCACTTTACAATAAGCAGAGGATACTGTCGATGCACTCTGCCTTATAAGGGGAGAATTAGTATTGCAAAGCCAAATGAATAAAAGTTCGGCTATCTGGAAGCGTGCTCTTCGTTTTCTGGAAGAGATCATATGCTCCTAAATGTTAGAGCGGTCAAACGAAACGCATCAAACGTCCATCAACCGACAGAGACAAATGACCCGTACTTCGGCTATGACGATTACGAAAGGATTTCATTTGACGTGCTCGGGTAATTTTCGACAACGATATTTGTAGTCATTGAACGCTTGGTAGTCGCGTTTTACAATAAGCAGAGGATACTGTCGATGCACTCTGCCTTATAGGGGGAGAATTAGTATTGCAGAGCCAAATGAATAAAAGTTCGGCCATCTGGAAGCGTGCTCTTCGTTTTCTGGAAGAGATCATATGCTGCTAAATGTTAAAGCGGTCAAACGAAACGCATCAAACGTCCATCAACCGACAGAGACAAATGACCCGTACTTCGGCTATGACGATTACGAAAGGATTTCATTTGACGTGCTCGGGTAATTTTCGACAACGATATTTGTAGTCATTGAACGCTTGGTAGTCGCACTTTACAATAAGCAGAGGATACTGTCGATGCACTCTGCCTTATAGGGGGAGAATTAGTATTGCAAAGCCAAATGAATAAAAGTTCGGCCATCTGGAAACGTGCTCTTCGTTTTCTGGAAGAGATCATATGCTGCTAAATGTTAGAGCGGTCAAACGAAACGCATCAAACGTCCATCAACCGACAGAGACAAATGACCCGTACTTCGGCTATGACGATTACGAAAGGATTTCATTTGACGTGCTCGGGTAATTTTCGACAACGATATTTGTAGTCATTGAACGCTTGGTAGTCGCGTTTTACAATAAGCAGAGGATACTGTCGATGCACTCTGCCTTACAGGGGGAGAATTAGTATTGCAAAGCCAAATGAAGAAAAGTTCGGCCATCTGGAAGCGTGCTCTTCATTTTCCGGAAGAGATCATATGCTCCTAAATGTTAGAGCGGTCAAACGAAACGCATCAAACGTCCATCAACCGACAGAGACAAATGACCCGTACTTCGGCTATGACGATTACGAAAGGATTTCATTTGACGTGCTCGGGTAATTTTCGACAACGATATTTGTAGTCATTGAACGCTTGGTAGTCGCGTTTTACAATAAGCAGAGGATACTGTCGATGCACTCTGCCTTACAGGGGGAGAATTAGTATTGCAAAGCCAAATGAAGAAAAGTTCGGCCATCTGGAAGCGTGCTCTTCATTTTCCGGAAGAGATCATATGCTCCTAAATGTTAGAGCGGTCAAACGAAACGCATCAAACGTCCATCAACCGACAGAGACAAATGACCCGTACTTCGGCTATGACGATTACGAAAGGATCTAAGAAGCTGGTATCATATGCCGCATGCAAGAACGAGCCCACACAGAATAACAGGTAAGCATTGCTCCGGGAAACGCCGTGTAATCGCACGCTCACTGAAACGATCATGTAATCACGTGTTTTTAACAGGACATGAAATTTCGTCAAATCAACAGCGCTCGCACGACGTTAAGCCGGCACATTTAGAAAATGGCGGGTGGCGGCTGGTGCGCCTTAGGCCGGACGATTACTCAGGAATGAAGGGATACCGGTATCGCCACGCCAGAAACACGATCCAGCTGTGCCAAGAGCTGCTGGCGCCTTCCACACCCACGTCTTACGCTCATATTCTCGGGAGTCCTTCGCAGGATTACGGAAGTTCGCCGCCATTTGCACGAATACTTCGCCGACGACATATAAATCGCGCGTACACCGTAAAATTAGCGGCCGGAAAAAAAACGGGAATTTGCATGCAAACGTTTCGAATTAACGGTATATCGTAGAATGTGTACCGTGCAGAGTACATAACTGAAACAGAATTGCTTTTCTAGATTATCGGCACTGTTACAATATTTCTAGGGATCTCTGATACTTTGCGGACACGTTTCGGCCTGGAATCGTTTGAATCGTAGGGGAAAGCCACGACAGCGGTCTGCTCCGTACCTCCCAGAAACAATTCTATTAGTACCGCGCCCCAAACGAGGCTCTACTTCAAGAATGTGGCCTGGCACCTGCGCTTTTATCCGCGTTATTGCGCACGCGAATGCTTCACGCACGTATTACGCGGCGCGTAATGCGAATTTTATTGCCGCCACAGAGCAGTGCCACTTTTCTTGCGCCGCCCGGGGCGCGGTTAGCGTGTAAAGCATACGTACTGAAGTGTACGAGGCCCGTCCGTTAAACGAAACGAGTGATATACTGTTCTCGCTGGGATCTGAAAGAAAAAAGACAGGTGCCGTACGCCTCGTTTCATCAGCGTTGCGCCAACGTGCACACGGGCGCGTGCCAGAAAAAATAAGAACATTCATAGAGTACGAGGCGCGAAAATCACGAGGCAGAACGAAATTTTGCAATTTCTATGCCAATCTGCATTATTTTGGTTGGAATGCGACAGGAATCAATATCTTTATTTGGAACTGTTTATGCTACGCTTCAGTTGTTATCTCGAGATGAAAACTCGGTTCCTTCTTTTTAAACAAGTGCATATCGAATGCATGTATTCGAGAGTGTAGTGCGTGGTGTGATCTACGACACATATAACAAAGGAAGGTGAAAGATGTTGTTTTCATATTAGTCGTTCGAAGCCTAACGATTAACACGTTGACTGCCAAGCGTATTTTACTATATTAGAACGGCGATGCTATGAAATACTGCAGCGTTTAACTGAATTATGCAAAATGTAAATAATGCGCAGGTATTGCAGACCAAAGGATCGAATCACTGTTCTAATAACAACTGCATTTATAAAATAATAATTGCTAGCATTGCGAATATTTTGGATCTTCAGTAAAATTTCTTGCGTCGGTCACCGGTGACCATCATGGCAGTCAAAGTGTTAAAGAAGAAAGACCTACTCTCTTGTGCTAATAAAGTATAAGTCCCAATAAACGTAAAAGATTATTTCACACACCTCCATATCCGAACAATTTTCATCCCCTGCGAAGAAGTGGATTTTTCTAAGCTGCACTGTTTTGACCGTGTTCTATGATTCCGTTTTATTGCAGTTATGAGAGCCTCTACTGCACGGCTTGTGCCTCTCGTCGGCCGTACGTTTTGCATTGTCCACCTTTCGTGCGCTTTAGTCTAAATAATTACGTGCCTTCTGCCGGAGAACGAGCAACGGCTGAGACAGGAGCCGATGCGTGAGAGAATTTCGGCCGTTCGCAGTAAACATCCTTTAACAACGGAAGCGACACCTTGACAAGCCCGCAGGCGCGTTCGTCTTCAAATTCCGTATATCTCCGTCAACCGACTCGCAGCGCGATGGGGTGAACGTTAGGGAACAACAGTTCTCGAGTTGTAGGAAAAGAATGAACGCGTAAACAGAGGATCGGAGAATTGAGAGAGACCGACAAAGAGAAATGGCGAGAGACGAAGAACGACGGAGGCCCGGACAATATGAGAGGGGGAGTGGAAAAGGAACGAGATGTGGAACAGCGAGGAGATAAGAGTAACGAAGAAGAGTGAAAAGAAGAACCCCGATCTCGCGTGGTGCCGCTTACGTACCGCTTCCGAGATTTCCGAGAAGCCGGCCGGAAAGGACAATAAAAATAATCACTTCAACAAACTGAATCCAGACTCCCTTGCAGGACGCGGTGTACCCGTTACCACCGGGCGCGCGCGTAATGACATCTAATTGCTTTCCACCGCTCTGAACAGAAACGCCGCTCGATTTCGAATGGTGCCGCTACTAATTTGCACGTGGCGTCCGGCGTTAATTAATCCGGTCGGGACATTCGTCGCGAAAGCGGGACAGGTATGACGGTGTCTCGTAAAGACGTGAAGTGCATGTTGAAGAAGATCGATTTACCTACAAACGTGGTCCTCCGAATCTGCCCGTCGCTTTTTTGCTGACGTGAATTTAACACGTTGACTGCCAATCGTATTTTGCTATGTTAGAACCGCGATGCGATGAAATACTGCAGAGTATGATTAAACCATGCAAAATGAAGGTAACGCAGAGTTGTTAGAAGCCAAAGTATTGAAGCACCGTTCGAATATCAATTGCTTTTACAAGATTGCAAATAGGCTTCATTCCGACTTTTTTGCATTCCAAAGACTTTTTTGAATTGCAAATATTGCAAGATCTTTGCAATATTTGCAATCTTTGCAATCTTTGCAATATTTGCAATCTTTGCAATCTTTGCAATCTTTGCGATCTTTACAATATTTGCAATCTTTGCAATCTTTGCAATATTTGCAATCTTGTAAAAGCAATTGATATTGGAACGGTGCTTCAATACTTACGTACATATTTTACAACATTAAACCTGCAACGTGATGAGGTACTACAGAATATGATTAAATTGCACAAAATAAAAATAATGCGAAGCTATCGGAGAGCAAAGAATTCAATGACCATTTAATATTAATTGTATTTACAAAATTATAAATGCTACCAATTGCGTATTTTTTGAATTTTTCTGGAGATCTTTTGCGCCCGTCACCGATGACAACCATAGCAGCCAACGTGTTAACATCACTGATCCGCACCCCCGAAGTGCCAGAAATTATAAAATGTATAAAACCCGGAAAAAGGTATACACTAACGGATCGTTAATCGAAGCTTTCTAAGTACACGAGTAAATCCGATAACGGCCGTATCGGCGTTATCGACTCCGGCTATACGGGAGTGCAATATCCCGCAGATTATCAATAGCGCGTACGTATTCGTTTTGCACCGGGGTCTTATCGACTCGAAATGACGCGATCATCCCGACGCAGCAGCCGGGGCAGCATCATCGGAAGATGACCAAAGATTATCCTCTTCCCGTCCTTAATGCCGCCGCATTATCCGCACCAGCACCGACCAGCAGCGAGGCTTCTAGACGACTGCGGTTGAGTCCCGAGGTAGCTTCGAGGAGGGTTGCCTCCGGGGGTTGAAAAGAGTCCGTACGCTGTTACCTGATATTCCCGCGTGCTTGACCGTAATTTTCTATATTGAGTGCGTTCTCGCGAAATCGTGTGCATTACGCGGCTTCCTCTTCCGCTTTCCACCTCGTCTTGTTCGACTAACAATCCTCCATGCGAACACGCTCGTCAGATGTGTTCACCAGAAGTTTCTAGTCGCCAGTTTTTACTGCGCGTTTCTACAAAACTCGCTCTTCATTGCGTGGAACGACGATTGACGGTGGTTTAGTTGTTTCATGTTGATGCGAGTTAACACGTTGACTGCCACGGTGGTCACCGGTGACCGGCGCAAACATTTTACTATAAATGCAAAAAAATTCGCCATGAAGCCTATTTGCAATCTTGTAAAAGCAATTGATATTGGAATGGTGCTTCAATACTTTGGCTTCTAACAACTCTGCATTGCTTTCATTTTGCACGATTTAATTATACTGTGCAGTATTACACCGCATTACATTTCCAAATGTATCACACCATATTCTATAACACGTTGACTGCCACGGTGGTCACCGTTGACCGCTGCAAAAGATTTTACTAAAAATGCAAAAAAATTTCCCATGAAGCCTATTTGCAATCTTGTAAAAGCAATTGATATTGGAATGGTGCTTCAATACTTTGGCTTCTAACAACTCTGCGTGGCCTTCATTTTGCACGATTTAATTATACTGTGCAGTATTTCATCGCATTACATTTCCAAATTTACCACACCGTATTCTGTAACACGTTGACTGCCACGGTGGTTATCAGTGACCGATGCAAACATTTTACTAAAAATGCAAAAAAATTCGCCATGAAGCCTATTTGCAATCTTGTAAAAGCAATTGATATTGGAACGGCGCTTCAATACTTTGGCGTCTAACAACTCTGCGTCACCTTAATTTTGCACGATTTAATCATACTCTGCAGTATTTCATCGCGTCGCATTTCTAACACAGCAAAAATACGCTTGGCAGTCAACGTATTAACAGCAGCAACGTGAACGCTTTGTTAAATAAAGTTGGAGAAATGTAGCGGTTCAAAATGTTTCTCTTCGCGGACGCGTAAATAAGATGTCACTATTGATTACGTCGAGCATAACTGGGATAATTACGGTAATGGCGTCGTTCGCGGGCCGCGCTCATCGCATATTGAAAAGTTAGAGGCAATAATCTATACACCGTGTATTCGAGTACAGAGGATGCCGCAGTTACGCTTAGTGTCGCGAGAATAACGCGAAATTTAAACGAGGTGCTTACGATAGCGCGAATGAGTCGCGCTCGTTAAATTACACGTATGGCGTTGGTAATAATTGCCGCACGCCGCTGGAATCATTTTTCTTACTGGGCCGTATAACGACCACCAGCGCGCGAGTGCGGGGCGGTTAAATTGATCCAGAGTAATAATTATTCGCGGCGTCTTCATTAAAGTCATCGTCATTAAAACGCACGCACCGTTGCTCTAACGTCGCGTTAACGTGCGGCGGCCAACGTTTCTTTTTACCTTTTTAACTTCTTTTTGCCGCGAAGACAACGATTAAAAGCCGGACGAAACGACCTCTCGTCGTTGCCAATTGGTTATCTGCAAAATTGTCTTTTGCCGGGACGCGTTTCCTCCGCCGAGGCCGCGGAGTCTCATGTGAGACACCCAACCGGCTTAATGCTTTTCCACGAACTGCAACGTCCGAATGACGGCTGCAGTTTTCGACGTAGCGCGACAAAAGGTTCACTTTCACTTCAGCGAAGTCGGATGATGCATGGCGGAAAAATGTTAGATTAAATGTCTCGTGTCGCCGCGCATTAACGTTTCTTCCCTTATACTCGTGTATCTTCGTTAGCGCATGTAAGTTGTTCATACGTACAACTTGTAATCGCTCGAAAGTGCCCCGCAAATCGAACTTTTACGGTACGAAAGCTATCAATACCGCGGCAAACTCCGCGTAATATCGGGTATCGTGCCCTACGACTGTTTGTACCGACGTCGCTTTCGTGTTCCTTTCGTGTCACGTTCGAATTGTTATCAGTGCTTATAATTGCGCCTCAATTATCTCTCCTCGGTACCCGCAGCCCTCAGTTTCGCCCTGCCTCTCTTTCTCTCCACGTTTCGCTCTTTCGTCAGCTTTCGTTTTACAACCCGACCTTCCAACCCCGCGCCTTTTTTATTTCTCACTCTCGCTACTCTCATGGGAGCAGCGCGATTAACGAAAGATAAGCACGCACCTACTTCTACCGAAATCACTTCCAGCGTGTACTTCTAATGGCCGAGATGGTCGTCTCGGGAGACGGGGCCTCGTAATTTCGAGCATGTGGAAGTGTCGTGTCACGCCTCGAGACATTCCTTTTCCACTGACGCACGTACGCGTCGATAAACGGCCTGACGGCACATTGCACAATGCCATTACAATACAACAATGATGCAGACAAACAATGGCTCGTTCTCATTAGCGCACGTGCGAAAAATGTCAGCACTTTCCACCTTTTTCTGACGATACCTCCGCGAATATCAGAAGGCGGTTTCGGGATTTTCTGAATTTAGTCGGAACTCCGATTTCAGAAAATAAAAAAATCACGTAGAAGACTTTGGTCTGTGGTGTCTACACAATATTATTAAACTAAAGATATTAAGTGTAACACTTTGACTGCCATGATGGTCACCGGTGACCGGCGCAAGAGATTTTATTCAAAATCCAAAACATTCGCAATGGGTAGCAACTATTATTTCATAAATGCGGTCATTGTTAGAATAGTGATGCGATTCTTTGGTTTCCAATACCTGCACATTATTTACATTTTGCATAATTCAATCAAACGCTGTAGTATTTCATAGCATCGCCGTTCTAATACAGTAAAATACGCATGGCAGTCAAAGTGTTAACACTATATATTGCCTCTATTTACTATTGTATTTCTACGTATGCGTTCTTATAAATCTGTTGAAACAGTGATTTCGCTATTTCAGTATTATATATTGAAAATGTGTTATTTTCTTTTAATTATAAAACGGTAGGACTTTCGGGCAGATCTAATATAAAGTAAGAATTACGATATGGCGGAATTAGCGTTTAAAAAATTTACCTGTGAAGTATTATGAATGTGCAATCGTGACACAGCATAGAAGAAGCATGACGCATAACCTATCCATCCGGTCGCGCAAAGTAGCCTGAAAGCTCGATATTTGACTAATGTCCGATAACCGAACGAGTTCCGCAATCGTCAACAGTGTTGTAAAACGAGTAATCCTTCGCCGCGCACAGACGAAATGTATTACGCAAGAGGCAAGCGGCAAACGGTTTTTCGCAGGGAAAAAAAGAGACCCATTGTCTCTTATTATACACCAATTTTCGCAATCATTAGCCTGACCCAACGAACTCTCCCTTGCGTAATACTTTCACATCAATCACCGCTTGCGCAACGTGTCTTTAGGCGTCGGAAAAATTGCGTTTTAACGCTGCTCCCCCGTGCCAGCGGTGGAATTTTATGGATTAAAAGTTGTACGCCGAGTGAGAGACGAGTCATTCGTCGAGGAGGGTGGTAGAGAGTATCTTTCGCGTCGGATGCTTCCCGGTAACTGGCGCGAAGTTCACAGCCTCGGCAATTATTGCATACTACTGGCACATCCAGTAATTATCAACGATCGTCCATCCGCGTCTTCGCGCACGGATAATCGTGGAGTTGCTCTTTTCGCGAAACGCCGAAGGAAGAGAATCCTCTCGGCGTTACTCTTTCGCAAAAGGCCTTACGAAGAGTTTGCTGCTGTGTTGCCGGCATGTTCGCGTCCTGCTCCTTCGCTCCCTTCGTTCCCGTCTATCCTACTTTGTCTCCTCTCGTATCTCCTTTTGTTTTGAGCCCTGTTTCTCGCCTTTTCCCTTGCTCTCGCGTCATTTTTACCGTCTCTCTCGCTCGTGCCGCCGTCTTCCCGGCTAACCTTTCTCCTTCTTTCTCAGGATCCTCGAAGGATCTCGGAAGGCCTCGTGGAGAGTCGGAAACTGTGTTGGCTGGCACACACGAAGTCGAAAGAGGCTTCGCAGGTAATTGCTAGGCCGACGGGTCGATAATGAGCCTTGGCTTCGGGGAACCGATTACACTCGGCCCAAGCCAAAAGCAAAGCCAGAGTCGAGAACTGGAGAAGAAGAAGACGAAGATGAGGAGGAGGAGGAAGGAGAAGATGAAGACGGCGAGAGAGAAGGAGAAAGTACGGGGGGAAGGAAGGCAAGGAAGGCAAGAAGGGAGGCAAGAAGGGCGGCAAGAAGGGAGGGGGAGAGACGAGGGGGCGAGACTGTTCGACGAAGAAGCCCTCTCGAATCCTTTATAATCCGCCATACCATGGCGCTGGATAATCCTCGAATGTTCTCACAATTAGGCGAGTCCACGACGATCCGACTGGAAATAGTCTCGCCGGCATGTTCCGACGTCGATTAATTTGCAAATTACATCGGCACCGGCGTAAGATTATCGATATATCTTGTCGACAGATTTTTACCGATGCGAATTTGTTGGCCGATGGTGTGCGGCTTGTAGCGGTGTCAGAGTATGTACAATCTTCTTGCGATGTACCACGTACCGGCGAGAGTGCTGGAGCATAACGCAAATGTACTTTCTTTCAAAGGGGCAATAGTTGCGTATGACGTTGCGAAATGTTTTGCAGTGGAGCATTTTGTCATGTAACCTTAGTTACGTACGACGCTCTACCTGCCTTAACGTTTGACATGCAACTGTCATAACTCGTGGCAACATAGTTGTTCGTTCGTTCTTTCTCCCTCTCGATATATAAGCCTATGCGCGTCACCCATCCGCTGAATTTCCATTTAATCGTCGCGTGTCCAACATTGCACTCGATGTCATTAAAATGAAATTACCGCTGCGATTCAGATCATTGGTCCGCGCAAAAACCACCGGCTACTACAATTTAATAAGATAATGTCAGAAAGATATGCGACGCAAAATTATGATGTAAGACGACACTCGCAATCTTCGTATTACTGCGAACATTCGATACGACATTTCAGCGCTATTTCTTGCGGTCCTACTTGCGGCTGAATGAAAACAAGGATCATCATAGGATCAATAACGCAGATCGAAATGAGCGTAGCGTACCGGGCGTCAGAGTGTAATAAAAGGAACGTCCCACAATCGATATTCCTTTTCTCCACTTCCCGGTAAACGGGTCGCCGTCATTATTCACCTCGAGAGAGACGTTCCCGTGAGAAAAGCGGAGGATCCCCGGGAATTCTAAGAAATCTGCTCGTCCGTGTCGCACGATTATCTAGGCACCGCGGTATGATAACTCTTTAATCGACGCTGATAGCGGAACGTGTAACGGTCTCGGAGGATACGTATCGGCACAGGGGAAAAAAACGACAGTGACACGGGCAAGAAGAACCGATGGAACTCTTCGAGGGAGGAAGAGTCGATCGGCAAGAGCCCATTCACGTCGATAAAGAGGAAGACCCGAAGCTGGGGCCTAATTGCTAAATTATCTGCGACAAGCTGCCGATGATAGGTGAACGAATAGTCGCTGAACGATGCTCGGCAGAATGATGAGAAGGATGATGAGAAGAAGAAGAGGAGGCGGAGGAGGACGGATGCGGACGCGAAGAAGTTTACAAGAGCAAGAAGACCCGGGAGGCCGGAGAAGAAGAAGAAGGAGTCCTTCCTGCATCGTGCGATGAAACCTGCCTAGATCTCTCGCTACCGGGATGAGAGGTAGGTGATCTAATTTCCCGCGCAGTCGTGCAGAAAATGATCCTCGGCCGCGATTACGAAACGGCTTCCAGTCTTCGCCGGGGGGCAGCCGAAGAAGGCGCCGTTTTTACCGCTCTCTTTTCGTTTCCATGCGCGCCGTGCAATAATAATCGCCAGATACACACCGCCGCCGTCCATCGTTTGCTTCCCGGCGGAGAGGCCGGTAGAACGACCGGCAGCCCGAGTTCCCGCGTACGCGGAAAATCATTACACTCCCGGTTTGTGCCCGGTCTCTGCCTGCTTTCTGCTCGCTTTGTGCCCGGTACACATCGACACGCGTTAAACGCACCGTCGCCCCACGAGGACAGTTTATTTCCACAGCGCACGCAAATCGAATGTAATTCGCCCTGTGCACGAGACGCCGCGCCAGTCCTGAGGCGATGTATGCCATAACGGAGGGTACGCTTTTATTTAGTCGACCATACACGAGGATCCTTGCTTTTCTACGATTGCGCAACCAAACGGAGTCGTACGGGCGAAGTATCGGACTTGGCGTAATTGCACGGGACGTCGGGCATGTTTCTTAAGAGCTAAGTAGATGACGTCGAGAAAAATAGAGCTTAAACACCTCGCGAAGCTGTATTTTTACTGACAGAAAGAGGGCTTGCTATGATCAGACCATCTTTGGGTGCCACTTCAATTACCTATGTCTGATCACGATTGCATTAACCCTTTAACCCTTCGAATGCTATGGACGCATATATGCGTCCCCCGAAAGTTATCGGCATGGACTATGGGCGCACATATGCGGCTGCCAAGTCTTTCAATGTCTAACGTGCTGTAATCACAATTATTAACGTATAAGCTGAATACACGTATGTCCTTCAGCAAACAACTTTGTTGCATTATTTCATTTGGCGTAACTGTAGAATTATAATTATAATTTAGTTGCGCCTTGTAAAATCTATTATCAGAGTTCACACTGGCGAAACAGTATTGCGTCCATAACGAGTGCCTCGGCTGAAACTATTCAGCAATCAAAGGGTTAACTGCTATGGACGCATATGTGGGTCCGCCGAAATCTATCGGTATCAACTACGGGCGCATATATGCGTCCCCTATTGTTTCGATTTTTTACCTATTGCAGTCACAATTATCAATGTACAGATGCGTTCTTTATCAAATAATTTTTTTGCATTATTTAATTTCGCGTAAAAGAAGAATTGTCATTAGAACTCAATTGCGCCTTACATAATCAATCAATAGAGTTCACACTAGCGAAAAATGTTTCGTCCTCAGCGAGCGCTTCGGCCGAAAGTACTCAGCAGTCAAAGGGTTAATAACGACAAAGTCGTGTTTAACGCTTTGACCAGAATCGGCGCATAATACGAAGCTACTGAATCTACTCAACTTCTCGAATTCCGTGAATATCAAGAGACTTGCATCGTATCGCGTGCGCGTATTAAGTGTAATCAACCGTAGACATATTACCGCAACGCCTGCAATCTGGGCTCGCCCGATGCACAGTTCACCGGAAGAATTCCAAACGACACAGGATCGCAACAAATTGCCGGAGAAAAGCAGCTCAATATCTTTGACACACCTCGCGCGCAAATTTGTGGAAATCATCTTCCATACTTGCCGGACCGTCAGAGCCTGAGGTTTCCCGCGGCACCGGAAACTTTCAAACGCGGCAACGTTTATATCGCCCGACACGATGGTTTCGTTCGGCATCTACATTGCAGATGACCGACGCTCAGACGCCACAATTTTCACGGCACGCCTATACATAACGAGACCGTTGACACGATCAATTAACGCCGAATCAACATGTCCCTCGTGAATAATTAACTCATCTATAACCTAGTACCAGGTTCGGCCGCGGAGATCGGCTAACCGATCGATTAACCGAGCGTACCTGCCTCGGTTAGTGGCACGATAAAAGGAAAACAGGCGGCAGATGCGCCTTTAATCCTCTCTTCATTCTTCTCCTTTCCTCTCCGTCTCTCCATAACCGTCTTTCCTCGTCTATCCGTAGTTCTTCTCTCGTCGCTAGCCTCTCTCTCTCTCTTCCCTCCTTCTCTCTCCCTTTTTCTCCGCA
This sequence comes from Cryptocheilus praepositus, assembly GCA_033815515.1. Lineage (NCBI taxonomy): Eukaryota > Metazoa > Arthropoda > Insecta > Hymenoptera > Pompilidae > Cryptocheilus > Cryptocheilus praepositus. The sequence goes on from JAWWQZ010000285.1 coordinate 5,704,871, forward strand.
ACTCGCATCATTCTTTCTTGGCCCGTCTCGCCTTTGTCCCTCTTCGTCTCTCCTCGCCGTTCATCTCATTTACCCCGTTCCTCGCGCATGTATTCCGCGACGTAACGAGTCCGGCGAGGAGGTGGTACACGCAGAACTCGAACCCTCTCTCCGCAGAGAGGAGAGAAGAGAAGATGTCGGCAACGACGATGCCCCTTCGTGGCCTCGAGGGCCGCTGGTCCCACAATTAACATAATGAGGTAGAAAACGTTGATATTAGCGCAAGGTTAGTTAATAGTGCACTTAGCCGAAGAATGTAAATAATTCGTGGTTGGCAGGCCGCGTGTACCGCGAAGACTTTCCTCCGCCTTCGCCGCCTTCGTGAGTGAGTCGCTTGCTCTGAGCCTCTTATCCTTCTTCATTCCCCATGATTCTGCCTTGCCTCTCGCACTCTTTCGCTCTGGATGCCTCATCGCGCTTTTCATTCTCCCTTCACTGGTACCGTTTGCCTGCACGTCGCGGTACTCACGTGGCAGGCAGCGTCGGGGGACTAGAAAAATTGCCGCAACACTACCGACGGTTTGTAGATATAGACGATGTAATGCGACACAACGTATTGGGTATTGCCGAATTATTCGTTAACACTTTGACTGCCGCGGTGGTCACCGGTGACCGGCGCAAAAGATTTTACTGAAAATGCAAAAAAATTCGCCATGAAACCTATTTGCAATCTTGTAAAAGCAATTGATATTGGAATGGTGCTTCAATACTTTGACTTCTAACAACTCTGCGTTGCCTTCATTTTGCACGATTTAATTATACTGTGCAGTATTTCATCGCATTACATTTCCAAATTTACCATACCGTATTCGTTAACACTTTGACTGCCACGGTGGTCACCGGTGAGCGGCGCAAAAGATTTTACTAAAAATGCAAAAAAATTCGCCATGAAACCTATTTGCAATCTTGTAAAAGCAATTGATATTGGAATGGTGCTTCAATACTTTGGCTTCTAACAACTCTGCGTTGCCTTCATTTTGCACGATTTAATTACACTCTGCACTATTTCATCGCATTACATTTCCAAATTTACCATACCGTATTCTTTAACACGCTGACTGCCACGGTGGTTATCAGTGACCGATGCAAAAGATTTTACTAAAAATGCAAAAAAATTCGCCATGAAACCTATTTGCAATCTTGTAAAAGCAATTGATATTGGAATGGTGCTTCAATACTTTGGCTTCTAACAACTCTGCGTTGCCTTCATTTTGCACGATTTAATTACACTCTGCACTATTTCATCGCATTACATTTCCAAATTTACCATACCGTATTCTTTAACACGCTGACTGCCACGGTGGTTATCAGTGACCGATGCAAAAGATTTTACTAAAAATGCAAAAAAACTCGCCATGAAACCTATTTGCAATCTTGTAAAAGCAATTGATATTGGAATGGTGCTTCAATACTTTGACTTCTAACAACTCTGCGTTGCCTTCATTTTGCACGATTTAATTACACTCTGCACTATTTCATCGCATTACATTTCCAAATTTACCATACCGTATTCTTTAACATGCTGACTGCCACGGTGGTTATCAGTGACCGATGCAAAAGATTTTACTAAAAATGCAAACAATTCGTAATGAAGCCTATTTGCAATCTTGTAAAAGCAATTGATATTGGAATGGTGCTTCAATACTTTGGCTTCTAACAACTTTGCGTTGCCATCATTTTGCACGATTTAATTACACTCTGCACTATTTCATCGCATTACATTTCCAAATTTACCATACCGTATTCTTTAACACGCTGACTGCCACGGTGGTTATCAGTGACCGGCGCAAAAGATTTTACTAAAAATGCAAAAAAATTCGCCATGAAACCTATTTGCAATCTTGTAAAAGCAATTGATATTAGAATGGTGCTTCAATACTTTGACTTCTAACAACTCTGCGTTGCCTTCATTTTGCACGATTTAATTACACTCTGCACTATTTCATCGCATTACATTTCCAAATTTACCATACCGTATTCTTTAACACGTTGACTGCCACGGTGGTTATCAGTGACCGGCGCAAAAGATTTTACTAAAAATGCAAACAATTCGTAATGAAGCCTATTTGCAATCTTGTAAAAGCAATTGATATTGGAACGGCGCTACAATACTTTGGCTTCCATTAAGTCTGCGGTACCTTCATTTTGCACGATTGAATCATATTCTGCAGTATTTCATTGCATCGCGGTTCTAATGTAGCAAAATACGCTTGGCAGTCAACGTGTTAAGCGATCATTTTTATGTTGAAGCGAGCCGACGGTAGCGCAGTAGGAGAAGAGAATTTGTTTGATTTTTCGCCGGCCTTTTCACGTTTGTGAGAGTTCGCGTCAAACCTTTTATTAAACGGTCTGTTAACAGTTTTCAGGGGTGCGTTTAATAACTGCCGACTATACAATCATAGTTCGGAGTCTCTTGCATACTCGATAGCCGTAGGTTTTTTCTTTCGTGGAAGACCAGTCATTTTCCGATTCCTTGTGGTTCTTTTGATGTCGCGAAAAAAATAGCTTTTTTTTAGTCTGGAACACGATGAGACCGTCGCGAGGAAAGTTTAACGCGCGACACTACTTACGAATTTCGTCGATTATAAGTTTTCGCCCGCACAATCGGTAATCTGTTGCGGGTAGTGCCGAGTCGGAAAACTTCGCGCATTTTGATGACGACGACACTCGCCAAGAGGTCGGACCGTAAATCAAAAGTGACAGAATCGAAGACGCATCTGCATAATTCGCTCGTTTTATTCTGTGCACGCGTTCGCGCGATGTCGTTAGGGTTCTACGTCCCGGGGCTTATTTATGCCAAGAAATTATTAATAAACTGTATCGTCAAAGGACGCTCCCCGAATTTTCGAAGAGTCCATCATTGTAGCGAAAGCAGCCTGCGCCCTGTCATGATGCATTTTTTGTCCAGTGTCAATCGTTATCTCTCATCATCTCAGCCCATGGCTGTCATTTTCCATTCAGCATTTGATGGATCGTCGACGACACTTTTTATCATCCCATTTCCATAATACCGAAACACTAGATATTCGAATCGTAATTAGCGACTACGTAATATCGAAGCTGATTGAAATACGTTCCCGTACCAGACGTTTGCTTATAATTCACGGCAAAGGGTGGTGAATTCCCTCCATTGTAAACGTCGTAACTTATTCCTCACCATCCGTCTCGATCGCGCACTTATTGAATACTAATCGCGTCTCTGAAACTACGTGCTAATCTTTTCACATACCATCGGCGCTTAAAGCAGCAACGGCTATGAATATTTCTGGGAAATCCCGGCAAATTTTTTTGTTGCTCCCCGCGTATCACGAGCAGCGCATATCAAACCAGCGAGAAGACACGTTGCGTTAACAGCGAGCCTACTACAATTAACGGCGCTTTGTTCCCCTGCGTGCTTTCCTTTTCTGCCGCACAGTCCGTCGTTCGCTTCTTCACGAAGGCGCTAGCTCGAAATACCCTGTTCCTTCAAATTTCTCGACACCGACGGATTACCGCCGCCTGATGTCTTTATTCCCGGCGGCGTTGCATAATCTTCACCAGCTGCAACTGAGTCTGCACGTGCCGCGGCAGTGTTCGTGTACAACTTTGGCTGCATCTGGTGCACCCTGATTTCTTGGCCGGTGGGCACGAGCGTGGTTAAAGAAAGCAAAAAGCCACGAATGTTTAGATTGAACACAGACGTCTACCCGAACCTACGTCCCGAGACTCACCGAGCAAAATCGACCGAAGCGCCGAAAATGACAACTATACGCAGAACAAAAACCCCGCAACCCCCGATCGTAAAACCATAAACAGAAAGCAATAGGGGCCGAGCAGAACAGTTGAGGAATGAATGATGACCGACGAATGGACGTACGGAACGGCCGTAAGAAGGCGAAGCGACGAAAGTCGACGCTCCAGAGCCGACGATCCGGAAGGCAGTTGCGCCCGGCAAGAGACCGGGGAAGTGCCAATTTGCAGGTGCAAAGTTCACGGCGGCGGTCGGCGTAAACCGCTAATGAGGAAGGAAAAGGGTAGTACGGTGGAGGGGGTGCGGTATCGAGGCACTCCTCGCCACGTTGCGCCGGCAAACACGCGTGTGGATTTTTGAGAAGGGGCCAAGGGGCGAGAAGGGGTGCCCACAGGAGGGGACAGGTTAATTATCCCCGCACGCAGCGTTTCGTGGCGTGCTTTTTCATGTCTGTTCCATTCTGTGACCCCATCAAAGCACGTCGACAATGTAAGCCAGCCGCTAGCTACGTGGTATGAGGTCGGTGGCAAGAGCGAGGCGATATGTGTTATTTCGGACCGATGTTACCTCCACTCACCGAGTCGCCTCTTTTGTTCTCTATTATCCACTCGGCAGGTTGGACGGACGGTGTTGAAAATGAGGCGTCCCCCTGGATAGAATTTGACCGAGAGTCTCGTCTTGTTGCCCGCTCGGACGGGGCGTCGATCAAGGTGTTGCACGAAATTGTAGTTAAGGTGATTCCGTAATTGACGGCCGCGAGCTTAAACACCGCTCGTCCATATTTATGTTGCGGTAAATCGATGCGCGGACTACGTTAGTCGGCTCGCGCGAGGTTAATACTTGGCATCCGTGCGAATGCGGAGTAATATTCTAATGTTGCGTCGACGAGAGTGATATATGTGCGCCGACATGATTGATGCACGTGTGATGCGTGTATATACACCGGTATTCGCAGTTATTTGAACGGCGGCATTTCTAGGGTTACGCCGATTGAAAAGGTTACGTGAGTAATTCCGTGATTATTGTTTGGTGCATTGATGATTTGTGGCTTAATATTCCAGGTCATCTCACGGTACATGCGAATTTAATAAGCATCCCTTACTTCTTTTAATTTTAAAAGTATTTGGATAACTGTGAACGGTAGTAAATGTGTATATGTACGCATATATCCGCCATTCCCAGTTATTTGAACGGCGGCATTTCTAGGGTTACGCCGATTGAAAAAGGTTACGTGAGTAATTCCGTGATTATTGTTTGGTACATAGGTAATCCCTTACTTCTTTTTAATTTTAAAAGTATTTGGATAACTGTGAACGGTAGTGAATGTATATATGTATATATCCGTCATTCGCAGTTATTTGAACGGCGGCATTTGTAGGGTTACGCCGATTGAAAGAGCTTACGTGCGTAATTCTGTGATTATTGTTTGGTACATTGGTAATTTGTGGCTTAATATTCCAGGTCATATCACAGTACATGCGAATTTAATAAGCATCCCTTACTTCTTTTTAATTTTCAAAGTATTTGGATAACTGTGAACGGTAGTAAATGTATATATGTATATATCCGTCATTCGCAGTTATTTGAACGGCGGCATTTGTAGGGTTACGCCGATTGAAAGAGCGAATTTAATAAGCATCCCTTACTTCTTTTTAATTTTAAAAGTATTTGGACAACTGTGAACGGTCGTAAATGTGTATATGTACGCATATACGTGCGTAATTCTGTGATTATTGTTTGATAACTGTGAACGGTAGTGAATGTATATATGTATGTATTCGTCATTCGCAGTTATTTGAACGACGGCATTTCTAGGGTTACGCCGATTGAAAAGGTTACGTGAGTAATTCCGTGATTATTGTTTGGTGCATTGATGATTTGTGGCTTAATATTCCAGGTCATCTCACGGTACATGCGAATTTAATGAGCATCCCTTACTTCTTTTTAATATTAAAAGTATTTGGATGCGTGTGACGGTAGTGAATGTATATATGTATATATCCGTCATTCGCAGTTATTTGAACGGCGGCATTTGTAGGGTTACGCCGATTGAAAGAGCTTACGTGCGTAATTCTGTGATTATTGTTTGGTACATTGGTAATTTGTGGCTTAATATTCCAGGTCATATCACAGTACATCCGAATTTAATAAGCATCCCTTACTTCTTTTTAATTTTAAAAGTATTTGGATAACTGTGAACGGTAGTAAATGTATATATGTATATATCTGTCATTCGCAGTTATTTTAACGGCAGCATTTCTAGGGTTACGCCGATTGAAAAAGGTTACGTGAGTAATTCTGCGATTATTGTTTGGTACATTAGTAATTTGTGGCTTAATATTCCAGGTCATATCACGGTACATACGAATTTAATAAGCATGTGTCGTAACGGAAATAACTTCTTTTGAATTTTAAAAATATTTGGATAACTGTGAACGCTAGTGAGTGTATATGTATATGTATATATCACATAAAGTATATTTAGTGTAGTTTGTTTCCAAATTTCTTTACTGTGATTGGTCCCTCTTTTCTCTATTGGAATGAAACCTTTCTGTCCCGTTACAGAAAGCTTAGCTGACCCTACAATAGCAATTTATAAACATTAAACGAGAGTCCGCTCTATTAACGTAAACTCTTTTTTGTAAGTACACAATATTCTCTCTACAAGGAACGAATGGAACTGCTACTGTGGTCGACCTAAAGTCAAGTGTTAGGGTTACCAGGACAATAATGTTTAGTAAAGTAGTTATCTATCACACGAGAAGGTAAACAGTTGTATACTGTTATGATTGAACGTTAGCACTGCATAGTTTAAACATGTAAAGTACATCATCACATATTATCGATATTCCTACACATCACGAGTGCAGCACTCGTGCATACGAAACATAAAGTACACCTTGTAAGTGAAAATCGAATTAAACCTCATGGCCAAACGTATTTTTACATATACTACACCTTTAAGCACTGTTCCAAAAAGATAACCGAACATGAATTCAATAATTCGCGGCCTAAATGCCGGTCGGAAGACGAGGCAAGTATACTCAATAATATTTCTCCGACACGCGAACGACAGGTGTAGATAATTTCCCTCACGCAAATCAGCCTTGTTTGCACAAGGGAAATTTGTGAAAAATAAGCGGGCGCGTGAAAGTCATGCGTAGAAGATTAACGATCGGTCGGGCAAACGGAGAAGAGTCGAAGCCGATGCTCTTCGTTTCTCGCACCGAAGACAATAAGCCTAGCCGAACGCGGCTTCTTTTTACTCGATTCTCTCTCTTTTTCGTGTTCGACCGAGCGGTCCCTGGTGGCGCCTCTCTCAGGATATAAATTAATTAGATTTGTGTGGGGGTGTGTCAGCGAAGTGCCGGCACTGTGTGCTCCTTGCCCTTTCGACCGTCTGTCCGTCCGCATTTCAACCGAATGGCCTACAATTCTCTACCTACAGGCCGTACCAAAATCATTTCAAATGGATACTAACACATTTGCGGCTCTAACAAAGCTTAATCTCGACTAACAAGATTTGATGCGTTTGAAATGTGGAAAAAGAAATTCGCGTTGAACCTACTATACACTCTCTACAATAAGAGCATTCGTTTATACAGTGCTTGAAGTACGGGGCATTTTGAGGGTATCTGTTCTAGGCATAGAAATTGTATTTTTACGATCTGATGGAAGCAGATAGTTTCTGGGGCAACGTGTAGATCATCAGGTAGGCCTGTACTGACGCGTGATGTATGGGGGGCGTGAAGCCGACGTAGTAACATAGTAACGTTTATTATATTGGCCAGAAATGGCGAACGGATGCTTGTCGAATTTGTACGACCGTGGGATCATCTCTCGAAACGAAACCGCTAGATACACCCACGCGAGAAGTGGCTGTTAAAAAATGGAGTCCCACAAAGAGAAGAAAAACAATCGTCCGTGACTCGCGCCATCCATGACTGAGGATGAGTAGGACATTTAAAAGGAGATTACGTAAAATTCGCTCGGGAGGCAAATGTCAATCAAACATCGCAATCAAGTACTTTGTACTCCGTACGAGAAAGCATAATCGTACACCTACGGCCATGTCACATGTCTCGTTCCGGGAAATGATCAATCAACATCCATATTAGGCGTTTACTATTTCTCTCAGCCCCTGAGAAGAGCCCTTTCGCTACACTTATTCCTTGTCCACATTCGCAATGGGGGACCCTCGTAGTCGGTTAATTACACGTAAGCAGACTCGGCGGACATCACCTGTGGGGACATTAATTTCTCACGACATTCCGTGTAATTCTTGCGTACATAGGTAGCAGGGCAGGTAGCAATCACTCTTACACGCAGTACGCATGGATTGATACTGTACACCGTGGAAAGACAGAAAGAGCGACATAAAGAAAAGGCGAAGGGGTATTTGACGATACTGATAGTTCAACTAGATCGAAATCGGAGATTCTACATTGTTGATAATTGAAAATCGACATTTGTCGAACGTAAACCCGTCTTACGACTGTCAGTAACGACGTAAGTAATCATTGAGTTTACAAATCAGTGTTCTTGCGGTTATAAAGCCAGGATGTTGATTACACGATCGAAACGAGCTGACTGTCGTTCTGCTTACTATGACACATTGCGGTAATACGTGGTACGGAGACACTTATTTTTCACGTGACAATGAACCATTCAAATCGGATGTCGATGGAACACGTGCTTGGTTTATCATCCTACGTTACGCAATTGGCGATATGTGCAAGCCTTCGTGACACAGAACTCGTCGCCGTTTCGAATGAACGTAAACTTTCAATTCCCCACAAAATACCTGCAGTAAACATGAAAGTTGCATCTTAAAACAGAGATACATCCCTACCTATTCAATGAAACACTTCTGTTGTATCAAACAACACATCTGCGCACTCCGAGGTCATGTGGGGCATGAACCAAGTAAGATATCAAAATGAAATTAGCGGATAATTATATCTTACGTTAATTTGATAAATTCATGAGATAGTTCTGCAAAAAGCTATAAGAGTGTTCGGCACGAGATGACGCAACTGTTGTGCAATCAATTGCACACACGTTTGTGGTATCAATGCAACGATCCAAACATCAGTAGTCGCAACGATTGAGAAGTGTGGTAGACAATGGCAATTCTGAAAAGCAGAACTCACGTTTATACTGCTAAGGGGTGCCGGTGGACTGACACCCCTGCGGCCACCGCCGCCGCCAACCTCCGCGTCCAGTTTGCTGACTCTCCTAATCGCGAAGACGCCGATGATCTCGATCGATGCGAGCCAGATGCCGGACCTTTCAGCAGTCTCGTTCCGTCCTCAGAACGGTGTACTCTTCGCTTTTGCCGCGCGCTCGGTACTCAACAGACCTTACAAAATTCTAGACCGGCACCGTTGCACGAAAGATACACTGCGTCGTTCATCGGTCACACTACATGAGTCAGCGACTGATCACACGCGAATTCCACTGGAAAAGTTTCAATGTTCTGCCTCTGAAAGTAGATCGGTTCGAAACTCGGAACTTGCACGATCGACGATCGGTGAACGTTAGATTGCGCAAAAGCCTTGATCTTTACTTCCCGAGATGCCGAGTGCTCCAGAATTTTTGCGGCCTAGAAACGTGTTTCTGTTTGTCACGGCTGTCAACGTGCGCGAATTTCCTGCCGTACCGGTTTGAAACTGTTAGTATTGAATGGGTCTGAAGATTCGGTGGACCTGTACGAGCTCATGTAACACTGACACAAGGTGGGTTAAGGTGAACGCACAACATCCGCCAGTTCCGGAGTATAATGGGTTCACACACGCCGCAAACGGACGAATCGCGAAGGCTCTCATGTTCACCGTCGCGCGGCAACAATCCAATAAGGCGCGATCTCAGGCGACGTCACGCGAATTTCGGGCTGGATCGGCGATTCTTCGCGGGCAACGCGATACATTCGGGATCTGTCACAAACCTACGCATCAATACTACAATACAAACATCGCCATCTCATAATTCACTCCTATTTCAAAACGTTCGAGCACTTGTCACACACAAGTCTGTCAAATACATATACGAGGTACGCGACGCATGGTCTTACTATGATTTCAATTGACTTCAAGGGTCACCCTGCGAGTTTCGTTCTGCTCCATTCAGTTTCCGCTGCCATTCACCCCGTCCGCCGTGAAACTTCCGTCAAACCTCTCGTTACGTTCTTGACGTGTTCAGCGCTGTGTTCAAGTCGGTCCGATGATTCGTCGATTTCGTCACCAGACCCGTCTTTGAGTACGAGCTCCTCTGTTGTGATACGTGTATCGGCTAGTTGTCACGTCGTGCGATCGGTGCCGTTGGAGCACGTGAGTTCACGGATGTAAAGCAGAAGGTGGATGACGACGATGACGATGACGAAGAGTCGGCGTGTTGTTGCGTATCCGCCTTAAGGGCCGTCCGTCGCAGACGCATGCTCGCGGCACGTCGCAGCCTCTCGCACTGACCGCACGTAACACGTACAAGAGAGAGGTGCGTAGTACGCTCTCGTCCCTTTCTCTCTCTCTTTCTCTCTCTACCCTTCCTCCTGCAGCACGCGCACACGGCCACACATTCAGAAGCACATACACGCGATCGTACACACACGCTCCAAGCGCACAACGTGTCCTCTCGCTCACTCTTTTTCACGCATTCTCTCTCATTCTCTCACCCCTCTCACTCCCTCCTCGTCGCGCACTCTTACTTTCAGACCCTTTCTCTCTCTCGCTCTCTCTCTCTCTCACCCTCTCTCCCTCTTTCCCTCCGTCCCGATCCCTATTCCGCGAGCGCTCCTTTTTCCCCTTTTCCTTCGGTCAACTACTTCCTCGTAAGTAACCGCACGAGTGACGGTTAAGTGGAGAAGAGCCACTTCTCGACTCTCTTTGAATCTCTTGCGCACTAACTTCGCGGGTATCCGCGGTACTCCACGGGGAACGTTGAACGCGAGTCTGGAATTGCCGTGGCGCCACCCCTCCCGCCCCTCCCGACTCGCGTTCTACCACCCCACCTCCCCCGATCTCCCTCCCCCAGGTGCCGCTACACCCACCGCCTCCCCGCCGACTTCCCGCCGACTTCCATCACCTCGTCGTCCTCCTTCGTGAGTACCACCGTCAGGGGCTTGTACAGTCCACCTCCTCCTCGTCCCTCCCTATTTTTCCCTATAATTTGCTCCGCGGCCGGGCCTTTTTGTTTTACCACATTTTCGTGCCCTCTCGTTCTCTCTTCGTCGCCTCCTTCTTCGGCGCTATTATTCTATCCCTCCCTCTCCCGGTCCTCCGCGTCTTTCTCGCTCCGTCTCTCCGGTCAATTTCTTTCTTTCTTTCCTTCCTTCCGTCGACGCGCGCCGATCTCTTTCTCGCCCGTTTTCGTGCGCGAGGCGGCGTGCCTCTCTCCTCTGCCGGCGTTCGCCAGCCATGAATCCAAGCCGGGGCTATGGCGCGCCGCCCCTTTAATAGCGCGAAACCGGCTTTTTTCGTTCACCATGCCGCCATCTCCCGGCGCTACCAGAAACGAGTCTCGATGGAGCGCAGTGCCGTACAGGGAAACACTAGGGCACCCGGAGTTGATGGAAAAATATTGCGACAGCACTATTGTTTGTGTATGTTAATCGCATATGAGAGTACAAACGTAACAATTTACGTATAGGTAAATATGACGGTGAAGGTGTTTAATAGAGGGTTCTTTTTGTTTCTTGGGGAGTCGCACTAATTAGTAACACGAGTGAGGACGGAACGTGATAGTTGAATGTCTCAAGGGTTGCAAGAGATTCGCCTCGCACCCAAAATATCTTTCGGTTAAGCCTTGAAACATCTGCCAGGTAGAAAATCGTCTCTGAGCGGCTGAGATCCGAGGGTTGCTTTTCTGGAGTACCTACGTGTCATTGTGCCTCTTGGGCGGAGCGGAGGACGTATCATATGACAGGAAGATGTCAGGGAGAGAACCTGATATACGACAAGGGGATGATTCGTTATTATATAAATTTTCACGGGGCATCCCCGTTTTTCAGACGCAACAGTGATGGCCGTGTAAACTGCGTTTCATACGTTGCTTACCCCCACAAATCGGTAGAATGGGTCTGTCGTTAAACACGTCTTCAAGAAATGGCGGGGCATTACAGCATGCAATAGTAGACACCATACAACGTAATGTAAAATGATTTTTTTATATGTCATATAACTTACATTTCCTAGACGCGTAACATAATTTACAAAAATATACAAAATTTTCTATGTACAATAATGGTACAAGACAACAGGAACATCTATTACGTGAAGTCTATTTACACCGATGCAGCCGCACCGAATCTTTATCCACTTCCTCAGCCTGCAAAGATTCTTCCCGAAGACCAACAGCGCCCAGCCACCACACATCGAACGCGAGGCGTGGACGCGCAAAATTAAACCATCCCGTAATGTCCGACCTGCGGGTACGCAGCGTGCGTGGGATTAACGGGAACAGAGTTCTCCTTGTTGGAGTCCTTCTTGCCCGAGGTCGTGTTCTTCCTCTTCTGATTCTCGTGCGTCTTGACGTGCTTCGTGAGATGATCGCTGCGCATGAACCTCTTGCCGCACGTGGGACACGCGAATCGCTTCTCGCCAGTGTGCGTTCGAAGATGACGTTGAAGTTCGTCGCTCCTGGTGAACCTTTTGCCGCAGAACAGCCAATTGCAGACGAAGGGTCGCTCGCCCGTGTGCCATCTGAGATGTGCCTTCAGGTGGGACGTCTTTCCGTACACCTTTCCGCATCCAGGAACATGACAGACGTGCTGACGCTTTCCGTCCACGCCTAATTGGGCGCCCCCGTCGATCTGACAGTTGGGGCAACGACACCTCATGCACTTTCTTCCCGACTTCGTGGACTCCTCGCCGCCGAGAAGAGGATGTTCCGCGGGTGGTGTTAACGGCCACTGGTACGGAGAATGTTCCTGGGGACTTGGTGGTAATTCCGGCGGACTTGGCGGTAGAGGATAGTGCTGCATCGTCGGAAGTGCCGTCAGTTGCGGTTGACTTAGGTGCGACGTCTGGGTTGTCCACGATGCTGTACTTGCCGGCAATGTCGACATCGTGTAAGCTGGCGGCGTTAGGGGCTCAGTGATTTGGCTGTGAGTTGTCGCGGGAAACCAGTAGCTTGATTGACCGCTTTGGAGGTGATGACTGGTGAGCGTCGGAGGATTGTAGGGTTGATAGTGCATGGCTGAACTGCCGTAGTCCATCGGCGGATGCTGGTGCATCGGCATCGAGAGACTCGACATTGGCGTCATGCCAGGCATCGGAGACATCGTTGGCATGCACATCTGTAAAGGGTAATGCGGGACTTTAGATGCGACCGTATATTGATTCTTATGCTTGGACAGCGAGTTTAAGTTATGTTCGGTGTACAATGTAAGTTCTTGTTGCGATTGGAACTAAAATATGGCTCAAAATGGGTTGATGAGGATGTTTTTTTTAATATGATCGCGGTTGCATGGTTATTACAATGACGAAATTGCGTGAAGTTCTACATGGCCGGTATTGCTAATAATTGTTTAAGTATGCGCTAATATAACCTTCGCGCTAAGTAATAGTTCGAGAACATATAAAAGAAGCAATTATTTTATTTCTGATTCTGACTATTTTTATTAAACTATTTCCATAGCGTGTACCAATAAAGACAACTACGTGCTATGTTCATACGTCGTTACTTATTAAACTTAAACTTATACTTCAGCGTCAAATACTCTCCAACAATCGCCTTGCCCCAAAGCAATCTTCAAACACAAGTCTCAGCCAGTAATAACCAAACGATCACATAATTCCAGCACAATCATTACTGGCAGTCATCGCCTTAACTCGCACACAAACGAATATCCATCACCCACGATCATTAATCCGGCATACGTGCAAAACTACATCTATACATGTGCATTATGGCGGACCTGTTGATACTGCATCACTTGTGCCATCACTTCACACGTCCCGCTTGCCACGGTTTCTTCCAAGTCAGCCAGAAAAAAAGGTAGCAAAACAGGAACAAAAGTTTCCTAGCGTAGACCACTAACGAAGCACGTGCTTGCTTCGAAAGGACGAATTGCAGAAGTAATCCTGGCACTGCGCGTGGTATGTACGAAGTACGAGTTCGATTATAGTTAACACAAGAAGAGAAACACGACTGTGTCGGAAAAATTTTCGCGGATCGGAGCGAATGCGAAGCTCCGAGCGTTCGCCAGATAATTGCTGGTTGGCGAGCGTGTCGCCTCGGTTTTAATAACCGAGTGGACAAGGAACCGTCGAAGAAGGGAGGAGGCTGAATGCTCCGCCGAGTCCTCCTACGGAGGTGGGGGTAGACCCCAGTGAATCCTGCGGCATGGTGCGCATGCGCCCTCCCCTCCAACGGCTCATAAATCAACCCTGGGTTCTGAGGATCGAGGATCGAGGCAACGCGCCTTTTGTGGTCGTCCCTGGGGGCTGCCTTGTGTCGGGGAAGCTTCCATCGGGTACGGCATCGAACCAAACCCGGCAATGCCTTCCCTCTCTTTTTATGAAAATTGCCACACTTTGAATTTACACGACTCGCGCCGATGTGTGGCTGTATGGGGTACTATCGTCTTTCTAAGTTAAACGGATTAAAGCGTTTGCTTATCAAAACTGGTGGTGTTGTAAAATTGGTGTCTGCCCGCTGCAAAGGAGTTAAAATGTAGAGTATCGAGAAGTTCTGATGGGCAATGGATGCGACTGTTATAATGAGAAATGTTAAAGTTTATAAATGCATTAGATAACTCAAACATGGTATTTCTTTTTTATCAAAACTGGTGGCACTGTAAAATTGGTATCTTCCCGCTGCAAAGGAGTTCAAATCTAGAGTATCGAGAAGTTCTGATGGGCAATGGATGCGATTGTTATAATGAGAAATGTTGAAGTTTCTAATTGCATTAGACAACTCAAACATGTGATTTTTTATGAAAACTTGTGGTACTGTAAAATTGGTGGCTTCCTACTGCAAAGGAGTTAAAATCTAGAGTATCGACAAGTTCTAATGGGTAATGGATGCGACTGTTATAATGAGAAATGTTGAAGTTTCTAAATGTATTATATAGCACAGTAAAAATTACGGTTTCGATATGTTTAACCTGACTAAAGCATTTAGATAACTCAATCATGCTATTTTTTTTTTATCAAAACTGGTGGCACTGTAAAATTGGTGTCTTCCCGTTGCAAAGGAGTTAAAATCTAGACTATCGAGAAGTTCCGATGGGCAATGGATGCGGCTGTTATAATGAGAAATATTGAAGTTTCTAGATGCATTATAGACAGGTCAAACATATCGAAACTCAGGTCTCGTACTTAAAATCAACGGGATATGCTTGAAGAAACTCGAATGTCTAACAGAAGTGATCATTTCTCCAGATATCACGGGTAGATAGTAATTACTAATGATGGTTTTAGAAAATAGCAATCGACAAGGCATTCTATCGTAACAAAGTGCAACTTGTACGCAACAACCGTGTGTAAATACAGCTTTATACCTTCTGATTATAGGTGATTATCGAAAGTGTCAACGTTGCTGACGCTTGAAAAAGCGTATATGTAGTTTCCTTGCATTCATTGAAATGTCCTCGTCAATGGGCCAGGCGTTCTTTTTATTTGAATTGTAGTCTTTAAGCGATGCTCGGCCCTGAGGCGAAATCGTTACCCCACGGTTCGACCGCCCAGGATTCGAGCAGCGGTCGACCTGGTAGGTAATAATTATCGGTAGAGACGTCGTGAAGGGAGGAAGGAATAAGCTTAATCGTTCGACTTTAATTAGTGGATGAGGTTTTGGGTTTAATTAGCGATCCTGCATGACGACGATGTCGCTCCGTTTACGAACGTGACCAGGCGAGCTTATACCGCATTTATATCGGTCGTAATTATACAAGCGGCGAATTGTCGCTTATGGCAGCACTTTTTACCCCCGCAAGTATTCTCCCGATCGACGTGTCCGACTATATGCACCATAATCCACCCTAATTTTTTTGCACACAGAGCAACATGTGGCAATCTTCAGCACCGTTCAGCCGAGTGGATCCCATGAATCGATAATCAACCGAGTATTCTATATCATGCTATTCACGGTCGGCGGAATATTACCGAAAGGATATGATAGTTAAATTGGATGACTAAAACTTCATGGACACCGCATGGACGAATCCGCTTCTACTGTTCATGGAAAAATTTTGCAAACTGTCTACGGTGGTTAAGTTAGTAGAAGGATCGTCGCTTTTGGAATTTTCCTACGCGACGAGGGAGTAGTTGAGGCTCGAAAGGGAGGAGCGTCTGCCGTAACGAGAGAAAGGATTCAAAGTCACGATTTCTCGGCATTTAGAAGCCTTTCAGCCGGTTCAATGGAGACACGAGAAGGATTTGCAAGGTCGTATCAAAGCGTGGAGAGGCCCGCGACACTTCCAACCCCCTCCGAAACACGGAAGCACGTGATAACGGTGACCGGTTTCCCAGGGTATGACCGGTCCCGAAGCTGCTTTGTGGATACGCGCTGCCATAAATCCATAAAGGATCCTGGACCATCCTGGAAAGCAATGCCTACAATACGGCCACGCTGTCCTGCTCGGAGACCCCAACCCGGTGCACAAAGTCACGGTTTATGGTGGCTGTAAAACGATCATCGTCGCAACGAGGTGACGACACTTTCGCGCTACCGATCCTGCCGAGATCAGCACCATTATTACGGTTACGGGAATGCACAATGCAGCATGTACCGGAGCATTGATCCGTACGCAGGTACCCGCATACTCAAAAACGCGAGGATCTGATGATTTTTTGTTGCACTGTGCGCCATCGCGAAAGTTCTTCGACGAACATTCGGAAAACATGTGTAGGATCGAAAATTCGCGAAAGAATAATGCGTATAAGTTAAAAGAGTGTGATGTGTGATATGTGGCGTGAGCGACGACGCATACAACAAAAGAAGGTCGAAGATGTTGTTTCATAATCGGCAGTCGAAGTCGGACGATCAAAGACGAAGTCCGTCGAGCAAAGACGCACTTAAAGACGTAAAAGACGCGAACAATTTGAAAGACGTATTTTAATGTTTTCTTAATTTCTGCCGTGTGTGCAAAATTTGTGTTATCTTTATATTTCTAATAATAAACTATTTTGTTTCTTTTTCTATTGTGACAAGGGGAAATCATTTTTATTCTAACCCCAAAAGTTTTCCCCTACACATGTTCACTTGGCATGTGTGTAGGATTTAAACACGTGAAACTAGAGAGTATAATATTTATAAACAATAACAACACAATCAAGACACTGTAGTGTTATTTTCTATTCTTTCGCCGTTTCGCCTTTTCGTCTTTACGCCGTTTCGTGTTTCCATCTTATCGTCTTTACATTTCGTCGTCAATTCACTACTAAGCACCCAAATAACACAATTCAACAAACTTGTCACCTATGATATATCAATATAATAATTGAGGATCATAGGTGACCTTTCCTCCAGTTCAGTGAAAGTCGCAACATTCAGTCGAAAATTCAGGGTATTTTTGAAGCCGTACCTAAATTTAGTTGAGATGCAACCATTTGAAGGATACAATGATTTTTTGAAAAGAGAAGAATGTACTTAATACGAACTATCCACGATTGTGCCGGTAAACTGTATGTACATTGAAAACAAAAGTTGAAGTGTTTCATTGCTTTAACCCCTTAACCTACGATTTACGTTCGAGAATTTTTGGCCGAAAACATAAACAAACTCGCGCAGCCTTCGAGCCATTCGCATGACTTATTTAGTACGAAGTTTAGTGCAAAGTTCCCTTACTAGAATGTTTCGAATTTTATCACACCATTGCAAATTATTAATTTTGTATTACTTGCATCTACCACAATTATTACATCAGATTGTAATTACTTATCACATATTCCACAAATATTTATAACTTTAGGAGGACGCCGACGCTAATATTTATATTTGGCCCGATCATCGTATTACGGGCATAGCCCATAATATTCACATTTGGCCCAATCATCTACTACGGGCTATGCCAGTAATATTTACGTTTCGTCCCATCATCTACTACGGGCTATGCCTGTAGTTGTATAATAGGTTGAGAGATTAAACGTTTATTGAATACTTGGGCAAGTAATGATAAATTCGATGCACCACACCGATGTTTAAATGTCGCGATGAACTTCTTGGAAAAGCAGAGCCCACTCGTACGATTACGTGTTGTTGAACGTGCTACTAGTAGGCTGGTGTTATGTCAATGTCTATCTTCATCAACCGGGGAGAATCTCATTGAATCTCTGTTTATTCAGCTTTACATCGTCACGTTATCGCGACACTTCGAGAGAACGGTCCTGACAGTGGCATTACAACGGAAATTCGTTATCTGCCACGCTAGACAGAGTAGAGTCTTGGAAGTACCATCAGCGAAGGGGTTCAGAATGTGATAGCAACTCTTATCACGCACCGCACGACAAAATTACAGATGTGCCAACTTGAGCTCTTCCACCGAAAAAATCATCGCGTCTACCGACCGCTACTGTTATTGCAAGGTTAATAAAAAGCATCACGTTCCTGATAACGCGCACAGATTAGAGAAAAAGTGAACGCCTGGTCAGCGCGTCATTTTAACCGGATGGCGATTATCAGTTTCCGGTGCACAGGAAACATCATCTGATGTCATGTGCACCGCAATCGAGCCGTGTCCGACCATCGATCATTCAGAATGTTTTTCAGTACCCGTAAGTGACGTCGGGCCTACTCTCGTGGGGCTCGTTCGTTGTTTGTCCGAATTCATCAAAGGACACACTGCAGGAAAGATCACGAAAGCTGGACGCTGCTCGAGACTGTCGGACACTGCTGGATGGCACATGTCCCGCTCGAAGGTATTGCGGTAGCGCAGCGTCGTCGTAAATCTTACGACAGTGTCGTGGCCTAAGGGTGAAAGGTGGGGATCCGCCCAAAAGCAACCCTTTCGCTTCCCTACCCAACATGGTCGCCATTGTTCGCTAATAAGCCGCTCAGCGACTCGGCGAGGGGTAAATTGCTCCGCCGGTAAACACTACTCCCACGCGGGCAATCGCCTCCCCCGAGAATGCGAATTTTTCCCCAAATCTACCCCTTTGTGTACAACTTTTTCACGGTATTCCCGGCGTACTTCAACTCGTCGGTCTTAACGACTGTGATAAGAGCTCTGTTGTAGATATTATGTGTAACAAGACAGTTATCTTGTGTGTAACAAGACATAGAAAAAATGGTTGCATCAGTTTGTTATAACTTCAATTTTGACCTTTACGTATATTAATTCTCTGTAACAACTCGGCGCGGAATAGGTATTAAAATGATTACGACGGTCATTAAATTGTCTAACGTCTATTGAGTTCCACTTACACTGAAGAAGAAGCAATAGATTAAAGAATAAAAAACGTTAAACTTTCTACGCATCGATCATTAAATTGTGTAACGTCCAATGATTCCATTTACAATACAGACGAAGCAATAAAATTAAAAAATAAAGAACGTTAAACTTTCTACGCATCGATCATTAAATTGTCTAATGTTCAATGAGTTCCATTTACACTGCAGACGAAGCAATAAATTAAAGAATAAAAAGCGTTAAACTTTTTACGCATTGATCATTAAATTGTCTAATGTCCAATGGGTTCCATTTACACTGCAGAAGAAGCTTTAAATTAAAGAATAAAAACGTTAAATTTTCTATGCATCGACCATTATATTGTCCAACGTCCAATGAGTTGCATTTACACTGCAGACGAAGCTTTAAATTAAAGAATAAAAACCTTAAATTTTCTACGCATTGATCATTAAATTGTCTAATGTCCAATGAGATCCATTTACACTGCAGACGAAGCAATAAATTAAAGAATAAAAAACGTTAAACTTTTTACGCATCGATCATTAAATTGTCTAACGTCCATTGAGTTCCACTTACACTACAGACGAAGTAATAGATTATAGCATAAAAAACGTTAAACTTTCTACGCATCGATCATTACATTGTCTAATGTCCAATGAGTTCCATTGACACTGCAGACGAAGTAATAAATTAAAGAATAAAAACGTTAAACTTTCTACGCATCAAACATTAAATTGTTTAACGTCCAATGAGTTCCACTTACACTACAGGCAAAGCAATAAATTAAAGAATGAAAAACGTTAAACTTACCTACGCATCGGTCGTTGCACCATTGACCACTGGGGGTAACTTCTTGGTGGCCGGTTCCATTCCGGCAAGAAACGGGTCATCAGAAAAACTACCACCGAAGGTACTGCACCCTGTCTCTCCTGACAATCTGGTACACCGTTCCACAAGGGTGTATCGAATTGGTAAGCGGTGGATCTGTGAGGGTGCAAAATGCGCTTTGTACTGTTCATACGATTTTCGGCATACCTTCGAAAGCCACGCGTTCGCCAGGAGACATTCAGACGCGCTGGACCGATGCAAATTGAACGGCCCAGGCAGGTCAGAATCAGACTATTCGTGATGGAAGATCGACAGTTCTTTGATTTCCTCGACCCGCACAAAAAAATCCTGGTGGCACCTGACCCACGGGAAATGTCAACTATTGTTGGAGTACAATATTTTTTACGAAAGGACAAAGTAATGAAGCACTATTGTTCCGAAGCTACGTGTCACGAGTTTTTAATTGCAAGTCGCATTTAATTGTGGTGCATAAGCGCGTGTTTATTTACTATTACGCATTAGTATATGAATTATCTCATTGCGTACGGCACTCTTCCCGCTCAACGTGCTTCCGTATGCATACATGCATTTTTTTAATTAGCATTTATAAAATATTCTTAAATATTACTATATATCCCAAAATTTCACTAAGTTCACTTTCACTTGAAATGTTATTTGATACATCAGAAAAATCATCCAACAATAATTCATTTCGGCTTTCATTTTCTTCATTTCCATGAGACATGTTTGACTTTTTTAGAATTAGGGTTTATTTTGTGAACTAATTCCAAAACTGTTTCCTCACAAATTAAAATGCTATCGTTCAAATAATAAAATGGTCAATAATAAAATCTTTTATAAGATACGATAGACTAATGGACCGCATTCACTGATGTAATTTGTGATACTGGCCGATTGTTTTCTACTGTTTCGACATTTCGACATTCATTTCTTTCGCGAATCTTCTGTTATAAGCTCACGCAAGGCTTCGTTACCTTGGTATCGTATTAATGACAATATTATCATGTTTAATTTCTCAACTCGTCAAATCTCGTCACCCGGCGTCAACGTTCGGTTTGTTAACACGTTGACTGCCGCGGTGGTCACCGGTGACCGGCGCAAAAGCTTATATTATAAATTTAAAAAAATTGACCATGAAGCCTATTTGCATTCTTGTAAAGCATTTGATATTGAAATTGTGCTTCAATACTTTGGCTTCTAGCAACTCTGCGTTACCTTCATTTTGCACCATTTAACAATACTCTGCAGTATTTCCTCGCATTGCGGTTCTAACATAGCAAAATACGCTTGGCAGTCAAAGTGTTAAACTGTCCACAAATATTTCTGTAATATTGCTAATCGTTTTGTCGCTATCCATATTTCAGAGCTTCAAATAGTTAATTCGCAACACAAATTACGAAAAACTGCGGCTGACAATCACGTAGCAACTGTGTGATATCTCGTCACCTGCCTCGAACGACAGAATATGCAAGACGATATATCTCAGTGGCCCAGAATGACAAAATACGCAAGACGATATATCTCGTCAATGGCCCCGAACGGCGAAATAGCAATGACGAGATATCTCGTCATCCGTCCGCAATGTGTTAAAGACGACATTTCTCGTGACCCGTACGCAATGAGTTATTAACGTGTGTAACAGCGTGAAACTGAGCTACAACCAAACGACTTGCTGCATACCGTTAAACTTGACATAGCTCCGCATTATCGAACTAGAAATTAGACGTGTTCATACGCGGCTGAGAGAATACTTAACTCGCGGCGTTTTTTCCCCAAAAGAAGAGGGGGTGCTCATAACATATTTCTTCGGGCCCGTAACGGTCTTTCGGCACTCTTTTGTAGCGGAGCAGAGGCTGCGCTGGCCGTGCGGGTCCCGTGCGCGCATAAATATGAGGAATCGCCTTCGAGAAACCGATATTTCTGAAAAAAGAACGCTTTCCGAGAGTTCACCGTAACTCAGGCACTTTTATAGTTTGCTGGAAATCGTTGCTCGAAGGGGTCGCCTTAATATCGCCATGACTGTACGGCGGACTGCTTTACGAGTGCCTCGGTTAAATGATCGTCACCTGCATCCTCGCGGCTTTTTTTCGATGGGACTTAATTCGGGAGATCGCCCTACGAGTCGTTATAGACTCTCGACCACCGTTCGCCTTCCACCCATAACGAGCATACAAATGTTCACATATATTCGTCGAATTTATCCCTTCCCTCTTCCGCGCACATTAACACGAATCATGAACCGTCCCAAATCCACCGCTGACTGATCCGAAAATTGCAATAAATTCTTCGCACCTGCGACTGCCGTTCGTAATTAAACGACTTCGATCGTTTCACGATTGATCGCCCAAAATAATGAACAAGTTAAGACACTGCTGAAGAACAAACTTTTTCGTAACCGACCGCGGGGCAATTTTACACGCGATTTACCTGAGCGAAGAATATCAAAAGCGACAGGTCAATATGAACCCGCTGGAATAGCCGTCTACTATTTCAAGTCGGAGAAAGCGTCGAGGTGCAAGACGCGGCCGGAAAGCACGGGGGCCGATGAAAAGGAGCGTGGAAAAGGCGAAAGAGCAAAAAAGGAGCTGATAGAAGAAGACGGCCCTGACGGAGGAAGAGAAGGGAAGAAGGTGGGAAGAAAGAGAAAGAAGGCCATGTTTCTCGACAATGGTGTCGACAATGCGACCAGTCTTGGAGGCTAATGGAGCGAGACTTTGCAATTTTCACACGATGATCGGCGTAACGCAGTCGCCCCCGTCCTTTCACTAGGGGAAGAAGAGGCTATTTAAGGGAGATCCGATCGCGTTGCTCGCTGGAAAAAGAAGATTAGCCTCGTCTGCCGGGTGGCGCAGTGTGTCGGTGCTAATCGGGTTAGGATTACGCCGGTGTAAACAAGAGATTACGTTGCTAACGAGAGATCATCGCATAACGTCCATACAAACACACCAGTTACTTCGGGATCTGGATTTCGTTACAGGTGAAACGGTATAAGCGCTAAGTGTAATCGATATGATTGGATAACGATTGGCGCGGGTTCGCGGTTTAAAACCTCGTCTAGATAAGTAATCGTTCCACAGTAACTCGTACAACTTGTTGAATATTGACAAGCAGTACCGCATCACAATTTTCGACGATTATCCGGTTCGATTTCTAGTCGATGATGAAGTTATACCGATGATTGACAGCGAGGTGTATGTAACGATTTCACGGGTAAGGAGTTCTCGATTTTATTTTAAAGATTTATCTGCCGCCATTAGCAGCCATCGAGCCGGCCGTAATAGTCCACGGACGCTCTATTAGTACGTAGGTACATCATTCCTGTCCGTTCGGGTTTAAACAAATGGGCGACAGACTGCGCTTCATTAATCACTCTCCTCGGAGAAGAGAGAACGGGCCACAGCTCTGTACAAAGAGCCGGCGCTCGAAGTCGCGCTCGATATTCATTTGTTACACGTCGTTTACAGACAAAAGGCCGGCGCATCGCAAGCGTAATAATCGATAACAATAGCTAACGAAAGCAGTGTTAGCTTAACCTTATAATCGGAAGCTTCTTGGGCAGGTAGCGTGCACAATTATACCCGCCACGTAGGATTAACTCTACCATAAAGTAAAGTACGAAAGGTTTGCACCTTATAAAATATTACGTTTCGAACAGAACTCTCGTTTCAAACATTTTCATTTCAGCCAAAACGTCGCCGACTTGAAAATCTTGTCACGGGGTCTTAGGAGACGCGGTAAAAATCGTACCTGACTGGCAAAATCCTGCCGATTCCAAGTTCATAAATTTCCGCGTCGAAAGGAAGAATCAAGAGTTCCCGCCGCCAAATCCATTCGAAGGGAATGACACCCTCGTCACAATACGACCTGTTGCGTGGCGAGGAGATGAAGGAACGAAAAAGGAAAGACGCGTCGGCATGAGGAGGCCTCTGAAAACCGAAAAGAGGGTTACCACCTCGGGATGCCGCAGTAAACCCGTGAGAATATCCTACGCTCAAAAGGTGCCGTCTTATTGTCGCGCGGATTCATTACGCAACTGGACTTTTGTCATTGCACGCCCGTCAAAGGAGCACACTCCTGTCGTCGACAATACTTTCAGAACGGCGGACATTTCTTCTTCCCTGCATCGGCAAAAAGAACAGCGGCGGCCGATAAAGTTCACCACTACGAATTTTATTTGCCTCGGTCTACCGATATTAGTGGACATATTTGGTCTACCGGAAAGTTCTGTCTGGAAATGTTATCTCAAATTTCAAGAGGTATGAAAATGTTCAATTTAAACATATATGGCTACCTTTGTTTACCAATAAATTTTTAGATGCACTATCGAAATGTATGGAATTGAATGGAATTACGTATTGACCGTTGCTAAATTTAGAACATTTTAATCGAATCGGTCTACCGATATTAGTGGATATATTAGGCTTTGTTTATCAATAAATTTTTATCGTAAAGTTCTGTCCGTTGGAAATTGAGTTATCTCAAATTTCAACACGTATGTTCACTTCAAACATAAAATGTTCAACTTTTTAAACATATATGGCTACCTTTGCTAAATTTAGAACATTTTTTACCAATCAATTTTTAGATGCATAAATTTTTATCGAAATGTATGTATGGAATTGAATGGAATTACGTATTGACCGTTGCTAAATATAGAACATTTTAATCGAATACAAGTAATATACTAAGAGTACTGGAAGGTTTTGTCTGGAAATGTTATGTTAAATTTCAACATATAGGTATGAAAATAGATCACTATCGAAAAACATATATGGCGTTGCTAAATATAGAACATTTTAATCGAATACCTTTGTTTAAATGTTATGTTAAATTTTTTATCTGCGCATATATGGCTACCTTTATCAATAAATTTTTATCTGCGCTGTCGAAATGTATGGAATTGAATGGAATTACGTATTGACCGTTGCTAAATTTAGAACATTTTAATCGAATACAAGTAATATACTACCTTTGTTTATCAATAAATTTTTATATGCGCTATCGAAATGTATGGAATTGAATGGAATTACGTATTGACCGTTACTAAGAGTACCGGAATGTTTTGTCTGGAAATGTTATGTTAAATTTCAACAGGTATGAAAATACTCACTTCAAACATATATGGCTACCTTTGTTTATCAATAAATTTTTATCTGCGCTGTCGAAATGTATGGAATTGAATGGAATTACGTATTGACCGTTGCTAAATTTAGAACATTTTAATCGATTATGAGTAATATACTAGGAGTACCGGAAAGTTCTGTCCGGAAATGTGATCTCAAATTTCAACACGTATGAAAATGTTCACTTCAAACATATATGGCTACCTTTGTTTACCAATAAATTTTTATATGCGCTATCGAAATGTATGGAATTGAATGGAATTACGTATTGACCGTTGCTAAATATAGAACATTTTAATGGAATACAAGTAATATACTAAGAGTACTGGAAGGTTTTGTCTGGAAATGTTATGTTAAATTTCAACAGGTATGAAAATACTCACTTCAAACATATATGGCTACCTTTGTTTACCAATCAATTTTTATATGCGCTATCGAAATGTATGGAATTGAATGGAATTACGTATTGACCGTTGCTACATTTAGAACATTTTAATCGATTATGAGTAATATACTAGGAGTACCGGAAAGTTCTGTCCGGAAATGCGATCTCAAATTTCAATAGGTATGAAAATGTTCACTTCAAACATATATGGTTACCTTTGTTTACCAATAAATTTTTATATGCGCTATCGAAATGTATGGAATTGAATGGAATTACGTATTGACCGTTGCTAAATTTAGAACATTTTAATCGAATACAAGTAATATACTAAGAGTACCGGAAGGTTTTGTCTGGAAATGTTATGTTAAATTTCAACAGGTATGAAAATACTCACTTCAAACATATATGGCTACCTTTGTTTATCAATAAATTTTTATCTGCGCTGTCGAAATGTATGGAATTGAATGGAATTACGTATTGACCGTTGCTACATTTAGAACATTTTAATCGATTATGAGTAATATACTAGGAGTACCGGAAAGTTCTGTCCGGAAATGCGATCTCAAATTTCAATAGGTATGAAAATGTTCAATTTAAACATATATGGCTACCTTTGTTTACCAATCAATTTTTAGATGCACTATCGAAATGTATAGAATTGAATGGAATTACGTATTGACCGTTGCTAAATTTAGAACATTTTAATCGAATACAAGTAATATACTAAGAGTACCGGAAGGTTTTGTCCGGAAATGTTATGTTAAATTTCAACAGGTATGAAAATACTCACTTCAAACATATATGGCTACCTTTGTTTATCAATAAATTTTTATCTGCGCTGTCGAAATGTATGGAATTGAATGGAATTACGTATTGACCGTTGCTACATTTAGAACATTTTAATCGATTATGAGTAATATACTAGGAGTACCGGAAAGTTCTGTCCGGAAATGTGATCTCAAATTTCAATAGGTATGAAAATATTCACTTCAAACATATATGACTACCTTTGTTTACTATTAAATTTCTATGTACGTTATCAAAATATACTGCAACAATGATTTCGTAATTTCAGTAGTATGTATTGAAAATTGGTTATTACGTAAGAACTGCGAAATATGGTATCTTGTAGGGATTTTGATATATTGTAGTAGATTGTAGGGAATATGATATACTAAGCTTATATACTTAATATTATATACGTAAGTCCATCTAGAGTGAAAATTACCATAAGATACCATATTTCGCAGTTTTTACGTAATAATGAATTTTCAATATATACTACTGAAATGACGAAATCACTGTTGCAGTACATTTTGATGAGCGCATATGTAGCAATTTAATAGTAAATAAAGGTAGCAATGTATGTTTCAAGTGAACACTTTCATATGTGTTGAACTTTGAGATAACATTTCCGGACAGAATTTTCCGGTGGACCTTATATATTACTGACGTTCAACCATAGTGCTTGCTGATGAACAATGTTCAAGAAATCATAAAACATTTTATTTCGGATACCTGAATAGCGGCATTAGAATAATAGGAATGATTCCATTGTTCTTCGCCTAATTGGGTTTGCGGGCAGAATTCCGCATAAGGTAAGTATTCCGTTAATGGCACGGTAAGCTTGAAAGGTGAAATGTGGATTACCGTAACACCGAATTAACTTGGACTGTTTGTAGGCCTGTGCCAAATATTGTGACGGTGTGCCCATTGGTATTAGTTCCTTTCCTCGCGAACACGTGAGTTACCTGTTAAAGCACGTGTTAATATGTTTCGTACCAATGGCCTCAGAAAGGTTTCCTTCAAAGTACAACCAACGCCTGAATAGTCCTATGCCTTGTGCACTTCCTGTAACAAATCAATTTTCGCTAGTTCTGTTATCCGTACCCACCCACAATTAGTACTACAACCAACCGAATGCAGAAAAGTAGGTGTCACAAAACGTCGGTTCTTGAAATCCTCCGTCTACATCGACAATACGGTACGGTACAGCGAATAAGATGGCGTCTTGTTTTGCAGTAATCCACCAGAAGAAGTCAACAGGCTCGCCCAGTGTGTCCCCGTCATTCTTCCTTCATCCCGAGCGGATTATCCGTCACGGAAGAATCGCGCCCGTCAGAAAGTCAAACGTAAATCCTCAATGGCAGGAAGCTGTGTAAGATGGTCTGACTTCTTAATTCCTACACTTTAACGGCTTTCGGTCCTCGGCCCACGCCTTTCATTGTTCGTCACTTTCATTCGATGCGCGTGGTTCCGTCGCGGACCTAGAAACCGAAGAAAAACCGTTCGATGCCCACCCAGTGGGGGTACGTTTCTCGCGTCGGCTGACTTTAATTAACGCGACGGTCGGGAGGAGGAAAAATAAAGAAGAGGACGGCGTTCTATTGTTTCAATCGTCGACACGCCGGCAAGCTTTGTTGCGAGGGTTCCCCGCGCTGACCTAAAAGCCTGAAATGGAAGAAAAAGGTAGAGCAAGAATTCTGGAATACGGGCGCCTGGATATGATTTGTGTGCTAGTTCCCTGGAACGGTCCATGAACGACCGCGTGAGGCCGAACTGATCAAACAGTTCATGTATCCCACGTCAACGATGAATTAAAATGGATAATTGCTTCCTTTCCGGGCGCTCGTTGCGTCGTCCCACGACGTTCCAGGTAGGCTCGTAAAAGAGCTTTGATACCAAACTAATGATCGCGCAAATATAATACATTCCCCTGCCGCCGGAAAACTTCATCGCCGATCTTCATAAACGCATAAACGCCGGGTACCCGAAAAGAGCTGCGTGCCAGCTGAAAAATATAATTTAGCACCGTATGTTTGTTCACGCGGGTGACAGATTCTATGTATCGCGAACATCGAACGGGCGTGGTAATGTAACATACACCTTTCAGTTTCACGACAACGTGGATTCTGCGATCTACACGAACTATCGTGTAATAAAGTCTGCGGGTACATCTTGTAAAGTACATGTTGGAATACCACAAAAATCAATGTCCTTCCTTTGAACTGTTTATGCATCACCTCAAACTTTATATCGAGATGACAACTCGATTCCCTTCTTTTAAAACAAATGCATGTCGAATGCATGTCGGAGTGTGATGCGTGGCATGAGCTGCGACGCAAATAACAAAAGTTGAACAAACATGTTGTTTGTCATAGGAGTCAGTCGAAGCCCTACGTTCATAAGGGAAAGACCATCATCTCTTAAAAGTATAAAGTAGAAGTTATAACAAACGCAGAAGAAAATTATTTCACACACACTTCCAAATCCCAACAGTACATAATAGTAATTATACGACGGTCGTTAACACCTATAAGGATAGACATAGTGATACGATCATGCAGAACAGTTCTGTGGCTGGATCGTGTAACAGGACTCTGTAATAGGATTAAAAGCGATCGGAAATCAATTACAGATACTCGAAACGGGACGAAGAAGTCGGCAGGTCACAAAGTGGGAAAAGTCACCGCCGTCGCTCCTGTGACGCCGGTGCAGTAACATTTCTGGGAAGGGAGATATTGTCGGATGCAGAGTCCCGCGGTGCATTGTGCGGTTTTATCTTTCAACAGGCTCGTTTGTTCAACTCGTGTTGAACGGCGTGCCCGGTCCAGTGTCAAAGAACGCCGTGTTTCGTTGTTCCAGCAAACAAGTGTCCCTTTCCCGGCGCAAAGTCGGTCATGGTCTTATTCTGGTTCAGCTATTGACACCTGTGCCGTTTTGTAAGACAAATGAGTTGTCATCAGGTCGCAGATCGCAGAGCATAAAGGTTCATCGGGATACGACAGAATACAGATACAATTTTTGGCATTTTTATTAGAAAAATTAACTCTTAGCGCTCCGGACATTTTTGGCCCACTGCCTACCAAAAACTCTGGTACATTTTCGCAGCGGAAAGTCTTATTTTAGGAAACGGAGTCTTATTTTAAGTGAGAAGAATTACACGTGCTTGTGAATGCTCTTTCTTCTTGCAAATGAAAGATAAATTTTAAATTTTGTAAGTCACCGTGGTGTGATATCTTTGGAAACAATCTCCCATGTGCATCCTGGGTTTAGTTGGGCAAGTGTCACAGTAATCACTTGTTTGACGTCTGCTATCCTTTTGTTTCCTTGTAGAGCACACAACACAGTCTCTCTTTTATTTAGTATAATTTGGAAACCACTACTTGAAGTGTCAGAATTATAATCAACATTGTCTTCCGCAATATCTTTTAACGTTTGAAAATCAAACACGTCTTTACTACCACTCAACTCTAAATTCTCATCATAATAATTATTCTTCTTCATGTTGCTAACCATGAAAAAGGTAAAAAATGGTTTAATCGTAACAGTACCGAGACTGAGCACGTTTTAACTACAGATAACAATTGCCAACGCCGACGATACCGCAACATCTTAAGCGCAATCATATTAAAAACATTCGGCTCCGTAGCGAAGCCTACGGACCACTAAGGGTTAACATACTACAAAATGAATATTTTGTGGAAAGAATAATTACAGAAAAATCTTAACTCTTTGCGCTCTACGCGCTTTTCTCTCGGGCTGACCAGCAACTCGACAGTCATCCGCCTATTTCATGAGTTCGTTTCGTTAAGAAAAAAATAATTTTAAGCATAATGGGACACTTTAAACTCGTACATTTTAACATTACATACATTTATTTAACTTAATGAAGGATATTTATTAAGGATTACGTTCTATAACTTTTCTTCTTGTGGTATTTTGTAAAACAATCTCCAATGTGCATTCTTGGCTTGTCGGGGCATGTGTCACAATAGTACACAGTTTGTCGTCTTTGGAAACAAATGGACTTTCGTTGGGAACAAACTTTGCAATACTTTTTTGTCCCATCAAAATAACATGGATTTTCCCATTGTCAAAATCATTTGTGACAGTGCTCTGTGAAGTAGATTTTGTGCTACGTTGGCTTTTTTGGCTTTTGGCTTCACTTTGGCTTTCAGATTCACTATCGATCATTCGTATTATTCGTCTTCTTACACCTATAACGTCGTCACTATCTTCATCACTTCCGTCTTCATTCTCATGGCAAGCTGTCTATGTAGTGATGTCATTTCGTTCGTTATTGCCAAAAAATTGAACTCATCTTCACTAGATGAGTCACTTCTTCGTCGTGTTCCATACTTATTGGGCTCACTAATTTTGAAAGAAATATTGCGATTGTTTTTGTTGTTGAATTGGAACTAATGTCGAAGACAAAGTCACACTCGCGTTTAAAAGTATTTTTGAGATAAGACATTTTATCTCAAAAGTGCGAATGAGATGTGATTGGTTCTTTTTGTACCTATTTTTTGAAAGAAGCGAATTGAAAGAAGCGTTGCGACATCTATCAGCGTTCTATTATTCTCAAGGCATAATGCACGCATTGAAATTCGTTTGTGTTTTTGAGATAAGGCATCTTTATAGCTATGTAGACACTTCATACAATGATCTACAAAAGGCCAGGTAGACTTGTCAAGCGATATTCGTTAGGCCAAAGACAAATAAACACCGTTACCAGTCAATTTACTGCATCGATGCGAGTGGTGCCTGAGAGGCACCGGTCGAGCGCAAAGAGTTAATACTCGTATGAATGGCAAGCTTGAGCGCGAATACTCGACGCATACGAAACAATATATAACGACGAAAACAGAAGAAGCAAGCGACAGATAGGCATGCAAAAAACGCTCGCAAAACCCCTCCATGAAAATGATGTCAGTCTAAATAACTATTTCAACAAAAATTAAATTCTGTGTTTCAACGTACACTACTATTCTTGCAATATAGAGCTCTGGCGGCAGGGTGCCACAAAAGTTTCGAAGCCTACGTAAGTTATTGCACGCAGTTTCCACAAATTTGGATTACGCGCAGTGTGTCTGATTTTACTGCATCACAGATCATTCGTAGGACTTTTCACGCGCATGCAATTTGATTTAACGCGTCGGCCGGTCAAAGTCGGTCCGCTCGTCCGAACAAAGAACCGTAATTTTTAAATGACCGTTTTCGACGATCGTTCGTCCCAAATATCCTTCAGAGAAAAGTGCCCGCTCTACGTCGTGGTCGTCTCTCGCACGGGAGAGAACGAAATCAGGAAAAAGCCACTGCAATTATCCGGGATTCCTGTGGTTGATGTTGGGTCACGAAATTCCCGACGTTAGTAGAGCCGGAAAAATCTTTAAAGGATTTTGAAGCAGCGTGGTATTTAATATTTCAGGTTACAACGATTCAGATATTTTTAATATAAACGCTTATTCATCAAACGTGGATGGAATTTAGAATTGACATCTAAGTATTAGGTAGTCGAACGATAATGCTATCTCCTTTTTTATGTTCCTCGTACAGATAATACCACCTACGCGAATATTATCGCCGTGACAATGGCTTCGTAGAAAAGATTGCCGAATTCATTCCAAGTTCAGTGGTAACGTGGTCCGAACTCGCGTTACGCACGGTTGTTCGTAAATAAGTGTCAACGAACTGCGCACGTCGTTGCGTATTCGCGGAAAATGAGTTTGAACTAGTGATTCTGAAGTGCCTATCGATAAACGCGAATCATTTCCTCATCCAAACGCGCTGTTTAGGGTTATTATGTGCGTCCAAGCCCATTCCGGTTCAGAATTGACATCGGCACGTTCAAAGTTCACCCCCTACGGCGAGCCCTAAAAATGCCGACGACCGAGAGGTATACGGGTTTGATCTGAAGCCGAAGTTATTTTGACCGCGGGCTTCTGACAAAGCTGTTCGCGGAAACTTATGTTCCGTCCATATGTTCTGAACGCCATAACCCGAAACGTCGTTCACAGATATATTGACATGCGCGGCGTCCGGTTAAAAGATCGTCAACGTCCGTTTCGAAACTATTACCCAAACACGTTACGATCGTACGTACCGATCGGTTCGCCGGGATAACAGAGCTGTGAATAAAATCCAGAACAAGTCTCGCTGATTGTGAGCGATAAAGCCGATTTTACGCTCTCAAATTTGCGAGTCGGACGGAGGTGCCCGAGAATCAAAGGATGGTCAAGACTGGCGAGTGGTTATGAAAAGAAACGACAGGTACGCTTTCGAGTGTCTCGTAGGGGTCCGTACCCGTCGAATAGGGGGAAGAGAAACAGAAAAGCGAGAGTCCACCGAAGCAGAGTTGAACGCAGCAGCCGACGATCCAGGGAGATCCTCGAAATAAACACGGAATCGGGAAAATTGGATTTCGTTGTAAATTACGGCTAATCCGCGGATTACAACGACGGTGCGCTCTTTTGAATGTACCGAACGGGCTCGGCGGTTTCGTACAGTCGTAAATTATCGACGGAGTCCGAAAGAGGTCCCATGCTGGATCAATGGGGATTAGATCGGGTTCGAATAGCGTAGCTACTACCAGGTGTACATGCCCGAAAGGACCTACGAAGGTGTTGGACGTTGCAAAGAAGGGGTCAGAAGGTTCGCGAGGTTAGCGTTTGCGCGTAGAGTGCTGCACGCCAACTGGAGAACCTCATTGTCAACCACTGTATCGACAATAATTCGCTTTTACACGGAGATTACGGACGAATGATTGTTTTATTGCACCCAGTGCGAAGAGTCCTTTCTAACGGATAATTTTGCGGTTTGTAACGAAACTCGCTGGTGCCGTTTTGGGACCACCGTCGACCGCAACACATTTTGAAAGTTGGGAGGTAAGGGGTTCCGTAGGTAGAATAGACTGCATGTTGTGTCAGAAATTCTGTTGCCCAGTGTTATAATAACGCGGAACTGTAAACATGTATGAGATACCCATGTAACCCTAGGACAAGGCAAATGCTTCCTTATGTACTGTGTATATCGGTGTCAGAAATGCAAAAAGTGAGTGTCTGCAAATAGGACGAGTAAAGTGGTTGTACTGGTAGAGTAAATTGCAAGTTAACACGTTGACTGCTAAGCGTATTTTGCTATGTTAGAACCGCGATGTCATGAAATACTCTAGAGTATTAAATCGTGCAATATGAAGGTAATGCAGAGTTAGAAGCCAAAGTATTGAAGCTTCGTCCTAATATCAATTGCTTTTACAAGATTACAAATAGGCTTCATTGCGAATTTCTTGCATTTTAAATAACATTTTTTGCACCGGTCACCAGTGACCCCCGTGGCAGTGAATGTGTGAAAGAATGCGGCGTGGTACATTTGGAAATGTAATGCGATGAAATAGTGGAGAGTATAATTAAATCGTGCAATATGAAGGTAACGCAGAGTTAGAAGCCAAAGTATTGAAGCACCGTCCTAATATCAATTGCTTTTACAAGATTACAAATAGGCTTCATTGCGAATTTCTTGCATTTTAAATAACATTTTTTGCACCGGTCACCAGTGACCCCCGTGGCAGTGAATGTGTGAAAGAATGCGGCGTGGTACATTTGGAAATGTAATGCGATGAAATAGTGCAGAGTATAATTAAATCGTGCAAAATGAAGGTAACGCAGAGTTGTTAGAAGCCAAAGTATTGAAGCACCGTTCCAATATCAATTGCTTTCACAAGATTGCAAGTTGGCTTCATTTCGAATTTTTTACATTTTTAATAACATTTTTTGTATCGGTGACTACCGCGGCAGTCAATGTGTTAAAGAATACGGTGTGGTACATTTGAAAATGTAATTCGATGAAATACTGTACAGTACAATTAAATGGAGCAAAATGAAGGTAATGCAAAGTTGTTAGAAGCTAAAGTATTGAAGCATAATTCCAATATCAATTGCTTTTACACGATTGCAAATAGGCTTCATGGCTAATTTTTTGCATTTTTAATAACATTTTTTGCACCGGTCACCACCGCAGTAGTCAATGTGTTAAAAAGTACGATGTGGTACACTTGGAAATGTAATGCGATGAAATACTGCACAGTATAATTAAATCATGCAAAATGAAGGTAACGCAGAGTTGTTAGAAGTCAAAGTATTGAAGCACCATTCCAATATCAATTGCTTTTATAAGATTACGAATAGGCTTCATTGCGAATTTTTTGCATTTTTAATAACATTTTTTGCACCGTTCACCACCGTGGTGGTCAATGTGTTAAAGAGTGCGGTGTGGTACATTTAAATATGTAATGTAATGAAATACTGCAGAGTATAATTAAATCGTGCAAAATGAAGGTAACCCAGAATTGTTAGAAGCCAAAGTATTGAAGCACCGTTCCAATATCAATTGCTTTTACACGATTGCAAATAGGCTTCATTGTGAATTTTTTACATTTTTAATAAGATTTTTTGTATCAGTGACCACCGCGGCAGTCAATGTGTTCAAGAATACGGTGTGGTACATTTGGAAATGTAATGCGATGAAATACTGCACAGTATAATTAAACCATGCAAAATGAAAGCAACGCAGAGTTATTAGAAGCCAAGGTATTGAAGCACCGTTCCAATATCAATTGCTTTTATAAGATTACGAATAGGCTTCATTGCGAATTTTTTGCATTTTTAATAACATTTTTTGCACCGGTCACCACCGTGGCAGTGAATGCGTTAAAGAAAACGGTGTGGTACATTTGGAAATATAATACGATGAAATATGGCAGAATATAATTAAATCGTGCAAAATTAAGGTAACGCAGAGTTAGAAGCCAAAGTATTGAAGCATAATTCCAATATCAATTACTTTTACACGATTGCGAATATACTTCATTGTGAATTTTTTGCATTTTTAGTCAAATCTTTTGCGCCGATCACCTGTGACCACCGTGGCAGTCAACATGTTAATACTAGAAATACCGCTTCCCAGCATTGCTATAAAACGCAACTATAAAAATATAATATGTTACATGCGTATAAACCTCTCGAACACAATAAATAATTATCTTTATTGCGGTATGCGAACCGCAGATGGCATTCGTCGCACGGCTGCAATATCTTATCACGCGCGTGCACATATGCATCAATACAATGTAGAGGCGAAATCGCGGAGTGCGTTAAATAAAATATTATGTTAATGAATCCTAGCTAGTAACGTGGCAAGCCGGGAACGGCGTTGATTGGTCGGCTGGCGTCGAATCATAGGCGGAAACGTGCCAGCCGTGCGAGTGCGTTCTTCAATATACTATCATCCTCGGATGGGACGATAGTAAAACGTTGTATTGGAAGTGAAAGGCAGGTCAACGGGTGGAGAAGGACGAAGTACACGAACCTGTGCATCCTCGGTAGAAAAGAGAAAGCACTCCTCGTTCCCGGGTTAGGTCGAAATTTCGAACGCGTCACCTATGTGCCGCCAACTCGAAAATCGATGTCTCGAGAGGAGCGCCGAGCATTCTCGCGTCGCGCTTCGATATGTCGCAAGTTCGTGGCAGTTGATGCACAGGTAGCTGCTTACTGATGGTGGTTCAAAAAGTTGTCTGACTAATTTATTCTTTAAGATCACAAGATGCTGGTCTTCTGTGATATTTTCGACTTCAAGCTACTCGTATTCGCGTGTCTGTTGGTGAGTAAAGTTCGGCGACGGATTCTGAGGCGTTTTGTCAGCACGAACGTGCAAATACGAAAACTGGAGTGCGTCGAGCGGTACCTCGTGACACATATTTAGGAGCCTGCGAATTTCTAAAACCGTCGATTCCGTTATCTGCTGTCACCGTGCGCGCTGGGCCATTTTACTTCGGAGGAACGTGATAACGATAGTCAGCTTGTCAGTGTAATCCGCGTCGTCTGCACAGAAATAACCTCAAAATCCAACGATATAACCTTCCAAACATATCCTCCTGGAGTTGGGACTGCTGGAAAATACGGGGTCCGGCTGAAAAGTTCATGCTACGTAGACATATGTGCAACTATGTTGATCGACGGGCATTACGCTGACGGCCAGAACGTCTCGAACAATCTCGAGGGCTGTTTTCTTCATAATACTCCTTAGCTACATTAATCTGCACCTGAAAAAACAATTTTATGTATTAGCTCATGTAGATTACAGTCTTATGTTTACAAACGGCTAAAATTTGAAACACTTCTCGTATCACTGCAAGCTCATTTCATCATCCCAATATGATTTTGCTTGAGAAATTTGATATGCAATCAGTGTACTTGATTTGAACCTATTTTCGCCTTGTCACTTTTATGAAATATTGTCATGAAGCTTCCATACCCCACCGTTATTGTATGCGTAGATATTACACTTTCTTGGGCTTGAGATATAACTTATTTGACATTGCACCTCACAGGTACTTTTGCCAAACAGTTTAGCATATGATGGCGCTCTGTCACTTACACATAAAGATATTGATTCAACATTAGGTAAGTATTGATCTCTGATGCTATTCAATATGTTAGGAACCTATGTTTTTGACACACTTTTATGTAATAAAGATTATGACAGACAAGGTTATGTTTTATTGCAGCAAACAATGAATTGGTTTTCATAAACTTCTATGCAGAATGGTGTCGCTTCAGTAACTTATTAGCTCCCATATTTGATGAAGCGGCCAACAACATAAAGAAAGCTTACCCTGAAGCGGGCGTAGTTGTGATGGGAAAAGTAGACTGTGACAAAGAAAGTAAGTATTTGGATAATAATATATTCAACATCTCAATACATGACATTTATCCTGAATTTAATTTTTCAGCTAACGTCGCTGCAAGGTTTCACATAACCAAATATCCAACTTTGAAAGTCATAAGAAACGGACAGCCGACTAAGAGGGAATACAGGGGACAAAGATCTGTAGAGGCATTTGAAGAATTCATAAAAAAACAGTTGGAAGATCCCATTAAGGAATTCTATGACCTGAAAGAACTTAATAACCTGGATGACAAGAAACGTATGATTATTGGTTATTTTGATAGAAAGGATGTTCCTGAGTATAAAATGTTCAGGAGGGTAGCTACCAACCTGAAGGATGACTGCCAATTTTACGTTGGATTTGGGTAAGACAGTGTTATCAAATTTGTCGCATAAACGCTAATACATATAGCTAAAAAGATATTAAAACTATATGCAGTCTCATGAATTACGTTATAATGATGTTCATTTCATTTAACAAGCACTTGCTCAAATCAGAACTGTGAAATTGGACAGCATTTTCATTTGCTGTAAGTAAAACGTAATCAGCTGTCTGTTCTTGATATGAAATTATATCCGAAAATCACAAAGTATTCCATTTATTTTACATACTTACTAGATTTGCCTCTCATCATATTTAGCACGTAGACTAATTCCACATGCCAGTTTATACGAAAATTTCTGTTTCGTAGCTATTGATTTTTCAATTTCTGTTTTCAATATACGCATAACCTATATAATACTAACCAACATGAGTTCGAAATATAATCCGATTTGTACCCTACACTTACCATGTTGTTTCAATATATAATCTGATTTGTTGTACCCTTCACTTACCATGTTGTTTCAAAGTATAATCTGATTTGTTGTACCCTACACTTACCATGTGTTTTGTGCATTATTTTATTATTGTTACATATAATTAACTATGTAATCGTAAAGTTGTATAATCAGATTAAATTACTAGGGATGCGAGCAAGGCAATGCATCCGCCGGGTCAGCCTATCGTTGTCTTCCGATCGGACAAGGCACTGTCCAACGACGAGGATGAAACTTACAAGGGAAGCTTGCACAATTTCGACGAGCTGAACATTTGGGCGCAGGAGAAGTGCGTTCCGCTGGTGAGGGAGATCACATTCGAAAATGCAGAGGAATTGACGGAGGAAGGCTTACCGTTCCTCATCCTGTTCCATGCGCCCGACGACACAGAGAGCGTGAAGCTGTACAAAGATGTCGTCACGAGAACGCTAATTGACGAGAAACGTGAGATTGCGCTCAATTTAACACGTTCACGCCGGGGCCAATTTTCATGTTTTTCGCTGTGAGGCGGCCCTCGAATTCATGCAGCACTTCATTTGGTGGCGTACGATTGTTGCTTGTTCAATTATTGAAATTTCAATCATCTAAATTCTCAACTATACGGCAATTTTGTCCACTTACTAACACTTTGACTGCCATGGTGGTCATCGGTGACCGGCGTAAAAGGCCTCACGAAAAATTCAAAAAATACCCAATCGGTCGCATTTATAATTTTAAAAATGCAATTAACACGTTGACTGCCGTGCGTATTTTGCCGTATTAGAACGGCGATGCTATGAAATACTACAAAATTTGCTGAATTATGCAAAATGTAAATAATGTGCAGTATTGGAGACCAAAGTATCGCATCACTATTCTAACAATAACTGCGTTTATAAAATAATTATTACTACCCTTTGCGAATATTTTCGATCTTCAGTCAAATCTCTTGCGCCGGTCACCGGTGACCCCCACGGCAGCCAACGTGTTAATATTAAATAGTGGTTCAATTCTTTGGTCTCCGATAACTTCGCATTATTTTCATTTTGCACAATTCAATCATCGTCTGTAGTACTTTATCCCGTTGCGGTTTTAACCCTTTCGCTACGGACCGATTCTCCGGCGCGCTACTCCCGCTGAACGAGCCGCTGCGCCGAAAGTGAGTTTTCTAAAATTGTCTTTATGGTATTTCCGTACAAATTCTCTTATCAATTTAAGATGAAAAGCAGCTACAGACATATCTTTACGTGTTTTGAATTTATATAAGCAATATGAGTTCCAAACTACTGGGTACTGTTCGCGCGTAGCGATCAGGCGTACGGTGACTATAGTCACCGGTCGTGTGCAGCGAGCGTCAAACGTTCGGTGACTATAGTCACCGGCCGAAGCGAAAGGGTTAAAAATGCAATTAATATTAAATAGTGATTCAATTCTTTGATCTCCGATAACTTCGCATTATTTTCATTTTGCACAATTCAATCATAGTCTGTAGTACTTTGTCCCGTTGCGGTTGTAACCCTTTCGCTACGGACCGATTCTCCGGCGCGCTACTCCCGCTGAACGAGCCGCTGCGCCGAAAGTGAGTTTTCTAAAATTGTCTTTATCGTATTTCCGTACAAATTCTCTTATCAATTTAAGATGAAAAGCAGCTACAGACATATCTTTACGTGTTTTGAATTTATATAAGCAATATGAGTTCCAAACTACTGGGTACTGTTCGCGCGTAGCGATCAGGCGTACGGTGACTATAGTCACCGGTCGTGTGCAGCGAGCGTCAAACGTTCGGTGACTATAGTCACCGGCCGAAGCGAAAGGGTTAAAAATGCAATTAATATTAAATAGTGATTCAATTCGTTGATCTCCGATAACTTCGCATTATTTTCATTTTGCACAATTCAATCATAGTCTGTAGTACTTTATCCCGTTGCGGTTTTAACACGTTGACTGCCGTGCGTATTTTGCCGTATTAGAACGGCGATGCTATGAAATACTACAGCGTTTGACTGAATTATGCAAAATGTAAATAATGTGCAAGTATTGGAGACCAAAGAATCGCATCACTATTCTAACAATAACTGCATTTATAAAATAATTATTACTACCCATTGCGAATATTTTCGATCTTCAGTCAAATCTCTTGCGCCGGTCACCGGTGACCCCCACGGCAGCCAACGTGTTAATATAGAAAAATACGCGTGGCAGTCAACGTGCTAAACGAACTATATTTTTGATGGTGAGCGGCGTCTAAACAAATGTTCACGCGCGATGGGACAGTTGAGCGCGAGCCACCGGTGGTACACGCCGGCGTGAACGTGTTAAAGTCAAATATTCCGAAATTTCGCTTATCGGAGTAGGAGGCGAATTAACGGTAAATTTAACGGAGACTTTTCGTTCGTTGCAGAGAACGTGAATTTCTTAACGGCAGACGGCGTGAAATTCGCCCATCCACTGCATCATTTAGGAAAGAGTACGTCGGACTTGCCGTTGATAGCGATCGATAGCTTTAGACACATGTACCTGTTTCCAAACTTCCAAGATATTCACGTCGAGGGAAAACTGCACAGCTTCCTGAGGGATCTGTACTCCGGCAAGCTTCACCGTGAATTCCATTATGGTCTCGATCCGAGTAATATGGAGATACCGCAGGTTACCGGTCAAGCAAAAGTGCCTACCACGCCGCCGGAGTCGACATTCAAGAAGCTTGCGCCGAGTAAAAATAGATACACGTTGCTCAAGGACGAACTATAACAGTGTATAAATTAAGATACATACAATTTGGACGATAATGGGATTTGTATTGTTCAATTATTCGCGGTCCTCTAGCCGTTTGCAACTGGGTTTATTATCTAAATTAAGCAGCAGGAGCTTCGTCATCCTTGATAGCACGACGTATGAAATACGGTACGTTCGGTACCGTTTGTGACTTACTGACAAAATATCGAGATACTTATCATACGATGCGATAGATTCGAATTTTCAATGTTTACAAATGCATGAGCCTTCCGTGCCGATTACTTCGTTGATTTAACTCTCGATAGAGTAATTGCAAACTAGCGTGTAATCTGTCATACTCCTATCGAAGTGAAACTTCTACTCAGAATGTAATTTGTAAAGATCTATTAATCAAAATAATCTGAGAGACCGGTATAGAGATTTTTCATGTCAGAACCTAGCGGATTTTATTATATTTTTACATGAAATGTGCTTTTTTTAATATCTTTTTGTTCATCTTACTATGGCCAATAAAAACACCTCTTTACAAGTTACAGGAGAAACTGCAGAGATTCCTATATCTCCCAATTGTCAATAATCGTGTAATAGATTTTATACCTTAACTCGTAATGCAATGGATAGGCAATTATAAGGGAAGTAGTACACGAAATCCTTAGGCGAAGTATTGTAACATACATGTGCGGTGCTTACTGTAATTTCTCATCGTCGCACCATCGAACTATGTATTGCAGATGTAATGACTGCAGCGTAAACGCTGCTTTGGTACACTTCTCAGTTGAACAAAAAATCTTATAAACGTCAAATAGTTGTCAATTTCTTTACACGAACCGTTACCAGCGTCGACCGACGTTCATTGAGAAGTTAATCTGTAAATTCGTGTAAGTCCAAAAGGAAAAGGTGTATCGTTTAATCATTTCTCGCACTGCTCGAAGTGTGTATCTGTACATTTAGTTAACTGTTTTAATTTGAGATAATCGCTTCATGGGGCTGAGGTACGTTAAATCGGGCACAGGACCACATCGCAATACTTAGGGCAAAAACAATTCGGTTCTGCCAGATCTTCAACATGATATGACGTGGTGATGTGATATTCCGATGAAGCATTGTTTTTGTACGGATGATACTACTCATTTTACTGTTAATAAACGATTTCTAAGTCATACATCTCTTACGACCTCTGTGTCGACCTTCATTCAATTGTTGTGTAAGCTTGATAGGCACGAAACGAAGGTGATGATCGAATATTCCGATCATATTTTCATCCAGCCTCATAACGCCGTGGTCTATTTTGAAAAACAGAAGATTGTCAGAAAGAACATTTTGCGGACAAGTGTCCATTATAAAATGGCTGTATTTAGGGGTAACTTGATACATGTATTACATTCCACCAGTACACACGCCATCGCCATTTTTTTCGTTTTCTTTAAATGTCGTGTTCTAATCTTACGGTACATAACATTACACGTAACATAGTTTGCATACGTCTAACACCACACATACCGCACTCTCGCCTCCGCCGTCTAACTCTTCCGACTCTTCCACTTTACGACGAAACGTGTGGAGCAGATCTGACATGAGTGAAGACCTTCAATCGCAGGTAACGGAGTTTTAAGGGGTGGGCGAACGTATCTCGAACGATGAAAACTGACGTCGGGAGTTCTCGGTCTCTCTGAACGTTCTCGCAAATACAACAATAAGGTAAGCGCCGTTAACGTTCCGAATGATGAAACGAGAAAGAAACTCAACGCCATTCACGATTCGAATTTTAATGAATTCTTTTGATTTCAGCGCGGGACTGGCAATTGCTCACAAACAGCAATATGACACTGGCAATACCCAATTCGCTCTAATCAAATTGGTTATCGTTTGATTGTACAACGTCCTCTATAATATCGGAATCAATAGCCAATCTTCACCGTCGCCATTCTTCCATCGATCTTCCCGCGAGTCAGTCATCGCGTCTACAGGACTACGTATTCTACCCGACAAAACAGCGTTCCAAACAACAAGCGATTCCGCGAAATCGCATGACCGTTCTGCGTCGTATT
Organism: Cryptocheilus praepositus; assembly: GCA_033815515.1. Taxonomy (NCBI): domain Eukaryota; kingdom Metazoa; phylum Arthropoda; class Insecta; order Hymenoptera; family Pompilidae; genus Cryptocheilus; species Cryptocheilus praepositus. The sequence goes on from JAWWQZ010000285.1 coordinate 5,747,430, forward strand.
TTCGCCGAGGATTCCTCAAACGCAAATCGAGAATCTATCGGCGTGGGGTTACGTAACGCCACGCTGATAAATCGCCGCGGATTTTCGCGGCGGACAGTCGTCAACCGTCGAAGCGCGGCACCATGCGTTTCTATTTGGACAGGTGGAACGGTCTTTGAATTCGAAACACAACTTGTAAAACTGATGTATTTTGAGACGGCGATCGACGTCCAACGTCCCCGTCTAGCAGACGCGCGTTCTAGATTCTTACCGATCCGTGCCTCGATAGGCGTCAGTGTATTTCTGCGGTTCCGAGAAAGTTCGGTAACGTCTCGCTAAAAGAGCGGAACGCCGTTCTGGAACGAAGCCCGGCCTCGCCGTTGACTGACACTGCAACCTGATGCATGCGCGCCAATTTAATAACAACGGCCCGCGTAGCTTGTCTCTCGCCAATACCGAAAGACGAGAATCCAGGCGACTTAACACGCGATGCCCCGGAGAGAAGGGCAAACTCGGACGAGCCATCGCGGACTTTTATCGGCGCTCGGAAAATTGTTTCCCGTGCCTTTATTCCCCCCCTTCGGCCCGGGGACGGTGAATAGAGGCTATCGATTTTCCCATTACACGTACGGAAATATACGCGTGTACGTACGTCGAAACGGTAGTTATCGAATGTTTCGCAGCGGTGGAAATCGCAATGCATCCTGTGAAAACTCGCCTCGTGTTACTACGCTCGTATCTCTTTTTTTTGTCGGGTTTTTTTCATTTATGTCGCTTTTTTTGCTTCCTTATTTCACGACAGGCGCCGCGCGACACCTGCGCGGACGTGTTACTAACGTATGCTTAGCGCGATAACAACTTTCGGTTGCGCGATAAAGTATATATACCGTAGAAACGACGGATGTAATAAAATCCTGGCAAAGCAAGTATAGTACATGTAACTTTTTTTTCGATTTTTCTTCCCTTCTCTAGCTTTGTCTCCTTTCTCGCATGACTTCGGGTTCGCAAGAGTTTCGCGTGAAATGTATAGGCTTGCCGCCGCCATTTCGAAACGCCGTAATGGGATGTCGTCCGCCTCTCGCCACATAAGCACGTTTCGTCATAACGCAACAATAATTACTTCGATTATTTACTCTAGAAAAATAACGTTATGAACATCCCAGCTGTGGGAGTTTAGCCGTTAGAAACGTTATTACAACCATTTTTTCTCAAGTAAAAATATAAATATATCATCCGCAATACGATGCTCTCTCGTGTAATCTTTGAGTTTAGTAGTGGTACGCTATGCACTTTTTTAGATACGCTCCAAATATATCTCTCTTCGTTATTACGCGTAATTCCTATCCCATCATCGTTTCGCATTTAGGATATCTTTCACACTTCTCTATAAACCATTCTCTTTTATTCTTCCTCTCTCTCTCTCTCTCTCTCTCTCTCTCGCTCGCTCGCTCGCTCTCGCTCTCGCTCTCTCAACTGGCGGATATACATATGTATGCATCGTTTAATTAACACGACTTGTACTCGTGATCGTTTAATAAAGTAATGAAAGACGTTTCCTTATTACAATAATTATTTTGACCATTCTTATATCATCTCGGCCGCAGTGGTAACAGTATAATGCGCACTAGCGTACACCTACGCGTCAACCTACTCTGTTAGACCGTTTGACGATTAGGCGAAAATCAAGGTAAATCAGCATGGAGGAAGAATACATTGACGCATGCGAATATGCGACTAACGAAGGACGCGAAAATAGAAAAGAGTGGATTATGGAGACGTTCATGCACGGTGCCAGTACTGTAAAGTAACGAAGTAGACGCTGGATGAATGAAAATAAAAGAAGTGCGTGATCGGTGATTAGGACATCATGTCAGACGTCAATTATGGCGTCCCTTTTGTTAATCAGATTAATATAATTCGTTCACATTCGCCGGCCGATTTCTTTCACACGCACTGATCCCAATTTTTACACCTAGGATAAGAGCAGCTTCATCATTGCGCTTGATCACGATCACCCCGCGATCGAACGGCATCTCTTTCCTTCATCGTTTGTCTCTACACAGCGAAATCGTTAAATTTCTTAGGCTTGTACTTTTTTCTAATCGACTTTTTATTCGCTTCTCTATGCGCTTGCTGCTGCTGCCTCTTGGTAAATTCTTCGCTATCTATTCGCTGAATAGCTTCGCTCTTTTATCTACCTATCGCGTTTTTTTCTCGCTCGACTATTAGATCAAACAATTAATCGGCCTACGCTCATTTGTCTACACAATTCCGCGCGAATAAGCAGTTTTTTGTAAATCCTTACTTTCCTCATTATCAATGCGGAACGTAGGTACGTTCACTTATATTAGTCAAAGGATGCAAAACGTAGGTACATTCGATTATCTAACAAATAATCGTGGCGATCGACTGGCCCCTTGTAAGAGGGATCGTCGATCATCGATGGATCGCGATCTCCGGTCGGGGACAGCCACTCGCGATCGATACAACGTAGTTACACTTATTTAACAATTACAATTATTATACGTCTAAGGTAATCAGGTTCTCTTGCATATCTATCAATGTATACGTAATTATTTGATTACTTTTGCATGTATTTTTTTCTTCTTTAAGTTTCTTTTTAAAACACGTTTGATATCAACTAGATTGTTTCTTTCCTCCTATTCCTCAAGCCCTCGACGATCGTTTCTCGATTCAAATAAGGAGTGTGTGTGTCTGTGGAGGGGGTGGGGTTGGGGATTTTTCATTCCGATAAGAAGCCATGACCGCATGGCAGAAACACGTTCTACGGGGTCGTATTTTTTCAAAGTATCTCGCGATAATTTAGCAATGTCTCGGGAGGTGGGTAAACGGGGCGTTAATTTATAGCCGCCGGAAGAACGAAGTCCTTGATTCGCGGACTCGCGCAGGATTTCAGGAAGAGGAGAATCGCTGTTCTTTTAAATATTGGTTCACGATGGGGTCGGATGGATGTTGAACTTCAACGAAAGTACACCTGCGCAATTCCTGCCCAGCATTTCTAGCTTCGGGTGAAACGTGAACTTATCGAATACTCGCAAATGTCCTGGCTAATGTATTTAGTTATTGATAAAAAATGTGAATCACTTTACTCACGCAGATCGATCGTCAGTCCCAGATTGCAAACGGAGTTACTTTACGTACCGTTTATGTTCTCAATCCGCCCAATTCGTGAGATTCTATCTCGCTTACACACGTAATAACGAAGCAGGTACCGTAATGGATCTGACAATGACGATCGATTTTCAAAGCAGATAAGGAAACCGTGAAAAAGCCACAATTCTCGTCCTTAAGTCTCAGAAAGTGCTGATTGAAAGGAAGACTTGCGTACTTGTCTTAAGGACGTCTATATAGTTCCACACTCAATACATCGCAACGATCGTCTTAAGACGAATACAAACTCTTCGGCTCGCCGGCTTGGACGTAATGATTACAATGAAATCTTTCGGCTCATTTAAGACAATATAATACAATATATAATTTATATATGCATATATGTAATAATATAATACAATGTAATATATATATAGAATATAATTCAATGCAATGTAATATGTCATCTCACTGTACCGTAGGATTTTCTTTGGCGTGAAGAGCAATCTATAAAAATAGTTTTTGATTGAATCGGGTGATGATATATTAATAATCATTCCGGAGTTAACCAAGAGAACCTCCTGTATCTGAGGGTCCGCCAGACGGAATTGCAATGTACTCGGCAGAGAATATTGGAGTCTCGTGACTTCACCGTCATTAAGGATCCATGGCAGAGTGAATATCTCGTGTATAATATAGCCTGTTGCGTCTGTCCGGTCAATGACGTGGCTGCGTCGTATCTATTATCAACGGTTTGCAAACGATGGTCGTGATATATATATCATACAGGTGCATGCGATCATGTCAAACATTCGATAGAGCGTGGGCCACGCGCGTGTAGTCGTATGTGAATTTTCGACTGCGAAATGCAATTGGTATTTACACGATGCGGCGAGTGTACGGTATTAAGCAAGTCATTTGACCACCGAATATTTCACGCGGACACACGATTTTGTCATCGTTATTCGCGGATGCGTAACATTGTGTCGGGGAACGCGACGTCAATGAGCCAGACTCGAAACGCAACACGGTGCTGTGCAAAATTACGGATTAGTCGAAGAATAAAAAAGAACACGAGGGACCGTCAAACTTCGTACGTTTGGCGCCTAATAATATTTCGAGGACTAAATTAACCGCGTGACTCGTATCGCAACGATTGCTACGCACACTCTTTGCTCGTCGATTCGACAAACGTTCGAGGAACATTCATTGTTTCGTTATGTCATGAGGAGAGTCCGCAATTCTATCGGGAATGACAGAGAATCGAGAATGTGGACTGTAAAGAAAAAACGTGGGTGCGTGTGGCGTATACTTTCGTCGTAAGATAAAGGGAATTAATTGAAGGTATTAACGTTAATTCGGTAGTCGAGCGAAAGCGCTCGGATCGATTCGAAACTAGGTCGATGGCTTTTTATGCTTAACAGCTCCGTTCGTGTGGAGTTCTTAATCAAAAACTTTCCTCTATCCATCCAACTTCCTTCTCACTGTCATTCCTCCTACCTATTTCTATATCAATTCCTCTTCTAATCTCTCTGCTCTTTCGCTACCTTCAGCATTTTCTCGTCCCCTTGCCCTCTCTATGATTTACTCTGTCGGATACAAGTGGTAAAACGTAGGCCTTCTCATGGTAAAACTCCTTCGATAGATTCTTTTTAGTTAAATCGTTAAAGATATTGTCTTCGGGACGTTATACATTACTATTTGTGTCATCTTATAGAGCTCCATTATGTTTTTACTGTCGAAGCGTTTTATTTGTTTGTGTTAATTGTATGTTTGCTTGTTTCTTTATAATATGCTTTCTCTTATTACACCGCCCGCGGCTTTTCGTACTACGTTGTACACGACGTCTCGTCATGTCGTTGTTCGACGGTCGCAAGTCCAATATAAATCCGAACAAAGGACGATCTCAGACAAACAAGACAACGAATGATGTCTGCAGTTGGCGTAGAAAAATAGACGTTTCAAGCGGTACCCCTGCGGAATAAACGAAGCAGTTTAACAAGTCCGACAGTCACCCTCTTCAATCGACTTACGTAATAAAACGACTAGACCGAGCTAAAGATAAACATCGCGAACTTAAGCAACTGCGACTATCGTTCTTCTCAATTTATATCACACTTTGGACCGTGAGCTGCAGACACGAAGTAGCCGAGAAACGACGGTCGCAACATTAGGTAAGTACGTCGATAACTATAGCAGGGTGTTTAACCGATAATCTCACTTATCGCGGTTCATGCAACTGCAATACCCCGTAATGTACAGCTTGCAAATGTAATTAATGCGAAAAGGGTGAAGGGCCTTGAACCGAACTGCGCAGTGGAAAACGTGAAAACAGTTTCGCGAAATAAGTCAGTGAGCTCAAAGAAGTAAGAATACGGAAACGTTTTGAGTAAATTTTCCTGTGTCGGGACGTGTTTTGCGTTACACGCGACGCGGATGGAAAAATCTTTTGCTCAGACCATGGTGGATCGGTGTTGAGCGATTACGTGGTATTATCACTGCATTAACTTCCTGAAGTCCGCCTCACATTTCCAGATATAATGTATTTTCCAGCATAAGCTCAGCTTTGTCTTTCTTTAAACGCCGTACATTACCTAGCGTTCGAGCCGAACAACGCAGTTTACATGTTTCATATGCGTCGTCTTCAACTAAGGAACGAAATTATTGTCTATCTCTATATACGTGAAGTCACACTACATGATCAACGTTACCGACGATAACAATAATTAATTTCCGCGTGTCACCCGTCCGCCTATCTGGTATCACGAACAACGAAGTCGATCGTCATTATGCGCCTAATGATTCGTCATGAATTCATATCGTATCATATCTCTGTTTCTGGCCAAACAATTTTTCTCGGGCATGTACACACGCGCATCTCGTCTACTATTTCGATCAACGAGAATTTCTCTCTCTCTCTCTCTCTCTCTCTCTCTCTCGCTCTCTCTCACTCTCTTTCGCTCATTCTCTCGCGCTCTCTCGCTCTCTGAACTACTGTTTGTTAAAACCATAAAAATATCAATGCCAGTATACCACTGACGTACACCGCTAACATGTATATGTATATATGTAATGTGTATATATATTTATATACACATATGTGTGTATATATGTATATAATATATGTACGTACGTATGTATAAGTTTTATACTAAATATATGAATATCCATAACGTATCTTGACGTGTCTTTTTGGTAATAACACCGTGTATAGTATATAATAGGTATGTGTATAATGCATCAATATTACGTGTACGTATCTCAGCTACGCTCACTATCTCATCTAAGTATCTCTATATGAGTGATCTATATGCCCTGGCGTCTCACCTTAAGGATCTAAGGGTGTACGACTTTACTAAGCTTGGCTTGTGATTTCGACGCTGAGACAAAGGGAGGGATGTGTGAATTTCGAGTGACACTGGACAGTGAGAAATTAAGCTCGTGCGCGAGAGTGGGAAGGGGAAAGTCTAAGTTACTGGAGAACTCGAGGGCACGAGATTGGACAGAATCGACTGTCGCGTTGACATTCGGAATTTTCTGATGTAATGCCATTGTTTTGGAATCCTGTGGAATCGAACTTAAAGAGAGATGCCTGTAGTTCCGAGACTTTGAAACAAATAGCTAGTACGTATCGTATTTGGAATAGTATTTTGCTTTATGCTAGGGGCTACTTTATGTGCCTAATATCTCATTGTAGAAAATTATCAAAATTTCGTAGCTTACGCTCAAGGTTCTTGATCTATCTGATACTCGATCTAGTGAATTATGCACAGTCAAACAAAAGTGTTAGAATGAGCTTGATACTTACTATGTCCATCGTATAGCATTAATGTGATAGTTTCGGTTTCACGGACATTTAGATACGTCTTGCTGAAAATCTGTATCCTGCATATTCATTCGAGGATCCAATAAGGAGAATGAATATCGGTTCAAAGAAAAGGAAACGCTGCAATACAGAAGGTACTAGAGTAAAGGTTTCTGCAAATAGGTAATCCTGCAATTTGCGATAATACAGTTTTCGAGTGATCATATATCAATTTTAAGTTATCATTCATCATGGCCTCTCCTGATTGGATTCTTAGAGTCTGAAACTCAGATGCATTTGAAAGGTAGCAATTTCTTGACGAACGCGAAGGAGAAGCTTTTCTGTCAACGTCAACGGTAAGAGTCAAGAAGCTAGCGCAACGTTTTCTCGCATACCGAATGAAAGTGACCTAAACGAGACAGTCTCCGTCCTATCAAAAGTATCAAACACACAGTGTCGTCGTCGCTGAAAAATATGCGCCCTCGGAGGAGGGGGACAAAAAGAAACAGACGGAAACGGTGAGAGCGAAGGAACGACATCGATTTATCGGTTCGCAGAGACGAGGAAAGCACAGGTCCGTGCCCGCGAGCGTCTAAGGGCATACGAACATTACTTATTACATCGACACGGGGATGATAATGGACAAAGGGATCCGACAAACACACCGCACGAGGCCGCTCAATGCGAACACTTGTACTTTCAGGAACATTGCGTGTTACCGTCGCATCGAGTGTTGTCTTCCTCGTCCACGAGGGCATTATTCTCACTAGGTGAAAGAGGGTGGGTAGAACAGGGGTCAGGGTGAATTAGTGAGCTAATAATGTCGTTAACGACGATCATAGCATTAATAGAGAATATAGGTTAGGTAGGTAAACGCTAAACGAAGCTCAGTTGATTGTTTCGGGAGCGACCACCTCACTCTTGCCTCCGTCCTCTCCTTTCCTCCTTTCCTCCCGCTCCTCTTCCGCGATTTTCGGCAGAGCCCTTTCCCAGACGAGCTCCCCGCCGTTCTGACACACCCGTACTCGCGGGAATTAACGCGAGGGAGCGAGGTGTAGTGTGGTAATCGTGTGTATATATCGTGTGTGTGCTGCTGCAGCGGAAGTCTCTCTCTCGCAGACCTCGTTATGTCGATCGACTCTGGATCGTCGGCGCAGGGTAAACCGCCCCTGATGCACCCACGTCACCCCACCTGCCGAGATTCGCGTCGCTCCAGCGAGCAAGCTCGCGTACTTCGCTCGCGGCGCGTTTCTCTCGTCGGCCGCTCTCTGCATTCGTCGCCGGGCGAATAATTGAACGTGCGACCGGCTCTGTCCCTTTCTTTGTGCTTCTCCAGTTCCTTTTCCCTTTCGAACGAACACGCGGACAGGCCGCCGGAAAGGCTTCTGGTGCGCGTCGAGTCGTAGTCCCGACGCGTCCTCGACGACTTCCCGTCCGAGGACTTCTTCCGGCCGACGTCCTTTGATGATGTGCCGCGGCGCTCTCGATGGCTGGACTCTCGATGCTGCCCAGTCGAGTCGGCCTCGCTTCGATCTTGCTGCGAGGGGGCCTCACGGCGCGATGAACTTCTCCTCGCTTGAGGACAACCCGGGCCCGTCGGCGCTTCGGCTTCCGGCTCCCGGTTGGCTTCGCACTAATTTTTGGACGTCAAAATTGTCACGAACTCTGCAACAGCGCAAGGGAACGCGGTTAGTTACAAGGCTAGGGCGGTGTCGCCAGTTAACACGTAAAGGGGTTAGCATCTACGTTAAATTTTCAAAAAATCGAAAAAAATGTTTGTCCTATATGATACTTTAGAGCCTTAAAAATAAGATGCAATTTGTCTTATAGGCAAAAAAATTTTTTAAAGTGGTTTTACAGCTTATTTTATAACGCAAGTCGTGATGCCTCGGAGCGGTTCAAAGTACATGGTACCGATTCGGAAGGTTCTGAAGGGACATAATACCAACCGAAATCCGAATTCTATCGAAAAGATGCGAAACGAAATTTTGGCAACTCTTTACCATAAACTTTCGACGGATGAAGTACCGCAACACGAGAATTGCCCGGCATCGGCATAAATATTGCGTCTTCTATTTTTAACGATCGATTTGAAAGTATAATGGCAATGATGCAGGAGTTACAATTGACATTGGGTCGTAATTGTTACAATTTCTGCGTCGAAATGCGTCTTCGACGCACGCCGCATCAAGTTTTCCAGGAAAGAGAAAGAGGAAGAAAATATTAATGTAGAATGATACTTATATTGTGTAGGCATTGCAGAATAATCGTAAATATGGCAAAACTAGTAAAATATTATGAAATAATGTTACTCAAAACTTTAAATGCGTTTTTCTCGAAACTGCGTTTTTCAAATTGGCTTGCAGCATAACTTAAACAAATTTTCCCCGACTCACTTGAAATTTTCACTGTAGCTGTTAAACTACATTTTCCAGAGAAGTACACATGATTTTTAAGATCGGTTAAAAACTTTCGTTATTATAAATATTTTTTCGATGAATTCTTTGATGGAAAATAGAACTTTTCTCCACATGCTTGCCATTTCAATATTTTATTATATACGTGTGTACTTCTTTCTTCTATTAGTTCGCTGTGGCGCTTAACGTGTTAAAAAGGCGCGAGTAATGGAAATGGTACGGATAAGTGAAGTTGGAAAAGTGGAAATGGTAACGGGGTGGAAGAGGGAAAATTAATACTTTATGTGCAGGTCCCGAAATATTCCGTTTTGTATACACAATGCGTCCACACCTTTACATATACCGATTCTTCAGTAAAAGCTGAGCAAAAGTAAAAAACGATCATTTGAATCCGATGTATACTTATGATGCTATCAATATTTTAGTAAAGCGTATACATTTCTTCCAAACGTTGTTTGCCCAAGCGCCCTGCACGTAAAGTAAATACTGCGACGGGTCTAAATACGGGGGCAATAAAGCACTGATGCGTTGGGGACTGTGTGTCTTTGTTATAATGTGCGTCTTGGCTTTTGCAGCTTCTTACTTGTTTGAGAGTGAATTTCCTTGCACCGACGATATTATGACACTTTCTGTTATAAAATGATATAGGGTCGAAGTTACTATGAGATACAAGAAACCCGTCGGAAGATGCCCTGAGCAAATGTTTGCGATAGGCAGTCTATTACGGGAAACAGATTTATCACCAGGTCCCTTATACTTCCGAAGATGCACTCCATTTGTTTTGCGGTCCTTAAGTGTCGATGCTTTGCATGCAATTGGCTCAATGTCGACTAATTGTGCGCGGGATAGTTTCATCCTGAGGTTGGCACGCGATTAAAGGGGGGTGGTACTTGGAGCCGAAGTTGAAGTTTCCGATTTCACCGGGAGAGTTCGAGATCCACTTCGTAACGTCAAAGTTTCATTGTGTGAGAGCCAGGTGCACGCTATATCCCCGCTACTGAATTTCGATTGTCAGTCGCAATGGCGGACAAGTTCAATGGGGACTTTCGGGGGTAAGTCGATCACCGATCGGCCCGACTAAATCGCACTTCGAACGGGAAAGGGGGAGTCATTAACTGTGTTGGACTATGTCGGATGTGAAGCGGCCGTCTAAGCGATTAATTAGCAAACACAACGTCGTTATGCTCGTATTCCCGGATAGGGTGGAGTGTCCTTGGCCCAACAAAGAAGCCTCTAATTTATGTCGAGCGCTCTCGTCCGTGAGAAAAAACATTCCGCCCCGGGAATTGGGACATCGTCGCGCGGAAGTAACGAAGTAATTTCGGCGGAAGGTTACCTTCGTAGTTCACCATGCCGTCTCCATCGAGATCCGCCTCTTTGATCATATCGTCGACCTCCTCCTCCGACAATTTCTCACCCAGATTCGTCATTACATGTCGCAGCTCTTTTGACGAGATCAGTCCGTCGTTGTTCTTGTCGAATACCCTGCAAACAGAATACCGATGTGACCTCGATGCTCGTCACCGTGATTATTAATGGATGGCTGCGATTATCGAGCCGTATTTTATTATGAGCATCATTGCGACCACATCATGATTCAGCTATTGTGCAATAAACATCGTTCATCAATATTGCAGTAACCATTATTGAGCGCTCTCGCGTATATGCCTGGCAAGAGCAGTAACGATTAACCAGTTAAGTGTGTTTGACGATTATATTCGTCATGGAGATGTGGCAGAATTTTGTGTCATGACGATTGTATCTGTTATGCGTAAAATTTTGTTACAATTTGATATTTGAATTGTAATTTTGGCGAAACATAAAATATATTCGTAAATGTTATATACTTTAATAATTGAATAATTTTATAATTTTATAATTTTATAATTTTATATTTTATAATTTCATAATTTTAATATACTTGAAATGTTTAGAGGTCAAGACGACATGAAACAAAGAAATAAAAATGATAAATTAATTGATATGCATTCATAACTTCCTGAGAACTAATTCGTGACCAGTGCAGTAACACTGAATCTTTGACTATTCCAAATTTGATCTTGGTGTATTAAACCCAAAAAAAAGTGTATTGCATTCTCCATCTGCGGTGATTTCTGCAAAGATCTCTCCTTCTTTTTACTGATCATAATTTTGTGCAGTCAAAGATACTTTTATAGACATTTAATTATTTTTCCTAAGTTTTCCATTTATTATGTATGCAATATATGTTTATGCCACGCAACTGTGTAAATATTAGAAATAAAATTGTTCATTTCATAAAATAAAATAAAATAAAGTCGTCTTTTCGCCCCAATATTTCAACACCGACACTTATTCTGTGCTTGATGACTAATGATTTCAACATACACTAGTGCGCGTTTTACGACACTTAACACTGTGCTTGCGTATTTTACTATATTATAACGTGATGTAATCAGAATATGATTATTGGGCAAAATGAAAATAACACACACTGGTGTACAAAATTGTAAATGCTATCAATTGGCTATTTTTTTAATTTTTCGTGAAACCTTTTGCGCCGGTCACCGATGACCACCGCGGCAGTCAAAGTGTTAACTGGTTAAGCTGGAAACTGCATTAACCGTTTGGATCCCAGAGATTATTTAGAAAATTTTGTCGAGAAATACCAAAACAGCGTGATACCGCTTGCTTCAATTTATGTCGGAAAACGTCAAACGAGGCAACAGCGGTTGTGTTTATCAAATAAGTATAATTTAAAGTAATGGAAATTGGAGACAAAATCTTTTGCTCGCATGGTTTATACCAAAACAGTAACTATGCGAAGAATAATTATCACGAAAATTATGCGCGTATCGTCAATAGCGCATTGTGATAAAACTAGTGGGACTTTTCGACATGAAATCTGAAGAGCGCGATCACGCTTGCTTCAATTAATGTCGGAAAACGTCAAACGGGGCAACAGCGGTTGTGTTTATCAAATAAGTATAATTTAAAGTACAGGAGATTAGAGACAGAATGTTTTGCTCACATGGTTCACACCAAAACAGTAACTATGCAAAGAATAATTATCAGTAAAATTGTGCTCGTATCGTCAATAGCACATCGCGATAAAACTAGTGGGACTTTTTGACATGAAACCTGAACAGCGCGATCGCGCTTGCTTCAATTTATGTCGGAAAACGTCAAATAAGACAATTGCGGTTGTGTTTATCAAATAAATAGAATTTAAAGTAATAAAAATTAGAGACAAAATGTTTTGCACACATGGTTTACACAAAAACAGTAACTATACGAAGAATAATTATCACTAAAATTATACGCGTATCGTCAATAGCGGTTCGCGATAAAACTAGTGGGACTTTTCGACATAAAACCTGAACAGCGCGATCGCTCTGCATGGGACTCAAACGGTTAATCTCAGATTTGCCTCGATTTTTCTAAGGTACCGATACCACTGCATATGTCAGCGTACGTGAACGCTCTCTCGAGATCTTCCCGTCAGTGGTCGACGCGCCAATTTATTTTGTTCGCTCAAACCCGCGCGGTCACCCCGATCGAACCCCAATTGGTATTTTCTGATCATTTTTGGGGCAGAGATGAAAAACGCCGATAAGTCAAGAGAAGTCACCTGAAAGCTTCGCGCAGTTCGTCCTCGCCGTCCGCGCCCTTCATCTTCTTCGACATCATTTGCAGAAACTCGTTAAACTCGATGGTGCCGTTCCCGTCCTGATCCACTTCGTTCACCATGTCTCGCAGCTCCGTCTCTGAAATGCACCCGCAGAGCGTGCATTAATTACCGGCTCCGCCGACATCCTCCCGATGTTGTATCTCAGAACACTGCCGTTCAATTAATTTCCCCTCGGTCCCTAGTCGATTAACGGAGGCATTCGCGGCGTCGTTTCACTCTTCATTGCGTGGCGCCAATTTATTAGAACGCCGTTTATTATAGAGGACGGACAGGCCTCTCTTGTTCGCGGAAATTTCGATGTTCTCAAACCCCGCAGGCGGTTCAATCGCGCGCGCAAAGCTGGCCGCCAGCTTTTTCGCCGGCCGCGTCGGCCTTTGACAGTGACAAATTCATTCTGTTCGCGCTCTTTCGCTGACAGAGGCGCGTGGGGCGGAAAAGCTGCCGGCATGTGAATTCCGCCGGGCATTCGGCTAAAAAATATCTCGGATGAGTCGTATGAAGGAAAGAGCGTGATTGTTTCGTTGGGCGTTGACGGATGAATAATGGACTTCACGACGCTACGCTCTTGATAGAGTCTTTGTGCAGCCTTTATATCAAAGTACGGCTGTGCGTCGCGTCGCGTTCATCATGAGGGATGTGGAATAGAATGTTAACAGAACGACACAATAGATGTGAAGTCAGGTAAATGGGGCACGGTGTATTCGTATTAACTAAATATTCAAGATACTATGCATCAGCAGAACTACATTTTTCATTATTTGGGCTTTCATGTAAAAGCTTCCACTGCATTTTCCAATCGAAATTTCTGAACTTTATTTTAACTTAGAACCACATGATATATTCAATGGGATGATAGATACAATGTTTACTTGAGCTTTCGTGTAAAAGCTTCCACTGCGTATTCCAATCAAAATTTCCCAAATTTATTTTAACTCAGAACCACATGATATATTTATGGGGACGATAGATAATATATTAAACGGAGGTTGTGCGGTATTCAAAACAATCGTGGCTAACTCATTGTCCCATTAAATAAAGTCGTCATCTCCAATAAAGTCATTATCGGCCGTTTGACATTTCGTTGTGAGCTGTCTTCGTTCTGACGAACGCAATCTGGCGCGTCTCTTACACGTTTGCTGTTCGTCATTTCCGCACAAACACTCTCGTCGTCGTTTCATGGAAGGCATGCCATTGGCGTGTTACTGTTCGTCGTCAAAGTGACGACGAAAGAGAAGACGAGGACTTGGCGGACACCTAATTACCGACATCCGCACGTGCGCTCAGCTCGGATGCGAACTTGCCAGAAAGTTAATTTTCCCCGACGCGCGGCAGCCCAGTTTACGGGAAATCTAGCGTTAAATTCGGGACACCTGAAAAAATCAAAGGCTCCCTTTCCGATGTGGTGAGCGTGCAAAACTGAACGAAGGTTCGGCGAATTATGGCAGCACTTGTGAAAAAACGGAAAAGACCGCGAGGTCGAATGAAATGACATAATTAGCAGGAAGTCAAACGCGGAACACAAACAAACGTCCGCGAAGTAATTAACGCGTTGACTGCCAAGCGTTTTTTGCTATGTTAGAACCGCGATGCGAGGAAATACTGTAGAGTATAATTAAATCATGCAAAATGAAAGTAACACAGAGTTGTAGAAGCCAAAGTATTGAAGCATAATTCCAATATCAATTACTTTTACAAGATTGCAAATAGGCTGCATTGTGAATTTTTTGCATTTTTAGTAAAATTTTTTGCGCCGGTCACCGGTGATCACCGTGGCAGTGAATGTGTTAAAGAATACGGTGTGGTACATTTGGAAATGTAATGCGATGAAATAAGGCGGAGTATAATTAAATCGTGCAAAATGAATGTAACGCAAAGTTGTTAGAAGCGAAAGTACTGAAGCACCGTTCCAATATCAATTGCTTTTACAAGATTGCAAGTAGGCTTCATTGTGAATTTTTTGCATTTTTAGTAAATCTTTTGCGCCGGTCAACGTTGACCATCATGGCAGTCAATGCTTTAACACTTTGATTTCCACGGTGGTCATCAGTGACCGGAGGTTTTACTAAGAATGCAAAAAATTCTCAATGAAGCCTATTGGCAATCTTGTAACGGCAATTGACATTGGAACCGTGCTCCCATACTTCGGCTTCTAACACCCCTACGTTATCTTCCTTTTTGCACTCTGCGGTATTTCATCGAATTGCAGTTCTAACATAGCAAAATACGCTTGGCAATACGTGTTAAAGAATGTGGTACATTTGGAAATATAATGCGATGAAATACTGCACGGTATAATTAAATCGTGCAAAATTAAGGCAACCCAGAATTGTTAGAAGTCAAAGTATTGAAGCACCACTCCAATATCAATTGCTTTTACAAGATTGCAAATAGGCTTCATGGCGAATTTTTTGCATTTTTAGTAAATTCTTTTGCACCGGTCACCGGTTACCACCATGGCAGTCAATGTGTTAAAGAATACAGTGTGGTACGTTTGGAAATGTAATGCGATGAAATACTGCCGAGTATGATTAAATCATGCAAAATGAAAGTAACACAGAGTTGTTAGAAGCGAAAGTATTGAAGCATAATTCTAATATCAATTACTTATACAAGATTGCAAGTAGGCTTCATTGTAAATTTTTTGCACTTTTAGTCAAAACTTTTGCAACGATCACCCGTGACCACCATGGCAGTCAATGTGTTAAAGAATACAGTGTGGTACATTTGGAAATGTAATGCAATGAAATACTACAGAGTATAATTAAATCGTGCAAAATGGAGGTAACGCAGAGTTGTTAGAAGCCAAAGTATTGAAGCACCATTCCAATATCAATTACTTTTACAAGATTGCAAATAGGCTTCATTGTACATTTTTTGCATTTTTAGGCAAAACTTTTGCGACGATCACCCGTGACCACCATGGCAGTCAATGTGTTAAAGAATACGGTGTGGTACATTTGGAAATGTAATGCGATGAAATACTACAGAGTATGATTAAATCGTGCAAAATGAAGGTAACGCAGAGTTGTTAGAAGCCAAAGTATTGAAACACCATTCCAATATCAATTACTTTTACAAGATTGCAAATAGGCTTCGTGGCGAATTTTTTTGCATTTACAGTAAAATCTTTTGCACCGTCACCGGTTACCACCATGTCAGTCAATGTGTTAAAGAATACAGTGTGGTACATTTGGAAATGTAATGCAATGAAATACCACAGAGTATAATTAAATCGTGCAAAATGGAGGTAACGCAGAGTTGTTAGAAGCCAAAGTATTGAAGCACCATTCCAATATCAATTACTTTTACAAGATTGCAAATAGGTTTCATTGTAAATTTTTTGCACTTTTAGTCAAAACTTTTGCAACGATCACCCGTGACCACCATGGCAGTCAATGTGTTAAAGAATACGGTGTGGTACATTTGGAAATGTAATGCGATGAAATACTGCAGAGTATAATTAAATAGTGCAAAATGGAGGTAATGCAAAGTTGTTAGAAGCAAAAGTATTGAAACACCATTCCAATATCAATTACTTTTACAAGATTGCAAATAGGTTTCGTGGCAAGTTTTTTTGCATTTATAGTAAAATCTTTTGCACCGTTACCGGTAACCACTGTGACAGTCAATGTGTTAACCACCAAATGAGAATTCTCAGGAGTGCAAAATAAAGATAACGCGGAGTTGTTAGAAGCCAAAGTATTGAAGCACCGTTCTAATATCAATTGCTTTTACAAGATTGCAAATAGGCTTCATGGCGAATTTTTTGCATTTTTAGTAAATTCTTTTGCACCGGTCACCGGTTACCACCATGGCAGTCAATGTGTTAAAGAATACGGTGTGGTACATTTGGAAATGTAATGCGATGAAATACTGCCGAGTATGATTAAATCATGTAAAATGAAAGTAACACAGAGTTGTTAGAAGCCAAAGTATTGAAGCATAATTCCAATATCAATTACTTTTATAAGATTCCAAATAGGCTTCGTGGCGAATATTTTTGCATTTACAGTAAAATCTTTTGTACCACTCACCAGTGACCACCGTGGCAGTCAACGTGTTAGCTCATCTACATTGCGCGACATACTTCTTTGTATAAAAACATTTCCCCCAGCTCGATCGTAACGTACGAGCTTGCGAGAAACGGTATTTCTCCTGAGTAACGAGGCGCTTTACGTCTCATTTTCCTTTCGGAAACCGATTTCCGCACACGCGCACGCGTGAAGTGGGTCCGATTAAGCGTTGATGCCGGGGTTGAATAGACCGTGCAACTCGATTTCATTCACGCGCCACATACTTCTCCGGAGTGTCGATAAAGCGTAACGAATTCGGGGCGCGTCGGTCGATCGATCGAACGACTCTCCTTATCGAGTCCATTATCGAGCTCAGAAGGGAGAATGGACAAAGCGCTTAGCGAGGGCAAGAAGTACTGAGAGTCAAGGAAAGCTGCATACGGCGAGTCGGGAGCAAGGAAGGGCCGAGCTAAGCTTTGACGTGCAAGAAGAAGGCAGATAAAACGGTTCGTTGAAGCCAGCGCGGAAAGAGAAGGTATAAGATGCTTAGTCAAGGGGCAAGAAGATCGTCCATAAAGCGCTTTCCGCTGCGGCGGGGAAGAGTGCGGGAAAAAGGAGTGCGTGCAAGATGACACGGCGAGGTTCGAAGAAAAAATGGATAAAATGGCTCGAGACGAGCGTTAAATGCGAAGGATACTTTGTCAGCGGCAAAAAAACGGGTGCGAGCCGCTGCTTCTTCGTCGAGAGGGACAGTGGGCTGAAGCATTTTGCTGAATTAGACAAAGTGAATGAAGGTACTCGTTAAGGGAAAGAAAAGCTCTCCGCTGAAGCGCACTGACTCGGTGCGAGTCGGTCGGGAGAACTGTACGAATTGCTTTCAAGAAAGGGGATTGAAGTGTTTTAGTAAATTTTTGGCGCGGGTGAGTAGTTGCCCGTTAGCGTAGAAAACCAAGGCTGGAAGGCTGCAGTGCGAGAGACCTATACACGGAGTCCTCGCAGGAATGGCTGTGTAATGTGTTTTAACGAATGCAAAACAAGGAGGCAAAGTAACGCATTAAGGCGAAGAATTAAAAGATAAAGGCCTCCGTGAAGGATAACAAACGTAGCGGAACTCACAACAAGGATTACGAATAAAACTTGTTTCTTTCGCCTGAAATTCAGGGCACACAGAAAAAGGTATTTCGCATAAAATCAGGAGGCTTAAATCATGAATTCTACCAAAGTAACGCAAAGTAACGCATTAAGGCCAAGAATTAAAAGATAAAGGCCCCCGTGAAGGATAACAAACGTAGCGGAACTCACAACAAGGATTACGAATAAAACTTGTTTCTTTCGTCTGAAATTCAGGGCACACAGAAAAAGGTATTTCGCATAAAATCAGGAGGCTTAAATCATGAATTCTACGAAAGTAACGACTCAATGAACGAAAAGCCGCATGGGGCCGGTACGTTAGCGAAGTACAGCTCGAATGTGCTCGATATTTTTAGCCTCTCCCCGCAATTCCTTGCTCCTCCGCCATTCGCGACAAATCCCACGAACACCGTTCCCAGGGGCTGCACTTATAGCGCGCCTATTTTCCATCTCGAATCGACGCGCTTAACGCTAAGAGGCCTGCAGTTCGCCCCTGAGAGGTTTCTTCACTCGGTAAAATCCTCGCGATTTCGCGTTACGCCAGAAATTGGCGGTGCGGATAATTGGCCGCGACAAAATCGGCTGGGTACCGAAATGCATAGATGCAGACGAGTACTGCACACGAGCAAACGTTTCTTTGCGAACAACCACGTTTCTGCCGAAGGTAATTATCCGGCAGATTTAAACTACACTGCCAAAGGGCTGAAGTAGCTTAATTCTTTGACACACAGTAAAATCGTATATTCCTACGAATGTAATTAAAATCGTATATTCCTACTTACACACAATACAAATTTGCGACAATAATCAAAGCATGACTACGTTGAAAGTAAAAAGTTAACACTTTAAGAACCGCTTACGAGTTTTCTGGTGCTTTCTACACGCTGTCTTTAGATATCATTTATTTTGATACATTGTATCAATTTTGTCTATTTAAGTATTTACATTAAAATTCAATGCATTATACTCGATTGCGTTCATGTTTTTTTCGTATTTTCTTAGTAAAAAAGTTTTGATAATTATTAAGAACATAATGTTTTTAATAATACTTAAAATATTTCCAATTATACAATTTCTGAATGTTTCACAAAAATTGCTTCATAAATAATAAACTTATGATTTTTTGTAACGTACAAGTTTCCCAAAAACGTGCGGTCCCAGCCGTATTTCTTATAGATTTTTTAGTATTCCTTAAAGTGTTAAGAAGGTTTATAGAAGAATTGCCTCGTTGCTGACATTGTTGTCATTAAAAATCCATTGCATATGCACGATAGAAGATTGTAATAACAACTGAAGCGCGGCTCTGTTGAAAATGAAACGTCAAGAAAGTTTGAAGAATAAAATTTCTCCAATCTCACGGCCGGGCGCGTACGTACTGGCATTTTCTTATCGGCGCATAACGACGAATGGACGATGACGGTTTTGCCCTCGACACGGATGTGGCATGAGGGTGGGAAGGTGGAGTGCAGAGGTGCAACTGCACTGCGGTTGTTTACGACGAAGCACGGCGTTCGCGTATACGATACCTATGCAGATAATAATAGTAATAGCTGTCGCGGCGACTTGTTTACGATGCACCGACGCGCTCACATGCGCGTTCTTAACACTTAGCCGACTGATCGGGGAGATCTCTCCACTTTAAAGGAAATCGGTGCACGACCGATTGGAGAGATCTCCCACTTTGACCTTAGCAACGCTTTTCCTTTTTTTCTGTTATTATCAATTGCCTGAAGTTGTTCGCAATTACGGATGAACTGTTTCTATAAAACACAATACATAGTAATAAAATCCACCAATTTAGTGGCGAAAATTACTTAACCCTTTGAGTGCTATGGACGCATATATGCGTCCGCCGAAATCTATCGGTGTCGACTATGGGCGCATATATGCGTTTCCCAATCGTTTCGATTTCTTACTGATTTCAATCACAATTACGATGTACAAGATGAATACAGATGCGTTCTTTATCAGATAATTTTCCTGAATTATTTAATTTGGCGTAAATGAAGAATTATCATTTCCTAAAACGTAGTTGCTTTAACACATTACATAATCAACTAATAGAATTCACACTACCGAAAAGTGTTTCGTCCTCAGCGATCGCTTCGGCCAAAAGTATTCAGCACTCAAAGGGTTAAAAAGTTACACAATCATTTGGGACTAAATAAAGTTATAGCGGTATGAGGTGTGGCAAGTAAATATAAAAAAATGCACAATCCATTGCATAAACTGACATGCTGTGAACGATACCACACTGTAAAAAAAAATATTAAAACGCATTACTATTTTTTTATTTCACGTTTGGGTCGTGCTATTTGTCTTTAGTCATCTTTAATGTCCTTAATTTTCAAACTTTATTACCTATACCTTCTGATCACCCTACAAAAAATAATTGTTATATATGTAATTTTAATTTCATGTATTATGATATAATTGACTTAAATAGTTTTCAGACGTCTTTGATTTCAAGTAGTCGATATCAGTCCGCGTTACTTGCGAAAAACGCGTGGTGGAAATCGTACAGTTTGTTTGGGTGCACGCGGTCGGCTAAGTGTTAAAGTAGAATCCGGTACCGAGAGTGTTCAAATCCGAGGTACGAATTGGTCCCCATAAGATAGTAGGTAAAAATCGTCATCGATTAACAAACTTTGCTATTCGTTGTGCGAGGACACTGTCCCAAGCGAAACTGATATTCTCAGATGCCACTTGAAAGTATCGTGAGCAGGTACACAAGATTTGACTGTTTTTCCGCTTACTCGAGTTCTGTTAACACACACAACGGCAACTTAATTTTTCTCAGCGCTCCACCGTAGAAACCGGAATTTTGACATGTATCTACGATAGACCTAAGACCAAACTTCCCGAGAGATGCTAGTTCAACATGGGTGGATATGATTCTACGGCACAAATTGAGATTCCTCGAGTTCTAAGCGTGCCTCCTGCTTTTTCACGACGCGCCCCAATAAGAGCGACATGTCGAAATAACGCCCGGCGAAGTTGTAGTTTGTAATTCTCATTAATTAGCACCGCGGCGCCGTAAAAACGACGCTCCGAGCGGGGCGAGATTGAAATTCCTTGAACTCTCGCCCTGGGTTGTACGCTTCCACGGGACACACTCATCTCTGGCAAATTACCCACGCGCTAACGAGCCTGCCCATTCAGACTCAAAGCAAACCGCAGACGCACGGAACTCCGAACTAAATTTTCTACGATCGATCCGCCCGCGCACGGTCTCGAATGTGCACGGGTCCCTATTTGTCCCGCCTCCTCCCGTTTGTCCAGAGTACTCCTTCCGACGGCCCGGAAATGTGACCGATGATTTCATTGCACCGAGAATTTCGTCCGTACTCGTTGCCAGACTTCTCGTGTCGCAGGGATATTTAGTATCTGGACCGATGCTGCCAAGGGAGCACAGTACACCTATGGGTTTCCGTATATTACCTTGCCAGTTACTTTCTAGATTGTTCAAATTTGGCATGCCACAGTTGGGCGACGCCTGGAAAAATCGTTTGATGCCCCCAAGTGTGCACAAATCGAAATTTGCTCATCATTTACATTAGTGATAAGTTAGTAATTCGTTAAATATGTGATAACACCACGAAAGTAGTGGATATGGGATTTGCAGAATGAAAGGCGGTGGCTGTATACTTCAATGCTATGTAAATTCTCTTATGTACCGCCGTGGCATACATGCGAAAACTTTTAAGTTTGCTGCCCCCAAACTAATTGCTGCTAACGATCTGATATATAATATATGATATGATCGTCTGCATGCAGGGGCAGCGATATTATATATCATATGATATAATATATAATATATGATATGATGGTCTGCATGCAGGCGCAGCAATATTATATATCATATCATATAATATATAGTATATGATATGATGGTCTGCATGCAGGCGCAGCAATATTATATATCATATCATATAATATATAGTATATGATATGATGGTCTGCATGTAGGGGCAGCAATTAGTCTGACAACAGCAAACTTAAATGTTTTCGCATGTATGCCACGGTGGTACATAAGAGAATTGATACAGCATTGAAGTACATATTTATTTAGGATATTATTTATTTACGATATATATTATGATATACATTTATTATCATATCATGTGACATATAATATCATATGCATCATATGTCATTGCACTATATGCTCCAAATGTGCAGGATATTATCATTATGCCCACCGAAGCGCGGCATTCAAAAGTCTTCACCCATTGATGCAATCCGAGATAATTGACTCGTGTTTCATAAGCACTACCTGCTTCAATATGTTCAGTTCTGCCGTATTATTATTATGAACGTCGTAACAAAACACTCAAAAATTCTAAGTCTCGTCTGTTGGCTACAGACCGAGACACATTTTTGTATACTATGTAATCCAACATTAAACACACCAGACGGCAAACTCATGTTTCATAAGCATTGCGTGCTTCAAATATATTCAGTTTTGCCGTATTATCATTATGAACGCTGTAACAAACATTCAAAAATTCTAAGTCTCGTCTGTTGGCTGCAGACCGAGACACATTTTTGTATACTCTACAATCCAAAATTGGACACACCAGACGGCAAACTCGTGTTTCATAAGCATTGCGTGCTTCAAATATATTCAGTTTTGCCGTATTATCATTATGAAGGGCGTAATAAACATTCAAAAATTCTAAGTCTCGTCTGTTGGCTGCAGACCGGGACACATTTTTGTGTACTATGTAATCCAACATTGAACACACCAGACGGCAAACTCGTGTTTCATAAGCACTGCGTGCTTCAAATATATTCAGTTCCGTCGTATTATCACTATGAACGCCGTAACAAACATTAAAAATTCTAAGTCTCGTCTGTTGGCTGCAGACCGAGACACATTTTTGTATACTCTGCAATCCAAAATTGAACACACCAAACAGCAAACTCATGTTTCATAAGCATTGCGTGCTTCAAATATATTCAGTTCTGCCATATTGTCATCATGAACGCCGTGACAAACATTCAAAAATTCTAAGTCTCGTCTGTTGGCTGCAGACCGGGACACATTTTTGTATACTCTGCAATCCAAAATTGAACACACCAAACAGCAAACTCATGTTTCATAAGCATTGCGTGCTTCAAATATATTCAGTTTTGCCGTATTATCATTATGAACGCCGTAACAAACATTAAAAAATTCTAAGTCTCGTCTGTTGGCTGCAGACCGAGACACATTTTTGTATACTCTGCAATCCAAAATTGACCACCCCAGACAGAAAACTCGTGTTTCATAAACACTGCGTGCTTCAAATATATTCAGGTCTGCCGTATTATCATTATGAACGCCGTAATAAACATTAAAAAATTCTAAGTCTCGTCTGTTGGCTGCAGACCGAGACACATTTTCGTATACTCTACAATCCAAAATTGAACACATCAGACGGCAAACTCGTGTTTCATAAGCACTGCGTGCTTCAAATATATTCAGTTTTACCATATTATCATTATAAACGCCGTAACAAACATTAAAAAATGTCAAGTCTCGTCTGTTGGCTGCAGACCGGGACACATTTTTATATACTCTGCAATCCAAAATTGAACACCCCAGACGGCAAGTATGCTACGCTTGCGCAGCATACTTACCCATAGGAATAGCTCGTTTACGTTCTACTCTGCTTGTCATCACATTAACCAAAGTTTTCACTCCCCATTCCAGAGACTTTCCTCACCTCGAATGCCATAATGTCTTTTCGCACACCTTGAGAAGGTGCTTAGTTCGGGTACCTTGGGTTTGCCACTCCCGTACTGTGGGTCTAAATCGACCCACAGCTTCTGGGCGCTGTCGCAAAGGAAATTCCGCGAAAGCGGAGGCGAGTTATCGCTGGTTTACGCGTGTATCTCATGTGGCTTGGCAAAAGCCTGACCCGCGTAATACCGCCGGCGGAATTCATTCACAGAATCCATCCGCCGGGTGCACGTCATATCTCGACCTACGCGAAAGGCGCGATCGTTGATGGACAAGCGCGTATCACTATATGCCTGTATTCATGCCGCGTGTTCCTTCACCGCGAACTCATACCGGGTATTTACAAAGTTTCGCTCTATTTAGGCTGAAAGGGTTGAAATCGTCCGGCGTATCTAGTGGTGTTATACGACACTTATGCGAGATTTAGCACTGCGAGTTGATTCAGTGTGTTCGATTATCGGAGAGTATATTACGAGACAGGGAAAGTGGAATTTTGACAGGCAATTGAAACCTTATAACAACCGTATTAACCCTTCTTTGCATGATGGTGGAAATTTCCATCATAACATTGAATGCCGAGTTGATTCAGTGTGTTCGATTATCGGAGAGTATATTACGAGATAGGGAAAAATTTTATAAAAGAACAAGTTCACATTGAATGCCCAAAAATTCTAACTTTGATTGCATGGTGATGGAAATTTCCATTTTGCTAAATTTATACTAAATTTATACTATAAATATATACTAAGATTTTTTTAACAATTTTCCTTTAATTTTGAACATGAATTATATCACCTTGATTTATTTCACCAATAAAGAAAAAATCATGCAAAGAAGAGTTAACACTTAGCCGACCGATTGGGGAGATCTCTCCATTTTAAAAGAAATCGGTGCACGACCGATGGGGGAGATCTCCCACATTAATCTTAGCAACGCGTTTCCTTCTTTATGTTATTATCAGTTGCCTTTATCTGCAGTTGTTTACAATTACTGGCGAGCTGTTTCCGTAAAGTACAGTATATAATAAAATCCACCCATTTAGTGCTTAAATTTACTTAAAAAGTTACACATCATTTTAATCAAATCAATCAAATCAATTTATTTATTTTTTTCAATTTCAATCTCAATCAATCAAAATTTTTCAATTTCAATCAAATGAAGTTACACATTACAATCGTTGGGACTAAATAAAGTTATAGCGGTATGAGGTGTAACAAGTAAATATTAAAAAATGTACAATCCATTGCATAAACTGGCATGCTGTGAATGATACCACACTGTAAAAATATATTAAAACGCATTACGATTTTTTAATTTCATGTTTGGGTCGTGCTATTTATCTTTAGTCATCTTTAATGCTCTTAATTGTCAAACTTTATTGCCCATACTTTTTTGAACAGCCTGCCACAAATTGTTGTTATATACTTTTAATTTTATTTTTTTTTAAATGGAAGTGTTACTGCAAGATATAATTGGCCACTTAAATAATTTTCAGGCTTCTTTGATGCCAAATAGTGAATATCAGTTCGCATTACTTGTAAAAAATGTGTGGTGGAAACCGTAGGTCGGCTAAGTGTTAAAAATCGTCGCAGTTTTTGGCGATGTGATATAAAATTCGATGCAAGCCAAATATCGTGTTTTTGGAAAGGTACCTATACGAGGGCAGTCCGAGAAGTACTTAGCCTACAAAAGAAAAACGAAAATTTTGGAAAATTGACGATTTATTTTTCAACATAGTCTCCTTTTAACTCGATACACCTGATCCAGCGATGAAATCTGGGCATATCCTGCATGAAATATTGGGCATTAGAAAGCTTTCTGCTCGATGGGTGCCGCGTTTGCTCACTCCGGATAACAAGCGCATCCGTGAGACCACTTCAGAGCAGTGTTTGACACTGTTTAAGCGCAATCCGAAAAAGTTTCTACGTCGTTTTGTGACTGTCGACAAAACGTGGATCCACTGGTACACACCAGAGACCAAGGAACAGTCGAAACAGTGGACTGCGTCCGGCGAATGTGCTCCGAAGAAGGCGAAGACTGTCCTATCGGCCGAAAAGGTGATGGCCACCGTTTTCTGAGATTCACAAGGTGTCAACTACATAGACTACCCGGAGAAGTGCAAAACAGTCACGGGGCTGTACTATGCCGAATTATTGAGCCGATTCGACGCCGAATTAAGGAAAAAACGGCCCCATTTGGCGAAGAAAAAAGTGCTCTTTCACCACGATAACGCACCGGCTCACACCTCTGCCCAAGCTACAGCCAAATTCGTTGAATTAGGCTACGAACAGCGGCCCCATTCACCGTATTCTCCAGATTTGGCCCCGTATGACTTCTTTTTCTTCCCAAACTTGAAAAAGTCACTCGCTGGGCAGAAATTTGAGTCGAATGAGGAGGTTATCGCCGCCACGGAGGCCTACTTTGCAGATCTCCAGAAAACGTATTTTTCAGATGGGTTGAAGAAGTTGGAGCATCGCTAGATCAAGTGTATCGAGTTAAAAGGAGACTATATTGAAAAATAAATCGTCAATTTTCCAAAATTTTCGTTTTTCTTTTGTAGGCTAAGTACTTATCGGACTGCCCTATGTACATCGGAGAAGTGAAAACAACGGGGCTGTACTATGCCGAAGATTGACGATTCGACGCCGAATTAAGTAAAAAACGGCCCCATTTGGCGAAGAAAAAAGTGCTCTTTCACCACGATAACGCACCGGCTCACACCTCTGCCCAAGCTACAGCCAAATTCGTTGAATTAGGCTAAACACCGTGCCCCATTCACGTATTCTGCAGATTTGGCCCCGTATGACTTCTTTTTCTTCCCAAACTTGAAAAAGTCACTCGCTGGGCAGAAATTTGAGTCGAATGAGGAGGTTATCACGCGCGCCGGATGTCAGATCTCCAGAAAACGTATTTTTCAGACTGATTGAAGAAGTTGGAGGATCGCTGGATCAAGTGTATCGAGTTAAAAGGAGATTATGTTGAAAAATAAATCGTCGATTTTCCAAAATTTTCGTTTTTCTTTTTTAGGCTAAGTACTTATCGGATTGCCCACGTACTTTTTTGAACAGCCTGCCACAAATTGTTGTTATATACTTTTAATTTCCTTTTTTTTTTAAATGGAATGAACTGCAAGATATAATTGGCCACTTAAATAATTTTCAGGCTTCTTTGATGCCAAATAGTGAATATCAGTTCGCATTACTTGTAAAAATGTGTGGTGGAAACCGTAGGTCGGCTAAGTGTTAAAAATCGTCGCAGTTTTTGGCGATGTGATATAAAATTCGATGCAAGCCAAATATCGTGTTTTTGGAAAGGTACCTATATGTACATCGCTACCGTGAAAACAAATTGTGAAGATTACAGGCGAATTATTAGTAGCAGCGTTTTCTTGAATTTTTATCGAGTTTAACTGAGGCAGACCGAGAATTTGTAAACACCGTGTATGCTTCATACATTTGCGACGAGCCCTCGAGGCTCGTGGCTTCAAGCCAGATCTCGTCTAACTTCGTGGCCGTGGACAGAAAACGCGCGCCGGATGTCATGATACGGGCTAGAAGGGTCGCGCGTCGAGCGGAAAACGTGAAATATGTATCGTGTCGTCACTCACCCGATGGTCTCTGTCCAAGAGATCGCATAACCACACCGAGCTCGGCCATCGTGATGGTACCGTCCTCGTCTTTGTCAAATAGCATGAACGCCTCCTTGAATTCTGTAAAAATTTCAAACAGAATTATCAACCGCGTATGGTGGAAAACATATCAGAATGGTCAACAACATTTTGTTCTGGATTTACAGTATATGTTACGATATGATTTGCACCGAACATGGACGACTAATTTTTGGTTAAATTTTCAGTTGCTTTGGAAGTGGATGAAAGAAACTGTTAAGAATTCGATACTTTCGTTTATTACGTTGTTTACTGTTCTCATAAAAAAAGCCCTTGGAATAATACACCGTTCTGATAAATGAAGAATTCACAGAAATTCAGATAAACGTAAATCGCGCGCAGAAATTTGCAATATCTTAGAAGATATAAGCAAAAATAGGTGGAAATATTTTACTGTTTTTTGTTACTGTTAATCTCATAAAGAAAAAGCGTTGAAGTCGTTTTAAAAAAGTCTAATCATACAATATCCAACCAATAAGAGAGCCGATATGATTTGCACCGAACATGGACGATTAATTTTTGATTAAATTTTCAGTTGCTTTGGAAGTGGATGAAAGAAACTGTTAAGAATTCGATACTTTCGTTTATTACGTTGTTTACTGTTCTCATAAAAAACGCCCTTGGAATAATACACCGTTCTGATAAATGAAGAATTCACAGAAATTCAGATAAACGTAAATCGCGCGCAGAAATTTGCAATATCTTACAAGATATAAGCAAAAATAGGTGGGAATATTTGACTGTTTTTTGTTACTGTTAATCTCATAAAGAAAAAGCGTTGAAGTCGTTTTAAAAAAGTCTAATCATACAATATCCAACCAATAAGAGAGCCGATATGATTTGCACCGAACATGGACGATTAATTTTTGGTTAAATTTTCAGTTGCTTTGGAAGTGGATGAAAGAAACTGTTAAGAATTCGCTACTTTTGTTTAATACGTTGTTTACTGTTCTCGCAAAAAAGCCCTTGGAATAATACACCGTTCTGATAAATGAAGAATTCACAGAAATTCAGATAAACGTAAATCGCGCGCAGAAATTTGCAATATCTTACAAGATATAAGCAAAAATAGGTGGGAATATTTGACTGTTTTTTGTTGCTGTTAATCTCATAAAGAAAAAGCGTTGAAGTCGTTTTAAAAAAGTCTAATCATACCATATCCAACCAATAAGAGAGCTGCAAGAGGCGAATAAAAGACCGGCATAAATGCAGTAGTACGAAACGCAATAATTCAGGCTCTACGGCGGGATTTCAATAATATTTTATGTACGCCATCAACGAATCCCCTCTACTTCACCTATATACCATGAGCCTAATTGCAAAGCGTCGTAATTAGCCCCCGTGCAGCATGTTCACGTTACAACTCGCCAGAGGCTGCGGAGGTCGCGTTCTCTAATTTTAATTTCCAATTTTTCGCACGGCGCTTGATTACCGTATTTCAGCGTATCAGCGCTTTCCGTTTGCCGCTCGTTACACGCAGCTAGTTAAAACGCTGACCGATACGCAGGCCCGGCGGTACAGATTCAGAAGCGACTTAATTGGTGCGCCACAGAATTATTTGGCAACGGACTGCTTTAGCAATTAGCGACCAACTTAATGGCACCGCGGCACGCTCTTACGTTCTAATGAAGCATGTCGATCTAGACAATGTTAAACGCTCGTCCTACATACGATTACTATCCGATAAGATGTCCTTTATCGTCGGGTAGACGCGTTAATCCCTTCAGACTCGATTTTTTTTTCGTTTAAGAAAAATTATTTTTTATACTAAAATTATCTTAATTCATGTGAATGAAGGTAAAAATATACTTTTTACAGAAATATTTATTTATTTATTTATTTGTAATTTGTAAATGTAGATTTTAATGGACATGTGGTCCTTGCGCAAAATTTGTAACATTGAGGAGATCCTGAGAAGTATTTATATAAAAAAATAAAATTCGTATTCGTAAAAATAATATACGTAATAAAATACTTATTATTTAAAGTATTATGTATTATGAAATATAGAAATATAATATATAGAAAAGTATTATGTACGTTACAATATGCACAGGATCCGAAGGGCTGAAATGGACGTCTGAGCACGAATTTACATAGGCGGCGAAATAACGAAGTCGTTAACACTTTGATTGCCGTCATGGTCACTTACAACCGGCGCAAGAGATTTTACTGAAGACCCAAAATATTCGCAATGGGTAGCAATCATTATTTTATGAATGCAGTTATTGTTAGAATGGTGATGCGATCCTTTGGTCTCCAATATCTGCACATTATTTACATTTTGCATAATTCAGTCAAACGCTGTAGTATTTTATAGCATCGCCGTTCTAATACAGCAAAATACGGACGGCAGTCAACGCGTTAACACATTGTTGACCGGTCACAAGTTAACCCTTTGCGATGTCTACTCTTAGACACCAAAGCCTTTCTACCGTTCCGGTCGTATGTCTGCTCTCAGCCACCACAACAGAAACCGTACTAATCTTATACTGTATTCATCCATGTATCAGTTTACAATTTATCTGTACAATCATAAATATCTAATGGACCTATTGACGATCTTATGCGGTGCTCTTATCAATTGGAGATAACGAAATCCATTGCGAACAATAGCTGTTACCTCTCGCTCGTCATGCAAGACGCCTCTTGTGCGTAAAGATATGGACACAGTTCAAAGGTATTTTCGTAAAATTCCAAATAATATTTCCCAAATTGTATTTAACTGTAATTAGTCATTCCCGCTTCATACAATATTTCAAAATAATATTTCAATATGGCCAAAAGAAAGTTAACAACAGAAGTTTACTGTTTTGGAAAATACCACACAATCGAGAGCTATAAAATATAATTTTTACATGAAAACATGACATTAAAACATTATTGTGTAAACATATAACTAAAGTTGACAAAAAAATTCATAAATCCTGTTTATTTTTCATAATCTTGCATGTTGTTTATCACTGCTTTTTCAACGGAAATTAATTCCGACCAGTACGACACCCATGACCAACTTTAATACGTCCGAAAAGGGTTAACTCGTGTTTGCACTTGCGTCGGCTATTTTAATTTTTGAAACGCAGGGCAATATAGAGTATAGCAACATTTTGTTCATTGTATTCAATCGCGTGTGTTCATCAAACATGCAACTTTTCGGTATGCTTTTATTACAAAACGAGTATTACAAAGTGTCAAGAAAAAACGTGACCGTAGCATTTTTCAATAAATTATACGTCAATGCTTTATATTCGTTCGCTGTCGAGCGATTTTTAAACAACTTGTAGTCAGCGCGCGCGCGAAAATGATTATTGAAAATGAAATGGCAGAGGACATAATCTCGCGGCGAGTTGCGCAATCGAAACAAGATATACAACAAAACTACTTGTTTACATCTACGCGTAAATGATTGTCGGGGACAGTTAATTATACGAATAAATATTAAAAGTTACATAAAAGTTTGTACGTTGTGTACGGCTACACACATTTTGAAACGAGACGCGCAGAGAGAGAATGAGAGAAAGAGAGAGACAGATAGAGAGAGAGAAAGAGAGAAAGATGCTTTTGTGAGTACCGGGCTTTTATTACAATTCCAGCGACGAGACAAGTGTCAAGAACGCCGGAACGTGGGGAAGCATTGTTCAATAAATTATATGTGAATGCTTTATATACGGCCGGCGGGCAAAAAAGATTGTAGCCATTTGGAAAATGACTATTGACGAAATGGAAAGGCATAATCTAGTTTTATACAGAAAAGCCAACGATAACAAGATATATTATAACATCTCTGGTCTATATCACGATTCGTAAATTGCTGGAACATTTAACAACACGAAAAAATATTAACAAGTTACTTAAAATTTATGTCCTGTGTCCAATTTGAAGGACATTATGCACGAACATATCTTTGTCGCTGAAAGAAATAAAAACATCAATCTTAAATGCGTGTTCAATTAGAAAATACCGAGACAACTCTTTTACCGAAAACAGAAATCATGCGTGAAACATCGCAAAAAATGAAATGGTGCCATATTAGAAGTCGCTAAATCAATCAAGGCAAAGGTTTTGTGGATATGGCTACCAAAGATTCAAGATTTATTAGTGTTCAAGAAAATGACGAATTCATTTGATGGAAAATGATTATTAAATAAAATCAAATCGATTTTAAAAGAGGCAACGAAACAAGACATCTGATGAAGATTGTGCAGTTAAGAATTTAACATTAAAGAAAATATTAAAAGTATACAGCAAAATGTCAAAGTCATTTTTCTTGAAACAAACTTTTCCACGGTTATTTAAGAAGTCGAAATTCAAAAGGCAGCTGCAAAACTGTTTTTACCGAAAATTTACAATGACCTAGTAAGAACCAGCAAGCAAAGTTCGATTACAGATTTTTTTAAGAGGGGAAAACATACAAAAACTTTAAATAGAGAAAAAAGTTCTGAAAGTGAAGACGATATCGTTTCATCAAAAAACGTTCTCGTTGATTATAAATGATTATTGAAAATGAAGTAACGACGAATAAATTCATTAAATTATGGTTGCGCAAGAAACAAGATATATGTGGAAAACCTCTTTTTTACATGTTTACGCGTAAATGATTGTACAGTTAATTACGAAAAATATTAAAAGTTACATCAAATTTATGTCCAAAGTTCATTTTTTTTGCACGAACTTTTTGAGGCTTTATTTAAAACTGGTTATACTTCCGTTTCAATTACAAAATATTGTCCATTTTTGGCGAAAACTTTCTCCCATCTTTCGGGCAGCGTAATAATCCGTCGCAAAAAACTGGTCATTATTTAATCGTGACGATCCACGAATCGATCCAATTTTTTACTTCTTCATAAGACCGGAAATCCCTGGTCAGCCAGGCCGTGTGCCATTGATCGAAACAAGTGATAGTCCAGGGAGCAACGTCTGGAGAATACGGCGGGTGGGCATAGGACTTCCCATTTCAACGTTTCCAAGAAACTTGATACTATTCGCAACATCTTGTTTAGCATTGTCGTGCTGTAAAATGATTTATCATGTCTCTCGAAAAATATTAAAAGTTTGTCTTTTAATGCTCGGTCAAACGCATTAATTGCGTTCGATAACGATCGCCTGTGATTGTTTCAGTCGGTTTTAACAACTCATAATGCACTACGCCGAGATGGTCCCACAAAATACAGAGCACTTTTTGGAACCGTGAATATTCGGTTTGGCCGTCGACGTGGAAGCATGGCCGGGATATCCCCTTGATTTTCTGCGCTTGGGATTATCGTAATGAACCCATTTTTCGTCCCCAGTCACAATGCGATGCAGAAATCCTTTCCGTCTTTGCCTTGCAAGCAGCTGTTCACAAGCAAACAAACGCCGTTCAACATCTCTCGGCTTCAACTCGTACGGCACCCAATTTCCTTGTTTCTGAATCATTCCCAAGATTTTCAGGCGTTTTGAAATGGCTTGTTGCGTCACTCGCGCGCGTGCTTTCTTGTTGCGTTTGACACGAGTCTTGATCAAGTAATGCCTCCAATTCTGCATCTTCGAAAACCTTCTCTCTTCCACGCCTTGCCGGTCTTCGACGTCAAAATCACCGTTCTTGAAGTCTATTAATCGTTGAAACCACTCTCGGCACGTTCTTTCACTAATAGCGGACACACATAGGTATTTGAGAGCATTCAGAGAGAAAGAGAGCCGCAGAGACTTCATAGAGAGAGAGAAAGAGAGAAAGACCTCCCGCAAATGACGAGAATTTGGCTCGTAAGCTGACATGTTTAATCGAGAATGACTTTATGATGCAGACACAAATCGACTAATATTTCGATGGCGTTATGTTTACAAACCTGGAAAGCTTATTGTATGACATCTACGATCTATTTATTTCGACTACCACGGTTACCGCTATAACATCTATTGCAAAACGGCGGAAGCAAAGTTGTACACCGGCATACATTTATATTTTTAATAAATATTAAGTTGATTATGTCGAATTAAAAAAAATATTTGTTTTTAATAAGTTTTTGGAACGTAACCCCCCTTTTCTACTGGCTCTGGGTCTCATGCAACACGGTTTCACACAACACGGCATTTTCTAGGAACCTAACTACCGTGTTATAGGAGGGTTACCTGTACGCCGTTCGTGTATCAGCGGCAAGTGTCAGCGAACAGAACGACCAATCGATATCGCGCGTGTTTTACCCGCCGGTAATTCGAAGCCACTCGCCTCTGATTGCCGTAAGTTATTGCTACGCGCGATTTTCACGCGCATCGAGCGGCACCGCGGAAAGGGAACCCGCGCGAAACGGATCGGCGAATGAAATATTTTTCAACGGGGAAGATGAGTTTTTCCGCGCCGGCACTCGGGATACGGATAATTGCGTTTTCTATTAGCGGTCTTCGCGTCGACGCGTGAATTTCCTGGGCGAACTCAATAAAACTCCGGCTGGCCGTGTTGCCGCGATGAAATTATTAAAGGTCAGCGCCGGTACAATTATTCGAACAATTAGCAGTTCGATATATACGTCGTAATGAAATTCAACGGTCGCGTAATTAAATTCGCCCGTGCACTTCGCCCCGGCGACGAACGGAACGGTCGGAGGGAAAAAAGCGACGCTGGTTTGCGTCTGAAATTGCTCGCGCGCAAATGTGATTTCTGTGTCAGATTGTAGACGGTGCCTGATGCGTAAACTCTCGCGCTTTCGAGTGGTCTACTCGTTAGGTTCGGCTTCAATTCTGGCTGCTTCCTATAGCGCCGTCAGCCATTTCCTTGCCTTCGGCTTTATCTCCACACCGATTTTGCAGCCTTTATGACCGCTGCGAACAAATTCCTCTTCCGGCGTACGTTCGTTTAATCGTTCCGGTTATGTGTACATGACTTCACTCGTTGAAAACATCGTTTTCTCATCGTATCCACGGTTTTGCTTAACACGTCACTCAATAAGTCTCCGGTCTGACGCATATATGGCAACATTGTTGACAGACCCATGTGATTTCTGGATGGTAGCATCATTTTAATGATACAAGTCAAAATTTCATGACATTCTGGCAATGAGTTTACAGGCTACAGTCGTTGCAATGACCCCAGTTTTGTAATTTTCCAAATAAATGAAATAGATTTCTGGATAGTAGCATCCTTCTAATGATACAAGTAAAAATTTCATGACATTCTAATAATGAGTTTACAGGTTACAGTCGTTTTAATGACCCCAGTTTTGTAATTTCCCAAATCAATGGAATGGATTTCTGGGTAGTAGCATCCTTCTAAAGATACATGTACAAATTTATATTCTGATAATGAGTTTAAGGTTACAGTCGTTTTAATGACCCCAGTTTTGTAATTTTCCAAATCAATGGAATGGATTTCTGGATAGTAGCATCCTTCTAAAGATACATGTAAAAATTTCATGACATTCTAATAACGAGTTTACAGGTTACAGTCGTTTTAATGACCCCGGTTTTGTAATTTACCAAATCAATGGAATGGATTTCTGGGTAGTAGCATCCTTCTAAATATACATGTAAAAATTTCATGACATTCTGATAACGAGTTTACAGGTTACAGTCGTTTTAATGACCCCAGTTTTGTAATTTTCCAAATCAATGGAATGGATTTCTGGATAGTAGCATCATTTTAATGATACATGTAAAAATTTCATGACATTCTGATAATGAGTTTACAGGTTACAGTCGTTTTAATGACCCCAGTTTTGTAATTTTCCAAATCAATGGAATGGATTTCTGGATAGTAGCATGCTTCTAATGATATAAGTCAAAATTTCATGACGTTCTGATAATGAGTTTACAGGTTACAGTCGTTTTAATGACCCCAGTTTTGTAATTTTCCAAATCAATGGAATGCATTTCTGGATAGTAGCATCCTTCTAACAATACATGTAAAAATTTCATGATATTCTGATAATGAATTTACAGGTTACAGTCGTTTTAATGACCCCAGTTTTGTAATTTTCCAAATCAATGGAATGGATTTCTGGATAGTAGCATCCTTCTAACGATACAAGTCAAAATTTCATGACATTCTGACAACGAGTTTACAGGTTTCAGTCGTTTCAATGACTACAGTTTTGTAATTTTCTAAATCAATCGAATGGAGTTCTGGATAGTAGCATCCTTCTAACGATACAAGTCAAAATTTCATGACATTCTGACAACGAGTTTACAGGTTTCAGTCGTTTCAATGACTACAGTTTTGTAATTTTCTAAATCAATCGAATGGAGTTCTGGATAGTAGCATCCTTCTAATGATACAAGTCAAAATTTCATGACATTCTGATAATGAGTTTACAGTCGTTTCAATGACCCCAATTTTGTAATTTTCCAAATCAATGGAATGGATTTTTGGGTAGTAGCATCCTTCTAAAGATACATGTAAAAATTTCATGACATTCTGATAACGAGTTTACAGGTTACAGTCGTTTTAATGACCCCAGTTGTGTAATTTTCCAAATCAATGGAATGGATTTCTGGATAGTAGCATTCTTCTAACGATACATGTCAAAATTTCATGACATTCTGATAATGAGTTTACAGGTTACAGTCGTTTTAATGACCCCAGTTTTGTAATTTTCCAAATCAATGGAATGGATTTCTGGGTAGTAGCATCCTTCTAAAGATACATGTAAAAATTTCATGACATTCTGATAACGAGTTTACAGGTTACAGTCGTTTTAATGACCCCAGTTTTGTAATTTTCCAAATCAATGGAATGGATTTCTGGATAGTAGCATTCTTCTAACGATACATGTAAAAATTTCATGACATTCCGATAATGAGTTTACAGGTTACAGTCGTTTTAATGACCCCAGTTGTGTAATTTTCCAAATCAATGGCCTAGATTTATGAATAGTAGCATCCTTCTAACGATACATATAAAAATGTCATGACATTCTGATAATGAATTTACAGGTTACAGTCGTTTCAATGACCCCAGTTTTGTAATATTCCAAATCGATGGAATTGATTTCTGTATAATAGCATTCTTCTAGCGAAACATATCAAAATTTCATGATATTCTGATAATGAGTTTAGAGGTTGCAGTCCTTTTAATGACCCCAGTTTTGTAATTTCCCAAATCAATGGAATGGATTTCTGGGTAGTAGCATCCTTCTAAAAATACATGTAAAAATTTCATGACAGTCTGATAACGAGTTTACAGGTTACAGTCGTTTTAATGACCCCAGTTTTGTAATTTTCCAAATCAATGGAATGGATTTATGGATAGTAGCATTCTTCTAAAAATACATGTAAAAATTTCATGACATTCTGATAACGAGTTTACAGGTTACAGTCGTTTTAATGACCCCAGTTTTGTAATTTTCCAAATCAATGGATAAAAATAATTTCGTGTGTTGATTAAACGTTGTTTTTTGATGGGGAAAAATACTGTTGAAGCCAGACAGTAGCTTGATAGAAAAAAAGCAGGGAAAAAAATTTGATTCAAATGAACAAGTGATTGCCGAAACTGAGGCCTATTTTGAGAATAAACACAAATCGTTCTATACAAATGGTATCGAAAAGGTAGAGAAACGTGTATTGAATTGTAATGAATGTATCACCCTTGAAGGAGAGTAATTTGACGTGTAAAGTCGAATTTCTAAAAAAATATGTGTTTTTCTTAGCTAGACCGTAGACTTTTTGGGTGATATCTTATGTACTGGGCTTAAATGCATTTTTCTGTTTCATGGGCATCTGTCTATTTTGCGATTTTTTTATATCACTGCGCCTACTTCGATGTGCAGATCACGTTTATTCCCGGCAAAGGCATATAGCTCCGTTTTTGGAGCGGAAGAGGTATATGGAGAGCGGCGAATATCGGAATGGCGAAAAAAAGAAGCGTGAAAATGGTGGAACGGGTCGGAGGGGCGTGTTCCAGAATCTTTTCCGCGGGTATATAGAACGAGAAGAATAACGGGAGAGGGCTCTGTATGAAAAACCGGCGTACGTATAGGAAAATACGCACCGCATTTTGGCCGGTACAAACAATGTCTCTTTTACTGAACGCATTGATCGCATTGTGAATAGGCGAAGACAATGACAAATTGTGCTCGCCCATTCCCGTTACGTATTTTATTCTAGTTTGTACTTAAACGATTGATGCGTTGAAACGACACAATGCATTTTTCTCGTTTAACTGGCAGAGCAACACTGTGTCCAGTTAAATGGCAGTTTAGGGGAAGGTTCGTCTATGCGAACGCGTGAATGGGAGTATTGGAAATTGTATTATATTGCCTCCCCATTTATATAGTTTCTATTTGAAACAGTTTTTTTCAATATGTACGTCAATCTATTGGAGGCATTGTTCAGAATGTTATAAACCAAGACTCGCATTTAATAAAATTAACTATATACAAATGTGCCCATAATTATGAAAGTGGTCTAAGTCATATATTTCTTGTTTCGAGATATTTAATGAATTGCATTTGAATAGATTAAAAAATATTTTTACATTATGCGACATTTTAATTTATAATTTTATTAGTCTTAATTAATGGAAATTTACTATGAATATGAAATTTTGTGTGAATTTTATACGATAATATTATTTTTAAAGATTGAATTGACTTAGACCATTTTCAAAATTAACTGAATGTCCTATAAATGACTTAAAGCAATAAAGAACTTTGAGTTTTATTTGAAACAATAATTTGATTGAAATAATTCGTGAACATTTATTACATTTATTAATTATTTTTAAACAGTAATCCATTTTTATCATTATTTCGAGTATTTAAAATTCTTAAAATGTTCCTGAAAAACTGGAGGGATGTACGGTAGTAAACTCATAATATCTTTATGTTTTTCTTCCGATACTGGTCTAATAGTGGTGTATAATGGAAGTAATTTAATATTTCCGTATATTTTTGGTCTTCCTTTTTTAGGTGAAAGATCCAAAACGTGAAATTTAGAATCATCTAAAGATGTTTTATAGAACATTTTATAAGGTTCATTTTTCAAAATCTCATCCATTGAATTTGTAGCCAAGAGACAGATTCACCCGCGGTATTTTTTACTCTTCTTGTTATTGATTATTCTAGAATGAAGTTGTCATTATTATTAAAATTTGATTGTCATTTATTTTATTATGTAGTTCAGAAACGCGTCAAAGAAGGCCACGTGCCATTTTCAAGTTGTTTATATAATTTATTTAAATTTTTGACTTAGACCACTTTCATAATTAAAACTAAATGAATTCCATATAATGTTGAAATTACAACCACTATCTAATGGTTCATTTTTGACAATTTCGTAAAAATTACATTGAATAAATTTAGTTAAAAATAATGTGGTATGAAATAACTGATAAACTCATTTTTTTTAATTTTGACTTAGACCACTTTCATAATTATGGGCACAAATATTAACACGTTGACTATTGTGGTATCGCCGTATTAGGAACTGCGATGTGTGTGTACGTGTGTGTGTGTGTATGCAAAATGTAAATAATGTGCAAGTTTGGAGACTGGAATAAGAACGTGTCGCATGTACTATTCTCAATAAATGCATTTATAAAATAATTATTACTGCCCATTCAATATTTTGAAAAAGAGAAAAGAGCAGTAAAATTTCTTGCGCCGGTCGCCCGGTGACCCCCACGGCATCGACACA
Organism: Cryptocheilus praepositus; assembly: GCA_033815515.1. Lineage (NCBI taxonomy): Eukaryota > Metazoa > Arthropoda > Insecta > Hymenoptera > Pompilidae > Cryptocheilus > Cryptocheilus praepositus. The sequence continues at coordinate 5,786,555 of JAWWQZ010000285.1, forward strand.
CGTGTTAAAGCGGAATATTTGAGACGCGATATGAGACTGGCAACACCCGATTGTGTGTGTGTGTGTGTGTGTGTATGTTGAGCGATCGATGCGTTTGGAAGATTCTGGAATAAGTTGTGATGTGTACGCATGTGTTTGGAAAGTTCTCGAATAAATTTTTGTTTGGGAAGCGAATAAGGTGAGCGATCGATTTTCTCTGATCCGCGATTCACATTGTTTATAAGAGAAAAGAGTACGGACGTGTTGGTTTAAAATAAAAATTTTTCGAGTTTTGGCTTGATTATTTCTAACACACGCGAAGCATTTTATCTTGTATTATTGTTTAATTCATTCAAATAAACATCTATTTGTTGTCACTAAAATATCCCACAATATTACACTCGACGCATTTAACGGTTTGTTGCCTGAGTTGTATTTTTCCGTTTGCAACGTTTAGTTTTCGAGTATTTTTTTCGAGATGTATGTCTTTAGTGGAAAAAATTTGATACAATTCTGTGACTGAGTCGATCCGGTTATACAAACGTATCGTGTTTCCCCTTCATCCTGACACTGCGCTTACGTAGAATATTGCAGTATCCGAGAATCGCACGCGGTCGACGGTTTATTTGTTATTCATGTAGAACGTCGTACGTTCCGCACGGGTTCCCGTTGCGGCATTACACTTCTGCGAAGGTCGTTACCGCGAAACACGATAACGTACAATCCCGCGGTGAAAATTCGCAATTTGCAATTTTCAGATTTCAGGTGTCGCGACACTCGCGACTTCCGACGGCTGACCTTTTTCATTTCATGAAATTGACCTTCCTTTGCATGTCCCGTGGCTATTTCCACCTCTTCAGTCTTCTTCTCTCTTCCTCTCTTATTCCGCGACTCCGTTCTATGCGCATATAATTGATTGTGTAATTAAATCTTTGTCAACTTCAAGATTTTGCAATCAACAACGACTGACTAATTTTCACACGCCCTCAGCTCATGCATTTTTCTGTCTCTTCTCCCGGTTTTTAGGCTTTCGATTTAGGAGACAATTTTCACTGTGCAACAATGGAGAATTGAAAGTTACATCTTCGAGGACGCCAAAGTGAGAAAATCGAATAATGCATCATATCTTCAGAGCGCGCATCTACAAAATCTGCAAAATCAAGTTGAGCGGTGCATATCGAAAACCGTATATCACTTTGATCAAAAAGTTTTAGGACCGGCCGCCGTATGGCACTATCAGTCACTCGATTGAATTTTTTTTTTTTTTTTTTTTTTTTTTTTTTTTTTTTTGTTAAGTTGCCACATCTGTCATTACCGTTCCCACCAAATTTCAGCGTCATAGCTTGACATTTGTAAAAGTTATACCGTGTTCAGTATATTTACCTTTGTGCGTGTTTTCGATTTTGTACATGACATAAACTTTGGATGAACGAATTTGCATAAAATTTTGCGTGAAAAACGGATTTAACGGTCCGCAAACCTTGGAAATGTTGGAGAAGTGTTTCGGCAACGACACTCTTTCGAGATCAAACGTTTTTCGGTGGCATAAACGTATCCGAAGAAACCACGTTGTTTGCTGTCGAAAAAGAAGGTGATGCTCACGGTTTTCATGCATTACAACAGTGTTGTGCATCATGAATTTTTGCGTTTGCGTGAAGCAATTCGCCAAAAAAGACCGAATTTGTGAGCAAACAACTCGTGGATTTTGCACCACGATCACGCACCGTCGCACAATGCGATCCTTATATGCAAGTTTTTGACCAAAAATAATACGAATACTATTTACCAGCCTCCGAATTCATCTCATTTAGCTCCCTGTAACTTTTTTTTGTTTGACCGACCTAAAAAACCGGGTCGCGGAACGCGTTACAGTACTCGGAAAAATCTTGGAAAAACATGGAAAAATCGAAGACGGCTCTGATGGACATACCAAAAATTGAATACCAGCGATGTTTCGATGATTGGATCAAGCGCTGGTATAAGTGCGTTACAGTCGATGGGGAGTACTTTGAAGGGGACGATATCAATTATAATGGATAAACTTGTATTTTCGATTTTATGTATAAAGTCCTAAAACATTTTGATCAAGGTGGTATATCATCTAGAGAGCGGACCACCGTGTTTGCCAAAGTGCAGAAGCTGAAGCTGGAAAATCGCAGGTCGCGGGAGTATTTATTGTACGTAGCGCGTCGCCGAGAGTATTATTGTATCCGAAGTCGACCGCTCTCATATTTTTATTCCACGCGGGGCGTTAGTTGAAACGTCGGCGGATTAAATTGGATGCCCGGCAATATATAGTAGCGCCGGCAACTAGTTACGCTGGGCGAGGAGCATTTTATTCTCCTCGCCGTTTTCTTGCGCGCGGCGCAGGCAAGATGATGAAAAAAAACAGGCTGCGAAACGAATTACCGCTGCCGCGTCGAGAAACGTCAACGAGCTGAGTTGACGCTGGGTTTTGAGTGACGCCGAGCGTAAATTCCTCGCGGCGCCTTAAAATGGCGGAATTTCGCCTAACGAGTTCAATTTGACGAGACGCACCGGTCGTCTATTAGCGACGATGCTGAGTCGTCTATTACTGACGAGCCCAAACCGTAGTAGCAGCATAATGTGAGCCACGCGACATCGATCTCGCGTTTGTCACGCATAATTAACTTTGTTAACTTTAAACGTTACCCGCGGCATACCTGCAATGCGACCGTTCGGCGAGTTTTACGTGCGTCGCTCTTTTACCTGCTGCGGCACGGTTTCGAGGTCCTTGGGGAATTTTCGTAACTTACAGTTGACTCGATTTACCGTCACTGTTCGTTGCACGTGAGCGTGTTCCGTTCGCGGGCTCGAACGCGAATCACGTCAGGCGCGGTGCACGATAAACATTTTTAACCATAACTGCGGTGATTGATTCGGCGATGAGAGTCAAGAGCGCGCGCGAAGGAGGACACTTGAAAGACGACGAGTTCGGCGAGGAACGTGGAATTAGTTTTTAGATATTTTGCAGATACGCGTATAAGGCGGTTTTTGTCTTTATATGCACGTATGCAAGTGTGTTAAGATTTTAATTCAATGAATTGCTGTCTTATTTCATATATAATAGATACATCACCAAACTTCTACAATAAACTAACAGGCCAATCCCAGTAATCCTCTTTTAACTTGCTGGCCAACCGTATCAACTTCCGCACCGGGCTAGTATATAATCTTACTTCAGATGAGAAATATCTTTGATCCGCAGGTGAGTACACGTAGAAATTTAGAGACAACAAACCTCTACAATAAACAAACATTCCGATCCCAGTAATTCTCTTTTGGATTTGCTGATCAACCGTATTAGCTTTCGCACCGGTAAGTATATAATCTCATTTCAGATGAGAAATATCTTTGACCCGGGGGTGAGTATATTTAGGAATTTAGAAACGATAAACTTCTACAATTAAGAAACATTTCGATCCCAGTAATCCTCTTTTAACTTGCTGATCAACCGTATCAGTTTTCGCACCGGGCAAATACATAATCCCATTTCAGATGAGAAATATCTTTGACCCGCAGGTCAGTACATTTGAAAATTTAAAAACAACAAACTTCTATAATAAACAAATATTTTCAAATGAGCTGATCAATATCAGTTTTGATCTCGCTTTAGATGAGAAATATATTTGACTCAGGCGTGAATACGCTTAGGAATTTAGGAACAACAAACTTCTACCATAAACATACATTGCCATTCTAGGTATCCTCTTTTGTAATTGCTGATCAACAGTATCAGGTTTCGTACCGGGCAAATACATAATCTTATTTCAGATGAGAAATATCTTTGAACCGCAGGTGAGCACACTTAGGAATTTAGAAACAACAAACTTCTACAAGAAACAAATATTTCAATCCCAGTAATCCTCTTTTCTGCTTGCCGATCAACTGTATCAACTTTCGCACCGGGCAAGTACATAATTTCTCTTCGGATGAGGGATATCTTTGACTCGCAGGTGAGTACACTTAGGAATTTCTCGTTCGCAAAGAGTCTGAAGGTAAATTGCCGCATGTCGCGCGACCGCCGTGGCACGTCGTTGGATATTTTTTCTCCCCGACGTAAACGAGGCGACGATAAATCCCGGGGCGATTTTTGCGCTTAAACGAAGCGGCAGAATGCATACCGCGATTGAGTGAGTGCCGGCACGAGATCGTCGTCGAGCCCGACGTTATCAATTGCGCGCCGCATTGCTCGACGCCGCATTCACCTCGCGTTTATCATCCGCGTAAACAGTTCGCCGAGCGCATAAATGTGCATAGGCAAGTAGGCGATTTATCTTCCGGCCGTTTTTCTAATCGCTGATCTGCGATCGCGTGTCGGAGGTCTCTCGAAAACGGGGAGATGATTTTATAATGCCGACGTTCGTTAGCGTTACTGACGGGACTCTATAGAACGGAACTGCCAACTCGGAATATGGAATGCCGAAGAAATTTGTCAGTATGCAATTTTGCAGGGACGCTTAATTTTTCAGGTAAGTCTTTAAAGTATCAATGATGCAATAGGAAATATTTCATAATTTTATTATGCACATATCGTTTTGGATCTATTGTCGGTATGCAATTTTGCGGGGACTTTTAATTTTTTTCAGTTAAATCTTTCAAAGTACCAATACTTTTAATTTTTCACGTAACTCTTTCAAAGTATCAGTGGGGGGATTAATTGACATTGATTAGAGTAAAGTGATAGTGTGATAGGAAATATTTAATAATTTTATTACGCAGATATCGTTTTGGAAATAGATCCAAACCGACAATAGGTATGCAATTTTGCGGGAACTTTTAATTTTTCAGGTAACTCTCAAAGTACCAATACTTTGAAAGATTTGTGTGCAATTTTGCGGGGTCTTTTAATTTTTCAGGTAACTCTTTCAAAGTATTGGTGGAGGGGTAGTTGAAATTTGTCAGAATAAAGTCATGGTGTGACAGGAAATATTTAAACATTTTATTATGCAACTATCGTTTTGGATCTATTATTGGTACTTTGAAAGATTTGTATGCAATTTTTCGAGGACTTTTAATTTTTCTGTAACTCTTCCAAAGTATCAGTGGAGGGGTAGTTGAAATTGGTCACAATAAAATGATGATGTGACAGGAAATATTTAATCATTTTATTATGCAGATATTGTTTTGGATCTATTCTCAGTATGCAATTTTGCGGGGATTTTTAATTTTTCTGTATCTTTTTCAACGTATTGGTGGAGGGGTAGTTCAACTTGTCAGAATAAAGTGATAAGTGATTTAATTTTTTCTGTAGCTCTTTCAACGTATTGGTGGAGGGGTAGTCGAAATTGATTAGAATAAAGTGATAAGTAATGAATTTTTTCTGTAACTCTTTCAACGTATTGGTGGAGGGGTAGTCAAAATTGTCAGAATAAAATGATGTTGTGACAGAAAATATGTAATCATTTTCTTATGCAGATATCGTTGGAGATCTATATTCTGTGCCTCTTCAAGAGACTTGGAGTTCTGAGAAACTTTGGATCGTAAGAACCGAACTGTTTGCGGTTGAACCCGCATCCCGCGATTGCATGCCGTGTAAAAGCGGTAATCAGTCGTCACGTGAGTACGAATAATGGGGTGCGCCGTGTACGCTGGCGAGTTCTAATTGCTCTCGAGCTCGTGCCAAGTGACTCGCGAGGCCTTTCACTTTTCGTCCACTCCTAATTACTCCGATATAAGCGTCGACTCCGTGCTCAGGGCAATTCCCACGCGACGCTTTCATGAATTTACGGACGGGAGGAAAGTACGAAATTTTTGGCCGCCAACCTCGTACCGAGTGGAAGATGGAAAAACCAATTCGGAGGCTAATTAAAAAGCCACTGGGTATTCAATTAGGCTTATTCTGAAATGACGGATAGAATGAAACGTACGCACTTATTGTTTGATTTGGAATTTTATCCGTGGTTAAAGATTCAACGTTCACCGGCTTCAAAAACAACGGAAAATTTCGTAGGGAAATCTTTAATGAAGACTTTAAATTAGCGTCAGGCGTTGTGCAGCTGTGTCGCGTTTTTTTTTTAAGAACATCTGTAACGTTTCGAAGAATTCGTGTACGTGTCTAACATGTTAATTATAGTCGCTCAAAAAGAGGAGATCGCATGTTAAGGCTCCAAATTCGCTTATTTAATTTAGCTACGAGTCTTGCCATGAAAATTACGCCTGATTATTGCGCCACTTTCATGAAAGTCAATTTCTAGCACGCGCGTTGCGGTCGGGCCGCTGTAAATCAGAGTTGTTTGAAAATTATAAAGCTGCGAAAACACCAGGGCGCGGAGAGTGTAGATAACTTACCAGCAACTTGGTCTTCCGTGAGCCCATATTCAGACTGAAACAAATAAAGAATAATTATGGAACATACATAGTCACAGCATGAAGTACAATCATTTTAAAGAAGTCATAATCGGACGTAAACTATTTCCAGATTAACCCGCTAAATTCAGAGGAACACGTGTAGAGGCATAGTTTCGAATTATTGGGTTGGAGGGAAAGTTCTATCGTATTTTAAAGAAACTATTTGAATTAATTTATGAAAATATGTGTTTAATATTAATCATAATACATTTAATGTGTTGTACGATGCCTGCCAGACTCTTCTGCAATTTCTCGACTTGTTAAATGTGGATTATTTTCCAACATGGATCGTATAACATCATTATCGATCTTGGATGGTCGTCCAGATCGATCACTTTCTTGGAGGCTCAGATCCCCGAAACGAAATTTGCTAAACCATCTTTGACAAGTACGAACATTTACAATATCTTTCCCAAATACAGCACATAAATTTTTACATGCAACCGAAGCGTTGCTTCCTTTTTGGAATTCATACAAAATGCAGTGTCGTAAATGCACTTTATCTACTGACAAGTTTTTCACTTTAAATATCACAAGTAAATGATGAATGGTAAAAAAGGACTCCTTTTATATTATACAGCAGCTATAAAAAACACAAAAAAATCCGAATGACTCACTAGCCAGATGTTTTTTTTATTTACAAGAAAAATTACGTGCATATTAAAAATACGACAGAACTTTCCCTCCAACCTAATATTTACAGAAAACTAACAGACTTATTGCCTCGTCGATTTTATCCTCAGCGTATATCTGCAAACGGGTTGAAGAACACTTGGCATTGACATTATTTCTCGACCCTGTTTCACCCCAACCCTCTGGTTGGCCACCGCTATAAAGCCTTTAGAAGTGGGATCCTGACCAATATGAATGCGTTTGAACCAATTCTCTGCTCTTTCCTATCCCAAAGCAGCTGTCAGCTTGGATGGAGGGCAAAGTACGCGTATTTGCGCTTTAAATCGCGAGTAATCCTAACTATCGAAGGTTTGCTATCGTTCAGCATAACACATCACTCAAAAAGTCTCCGGTCTAAGAGAAAGACTAAGACTTTAAAATATATTATTTTTTTTAACACTTTGACTGCCATGATTTAGAAAGTCAACAAAATATTAAGTCGTATTAAAATAGTGATGCTTTTATTCCAAAGCAAATAATTTACATTTTGCCGAACGCGATTTCATGTATCGCCTAATGTCGATAGGCATTTGTCGCAGAAGCAAAAACGACGTGTCTTTTACATAGACGCTGCTACTGCATCAATAGCTGCTACTAGGCTTTATGGCGAATTTTTTGCATTTATAGTAAAATCTTTTGCGCCGGCGGTCAATAGTTAAAATCTTTTGTGCGGCATCAAGGTAACGCCTTACCGCATGTTATATTGTAGAGCGCGGCAGTCGAAAATTAAATCGTAGCGCAAGTGGTTAATGGAACGATTTGTGTTTATTCCCAAATTGGCCTCAGCTTCGGCAATCACTTCTTCATTTGAATCAAATTTCTTTCCCTGCTTTCTTTTCCCATCAAGCCACTGTTTGGCTTCAACAGTATTTTCTCCGTCAAGAAACAATGTTTAATCAACACACGAAATTATTTTTTATTTATTCTTTTGAAAAATTACAAAACAGGGGTCATTAAAAGGACTGTAACCTGCAAATTTATCAGAATGTCACGAAATTTTGACATGTATCGTTAGAAGGATGCTGCTATCCAGAAGTCACCTGGGCCTGTCAACAGTGTTGTCATATATGTAGCATCAGGAAAACGGCCGTAGATGCGTCGCAGAAAACTGTCGTTGGGGCCATCGGGCCCTACCGGATTGTGATAAGGCGGTAGAGGTCCGTATAAAAGTCGGCCCGGTTCGGGACGCGAGTTCAGTTATACTTCAGTAATAGATCAGAGTTTTAAGTTGTCGTTCAGTTTCAGTTGAGTTGTCACATCAGTCAAGTTCAGAGTGTAGTTGAGTCCAGTATAGATACGTTTTCTTGCCGTTTACCGAATCGAAGTCGAATTGCCATAGTTTTACTTTAATTTTGTATTTATATGTATATATTAGTGCGTCTATTTATCTTTAAATAAACTTATTCAACTCAATATAATTCCGCATCACGCTTCGACGACACCTAACATCTTATGTCCCTACATATATGTGTCACACCAGAGACTTATTGAGTGATATGTTACATTCTTCGCCTATCTGCCATTGCTCTCGTCTGAGGAATCTCACGTAGCAAAACACTCTATTGTGCATTTCCACGTCCTTTCAGCTCCATTACGACGTACCGAATAACCGGGCGTTTTATTGGGCACGTACATCCGATATCTCGCAAGAATCCATAGCGAAGCGCTGTAACGTCGTTGCTGATAGGAGACGATTAATGTCCGCGTGCATTGTTTTGACGCTGTTTATACTCTGCGTCGTCACCGGCTCCCATGGGCATGCATTTTTCCGCTTTGTCGGCGGTCAGAGATCGTCCGTCACATCGTTGCTCGACGTCTCGATAAAGATTGACCAGCGGAGAGTGAACGCTCGTTCAACGCTCGATTTGGTTTGTTAGCCAGCGACGATGCCTGTGACATCCTATACTAACGACTTCCTGCGGTTCGCCCGTGCCATGGACTGTGACAGTCGATGCTCGATTAAATGTGCAATTGACCATTTATGCACTTCGATTTCTTCCGTTACCGAAATGAAGCTTACTCGATTGGTCTTTATAATTTTTCATTTTGCGCGCGAAACAAGTGACCGCCGCAAGAGATTTTATGGAAGATCTAAAATAATCGCAATGGGTAGCAATAATTATTTTATAAATGCAGATATTGTTAGAATAGTAATGCGATCCTTTGGTCTTCAATACCTGCAGATTATTTACATTTTGCATAATTCAGTCAAACGCATTTCATAGCATCATATAGTATACAGCAAAATAGTATATATAGCATCGTAGTATCCAGCAAAATAGTATGTATAGCATCATAGTATCCAAAAATAGTATATATAGCATCATAGTATGCAGCAAAATAGTATATATAGCATCATAGTATACAGCAAAATAGTAAATATAGCATCATAGTATACAGCAAAATAGTATATATAGCATCATAGTATACAGCAAAATAGTATATATAGCATCATAGTATGTACCAAAATAATATATATAGCATCATAGTATACAGCAAAATAGTATATATAGCATCATAGTATGCAGCGAAATAGTATATATAGCATCATAGTATACAGCAAAATAGTATATATAGCATCATAGTATGTACCAAAATAATATATATAGCATCATAGTATGCAGCGAAATAGTATATATAGCATCGTAGTATACAGCAAAATAGTATATATAGCATCATAGTATCCAGCAAAATAGTATATATAGCATCATAGTATGCAGCAAAATAGTATATATAGCATCATAGTATGCAGCAAAATAGTATATATAGCATCATAGTATACAGCAAAATAGTATGTATAGCATTATAGTCTGTACCAAAATAATATATATAGCATCATAGTATGCAGCGAAATAGTATATATAGCATCGTAGTATACAGCAAAATGGTATATATAGCATCACAGTATGCAGCAAAATAGTATATATAGCATCATAGTATGCAGCAAAATAGTATATATAGCATTGTAGTATACAGGAAAATAGAATATATATAGCATCATAGTATCCAGCAAAATAGTATATATAGCATCATAGTATGCAGCGAAATAGTATATATAGCATCATAGTATACAGCAAAATAGTATATATAGCATTATGGTATACTGCGAAATAGTAAATATAGCATCATAGTATACAGCAAAATAGTATATATATCATCGTAGTATACAGCAAAATAGTATATATATCATCATAGTATGCAGCAAAATAGTATATATAGCATCATAGTATGCAGCAAAATAGTATATATAGCATCGTAGTATACAGCATAATAGTATATATAGCATCATAGTATGCAGCAAAATAGTATATATAGCATCATAGTATGCAGCAAAATAGTATATATAGCATCATAGTATCCAGCAAAATAGTATATATAGCATCATAGTATACAGCAAAATAGTATATATAGCATCATAGTATCCAGCAAAATAGTATATATAGCATCACAGTATACAGCAAAATGGTATATGTAGCATCATAGTATACTGCAAAATATGCACGGCAGTCAACGTGTTAACCCTTTCACCGCTGTGGACACATATATCCGCCGAAATCTATCGGTGTCAATTAAGGCGCAAATACACGCTTTCCAATCGTTTCGATTTCTTACCTACTGCAGCCACAATTATCAACGTGTGAGACAAATACAGATGCACTTTTCACCACATAATTTTCTCGCATAATTTAATTTGACGTAATTGAAGTATTATCGTTAGAACTTCGTGACGCCTTACATGATCAATGAACAGACTTCAAACTTTCGAAAAGTATCTAGACCTCCTCTCACTTCGGCCGGGAGCATTCAGCAGTTAAAAAGTTAATGTCAACGTTCATTTCATGACTAAGCTACCAGATCTTAACGCCACACTTTGAGTTACTGTCGGAAAGAATCACTGACGGATCTATTTGTTTTGCCTCACGCAAACCTTCACCTGGCATCTAGCCCTTTGCACTCGGTTGTCCCCTCTGAGGGGACAATGTAAGTCTAGCATATCACTCGGTTGTCCCCTCTGAAGGGACATGAAAGTTTATTAGCGATTACGGAGAATGAACTTATTCCACCGCAATTTTTTAAGAAACACGTGTTCTCCTGTAGTGTTCTATTAAAATGGCACAAAGAAAACAAATCGAAATATGATAAAATTAACAAGATGCATGATAAATAAATGAACCGTTTTTCACGTCGAAAAAGAACGTGCGAAGTGCATTCACGACGGACTATACTTCTCTAATACCTCTAAAATCTCTAATTGAGCAATTTGTATATTTAGTATACTTCTCTAATACCTCTAAAATCTCTAATTGAGCAATTTGTATATTTAGTGGATTAGGCATACAAAGGTACACGGGTATGGCTCAATGATATGGGAAACTTGATAAGATAATAAAGAAATCCGAAAACTGAGAGAAGAAATTTACAAGATCTCAGTTCGTAGTTCGCAATTCGAATCTCAGAAGAAAGAAAACAGCAAAAACCAATGACACACCACAAGTTTGCGAAAAGTCTTGTAAAGCAGTTGAGACGTGATTTTCGAGAATCTCGAATACGTCCATCTACATATTTGTCAGACAATAGACGGAATAATAAGCTGCATATTCCAAATGTGGGAGAAAGAATACGGGATTGTATTGTCTGTTCTGACAGGAAAACACCAGGTGGAAGGCGGTAAACAACATTTTATTGTGAAACATGTACAAATCAACCTGCTATGCATATTGGGAATTGCTTCAGACTTTATCATACTGTAGAAAATTATAAAAAATGAATTTTGATTTTTTTTTTGTAAAGATGTGTTCTTCAATGTCCACAAATTCATATAAACCAAATTTCATTACAATTCTTTACTTGGTTCTAAAATTATACTCTATAATATCATGTTTCCAAGGGTATACGTGTTCGCGAAAAAGTGGCGTCGAGTTCCTGGTAGGTAACGTCCGAAACGGTGCCGAGTGCAAAGGGCTAGAATGCGTGCTGAACGCTAAACCACGTGCTCCTAATACGACACACGATGCGATTCGACACACTTGCCAGTGGAAAGACTCACCGATAGATTTCTCGTCTGATAATCGATCTGGTTTGTTAGTCGGCGAAGCTTGCAATACTGATGCGTATATTTCTTGTGATCTGCCATTTCACCGGCACGTTCTACGTAGTACTAAGTTCTATAGAATCTCGTTGTATGACCGATGCACGCGTTGGACAGAACGCGGGGAGAGGAACAGTTTGGCCAATTGCCTGGTAGGCGCATCCGAAACTTGTCGGGTGTGCGACGAATAGGTCGGATAGCGAATTATTAATAATAGTGTGTCGCAACCGGCCCGATGTGTGTCCGTGACAACGACATAATTGGGTCGTTTAGAAAATTTGCGCACCCACTATTATGAAGCTGCGTTTAACACTTTAGAGACCGCTAAGAAATCTGTAAGAAATACGCCTGAGATCGCATGTTTTTGGGAAACTTGTAGGTTGCAAAAAATCATAGCTTTCTTATTTATAAAGCAATTTTTGTGATATTGTAGAAATTTTAGAAATTGTATAATTGGAGGTATTTTAGGTATTATTAAAAAAAATTATTTTTTAATATAAAATTGTTTTTTTTTAGTAATTATCATAATTTTTCATTTGCATACTTTTAATATGTATTTCAGGTATTATTTGAAAAAATTGTTTAAAAAATTATTTAAAGAAATTATCATCAAATTTTATTTAAATGTCAATTTTATCAGAGTTTCTAGTAATTTTTTAATGTATGATATTGCGTGAAGCATTTTTCTCTATGAAGGGGAACCATACAAAATTTACATATTCGCGATTCATATTCTATCATAAAGACAGCGTGTAGAAAACACGAGAAAACTCGTGAGCGGTCCTTAAAGCGTTAACTGGCAATTCCGTTAACGGACGTTAAAGCGGTATGCATACAAAATTATCCACTAACGTTTTAACGCGTCGCAAACGGCGAATAACGTCGTCCCGACATGTCGGCGGTGGTCATATTTTACAAGCAATAACCATGTCATCGGTAACGGAACGTAATGATACGAGTGATTTTGAGCGTGTGTTTTGCAATGCCGCGCGAACACTTTCGTTTACGCGCGACCTTTGAGACTTCGAATTTATCCGAAGCAACCGGCCCGACACTACGACGTCGTTAACGCGACCGTCGGCGTGGAAATAGTTTCCTGGAAGCACGCACTAACGAAGCTCCCCATAAACCACGTGAACGGAGTTAAGTTCGTTCGTGACACAGGTACCAACTAGCGAGCATCGTTAACCTTTTAGGTACGGCTGAATTCTGCGTGTGGCTATTTTCCTGACAGAGTCTAACGCGAATTAAAATAAAAAAAAAAAACAATTTTTTTTTAAAACGATACGGCACTGCGATGTCTGACGGACAATGCCGTTCTCTACACGAGTACATTGAAAAGATATATTTGATGATAAAATAATTTTTTTTTAAATATATTGCACGTACTCTAATTTTAACAATTCCCTTTAATAATTAATAATACAATTAGGTACTATATATTTTAAAATATAGTACGACACATAGACCCACGTGAAAATCTTCACACACATAGCTTGGTCTTCGTTTTATATCGTTTTTTGAATATACCCTACAATTTCGTAACGCTATTTTAGATTTTTTGGATTTCCGATATGATTGAAAATGTTTAGTGGTTCGTTTCAACGGCTGATCAACGATATATTTGCTGCAGCTAACGTGCAAGATGACATCCGCGAAAGCCACTATAGTGGCGTGTTGTTCTAAAAGATTATATCTGCGAAAGCCACTATAAAATGTTTTTTTTTTTTAAAGGATACAGTACTGCAATGTCTGACGGACAATGCCGTTCTCTACACGAGTACATTGGAAAGAAGTATCTAATAATTAAATTATTATTTTTCTTAAAAATATATTGCACGTACTGTAATTTTAACAATTCCCTTTAATAATTAATAACACAATTGTGTATTATATATTTTAAAACATAGTACGACACATAGACCCACGTCAAAATCTTCACACACATAGCTTGATCTTCGTCTTATATCGTTTTTTGAATATACCGTACAATTTCGTAACGCTATTTTCGATTTTTTCGATTTACAATACGATTGAAAATGTTTTGTGGTTAGTCTCAACGGCTGATCAACGATATATTTGCTGCAGCTAACGTGAAAGATGACATCCGCGAAAGCCACTATAGTGGCGTGTTGTTCTAAAAGATTATATCTGCGAAAGCCACTATAAAATGTTTTTTTTTTGAAAGGATACAGTACTGCAATGTCTGACGGACAATGCCGTTCTCTACACGAGTACATTGAAAAGATATATTTGATGATAAAATAATTTTTTTTTAAATATATTGCACGTACTCTAATTTTAATAATTCCCTTTAATAATTAATAATACAATTGTGTATTATATATTTTAAAACATAGTACGACACATAGACCCACGTCACAATCTGCACACACATAGCTTGATCTGCATCTTATATCGTTTTTTGAACATACCATACAATTTCGTAATGCTATTTTAGATCTTTTGAATTTACAATACGACTGAAAATGTTTTGTGGTTACTCTCAACGGCTGATCAAAGATATATTTGCTGCAGCTAACGTGAAAGATGACATCCGCGAAACCCACTATAGTGGCGTGTCGTCCTAAAAGATGATATCCGCGAAAGCTACTATACATTTTTTTTTTAAAGAGTACAGCACTGCAATGTCTGAAGGACAATGCCGTTCTCTACACGAGTACATTGAAAAGATATATTTGATGATAAAATAATTTTTTTTTAAATATATTGCACGTACTCTAATTTTAACAATTCCCTTCAGTAATTAATAATACAATTGGGTATTGTATATTTTAAAACATAGTACGACACATAGACCCACGTGAAAGTCTTCACACACATAGCTTGGTCTTCGTCTTATATCGTTTTTTGAATATACCGTACAATTTCGTAACGCTATTTTCGATTTTTTCGATTTACAATACGATTGAAAATGTTTTGTGGTTAGTCTCAACGGCTGATCAACGATATATTTGCTGCAGCTAACGTGCAAGATGACATCCGCGAAAGCCACTATAGTGGCGTGTCGTCCTAAAAGATAAAATCCGCGAAAGACACAATAAATTTTTTTTTTATAGGATACAGTACTGCAATGTCTGACAAACAATGCCGTTCTCTACACGAGTACATTGGAAAGAAGTATCTGACGATTAAATTATTATTTTTTTTTTAGTATATTGCACGTGCTCTAATTTTAATAATTTCCTTTAATAATTAATAATGCAGTTGGGTATTATATATTTTAAAACATAGTACGACACATAGACCCACGTCACAATCTTCACACACATAGCTTGATTTTCGTATTATATAGTTTTCTGAACATACCGTAGAATTTCGTAACACTATTAGATTTTTTGGGTTTACAATACGATTGAAAATGTTTTGTGGATAGTCTCCACGGCTGATCAACGATATATTTGCTGCAGCTAACGTGAAAGATGACATCCGCGAAACCCACTATAGTGGCGTGTCGTCCTAAAAGATGATATCCGCGAAAGCTTCTATAATTTTTTTTTTAAATGATACAGGACTACAATGTCTGAAGAACAATGCCGTTCTCTACACGAGTAAATTGGAAAGAAGCATTTGATGATTAAATTATTATTTCCCTTAAAAATATATTGCATGTACTCTAACTTTAACAATTCGCTTTAATAATTAAAAATAGAATTGGGTATTATATGTTTTAAAACATAGTACGACACATAGACCCACGTCACAATCTTCACACACATAGCTTGATCTTCGTCTTATATCGTTTTTTGAACATATCGTACAATTTCGCAACGCTATTTTAGATCTTTTGGATTTACAACACGATTGAAAATGTTTTGTGGTTAGTCTCAACGGCTGATCAACTGTATATTTGCTGCAGCTAACGTGAAAGATGACATCCGCGAAACCCACTATAGTGGCGTGTCGTCCTAAAAGATAAAATCCGCGAAAGACACTATAAATTTTTTTTTTATAGGATACAGTACTGCAATGTCTGACAAACAATGCCGTTCTCTACACGAGTACATTGGAAAGAAGTATTCGATGATTAAATTATTATTTTTCTTAAAAATATATTGCACGTACTGTAATTTTAACAATGCCCTTTAATAATTAATAATACAATTGAGTATTATATATTTTAAAACCTAGTACGATATATAGACCCACATCACAATCTTCGCACACATAGCTTGATCTGCATCTTATATTGGTTTTTGAATATACTATAATTTCATAATGCTATTTTAGATTTTTTGGATTTATAATACGATTGAAAATGTTTTGTGGTTAGTCTCAACGGCTGATCAACGATATATTTACTGCAGCTAACGTGAAAGATGACATCCGCGAAACCCACTATAGTGGCGTGTCGTCCTAAAAGATGATATCCGCGAAAGCTACTATACATTTTTTTTTGAAAGAGTACAGCACTGCAATGTCTGAAGGACAATTCCGTTCTCTACACGAGTACATTGGAAAGAAGTATTTGATGATAAAATCATTATTTTTCTTAAAAATATATTGTACGTACTCTAATTTTAACAATTCCCTTTAATAATTAATAATGCAGTTGGGTATTATATATTTTAAAACATAGTACGACACATAGACCCACGTCACAATCTTCACACACATAGCTTGATCTTTGTCTTATATTGTTTTTTGAACATACCATAAAATTTCGTAACGCTATTTTCGATTTTTTCGATTTACAATACAATTGAAAATTTTTGTGGTTAGTCTCGACGGCTGATCAACGATATATTTGCTGCAGCTAACGTGAAAGATGACATCCGCGAAAACCACTATAGTGGCGTGTCGTCCTAAAAAACAAAATCCGCGAAAGACACTATACATTTTTGTTTTATATGATACAGTACTGCAATGTCTGACAAACAATGCCGTTCTCTACACGAGTACATTGGAAAGAAGTATCTGACGATTAAATTATTATTTTTTTTTTAATATATTGCACGTGCTCTAATTTTAATAATTCCCTTTAATAATTAATAATGCAGTTGGGTATTATATATTTTAAAACATAGTACGACACATAGACCCACGTCACAATCTTCACACACATAGCTTGATCTTCGTCTTATATTGTTTTTTGAACATACCATAAAATTTCGTAACGCTATTTTCGATTTTTTCGATTTACAATACAATTGAAAATTTTTGTGGTTAGTCTCGACGGCTGATCAACGATATATTTGTTGCAGCTAACGTGAAAAATGACATCCGCGAAAACCACTATAGTATCGCGTCGTATCTAAAAGGTAAACCAAAAAATTGAGAAGCCCGCGAGTAGGGGAAGTTGAGATTTTTCGAACAGTGGGCGAGAATCGGAAAAATACGCGCACCCTACGCGTTTTGAAGTCTAATAAACGATGCTGCGTATCGATCAAATGATTTCAGCGGATATATTTGTCGTTACGAGCGGCGCGAGGTCGTATCAATATTTGACAAAAAATATCGACTTTCGAAAATTGCCTCTCGTCGGTGTTTTTATGGGGAAAATTGTTCGCGCTGGCGGGGTGTTTCGCGCTAAATCATCCATCGGGAGTAGGTACGGCAAATGGGTTAAACCATCAAAATCTCAACTTGTCGTTCGCGGTGTTTGCACGTGTGCTTTGGAACAGTAACGTGTGCATAGAATGTGGCGTGGGAACGTGTGAATGCGTGACATACTCGCTATCAGTACGTTGGGCTGGATCGTTACTGCGTGTAAATGTGAGTAGTGAGGAAAAGTAGCACGAGTCGCTTATTGTACCGACGAGTGTTAAACGGGAGCTCTCTTCTAGTCTTTACACTGTTTTTAATCGCACCCTTTCCCCATTTGCGTGTGGGTGTCTCTTTGTGTTTTCTCCGTTATCGATGTAGTTATCTCTTGCTTTTTCCGTAATTGATTCATCTTTCGTTATCTTTCTCTTTTATATTCTGTTTTATATTTCATTCTCGCTGTTTGCTAATGATTCATACTTCTTTGACTTTCTGCGTCACGCGTTCATTTTTGTCCCTTCTACTAAACGAATATTTCCATTTTCGTTTGTTTCCTGTCTTCGATTTTCTATTTTCCTTTTCCGCCACCTAGCCGAGTTTCGCTTTTTGCGTAATTGATTCATCTTTCTTTATCTTTCTCTTTTATATTCTGTTTTATATTTCATTATCGCTGTTTGCTAATGATTCATACTCCTTTGACTTTTTGCGTCACGCGTTCATTTTTGTCCCTTCTACTAAACGAATATTTCCATTTTCGTTTGTTCCCTCATCCCCTAATATTTCGTGTTCTATATTTCTTATTCTCCATACGTTTCCTGTCTTCGATTTTCTCTTTTCCTTTTCCGCCACCTAATCGAGTTTCGCTTTTTCTGTAATTGATTCATCTTTCGTTATCATTCCCTTTTATATTCTGTTTTATATTTCATTCTCGCTGTTTGCTAATGATTCATACTTCGTTGACTTTCTGCATCACGCGTTCATATCTGTCCCTTCCACTAAACGAATATTTCCATTTTCGTTTGTTCCCTCATCTCCTAATATTTCGCGTTCTATACTTCTTATTCTCCGTACGTTTCCTGTCTTCGATTTTCTATTTTCCTTTTCCGCCACCTAATCGAGTTTCGCTTTTTCCGTAATTGATTCATCTTTCTTTATCATTCTCTTTTATATTCTGTTTTATATTTCATTCTCGCTGTTTGCTAATGATTCATACTTCTTTGACTTTTTGCGTCACGCGTTCATATCTGTCCGTTCTTCTAAACGAATATTTCCATTTTCGTTTGTTCCCTCATCCGCTAATATTTCGTGCTCTATATTTCTTATTCTTCGTATGTTTCCTATCTTCGATTTTCTATTTTCCTTTTCCGCCACCTAATCGAGTTTCGTTTTTTCCGTAATTTATTCATCTTTATCATTCTCTTTTATATTCTATTTTATATTTCATTCTCATTGTTTGCTAATGATTCATATTTCTTTGACTTTCTGCGTCACGCGTTCATTTTTGTCCCTTCTTCTAAACGAATATTTCCATTTTTGTTTGTTCCCTCATCCCCTAATATTTCGCGTTCTATATTTCTTATTCTCCGTACGTTTCCTGTCTTCGATTTTCTATTTTCCTTTTCCGCCACCTAATCGAGTTTCGTTTTTTCCGCTTACCAGCTTTTTCTTCATCTGTTCCAATATTTCGAATCCCACGGAACCTGGAAAGGAGTCTTGACTTTCAACTGGGTCACACCGTTTTTGAGCGCCTCTCTAAGGGAGGAGCTGCTTGCGTAAACTCATGAAAAGTCAATCCCCGGGAATGCTTTGGGAATGCGCGTGCCTTGTCCTGTTTATACACTCATGATATCGACCCTCTTTTGAGTTATGAGCAGAAATTAAATCCACATTTGTTCTGCTCCGTGTCTTTGTTAACATTAGGAACTGGAAATGTTCTTGCTACCCATAGCCAATATATAACTATATTCGTTTGCGTCAAATTTGTTTAAGTTCTTACAGTTTGCTTGAAATAACAATCTAGCTTTAATATATCGATAAATGATATGAAGTGTGTAAGTGTAAATGCTTCGAAGTCACATATCGATAAATCGATATTTTATTAAATAATTTATTTTTCATTATTTAAAAATTTAATCTTTTTTTACTAGATGGCGTATACATCTTGTTATATAATGTCTCCTTAGTAACCAATAACATGCTTAATGCGGTTATCAGGTCTAACCTGATATATCAAAGTAAATACTTTTGCAAATTGTCTACAAATAGAAGCCAAAAGAACCGTCTTGTGCAATTGTCATTATTTGCTCTTCTATCGATGTTTGTTAAACAAAAAAGAAACGTACATAATAGCTTTTAGTTTGTGTATCAATAATGTGTTATTTGTGTGCATTTAAACAATCATTTTATTACTATTTTCATGTGATATAGCTTTGTGACTTTCAAGTCACAATGGGCTATCATGGAAGGGTTCGGTGTATGTACGATAACGTTTGTGTTTTCTTTGCTTTTTAGTTGCATATATCAGAAGCCCAAAATATGGATACGAAATCATATAAAAATAAAAAGAGGAATAGGAATAAGAAGCATTAGCAGTAATAAATCCGAAGATTCTTTATCAGATTCTGATTCTAATGAAGATCATCCAATAGTATTTGCCCACCAACGTATAAATATTATTGATAGCGACGATGAATTTAGTAGTAAAAAATCATCACATAAGGAAATGCAACGTATATCTATGTTTAATGCCAAATGCCAACTGTTTTATGGAATTCCATACTTAAGCTCTTATACACACAAATATAAATGTTGTTTTACTTCAAAGTTATAAAATGTATTCGTTATAATAAAATTGTTGAAACTGCTGAATCTATTGTTAATATGTATTTCGAGGTTGATATTTGTTGATTTCACGTCACATACATTTTGTATAGCGGCGATGAATTTAATAGTTTAAAATCATGAGACAAGGAAATGCAACGTATATCTATGTTTAATGCCACACGCCAACTGTTTTATGGAATTCCATACTTAAGCTCTTGTACACACAAATGCAAACGTTGTAAGCCGTTGTTACATCAAAGTTACAAAATGTATCCGTTATAATAAAATTGATGAAACTGCTGAATTCATTGTTAATATGTATTTCGACATTGATATTTGTTGATTTCACGTTACATACATTTTATATAGCGACGATGAATTTAGTAGCAAAAAATCATGAGACAAGGAAATGCAACGTATATCTATGTTTAATGCCAAACGTCAATTGTTTTATGGAATTCCATACTTAAGCTCTTGTACACACAAATGCAAACGTTGTAAGCCGTTGCTACTTCAAAGTTACGAAATGTATTCGTTATAATAAAATTGTTGAAACTGCTGAATTCATTATTAATACTTATTCCGAGGTTGATATTTGTTGATTTCACGTTACATACATTTTGTATAGCGACGATGAATTTAGTAGTAAAAAACCAACGGATAAGAAATTGCAACCTATATCTATGTTTAATGGCAAACGCTAACTGTTTTATGGAACTCCATACGTAAGCTCTTATACACACAAATGCAAACGTTGTAAGCCGTTGTTACATCAAAGTTACAAAATGTATTCGTTATAATGAAATTGCTGAAACTGCTGAATTCGTTGTTCATATGTATTTCGAGATTGATATTTGTTGATTTCACGTTACATACATTTTGTATAGCGACGATGGATTTAGTAGTAAAAAATCATGAGATAAGGAAATGCAACGTATATCTATGTTTAATGCCAAATGCCAACTGTTTTATGGAATTCCATACTTAAGCTCTTATACACACAAATATAAATGTTGTTTTACTTCAAAGTTATAAAATGTATTCGTTATAATAAAATTGTTGAAACTGCTGAATTTATTGTTAATACGTATTTCGAGGTTGATATTTGTTGATTTCACGTCACATACATTTTGTATAGCGGCGACGAATTTAATAGTTAAAAATCATGAGACAAGGAAATGCAACGTATATCTATGTTTAATGCCAAACGCCAACTGTTTTATGGAATTCCATACTTAAGCTCTTGTACACACAAATGCAAACGTTGTAAGCCGTTGTTACATCAAAGTTACAAAATGTATCCGTTATAATAAAATTGTTGAAACTGTTGAATTCATTGTTAATACGTATTTTGATGTTGATATTTGTTGATTTCACGTTACATACATTTTGTATAGCGACGATGAATTTAGTAGTAAAAAATCATGAGATAAGGAAATGCAACGTATATCTATGTTTAATGCGAAACGCCAAATGTTTTATGGAATTCCATACTTAAGCTCTTGTACACACAAATGCAAACGTTGTAAGCCGTTGTTACATCAAAGTTACAAAATGTATCCGTTATAATAAAATTGTTGAAACTGCTGAATCTATTGTTAATATGTATTTCAAGGTTGATATTTGTTGATTTCACGTTACATACATTTTGTATAGCGACGATGGATTTAGTAGTAAAAAACCATCAGATAAGAAAATGCAACGTATATTTATGTTTAGTGCCAAACGTCAATTGTTTTATGGAATGCCACACTTAAGCTCTTTTACACACAAATGCAAACGTTGTAAGCCGTTGTTACTTCAAAGTTACAAAATGTATTCGTTATAATAAAATTGTTGAAACTGCTGAATTCATTGTTAATATGTATTTCGAGGTTGATATTTGTTGATTTCACGTTACATACATTTTGTATAGCGACGATGAATTTAGTAGTAAGAAACCATCAGATAAGAAAATGCAACGTATATCTATGTTTAATGGCAAACGCCAACTGTTTTATGGAACTCCATACTTAAGCTCTTATACACACAAATGCAAATGTTGTAGGCCGTTGTTACATCAAAGTTACAAAATGTATTCGTTATAATAAAATTGTTGAAACTGCCAAATTCGTTGTTAATATGTATTTGGAGGTCGATATTTGTTGATTTCACGTTACATACATTTCGTATAGCGACGATGGATTTAGTAGTAAAAAATCATGAGAGAAGGAAATGCAACGTATATTTATGTTTAGTGCCAAACGTCAATTGTTTCATGGAATTCCATACTTAAGCTCATATACACACAAATGTAAACGTTGTAAGCCGTTGTTACTTCAAAGTTACAAAATGTATTCGTTATAATAAAATTGTTGAAACTGCTGAATTCATTGTTAATATGTATTTCGAGGTTGATATTTGTTGATTTCACGTCACATACATTTTGTATAGCGACGATGAATTTAGTAGTAAGAAACCATCAGATAAGAAAATGCAACGTATATCTATGTTTAATGGCAAACGCCAACTGTTTTATGGAACTCCATACTTAAGCTCTTATACACACAAATGTAAACGTTGTAAGCCGTTGTTACATCAAGGTTACAAAATGTATTCGTTATAATAAAATTGTTGAAACTGCTGAAGTCATTGTTAATATGTATTTGGAGGTCGATATTTGTTGATTTCACGTTACATACATTTTGTATAGCGACGATGAATTTAGTAGTAAAAAATCATGAGATAAAGAAATGCAACGTATATCTATGTTTAATGCGACACGCCAACTGTTTTATGGAATTCCATACCCAAGCTCTTGTACACACAAATGCAAACGTTGTAAGCCGTTGTTACATCAAAGTTACAAAATGTATCCGTTATAATAAAATTGTTGAAACTGCTGAAGTCATTGTTAATATGTATTTCGAGGTTGATATTCGCTGATTTCACGTTATATAGATTTTGTATAGCCACCAAAAAAAATTCAGTTCATAGAGGATTAATTAATTAATTCCAATAAATGGTTTAAAACGGTATGTTACGAAATACGCGATATCTCGCCGTCTATTCCGTAACGGTGGAACACAAAGTACCACATATCTCGTCATCCGTCCGCAAAGTATCAGCGTAGTCGTGAGCCGCGTCTCATACGGCCGCAAAAGAACGTCACCGAAATAGAACAACGCGCTTTTCACCGAAAATGCGGCGCACTTTTTCAAAAATTATTTTTAAACTTCCTGTCGAGCGGCCGAATCTGCTTATGTCGTCTCACAAGGTGTACGCGAGACTCGCGCTCAATCCAAATTTTAATCTAGGAACCAAGTATCGCATAAATCCCACGCTCAGAGTTGTACTCACACTAATCTGTCTGATCTGACCATCGATGGTGCTGGTCAGTCTCCGTAATTTTCCGTAGGCAGTCGTGTACTTCTTTTCGGTATCCGCCATGCCGACGTAAAAATGCGATGCAGTCAGAGGAAAGAAACGTGGACATAAAATGTAGGTAGTTTCGGAAGCCTTCTTTCTCCGTCCTCAGAGATCAGCTCGCCGTAAATCTCACGTCGAATCCTCGATGTTTCCGTTCACCGTTCAGTACTATATCTCACTGGCGTATTCACGGTGTTGGTTGAATTCAAAGTCGCTGCTTGTCAATGCACACTGTCGAAGCGCGTCAGTTCGTCGCATGGGTTAAAAGACGGACAGAAGTTTAAATCCATCAAAGCGCGTCCTCCGCGTTCTCCTCTCGTGAAAAGATATCGGCGCACATTACTCACTGTTTGTTCGAGAACAGCTCAGAGCCAAAACAATATTTATGGACTATAAAGCGGCTAACGTTACGTGGCGATGATTCTCTGTTTAGCTTTCGACGCATCCAAAGTCCATCGTAACCTTTCGACTTTTCCGCTCGACCGGATGTGCCGATGGCACCGGCCAAAAATGGCACGGACGTCGGCAATGTGAAACAGTGCATAAACGAATTACTTTTTGAATTATTTTTCGAATTTCCGACCTGCGTGCGAAATAAACGCGGAGGTTTGGTTATCACCAAGACCGAAACTGTAAACGTTCACTCTGTAGTGAAGCACAAATCCAAGCACTACTGAAGTCGATCCATCATTGTCCCAATACTCTTGGGTGCGTTTCTTAGATAAAAGCGCGGAACTGTCGATGGGCGAGAAGCGACGATTTTTCTCACTTGCAATGAGGCATCGAATGCGCTCGAAGAAAACAAGTACTTATTCCGTCCATCCAAATATTCTCAATCACTTTATTAGATAAGCGCTAGGCACTGTCGATGGACGAGAAATGACAATTTTTCTCACTTGCAACGAGGTATCGAATGCGATCGAAGAAAAAGCACTTATTCCGTCCATCCAAATATTCTCAGTCACTTTATTAGATAAGTGCTCGGAACTCTCGATGGACGAGAAATGACAATTTTTCTCACTTGCAACGAGGTATCGAATGCGGTCGAAGAAAAAGCACTTATTCTGTCCATCCAAATATTCTCAGTCACTTTATTAGATAAGTGCTCGGAACCGTCGATGGACGAGAAGTGACAATTTTTCTCACTTGCAACGGAACATCAAGTGCGTTCGATGAAACCAAGCACTTATTCTGTCCATCCAAATATTCTCAGTCACTTTATTAGATAAGTGCTTGGAACTGTCGATGGACGAGAAATGACAATTTTTCTCACTTGCAACGAGGCATCGAATGCGCTCGAAGAAAAAGCACTTATTCTGTCCATCCAAATATTCTCAGTCACTTTATTAGATAAGCGCTCGGAACTGTCGATGGATGAGAAGCGACGATTTTTCTCACTTGCAACGAGACATCAAATGCGCTCGAAGAAAAAAGCACTTATTCCGTCCATCCAAATATTCTTAGTCACTTTATTAGATAAGCGCTAGGAACTGTCGATGGATGAGAAGCGACGATTTTTCTCACTTGCAACGAGACATCAAATGCGCTCGAAGAAAAAGCACTTATTCTGTCCATCCAAATATTTTCAGTCACTTTATTAGATAAGTGCTTGGAACTGTCGATGGATGAGAAGCGACAGTTTCTCTCACTTGCAACGAGACATCAAATGCGCTCGAAAAAAAGCACTTATTCCGTCCATCCAAATATTCTCAGTCACTTTATTAGATAAGTGCTCGGAACCGTCGATGGACGAGAAATGACAATTTTTCTCACTTGCAACGAGATATCAAATGCGCTCGAAGAAAAAAGCACTTATTCCGTCCATCCAAATATTCTCAGTCACTTTATTAGATAAGCGCTCGGAACTGTCGATGGACGAGAAGCGACGATTTTTTTCACTTGCAACGAGACATCAAATGCGCTCGAAGAAAACAAGCACTCATTCCATCCAACATCCAAATATTCTTAGTCAGTTTATTAGATAAGTGCTCGAAACTGTCGATGGGCGAGAAGCGACGATTTTTCTCACTTGCAACGAGACATCAAATGCGCTCGAAGAAAACAAGCACTTATTCCGTCCATCCAAATATTCTCAGTCACTTTATTAGATAAGCCCTCAAAATTGTCGATGGACGAGAAGCGACGATTTTTCTCACTTGCAACAAAGCATCAAATGCGCTCGAAGAAAACAAGCACTTATTCCGTCCATCCAAATATCTCAGTCAGTTTATTAGATAAGTGCTCGGAACTGTCGATGGATGAGAAGCGACGATTTTTCTCACTTGCAACGAGACATCAAATGCGCTCGAAGAAAAAAGCACTTATTCCGTCCATCCAAATATTCTCAGTCACTTTATTAGATAAGTGCTAGGAACTGTCGATGGAAGAGAAGCGATGATTTTTTCTCACTTGCAACGAGACATCAATTGCGCTCGAAAAAAGCACTTATTCCGTCCATCCAAATATTCTCAGTCACTTTATTAGATAAGCGCTCGGAACTGTCGATGGACGAGAAGCGACGATTTTTTTCACTTGCAACGAGACATCAAATGCGCTCGAAGAAAAAGCACTTATTCCGTCCATCCAAATATTCTCAGTCACTTTATTAGATAAGTGCTTGGAACTGTCGATGGATGAGAAGCGATGATTTTTCTCACTTGCAACGAGATATCAAATGCGCTCGAAGAAAAAAGCACTTATTCCGTCCATCCAAATATTCTCAGTCACTTTATTAGATAAGTGCTCGGAACTGTCGATGAATGAGAAGCGATGATTTTTCTCACTTGCAACAAAGCATCAAATGCGCTCGAAAAAAAAGCACTTATTCCGTCCATCCAAATATTCTCAGTCACTTTATTAGATAAGCGCTCGGAACTGTCGATGGACGAGAAGCGATGATTTTTCTCACTTGCAACGAGACATCAAATGCGCTCCAAGAAAACAAGCACTTATTCCGTATATCCAAATATTCTCAGTCACTTTATTAGATAAGTGCTCGGAACTGTCGATGGCCGAGAAGCGACGATTTTTCTCACTTGCAACGAGGCATCAAATGCGCTCGAAGAAAACAAGCACTTATTCCATCCATCCAAATATTCTCAGTCACTTTATTAGATAAGTGCTCGGAACTGTCGATGGATGAGAAGCGACGATTTTTCTCACTTGCAACGAGGTATCGAATGCGGTCGAAGAAAAAGCACTTATTCCGTCCATCCAAATATTCTCAGTCACTTTATTAGATAAGCGCTCGGAACTGTCGATGGACGAGAAGCGACAATTTTTTTCACTTGCAACGGAACATCAAATGCGTTCGATGAAAAAGCACTTATTCTGTCCATCCAAATATTCTCAGTCACTTTATTAGATAAGTGCTCAGAACTGCCGATGGCCGATAAGCGACGATTTTTCTCACTTGCAACGAGACATCAAATGCGCTCGAAGAAAACAAGCACTTATTCCGTCCATCCAAATATTCTTAGTCACTTTATTAGATCAGCGTTCGGAACCGTGAATAAACACAACGCCGGTTTTTTCCACCTGCAGCGCGGTGCGCTAAAAAAACAAACACGACCGTTCGTTGATTACCTCCAAAAATTGCCGCGTTAGTCGGTCACTGTGCAACAAAACTCGTCCCGAAGCACTATCGCAGTCAATCCACCAGGTATTCCACGTTGATTAGATCCCAATTCTCTTCTGACACTCAAGTGCCTCTGGACGCAACGACAAAGGCACTCTTTGTCAACACACTCCGCCGTGCATTGGCGCCAAAACGCGAGCTGCACTCCTCGGCATCAAAGGTCACAGTCCAATGAGCTTACAAACCTGCCGCGCGCGTTTACACAAACTCGTGCGACACTTATCGACGCGCTGAATGACTTTACGCGGCCGCTTTGCATTTGCCAAAAGCGCGACCCCTTGAAGACAAAGGCGAGCGTTTGCCTTTGGCCAACCTTCGGCTGTTTTTAACTGTCAGTGCGCCAGGCGACGATTGGCCGGAGACTCGTGGACAGTGCGGTTAAAGCTTGTGCCTTTGCAATAGCAACTTATGTCCCTCTCTTTTTCTTTCTCTGGCCGCGCGTAATTTGCTGTCTACATCTGAGCCTGAGCATTCTAGCCTATCTCCGTCTTCATCTCCTTCGCTCGGGGGTCTCTTTTTCGAGGTGCGTCGGTGTATCATTCCGCACTGCCAAATGCCAAGTATCGTGTGGCTAAGGACACGCTTGTACGTGTCAACTGTACGTGTACGCCAGATTCGTCTCACGTGGAGATAGGCAGCGTGCGTCCGATCGAATTATTCGAACGTCCAGTTAACCTTGCGACTTTGGAATACCGATCTCTGTTGCTTTCCATAATTCGTCTTCTGTATCTTTATCCAAATGGCTTAAGTAGTTAAGCGCTTTTGACGTGTATAGGCGTTGGATCAAATCTCAATCGCGGTGCGTATGACGTGTGTACTCGTCGTGTAAAATAAAAAATTACCATTGACTATCAAAATTCAAAATTTCAATAAAATACAATAAGAATATTATTTGGTGGTATGTTACCTTTATGTTACCAATAGAAATGCTAAGTATTTTATATTACGAAACCAATTACATCCGTAAGCCGCGATTTGGATGGCGATCACTGATTTGCGGAAAAACTGGGTAAACAATTAGCGTATGACGTGAATACTCGTTGTGTGAAATAATAAATTACCATTGACCATCAAAACTCGAAATTTCAATAAAATAGAATAAGAATATTATTTGGTGGTATGTTTCCTTTATGTTACCAATAGAACTACTGTTTTTTATACTACGAAACCAATTACATACGTAAGCAGCGATTTGGATGGCGAGTGCTGATTTGCGGAAAAATTGGGTAAACAATTAGCGTATGACGTGAATACTCGTTGTGTGAAATAATAAATTACCATTGACCGGCAAAACTCGAAATTTCAACAAAATAGAATAAGAATATTATTTGGTGGTATGTTTCCTTTATGTTACCAATAGAACTACTGTTTTTTATACTACGAAACCAATTACATACGTCAGCAGCGATTTGGATGGCGAGTGCTGATTTGCGGAAAAATTGGGTAAACAATTAGCGTATGACGTGTGTACTCGTTGTGTAAAATAAAAAATTACCATTGACTATCAAAACTCGAAATTTCAATAAAATAGAATAAGAATATTATTTGGTGGTATGTTTCCTTTATGTTACCAATAGAACTACTGTTTTTTATACTACGAAACCAATTACATACGTAAGCAGCGATTTGGATGGCGAGTGCTGATTTGCGGAAAAATTGGGTAAACAATTAGCGTATGACGTGAATACTCGTTGTGTGAAATAATAAATTACCATTGACTGTCAAAACTCGAAATTTCAACAAAATAGAATAAGAATATTATTTGGTGGTATGTTTCCTTTATGTTACCAATAGAACTACTGTTTTTTATACTACGAAACCAATTACATACGTAAGCAGCGATTTGGATGGCGAGTGCTGATTTGCGGAAAAATTGGGTAAACAATTAGCGTATGACGTGAATACTCGTTGTGTGAAATAATAAATTACCATTGACTGTCAAAACTCGAAATTTCAACAAAATAGAATAAGAATATTATTTGGTGGTATGTTTCCTTTATGTTACCAATAGAAATGCTAAGTATTTTATATTACGAAACCAATTATATACGTAAGCCGCGACTTCGACGGCGAATGTTGGTTTGCGGAGAAATTATGTAAACAATTAGCAGGGCCAATACTGGCCCTTTGCTCTACGAGAGGGAGTCCTAGACATTCTTGAATTGAATACAAGAATCCCAAGCATTCGATGCAAAATCTCTCTTCATTGCTTTTGAACCATCTGAGGTAAACTTGCGTATTTCCACAGTTATTGTTAAAACAAAGGGTAAGGTATGAAAAATAGCTAAATATGTATAATACAATAATAATGTTATAATAATACAATAAATTGCTAAATTTAGCCTCCAGATGCGTGATTAAGATAGCAGTAGTAACGAAATTTATAATAGAACCATTTATTCTGCGTTCGACGTGTATACACATCATTGCTTGATTTTAATTCCGTACCCTGTGAGGGATTTCTAAAATTAAATTCCGCGCTTAATTGTATAAAGCATCTACGTCTTTAGTTACTTTGACCTCGGGGTCACTTTTCGAAGTGCGTCGATTCGTTTCACGGGAAAATAAAGAAACTTTGTAAGTTAAAAAAAAAAGAATTAGTTATTTTGGCAATTTTGTTTATTTTTATTCAAAACACATTCCTTTCGCATCGATACACCGCTGGGCACGTTCAAGTAATGTTTGCATAGATTTTTTTAAGTCATCTTTCGGAATCGCCTCAATGACCCTCGTCACGGCGTTCTGGACTTGTGCAACATCGTCATAAAACGTTATTTTCATAGCCAATTTGAGTTTCGGGAACAGGGAATAGTCACATGGTTACAAATCAGAGGAATACGGAGAATGTTGAAGAACACAGACTTGTTTTTTCACCAAAAATTCTTCAACAGCGACGAACCTGTGATATGGTGCATCACAAATCGAGCATAGACTTTCCGTTTGTTTAAATCCTTCGTCAAAATTTCGTAAACCATGTCTTTGGTTGTATTTATTTCCTCCGCTATCCATCTCACAGTCGAATTTGCATCGTAGGCGAATATTTCACGCACTTTTTCTATCAACTCATCGCGATTTTTGTTTTTTTCGTCGGCCTGGCTTTGGGTTGTCTTCCAAAGCATCACGTCCGTCCTGAAATCGCTTATACCACTCGAACTCACGTGTACAGGATAAGCAATCATCATTATAAACTTTTTTCATCACTCCAAATGTTTCTGTAAAACTTTTACCGGGTTTGAAATAAAATTTAATATTAGCTCTTTGCTCCATTGTGTTTTTGTGACGAGGTGACAAAAGGTACTCTGACCTTAAGCGCTATAACCTAACAACCCATCGATCGATAATAATGATCGCGGGCGCGTTCTGTGAAGGAAACATACAGCTTTTAAATTATACATTGTTTTAAGAGATGACGTTAGTAATTTTCCGTAAATTTAAAAAGTTTCGTTATTTTTCCGACGTATTGTGTAAGAATGAATTTATGAATAGTGAAGAATACATTTGGCGCTGCAGCAGGAATTCATTCCCGTCCATAATTTGTCGTTCTCGTCTTCATCTAAGCACCTTCATCCCAGCGTATCTTCGCATTTGTCCAATTCAGTCGCGGAGTCTCTTTTTCGAAATGCGTCGGTGTATAATTTCTCACTGCCAAATGCCAAGTATCGCCGCTAAGGACACGCGGCTGACACACGTTGTTCGTGTTAACTGTATATATGTATGGACATGCCCGACTTGTTCCACGTGAAGATACGAAGCACGCGCCCGATCGAGCAAATGAACAGCGACCAGTGATCTGCGATGATGTGATGATGATTGTTGGCTCGCCATTCTTGAGGGCAGTGTCTCTCACGGTGACAGATGATTGATACGTTTATGCCGTGACGGTAACTGGATCTCGTCATACTTTCCCGCTGACTTTATTGCACAACTTCAGTCTCGCATCTGCGTGGCCTCGTTTTCTTGACAATTGTTGGCCATTGTTTAGGTAATACGAGCGTCGTTTAGGCGCGTGATCATTTATAACGTCACGTTCCTCCTGAATTCTTCCTACGTGTTGACAGTGAAAACGTTGATAAGCCTCTTAAATCGTTTACTGCCGAGCGTATTTTGCTGTATTAGGACGGCGATACTGTGAAATACTACAGCGTTTGACTGAATTATGCAAAATGTAAATAATGTGCAAGTACTGGAGACCAAAGAATCGCATCACTATTCTAACAATAACTGCATTTATAAAATAATTATTGCTACTCATTGCGAATATTTTGGATCTTCTGTAAAATTTCTTACGACACTTCAGACACACTTATGACATGTCACCGCAATACGTATTCCTGCTACCAGAAGTGAACCTTAATATGTTCATTGCCGATCGTGATTTGCTGTATTAGAATGACGATGCTATGAAATACTACAGCGTTTGACTGAATTATGCAAAATGTAAATAATGTGCAGGTTTTGAAGAACGAAGGATTGCATCACCATTCTAACAACTACATTTATAAAATAATAATTGCTACCCATTGCAAATATTTTGGATCTTCAGCAAAATCTCTTGTGACACTTCAGACACACTTATTACACGCTACCGAAATACGTATTCCTGCTACCATAACTGAACCTTAACACGTTCACTACCGTGCGTATTTTGCTGTATTAGAATGGCGATACTATCAAATACTACAGCGTTTGATTGAATTATGCAAAATGTAAACAATGTGCAGGTATTGTAGATCAAAGTATCGCATCATTAGTCTAACAACAACTGCATTTATAAAATAATAATTGCTACCCATTGCGAATATTTTGGATCTTCAGTAAAATCTCTTGCGACACTTCAGACATACTTATGACACGCCACCGCAACACGTATTCCTGCTACCATAATTGAACTTTAACACGTTTACTGCCGAGCGTATTTTGCTGTATTAGAATGGCGATGCTATAAAATACTACAGCGTTTGACTGAATTACGCAAAATGTAAATAATGTGCAGGTATTGTAAACCAAAGGATCGCATCACTATTTTAACAATAACTGCATTTATAAAATAATTATTGCTATTCATTGCAAATATTTTGGATCTTCAGCAAAATCTCTTGTGACACTTCAGACACACTTATGACATGTCACCGCAATACGTATTCCTGCTACCAGAAGTGAACCTTAATATGTTCATTGCCGATCGTGATTTGCTGTATTAGAATGACGATGCTATGAAATACTACAACGTTTGACTGAATTATGCAAAAAGTAAATAATGTGCAGGTATTGAAAACCAAAGGATCGCATCACTATTTTAACAATAACTGCATTTATAAAATAATAATTGCTACCCATTGCGAATATTTTTGATCTTCAGTAAAATCTCTTGCGATACTTCAAACTTATGACACGCCACCGCAACACATATTCCTGCTACCATACTGAACCTTAACACGTTCACTGCCGAGCGTATTTTGCTCTATTAGAACGGTGATACTATGAAATACTAGAGCATTTGACTGAATTATGCAAAATGTAAATAATGTGCTGGTATTGGGGACCAAAGGATCGCATCGCTATACTAACAACAACTGCATTGCTAAAATAATAATTGCTACCCATTTCAAATATTTTGGACCTTCAGTAAAATCTCTTGCGATACTTCAGACACACTTATGCCACGCCACTGCAACACGTATTCCTGTTACCATAATTGAACCTTAACACGTTTACTGCCGATCGTATTTTGCTGTATTAGAACGGCGATGCTATGAAATACTACAGCGTTTGACTGAATTATGCAAAATGTAAATAATGTGCAGATTTTGGAGACCAAAGAATTGCATCACTATACTAACAACAACTGCATTCATAAAATAATAATTGCTATCCATTGCAAATATTTTGGATCTTCAGTCAAATCTCTTACGCCAGTCACCGGTGACCATCACGGCAGTCAAAGAGTTAAATCGTTTACTGGCCGTGTTATATGTCTCACGATATAGAGGAAATGATCGGCGGATTTTTTAAACGATCAAGTTAGTGTGCTTTCCTATAATCTGGGTCGTCTGCGTTCAACGCTAATGGATATCGAGTGCGTCAGGCTGTTCCGAACCTCGGTTAGATTCGTTCGAGATTGAATGGCCGTTGTGTCGGTCGATAGTTTTCAAAATTGTTTCCATGAACCCGCTGGTGGGAAAACAACGTCGACATCGTGGATGAACGTGTCGACAGAAGCCTCTCTCCGCCGAAACGGTTTTCTCAGAATGCGCGGATGCTTCGCTTGCTGTAAAAGAGGAGCGAAAAAAGCATGTCCAATACAATACGCCCATTCGTATGCAAGGCCTGCGATGCTCGGTCTTTCGCGCCCGAATGTTTGCTCGTATTTTCAAGGCGGATTGGATACTCCGTGAAAATGTGTCCTTTTGCACAGCTTTCAAATATCCGTGCTTTACGCTCTGGCTCTTGCCTCGCCTCATGCCTTCGGAATTTAATCATTTATACATGCGTCCTATGGTTTGAGAGCATCTCCGGTTTGCATAATGCGCTGTTAGTGCCACCAGTGTATAGCACGATGTAATGCAGACGCATTAAAATATTGTTAGAACGAGCGTAATGTTTTTAGCAATGTCTTCACGCTCATTAGTTGTTTGTTGTAACGTAGACATTTCGCAGTCTTAACCTCTACATAGTCACAGAAAGCACGCATAGACACAGGTTTGCACGTAAGAAACACGTACAGGTATGCCTTTTGGTCGTCTGGCCAGTGCTAAGGACCTATCGATTGATCATTGCCGCAGTATCTAAGTGGGTCAGTTTTAAGCGGCCTTGGTTCGTGCACACATTAACCCCTTATACTCTCAGATTACTAAAGTCACGGCTGAAAGGCCACTTCGCGGATGATCGGCTTTACGAATCGAGTTAACTCCGCGAGGGTCTCCAGAAATCTCCGCGTTTATCTTCGGAAATGAGATCGTACGGATCGAGGTGACTTTTTATGACGCCGTCTAACACGTTTGACGTCGAATATCGGAGACGGAGACAATATGTCCACGCCGTTCGGTGAATATTGCAGCGAGCGGGATCTGGTTAAGGACGACTTTCGCTCCCGGCTGCGCATCCAATATTTTCGCCATAGTCACGACGGAAGGTGCCGTCTGGACCTATTTCTAGAGCGTCGCGACGCAAAAGTGCGGGTTACCCATGACCCGCTTCGTCATGTGTCTCGTGTGAGCCGGTTAATGGTTTAAAGAAGTCTGGCTATTTTTACGGGAGCCGATTATTGAAGCTGGATGGCGCCGAATATCTCAGCGGATTATGCGTAACATTGTGGTCCACTTGCGATTTGCACATTTCACTGTTTTGCATAGGTACTGTGCGACTTGTATTAACACGTTGACTGCCATGGTGGTCACCGGTGATTCGTTCAAAAGATTTAATCAAAAATACAAAAAATTCGGAATCAAGCCCATTTGCAATCTTGTAAAAGGAATTGCTTTAGAATGATGCTTCAATACTTTGGCGTCTAACAACTCTGCGTTACCTTCATTTTGCACGACTTAATTATACTGTGCACTATTTCATCGCATTACATTTCCAAATGTACCACACCGTAACCTTTAACACGTTAACTGCACGGTGGTGACCGGTGCAAAAAATGTTATTAAATTGCACAAAATTCACAATGAAGCCTATTTGCAATTTTGTAAAAGGAATTGATATTATAATGGTGCTTCAATACTTTGGCGTCTAACAACTCTGCGTTACCTTGATTTTGCACGATTTAATAATACTCTGCGGTATTTCACCGCATTACATTTCCAAATGTACTACACTGTATTCTTTAACACATCGATTGCTACGGTGGTTACCGGTGACCGACGCAAAATGTTTTACTAAAAATGCAAAAAATTCACAATGAAGCCTATTTGCAATGTTGTAAAGGGAATTGATATTAAAATGGTGCTTCAATTCTTTGGCATCTAACAACTCTGCGCTACCTTCATTTTGCACGACTGAATTATACTGTGCAGTATTTCATCGCATTACGTTTCCAAATGTACTACACCGTATTCTTTAACACATTGACTGCTATGGTGGTCACCGTTGATTTGTTCAAAAGATTTGACCAAAAATGCAAAAAATTCGAAATAAAGCCTATTTGCAATCTTGTAAAAGCAATTGATGTTGGACCGGTGCTTCAGTACTTTGGCATCCAACAATTCTGCGTTACCTTTATTTTGCACGATTTAATTATACTCTGCAGTATTTCATCGCATTACATTTCGAAATGTACCACACCGTATTCTTTAACCTTTTGACTGCCACGGTGGTCATCGGTGATTTGTTAAAAGATTTGACCAAAAATCAAAAAAGAAAAAAAAGCCTATTTGTCAATCTTGTAAAATTCAATTGATATTGGACCGGTGCTTCAAAATGGCTTATAAAATAATTCTATAAACCTTCATTTTGTACGATTTAATTTGCGCAGTATTTCATCGCATCACATTAAAAATGTACCACACCGTAACCTTTAACACGTTAACTGCACGGTGGTGACCGGAAGCAAAAAATGATATTATGAGTTTACAAAATTCACAATACATTTGCAATTTTTAAAAGGAATTGATATTATAATGGTGCTTCAATACTTTGGCGAAATAATGATAAAAATGGATCACTGTTTAAAAATAATTAATAAATGTAATAAATGTTCACGAATTATTTCATTCAAATTATTGTTTCAAATAAAACTCAAAGTTCTTTATTGCTTTGTCATTTATAGGACATTCAGTTAATTTTGAAAATGGTCTACCGTTGATATTCAATCTTTAAAAATAATATTTTACCAAAAATGCACACAAAATTTCATATTGAAGTAAATTTCCATTAATTGTAATAAAATTGATATTGGAAATGTGCTATAATGTAAAAATATTTTTTAATTTATTCAAATGCGTTCATTGATATTTAAACAAGAAATATATACTTGCATTATTTCATCGCATTACATTTCCAAATGTACCACACCGTATTCTTTAACACATTGAGTGCCACGGTGGTCACCGTTGATATGTGCAAAGTATTTGACTAAAAATGCAAAAAATTCGCAATGAAGTCTGTTTGCAATCTTGTAAAAGCAATTGATATTGGAACTGTGCTACAATACTTTGGCGTCTAACAACAATGCGTTACCTTGATTTTGCACGATTTATTTATACTCTGCATTATTTCATCGCATTATATTTTCAAATGTACCACACCGTATTCTTTAACACATTGATGCCCACGGTGGTCACCGTTGATTCGTTCAA
Organism: Cryptocheilus praepositus; assembly: GCA_033815515.1. Taxonomy (NCBI): domain Eukaryota; kingdom Metazoa; phylum Arthropoda; class Insecta; order Hymenoptera; family Pompilidae; genus Cryptocheilus; species Cryptocheilus praepositus. Next base: position 5,823,336 of record JAWWQZ010000285.1, read on the forward strand.
AAGATTTGACTAAACATGCAAAAAATTCGAAATGAAGCCTATTTGCAATCTTGTAAAAGCAATTGATATTGGACCGGTGCTTCAATACTTTGGCTTCTAACAATAATGCGTTACCTTCATTTTGTACGATTTAATTATACTGCGCAGTATTTCATCGCATCACATTTGCAAATGTACCACACCGTATTCTTTAACCTTTTGACTGCCACGGTGGTCATCGGTGATTTGTTCAAAAGATTTGACCAAAAATGCAAAAAATTCGCAATGAGCCTCTTTGCAATCTTGTAAAAGCAATTGATATTGGACCGGTGCTTCAATACTTTGGCTTCCAACAATTCTGCGTTACCTTCATTTTGCACGATTTAATCATACTCTGCAGTATTTTATCGCATCGCTGTTCTGACACAGCAAAATGCGCTTGGCAGTCAACGTATTAATGCACTGACTGTCACATGGTCATCGGCAATAATTTGCCAACGGCGACAATAGAGTGTTGGGCTTCTTATTTTAAACGGTAAATATAGTTGGAAGCAGTGGCCAATAAAAGGTGGGAAATGGTCGTTGGGAAAATCAAACAAAAATATCTGCGATGTAATTTAAAACCGGTAAAGATATTTAGAGTTTTTAGCAAATGGCCAAAAGTAAGTGAAAAAACAGTAAAGTCTTGTATTGGTATCGGAAAACGAACATATTTTAATCGACTTGTCGTTTAGATAAGTGAAAGAGGGTCCGGACAAACACAAAACAATGAGAATCTGAATATTTCTTGAGATCTCCCGAGATAAAGTTAAACTAAGCGCGGCATGTTAATATTTTCTGAACAATTCCACATTCGTCAGTACACAAACATTGCCCCGGCCATTTCTTTAGCACGTGTAACTTGTTATACCGGTGCTACCATCTAATGGGAAGCTCGACTCGTTTCATCGCTGTTATTGGCTGAGTTCGTTCGTCTGTATCTACTGTTTCCATCGGCATCGCTACACTCTTCACAGTGAACGTTATGCCATCTTTGAGAAAAAGCGAAAATACACATAACTGCTGCCTCCGTGCCTCGCAGTAGTGATCATTTAAATTGCCAAGTGAAGCGGAATTACGTGATGACATACTATAAATTCATGCTTACCAGATTAATGGTGACAATGAGATCATACTGCTGCCTCTGACCCTTCTTCTTATTCTTGCCTGTCTTGACGGACGCTGCTTTCGGCGTGACTTTGACCTGGCCTTTTTGAGCTGTGGGCTTCTGTGCTGGTTTTGCCGCGACTTTCGCGCCGGGCGTGACTTTTTGTCCGGCTGCGAGGGGTGCCTTTTGTCCTGTCGCACCCTTTTGGTTCACGTGTCCCACGCCATCGGCCTGTTTGTTGCGAGCCTAAGGGAAAAATAGCGGTTAGAACGGCGGATCGCGCAGAATATGCCGAATCAGAGAGTCATCGAAAAATGGCAATTTATTTATCAGGGCGACAGGAGTAAAGATAGAGGAAAAGTGAACGAAGCATATAAGCGTTAACACTCTATGTTATGATCCGTTATGAAAGCGTACCCAAAGTTGTTTACGCAGGACTCCTCATTCAATCTCCCCGTTCGGTTCTTCCCTTTATAATTCCCTGGCAAAATTCATGCCGGCGATAATGAATGAAACGTTCGATCACGGCCGAGAGGATTTAAACCGTATACGTTGCTTTTCATTCGCCGGACGAAAGCGCGCGTTTGTTGCGATCTTTCTGACGAGTTATTCAGCCTCGCATATGGTGGAAGCCAGATAGTGCATGACTCGACAATTACCGTGATTTACCGGGTCGATTATACGCTCGCTGGAAAATAATCGTTATAGGCTCGTTTATATTCGAGTTCGCGATCGCAGGCTCCGATTGCTTTTATAAGTCGTTCAATACGGCATTCATTTTGAACGAAGCCATTTGCCGGGCGCGATTTACGTCTCTGTTAAGCCGTTCCGAAAGGACGATAGTCTCTCTTTTTTTCGAACGGCCCGTCGAATTTCGAAGCTGCCGCGCCTCGTTTCGCAGAAATCATCGAAATTGCCGATTCCCCGCTTTTCCGCTCTAACCGGAGAGAAAGAGTTTTCTCGGCGACCACGAGAGGAATCGGGACACAAAGGCGAGCCACGGGAAATGCAAAAATAACGTTGTTTACCCTGCGTCGCGGTCACCGGGGACGGGAACTAGGGCATCGCCGATCAAGAATCTCCTTTGCTCGAAACTCGAGGTCCCACCTCGCTCCCTTAACCGTCCCCTATTCTCCATAACTCGAAAGCAATCGCGCGTCCTCGAGTACTGAGAGAATTTAAGGGAACGTCTGCCAGAGAATCGTGATAGCCGAGTCCGTACGTTCAAAGAAGGAATTCAGAATGGAAATAAAAGTAATGGCGAATTAAATTGCACCCATACGTTTCCTAGATATATCATCTGCAGTAGCTTAAGCTAGTAATATTGTCTGATTTTCAAATATTTATAACGCCAACGACTTTATTGTATGCTTTTTCCCATTAGCAATGATGAATAAACAATTTACGTGCCAAGATGGAAATAAAAGTAACGGCGAATTAAATTGCACCCATACGTTTCCTAGATATATCATCTGCAGTAGCTTAAGCTATTAATATTGTCCGGTCTTCATTTGGCACGTAAATATTTTTTATAATGCCAACGACTTTACCGTGTGCTTTTTCACATTAGCAATTATGAACGAACAATTTATGAATAAAAAATTTATAACGAACGATATATGAATAAAAAAGACGTGCCAAATGGAAATAAAAGTAACGGCGAATTAAATTGCACCCATACGTTTCCTAGATATATCATCTGCAGTAGCTTAAGCTGGTAATATTGTGTGATCTTCAAATATTTATAATGCCAACGACTTTACCGTGTACTTTTCCCCATTAGCGATGATGAATAAACAATTTACGTGCCAAAATGAAAATAAATGTAACGGCGAATTAAATTGTATCCATACGTTTCCTAGATATATCATCTGCAGTAGCTTAAGCTATTAATATTGTCCGGTCTTCATTTGGCACGTAAATATTTTTTATAATGCCAACGACTTTACCGTGTGCTTTTTCCCATTAGCAATTATGAACGAACAATTTATGAATAAAAAATTTATAACGAACGATATATGAATAAAAAAGTTACGTGCCAAAGTGGAAATAAAAGTAACGGCGAATTAAATTGCACCCATACGTTTCCTAGATATATCATCTACGATAGCTTAAGCTGGTAACATTGTCCGATCTTTAAACATTTATAACGCCAACTACTTTATTGTATACTTTTCCCCATTACCAGTGAATAAACAATTTACGTGTTAAAATTGAAACAAAAGTAATAGCGAATTAAATTGCATCAAATACGTTTCCTAGATATATCATCTGCAGTAGCTTACCGTGTGCTTTTCCCCATTAGCAATGATGAATAAACAGTTTATGTGCCAAAATGGAAATAAATGTAACGGCGAATTAAATTGCATCCATACATTATCTAGATATATCATCTGCAGCAGCTTAAGCTGGTAATATTGTCTGATCTTCAAATATTTATAACGCCAACGACTTTATTGTACGCTTTTTCCCATTAGCAATGATGAATAAATAATTTACGTGCCAAAATGGAAATAAAAGTAACGGCGAATTAAATTGCACCCAAACGTTTTCTAGATTCATGATCTGCAGTAGTTTAAGCTGGTAATATTGTCCGATCTTCAAATATTCATAACGCCAACGACTTTATTGTATGTTTTCCCTATTAGCAATGATGAATAAACAATTTACGTGCCAAAATGGAAATTAAAGTAACGGCGAATTAAATTGCATCCAAACGTTTCGTAGATATATCACCTACAGTAGCTTAAGCTAGTAATATTGTCTAATCTTTGAATATTTATAACGCCAACGACTTTATTGTATGCTTTTTCCCATTAGCAATGATGAATAAACAATTTACGTGCCAAGATGGAAATAAAAGTAACGGCGAATTAAATTGCACCCATACGTTTTCTAGATATGTCATCTACAGTAGCTTAATACGTTGACTGCCAAGCGTATTTTACTATGTTAGAATCGCGATGTGATGAAATACTGCAGAGTACGATTAAATCGGGCAAAATTAAGGTAACGCAGAGTTGTTAGAAGCCAAAGTATTGAAGCACCGTTCCAATATCAATTGCTTTTACAAGATCACAAATAGGCTTCATTGCAAATTTTTTGTATTTTTAATCACATTTTTTGCGCCGGTCACTGGTGACCACCGTGGCAGTCAACGTGTTAAGCTGGTAATATTGTCCGATCTTCAAATATTTATAATGCAAAAGATTTTACCGTGCGCTTTACCCCATTAGGAACGATGAATAAATAATTTACGAGCCAAAATGGAAATAAAAGTAACGGAGAATTAAATTCCACCCATACGTTTTCTAGATATATCATCTACAGTAGCTGAAGCTGGTAATATTATCTGATCTCCAAATATTTAAAACGCCAATGATTTTATTGTATGCTTTTTCCCATTAGCAATGATGAATAAACAACTTATATGCCAAAATCGAAATAAATGTAACGGCGAACAAATTGCATCCAAACATTTCGTAGATATATCACCTACAGTAGCTTAAGCTGGTAGTATAGTCTGATCTTCAAATATTTATAACGCCAACGATTTTATTGTATGCTTTTTCCCATTAGCAATGATGAATAAACAATTTACGTGCCAAGATGGAAATAAAAGTAACGGCGAATTAAATTGCACCTATACCTTTCCTAGATACATCATCTGCAGTAGCTTAAGCTGGTAATATTGCCTGATCTTTAAATATTTATAACGCCAACGACTTTACCGTGTGCTTTTCCCCATTACCAGTAATGTATAAACAATTTACATGCCATGTGATGAATGGACATGGTCGTTTGACTTATGTCGAATGCAGATGAGAAGTTGGAACCGACACGCATGCGTTGTATCTAAATTCGTTCCAAAGTATGTCATCTACGATAGATTTAACGTGTAACATCGTACCTTTCGGAAATCCTAACAATTCGAACAGTTTTAATATCGCTTCTCTGGTTAATAGCTGGAAGGACGCTCCACTTGCATGTCGCCTGATGAGTAAACTTATCCGTTTGAATGTAATATTGAACGTAAACGAGAAGCTGACACTAACGAGCATGTAGTAGTACGCTTGCGATAGAGCGATGTTCTGAAGTGCTGCTAAAATGGGCATCAGGTAGAATGTACGTCTGACAAGCTTGATGTGTGGATTACGGTTAACGACGTTTCTGAGTGAGCGTTTCTGAATACCCCTGAATTAGGGGCCATTAGATCGTTTCTAATTAAACGTCTTGTAACGAAGATAACTGGTCAAGAGCCTAGGTTCAAATGCGGCAAACAATTAATGCGGAAGTAAGCATTATAACAATTTTGTTGGTATAGTGTACTAAGTAACTACTATCTTTATGAATGAAGTGTTTATGTTAATGAAGTAAACATTATAACAATTCTGTTGTTATAGTGTACTAAATAACTACTATGTTTATAGTAGTAACTACTACTAAAGTAAACATCATACAACCTAATGAGGTAAAAAGAAGATAACGTAAGTGGGAATGTAATAATCGACGGAGTTGATAAAAAAATATTATTAAACAATGCGACGATGATGTTTTGCGACGGCAAACAATTAATACGGAAGTAAGCATTATAACAGTTCTATTATTTTAGTGTACTAAGTAATTACTATGTTTATGAATGAAGTGTTCATGTTAATGAAGTAAACATTATAATAATTCGATTGTTATAGTGTACTAAATAACTACTATGGTTACAGTAGTAACTACTACTAAAGTAAACATTATACAAGTGAATGAGGTAAAAAGAAGGTAATGTAAGTGGGAATGTAATAATCGACGGACACGATCAAAAAATATTTTTAAACAATGCGACGATGATGTTTTGCGACGGCAAACAATTAATACCGAACTAAGCATTATAACAATTCTGTTATTATAGTGTACTGAGTAACTACTATGTTTATGAATGAAATGTTTATGATAATGAACTAAACATTTTAATAATTCTGTCGTTATAGTGTACTAAATAACTGCTATGTTTATAGTAGTAACTACTACTAAAGTAAACATTATACAAACTAATGAGGTAAAAAGAAGGTAATGTAAGTGGGAATGTAATAATCGACGGACACGATCAAAAAATATTTTTAAACAATGCGACGATGATGTTTTGCGACGGCAAACAATTAATACGGAAGTAAACATTATAACAATTCTGTTGTTATAGTGTACTAAGTAACTACTATGTTTATGAATGAAGTGTTTATGTTAATGAAGTAAACATTATAATAATTCGATTGTTATAGTGTACTAAATAACTACTACATTTATAGTAGCGACTACTATTAAAGTAAACATTATACAAGCTAATGAGGTAAAAAGAAGGTAATGTAAGTGGGAATGTAATAATCGACGGACACGATCAAAAAATATTTTTAAACAATGCGACGATGATGTTTTGCGACGGCAAACAATTAATACGGAAGTAAGCATTATGACAATTCTGTTGTTATAGTGTATTAAGTAACTACTATGTTTACGAATGAAGTGTTAATGTTAATAAAGTAAACATTATAATAATTCGATTGTTATAGTGTACTAAATAACTACTATGTTTATAGTAGTAACTACTATTAAAGTAAACATTATACAAACTAATGAGGTAAAAAGAACTTAATGCAAGTGGGATGCAATAATCGACGGACACGATCAAAAAATATTTTTAAACAATGCGACGATGATGTTTTATCGCTCGAAAATGAGTTCTCGTGGACACCTTTATGCATTTATCACTGTCGTTGCTCTGTCATCAGCCCTCTCGAAGTTTTCAGCACGGCTGACCCCGTTATATTACCTCTGTAGATCTCGTTAGTTAAAAATACCCCCGCGATCGTAGAACACTCAAGCTTTACGTTCCGCCCACGCAGTACCTGGTCGGAAACTTCTGTTTGAGTCACCGATTTCTGTTTGGCAAATGGAAAATGGTATACCATAAGACACGCTGACTCACAGGCCAGCACTACAAATTCCTTCAGTGTCGAAAAATTAACACTTTGCACTCAACTGTCCCCTCTGAGGGGACACGAAGGTACTTCATGTTATTACTGTGGAAAATATATGTACAGAAAACGTTTGTTCAAATATTTGTTTCCTTAAGATTTTTCCAGGGAGTTACAAGTTAAGGCAATGAGATAGAATTAATAATCTGGGTGCTATTTAATATTTAGTAAATTCGTGGTTAATAAACTGAGAGGAGAATTCTAGCGACTGCAAGAACAACCTTCTATATATTCCTGCAATAGGCTGAATGATAAACTGTAAGTTATTGTATAAACATTGTATATGCTCGGAAGAAAAATGACACGTGAAAGATGATAAACAAGTTATTACTGCGATATGTGTTTGAATAAACCCGCAATGCACATTGGTGAATGAACTATAACGCATTCGAAAAGAATAGGCTATAAAATTTCAATTTTGTTTCAACATAAATGTATCAGCAAAGTTGTATGCAAAACAATGATTTGAGCAGAGTATTTTTTTCAAAACTATACCATTTTAAACGAAATGTTGCGCTATTCGCTACTTCGTGAAGAAACATGTCTGAGTGCAAAGGGTTAAATGCGACAGATAATTTATGCGGAACAAATCGACAAATCTCGTTGATAATTCTGAGTGCAATGTATAAAATCTGAAAATTACACGAAGTTTCGTGAAGACGTGACGTAGATATGTATCACGCCAATAAACGTTTGAAGTTCGGTCGTGGATCGTGTTAATAGCCGCGTCTAAGTAGTTAGAAGCGCCTGTTAATGAACACCAGGCAATAATCGTGCTCTGCCATGTTGCAAGGAGCGAACGGGAATTATTAAGAACATTCAACAGTTAGGCCATTTTCGTTAAACGTTTCCTGGCAGGTAGGCCTTCCAACGATGATCGTCGTTCGGCCTGCTTGTCGTGTAGAAGGTGAACATATAAGGGCGTACCCAGGTGAGTTGATGCATTGATATTACGACATATGTATGCCTCCATCTCCGGCGCACACAACAATGGACGCGCATCCCCTTTATGCTAAATAGGTAAGCGAGTTCGAGGTCTCGCACAAATTCCTGCCTACGCAGCTTTTGTTCGTCCCAGTTAGCGTTTAAATATTTCCCACTGTCGGGGAACTGTTTCGGTGTACTTTATGCTCGGCCCAGTGAGCGTGAGCGATATCAGCTGGAAAAGAGAAATGCCACATTGCGACACAACAAGAAGCGAATTGTTTGGAGAGAGTAACAGACTGCCATATGTGTCCTAATGAGTTATATATCTTTGTATGTGTTGACAAGAAATTATATTAATATACCTTCAATATTCGCTAATCGAAACGAATCTTTGAAACAAAGCAAATCTATAACCCACAAAACTGACCAGTATTAATTACTAATGTAAATTTAAAAAAAAATCGAAAGAATTTTATTTGTTTTATGGTATCCGAACTTGACTGGTATTCCAATTCTATTGCTTACAAAAGTATTAAAGTAGGAGTCCTTGCACTTTTCGGCACGTCAATGTAGCTTTTTTCCATCCAAAAATCGAAGGTTTCGATAGGAAAAACACTCTTAATTGCGGGAATGAGAAATTTTGCTGAAAGTTTAGTTAACATACGTAGATACTGTTACACAGTCACTTTCTATTGTTTCATCGGGTTTTCTAGCTGCCCTTATTGTTTCAATTTCCGCCTGCGTATCGCAAAAATTCATGGGTGTGGCACGTTGTTTCTTTTTGCAAATGTGATGCATCAGAAGGTGCATTTACATTAAAAATATCAAAGTTCTGGTACGATATTATTATGATTATGACGTGTTATTTTAATTGCGATGCATGTTTGTCCTGTCCGCTGCTATGCATTTATTGAGTTGGTGAGAAAGTTATCCCGTTTTTCAGGTGAAAATAAAATAAAGTAATTTTGGAAGTTGTACTCTAGTTAATTAATTATACAATTTGCGTTATCACTCATCATCCAATTCCAAAAAGGATTCACCATAAAAACAGCTCTTAACACGTTGGCTGCCGTGGGGGTCACCGGTGACCGGCGCAAGAGATTTTACTGAAGATCCAAAATATTCGCAATGGGTAGTAATAATTATTTTATAAATGCAGTTATTGTTAGAATAGTGATGCGATTCTTTGGTCTCCAATACTTCCACATTATTTACATTTTGCATAATTCAGTCAAACGCTGTAGTATTTCATAGCATCGCCGTTCTAATACGGCAAAATGCGCACGGCAGGCAACGTGTTAACAACGAATCTCTTTGGACTCCCATCAACTACGGCATACAGTCCTCTTCTATGGACATTGTTTCGCATCTGCTAATCAGCACTGCACCCTTTACAAAGATGCACAGACCTTCACCGTTTTCTTTCCATCTTACTATATATCAATTTCCTTTTTTCGAATTGCTCGATTTCGGAAGAACAGACATAACAAAGTCAACTTAACACTTTAACGACCGCTACCCGATTAATTGACTTTTCGGTTCCAACTGCTATTTACCGGTAGCCGATTAATCGGCTATTCAGTGGTCAACGGTTATATTAGATAAAATACACATAAAATTACACTGCTTTGAAACCAAAGGATTCTCAACAACACATTCAGTATTTTTCAATTATAAAGCTTTACAAATAGACACATACACAATTCCTGCGCGATATCCAAAACAGACTCGGTCGTTAGTGACTGGCATCTTCACTCAATAGCGGTCGGTAAAGTGTTAAAAGAATCACTGAATGTCAATAAATGCATTTTACCTTAATCGCATATGCGACTACTAGAACCAACATTATTTTCTCACCACCCCAACAACGTCACTTCACAACAATTGAAACGTGTTTACGGACCGTTTTTACGAAACATATTTTCGCAACGCTATCTCTATATTGCGGTCACAATCGTTCAACAATCTTTACGTTATGAAAGATGTCACTCAACGAACGGGAGCGTGACAGAATTAACCCGCGCGTACGAGGAGAATTTGGGCGACGAAATAAGTTGGCACACCGCTAATAAACCGCGGTCATTGACGCCAGGCGGACTGTCGGACACCGTAAAATTATGCAGTGCGAACATTTCGCTTCTCCGCCCTCCTGGATCCTTTCCATTCATATCAATGCAGAAAGGCACGGGGGAATATATGCGCTTTAATGGCTCTTTGTCCGTCAGCGATAACGAGAGTAGTTCGAGAGCTCGGTACAGATTGATGATCGCAGGACGAGGGGCTTGCCGAAGTTTCCGACGAAAGTTCTCTGTAAGATCCCTTCGCTGTTCCTAAAGTCGGCTAACAGCCGGGTTACATACAGAGTACACGTAATATGTGACATGGCCGAGGGTCTGAGAGAAAATAAATCAAGTATCTGAACCAGATACTTGTAGCTTCTATAAGGCAAGTTTTAATTAGTGAACAGAACGAAGTTTAAAATACAGTCAAAACGAATAAAGTTTCGAGAAGTATATCGGATTTATTATGACTGGAGGTTTTCTTTTCTTGTCACATCCGTCCTGTTTGACGTTTCGATACGAGCTGATCAATCTTTTATTTTAACTTTTCCGTTGTTTCCCTTTTTCTGTATTTTTGCAATAACATCATTGGTAATATAGGGTATAATTATCTCTAGCAATACTTTCGGTAGCGAATGCAACGAAAAACGATACTGGAGGGGTATATGTTTTTTAAGACCTTTTTTTAAGATTTCTTAAGATACAGATGCCGTATACGTGCCGTTGTGGTAACAAGATTTTTTTCCGCGATTTCATTGTATAGTTGTTGTTTTAAAGTTTTTCTTTCTTTCTTCTGTTGTACCACTTTTTCTGTATTTTTGCAATAATACCGTCGATTATATAGGATATAATTATCCGAACAATACTTTCGGTAGCGAATGCAACGAAAAACGATACTGAAGGGGTATATGTTTTTTAAGACCTTTTTTTAAGATTTCTTTAGATATCGATGCTCTATACATGCCATTGTGGTAACAAGATTTTTTTCCGCAACTTCATTGTATGATTGTTGTTTTAAAGTTTTTCTTTCTTTCTTCTGTTTTTTCCCTTTTCCTGTATTTTTGCAATAACACCGCCAATAATACAGGATATAATTATTCTTAGCAATAGTTTCGGCATTGAATGCATCGAAAAACGATACTGGAGGGGAATATGTGTTTTAAGAAACCTTTTTTTAAGATTTTTTAGATACAGATGCTTTGTACGTACTATTGTGGTAATAAGATTTTTCCGCGACTTCGTTGTATAATTATTGTTTTCAAATTTTTCTTTCTTTCTTCTGTTGTTTCCCTTTCTTTTGTCTTGTCGCAATGTCATCGGTAATATGGTATATAATTATCGTTAACAATACTTTCGGCAGCGAATGCAACGAAAAACGATACTGGAGGGGTATATGTTTTTTAAGACCTTTTTTTAAGATTTTTTTAGATATCGATGCTCTATACATGCCATTGTGGTAACAAGATTTTTTTCCGCAACTTCATTGTATAGTTGTTGTTTTAAAGTTTTTCTTTCTTTCTTCTGTTGTACCACTTTTTCTGTATTTTTGCAATAATACCGTCGATTATATAGGATATAATTATCCGAACAATACTTTCGGTAGCGAATGCAACGAAAAACGATACTGGAGGGAAATATCTTTATTAACACCTTTTTTAAGATTTTTTAAGAGACTGATGCTGTGTACGTGCTGTTCTGGTAACAAGATTTTTTTCCGCGACTTCGTTGTATAATTATTGTTTTCAAATTTTTCTTTCTTTCTTCTGTTGTTTCCCTTTCTTTTGTCTTGTCGCAATGTCATCGGTAATATGGTATATAATTATCGTTAACAATACTTTCGGCAGCGAATGCAACGAAAAACGATACTGGAGTGGAATATGTTTTTTAACACCTTTCTTTAAGATTTTTTAAGATACAGATGCTGTATACGTGTCGTTGTAGTAACAAGATTTTTTTCCGCGACTTTATTGTATAATTGTTGTTTTAAAATTTTTCTTTCTTTTTTTTGTTGTTTCCCTTTTTCTGTATTTTTGCAATAACATCATCGATAATATAGGATATAGTTATTCATAGCAATACTTTCGGAAGCGAATGCAACGAAAAACGATATTGGAGTGAAATATGGTTTTTAAGACCTTTTTTTAAGATTTCTTAAGATACAGATGCTAAATACGTGCCGTTGTGGTAGTAAGATTTTTTTCCGCGACTTCTTTTATGATTGTTGTTTTAAAGTTTTTCTTCCTTTCTTCTGTTTTTTCCCTTTTCCTGTATTTTTGCAATAACACCGCCAATAATACAGGATATAATTATTCTTAGCAATAGTTTCGGCATTGAATGCATCGAAAAACGATACTGGAGGGGAATATGTGTTTTAAGAAATTTTTTTAAGATTTTTTAGATACAGATGCTCTGTACGTACTATTGTGGTAATAAGATTTTTCCGCGACTTCGTTGTATAATTATTGTTTTCAAATTTTTCTTTCTTTCTTCTGTTGTTTCCCTTTCTTTTGTCTTGTCGCAATGTCATCGGTAATATGGTATATAATTATCGTTAACAATACTTTCGGCAGCGAATGCAACGAAAAACGATACTGGAGTGGAATATGTTTTTTAACACCTTTCTTTAAGATTTTTTAAGATACAGATGCTGTATACGTGTCGTTGTAGTAACAAGATTTTTTTCCGCGACTTTATTGTATAATTGTTGTTTTAAAATTTTTCTTTCTTTCTTCTGTTTTTTCCCTTTTCCTGTATTTTTGCAATAACACCGCCAATAATACAGGATATAATTATTCTTAGCAATAGTTTCGGCATTGAATGCATCGAAAAACGATACTTCTCGAATATGTGTTTTAAGAAATTTTTTTAAGATTTTTTAGATACAGATGCTCTGTACGTACTATTGTGGTAATAAGATTTTTTTCCGCGACTTCATTGTATAGTTGTTGTTTTAAAGTTTTTCTTTCTTCTGTTGTACCACTTTTTCTGTATTTTTGCAATAATACCGTCGATTATATAGGATATAATTATCCAAACAATACTTTCGGTAGCGAATGCAACGAAAAACGATACTGGAGGGGTATATGTTTTTTAAGACCTTTTTTTAAGATTTCTTTAGATATCGATGCTCTATACATGCCATTGTGGTAACAAGATTTTTTTCCGCAACTTCATTGTATGATTGTTGTTTTAAAGTTTTTCTTTCTTTCTTTTGTTTTTCCCTTTTTCCGTATTTTTGCAAAAACATCATCGGTAATATAGGGTATAATTATCTCTAGCAATATTTTCGGAAGCGAATGCAACGAAAAACGATACTGGAGGGAAATATCTTTTTTAACACCTTTTTTAAGATTTTTTAAGAGACTGATGCTGTGTACGTGCTGTTCTGGTAACAAGATTTTTTTCCGCGACTTCGTTGTATAATTATTGTTTTCAAATTTTTCTTTCTTTCTTCTGTTGTTTCCCTTTCTTTTGTCTTGTCGCAATGTCATCGGTAATATGGTATATAATTATCGTTAACAATACTTTCGGCAGCGAATGCAACGAAAAACGATACTGGAGTGAAATATGTTTTTTAACACCTTTCTTTAAGATTTTTTAAGATACAGATGCTGTATACGTGTCGTTGTAGTAACAAGATTTTTTTCCGCGACTTTATTGTATAATTGTTGTTTTAAAATTTTTCTTTCTTTCTTCTGTTTTTTCCCTTTTCCTGTATTTTTGCAATAACATCATCGATAATATAGGATATAGTTATTCATAGCAATACTTTCGGCAGCGAAAGTAACGAAAAACGATACTGGAGTGAAATATGTTTTTTAAGACCTTTTTTTAAGATTTCTTAAGATACAGATGCTAAATACGTGCCGTTGTGGTAGTAAGATTTTTTTCCGCGACTTCTTTTATGATTGTTGTTTTAAAGTTTTTCTTTCTGTGACGCGTTATGTTCTGTTTTGCTGTTCGACGCTTTAGAGGACGCTCTGTGTACAAAGAGAGGAATCTCTACCGAAGCGCAATCAGTTGATTGTCCTCTTTAGCGAGTGCAGGAACAAACACGTCGGACCCTTAAATTGCATTCTAGTCTCGGACCCGGTACAGCCTTTAATCTCTGCCCGGAGTGTCGCTTACGTGGCATTTATCAAGCTCATATTTCGAGCCGAGAGTCAATCAATCTCTTTATAACCGTTATCGCGCATTAATTTGCATTTATGTCTGCCGCGTCCACACGCTACCCTTTATACCCGAATTCCATTAATATCGTAATAAAGCAGAGAACCCTGACACTACCGCGCAAGCGAAGGGTAATCGGCAAAATTAGTTTTCCCGCACGCCGAAGTGCTCTTTCGTAAACTCATAAATCGCGCATTATCGTTATCGCCCACTAAAACCGAACGAGAGTGGGAAAAGAACTTCCATTGTCCGAACTCCTTTTCTTAAGAGGACCAGAAAGGTTCGAAATTTAAAAAAAAATCGGTTTTAGGTTTTTTTACATGATCGGTTTGTACAATTTTTGGAGAACATATTGGTGCAAGAAAAACTTCAATATTTGCAAAATTGAGTTCAGGAATGCCAAAATGTGAGGTCATACCTGTCCCCCAATCAATCCTGTTCCCAAACTTTAATCGCGTTTTTCTTAAAACAGTATTCTCCATTAGTTCTGCTGCGATAACTCAAGAATGGTGGAAGATTTCGATTTGATTTTTTTTTAAATTGAAGATAAATATGTATCCCATAAACTGATCCGATGTCTGCATATAAAAATTAATTTTTTCATATAATTTTTAACAACAAATAATTAAAATTTGTCAACCTTTTGGATTTTTGGTCGGCATTTCTTCAATTGTGACGTTTTGTCCGACGTCGGCATAAATATTGCGTCTTCTATTTTTAACGATCGATTTGAAAGCATAATGGCAATGATGCAGGTGTTACAATTGACTATGGGTCGTAATATTTACAATTTCTGCGTCGGAGCCGACGCACGCCGCATCAAGTTTTCCAGGAAAGAGAAAGAGGAAGAGAATATTAATGTAGAAGGACACCTATATGGTGCAGGCATTGCAGAATAATCATAAATATGGCAAAACTAGTAAAATAATATGAAATAATGTTACTTAAAACTTTAAATGTGTTTTTCTCGAAACTGCGTCTTTCAAATTGGCTTGCAGTATGACTTAAAAAAATTTTCTCCGATTCACTTGAAATTTTTACTGTAGCTGTTAAACTACATTCTCCAGAGAAGTACATATGATTTTTAAGGTCGGTTAAAAAGTTTCGTAATTATAAACATTTTTTCGATGAATTCTTTGATGAATATCAGAACTTTCCTCCACATGCACGCCATTTCTACAAAAATCAATATTTTACCATATACGTGTGTACTTCTCTAGCAAATTTAATGTAGATTACGAAAAAATGTTGCTTTTTGTGCTTAGTGCAAGTGTACGGCACTTCTGCTGCAAGCCGCTGAGGCCATAAACAAAAATGTACTTCTACTTCGAGAGCTCCAGCGCCGCCTTTTTGAAGCAAAAACATAAGAAATTTTTTTTTTATACAATAAAGTATGCACATTAAACGCCTTTAAACCAAATTTCGATATGTTAAATCATTTAATTTAAAAAAGTTCCTAAATGTACCCTATGTTTTTAGGCGTTAAGCTATTGGGTTGGAGGGAAAGTTCTGTCGTATTTTAAAGAAAATATTTGAATTAATTTATAAAAATGTGTGTTTAATATTAATCATAATACATTTAATGTGTTGTATGATGAATGCCAAACTCTTCTGCAATTTCTCGACTTGTTAAATGTGGATTATTTTCCAACATGGATCGCAAAACATCATTATCGGTCTTGAATTCCAGATCGATCACTTTCTTTGATCGGAACGAAATTTGCTAAACCATCTTTGACAAGTACGATTTTTTACAATATCTTTTCCAAATACCGCACATAAATTTTTACATGCAAGTTTTTGATGCGTTGCTTTCTATTTTTTTTGGAATTCATACAAAATGCAGTGTCGTAAGTGCACTTTATCTACTGACATGTTTTTCACTTTAAATATCACAAGTAAATGATGAACGGTAAAAAAGGACTCCTTTTATATTATACAGCAGCTAAAAAAAAAAAAATCCGAATCACTCACTAGCCAGATGTTTTTTTTATTTACAAGAAAAATTACCTGCCTATTAAAAATACGACAGAACTTTCCTTCAAACCCAATATATGTTACCCCTTAACAAAGAAAACTCCTGCCGGACTCTTCGGAAGTCGAATCGTCAACGGGATCGACTTAGTTGAAACAAACCGTCGGAAAACGAAGGCGGAAGATAATATAACTTTCCGTCTAAGGTCGATGACGGTTAGAGGACGGTCAGGTCGGTCTCACAAGTGCGAGGCTCGTGATTTATCCGCCTCCCAGCCATGAGGTACCCTGAGAATGCCACGGGGCAATCTTCTGGAGGGTAGGAAACTGGCGCGTGGAAAAGTGCCCGGCTGGAAATCGTCCGCTCTCGTCGTCGCGAGCATTAACTCGCCGCGGCTTGACAAATTGTCGGGGAAAAAGTCGGCCGCTCTTAAAAATTGCGCCGCGAGTGCGACCGCCTGTTACGATGCTTTGTTCACTGCGCGACCCGCCTATTTGCATCGCTAAACGCTCGGCGAAACACAAATTTCCAGCTGTTTCCCGTCACGGCCCGCGGACCCGCGGAGGGAAGACTTAAGAAAAAGTCAAGGCGCTCGGCTGCGTGGAAATTTACACGTAGGCGCTCTCAACGATTTAAGCTTTTGGATCCCAAAGGTTATTCAGAAAATCTTGTCGAGAAATACCAAGCAGATAGCGCTTGCTTTAATTTATGTCGGAAAACGTCAAATGTAGGCTACAGCGGTTGTGTTTATCAAATAAGTATAATTTAAAGTAATGAAAATTAGAGACAAAATGTTTTGCTCAGATGATTCACACCAAAACAGTATTGATTAAGAGATAGGGCTATTCGTTGCGAAACGTTTACGGTTTAGATCCCAAACGATATTCGGAAAATCTTGTCGAGAAATACCAAGCATTGCTTCAATTTATGTAGGAAAACGTCAAATTACGCTACAGTAGTTGTGTTTATCAAATAAATATAATTTAAAGTAATGGAAATTGGAGACAAAATGTTCTGCTCACATGGTTCACACCAAAACAGTAACTATGCGAAGAATCATTATCAGTAAAATTATGCGCGTATCGTCAATAGCGCAACGCGATAAAACTGGTAGGACTTTTCGACATGAAACTTCAACAGCGCGATCGCTCTGCTTGGGACTCAAACGATTAATACGTGCGAACGCGCACGTTGTTGGTTGTGAGATACAATTTTGGCTAGAGTTCCGAAATTTTTCGAACGGGTTCATTTATTAAACGTGAAAATTCTATTGTTATTGCTCATGCTTTTGTAATAAATTTTCTTTGTTATATGTTATATTATATGTCTATATATGTAACATACATGTTATATGTTATAAATATTATATGTTTATAATTGGCGGATTAATTCCAATTTTATCAGAAAGTCCCGATATAGCATTTTCTCGTATAAATAATATAAGTTTTTGATTACTTCTTCCTTCTATTTCTTTTCTTTCTTTAGGTATATTTTAAGGTGATGGTGCAGGAACTGGTTAAACAGTTTATCCTCCTTTATCTAATAGAATTAATCAAGCAGGTCCTAGAATTGATTTTTGTATTTTTTTCTTTACATCTAGCAGGTGTTTCGTCTATTATAAATGCTATAAATTTTATTGTAACTATTTTTATATTTTGTCGTTATTCTTATGACAAACTTTCTTTGTTTTCGTGTAGATTTATTCGACGATGTAATGCGCAAAGAACAGCAAGGTGCCATTTTGGTTGAATGTTCTTTCGAAGTTTTTCGGACTCGCGTAAATAATATAAGTTTTTGATTACTTCCTCCTACTATTTTTTTTCTTTTTTTATGTATTATTTTTAGGTGACGGTGTTGGAACTGGTTGAACGGTTTATCCTCTTTTATCTAATAGAATTAATCAAGCAGGTCCCAGAATTGATTTTTCCATTTTTTCTTTACATCTAGCAGGTGCTTCGTCTATTATAGGTGCTATAAATTTTATTGTTAATTATTTTTACATTTTGTCGTTATTCTTATGATAAACTTTCTTTGTTTTCGTATAGATTTATTCGACGATGTAATGCGCAAAGAACAGCAAGGTGCCATTTTGGTTGAATGTTCTTTCGAAGTTTCTCGGACTCGTGTAAATAATATAAGTTTTTGATTACTTCCTCCTTCTATTTTTTTTCTTTCTTTACGTATATTTTTTGGTGATGGTGCTGGAACTAGTTGAACAGTTTATGCTCTTTTATCTAATAGAATTAATCAAGCAGGTCCTAGAATTGATTTTCCTATTTTTTCTTTACATCTAGCAGGTGCTTCATCTATTACATTATATTTATCTATTATATTATATTCTTATGATAAACTTTCTTTGTTTTCGTATAGATTTATTCGACGATGTAATGCGCAAACAACAACAAGGTGCCATTTTGGCCGAATGTTCTTTCGAAGTGTCTCGGACATTCGCGTCCCGTGTGTTCGTATAACTGAATTACCTTAATCAACGAAACGTGCAGATTTCCGCACGGACTCCTTCGACGATCTATACGTGAGAAAGTGCAATTTGTCACCGGCGAGGTGCAATTTTAATTAAATACTTTTTCAACTTCCCTCGGCCAGCGACGCCCCGAACGCAAGTACACCTGAATCAACTTAATGAACAGGCCACGACGAAAAAGACAGCGAGGCTGAAAGGTGAGTTCGTCGACCATCCGACCGATAACACGCCAAAGCAGACTTCACCTTAAATACCGCGTGACTCACGCTGCACAATCGGCATTAGACGATCTAAAAATAGCCGCGGAGTTTATTCAAATAATAATTCGGCGGCGAGAGTCGGCATGCCACGCGTGGGCAGAACTGACGAGATAATTATAGCCCTTACCTTCTACCGCGTTCTTACGAAAGAACCTGCTATACACCGTCTCCTCGCTCGAAATTAGCGAAAATTGAAATGCCTTTCCCTTTTCCTGCCGCGTTCAACAATTAACACTTTGACTGCCATGATGGTCACCGGTGACCGACGCAAGAAATTTTACTGAAGATCCAAAATATTCACAATGGGTAGCAATTATTATTTTATAAATGCAGTTGTTATTAGAATTGTGATTCGATCCTTTGGTCTGCAATATCTGCACATTATTTCCATTTTGCATAATTCAGTCGAACGCTGTAGTATTTCATAGCATTGCCGTTCTAACCCTTTGCACTCGGACATGTTTCTTCACGAAGTAGCGAATAGCGCAACATTTCGTTTAAAATGCTATAGTGTTGAAAAAAATACTCTGCTCAAATCATGTTTTGTATACAACTTTGCTGATACATTTATGTTGAAACAAAATCAAAATTTTATAGCCTATTCTTTTCGAATGCATTATAGTTCGTTCACCAATGTGCATTACGGGTTTATTCAAACACATATCGCAGTAATAACTTGTTTATGATCTTTCACGTGTCATTCTTTCTTCCGAGCATATACAATGTTTATACAATAACTTGCAGTTTATCATTCAGTCTATTGCAAGAATATATAGAAGGTTGTTCTTGCAGTCGCTAGAATTCTCCTCGCAGTTTATTGACCACGAATTTACTAAATATTAAGTAGCACACAGATTATTAATTCTATCTCATTGCCCTAACTTGTAACTCACGGAAAAATCTTAAAGAAACAAACATTTAAACAAACGTTTTCTGTACATACATTTTCCTCAGTAATAACACGAAGTATTTTCATGTCCCCTCAGAGGGGACAGTCGAGTGCAAAGGGCTAATATAGTAAAATACGCTTGGCAGTCAAAGTGTTAACCACTTGCGCTATAAAGACGTGCCACGCACGTCGAGATGCTTTTATTCCAAAGCCGCCAGCGACATGTATACCACGTCGATAGCCATTTGTCCCAGAAACAAAAACGACGTGTCTTTTACATAGACGCTGCTACTACATCAATAGCTGCTACTAGGCTTAATGGCGAATTTCTTGCATTTAGCGTAAAATCTTTTGCGCCGGCATGTTATATCGTAGAGCGCGGCAGCCGAATATTAAATCGTAACGCAAGTGGTTAAGCTCGCGCCCAAGCTTTAATCGTCCGCGAAGTCATATTTGCGGAGCGATCATCCGACGTACGTCTTCGGGACTGAATTAAGCAATTTGTCCGTTAACTGGCATATTAATTTACCCGCTGCGTACCTCCGATCGTGCTCAGGCACGTCGAGCCGTGCCGACTCCAGATTGCCCCAGTTACATTTCGGATCTCATGAATAAATGCAAGGAGTCTCCATGAGTCGAGGCGCCGTTAATATTTTTGTTTCGTTCTATTATTCCGCGACGCGGCGAATGCGGTTCGCTCGCTAAAAATTGATCTGCATCCAGCGCGGGGTCTCGCACTATTTTTCGGCGTTGTAGACGAAAAAATTCCTGCGCCCTTGCATCGCCCGGTGACAGAAAAGATGCACGAAGCGGCATGCGTAAGCGGAACCTGTGGGATCTTCGAGCCTGCACGGGGAGAAAGTATCCTGCGCCGCTTCTCTATTAATAGTCGAACGCGCGAATCGAAAATATCCGGCGGTAATAACATATAACCGTTTTCACGGTTAACGCTTAATACGAGCTTTTACGTTTAACGCCGGCGACGTCAAGCTACGCCGACGCGTGGCGACGTGTTTACAGCTGCGCGCGGAATGCACTGCGCTAAATTACAGGCCGTTTTCATGTTGGAAAGACGAAAACGCGAGCGGCCGAGTTTGTCCATTTGCGCCGCGAAACTTCTGCGTTTTGACTTGCGATTCCCGAAAGACTCTTCAGCTGGCGTTTCATTAACACTTTAACACGTTGATTGCCACGGTGGTCACCGATGATCGGTGCAAAAGATTTGATGAAAAATGCAAAAAATTCGCAATGAAGCTTATTTGCAATCTTGTAAAAGGAATTGATATTAGAACGGTGCTTCAATAGTTTGGCTTCCAACAATTCTGCGTTACCTTCATTTTGCACGATTTAATCATACTCTGCACTATTTTATCGCATCGCAATTCTAACATAGCAAAATACGTTTGGCAGTCAATGTGTTAAGGACTGCTAAGAAATCTGTAAGGAATACGCCCGGGACCCCACGTTTTTGGGAAACTTGTTCGTTACAAAAAATTATAACTTTGTTATTTATGAAGCAATTTTTGTGAAACTATCAGAAATTATATAAATGGAAGTATTTTAGGTATTAAAACAATTATGTTTTTGATAATTATCATAACATTTTTACTTAACACGTTGACTGCCACGCCGAAATCAAATATTTCTCTCAGAACCCCACGAAAATATTCTTGCTATTCTGTGCATGTAATAGCAATATAATAATTAATTTTGTTTTTTTATAAGAATACGGCACGAATTGCAAAAGAAGGAAGGGCCAACGTGTTTAGTACGCAAATTTTGCAAACAGTATTACCAATAAAATGGTGCAATCTTGGGAACACAAAGAGCAAAAAATCGGGCCAAAAATGTCACTAAATACTACTAAGATTGCATTAACCAGCTACACTTATTTTCAAAATGCTTCAATACAATACAACGGTAGATAAAATATTCGATAAAAATTAATTTTTGATTCAATAAAAACTTTTAATTTTTCAATACTGCAAATGTTGTTTCAAAGCATTCTTTAATTAGCGAATTTTCATTCAACGTTTACAATTATAAGTATTTGATGCACTCCGATTACTGATGACCACCATGCCGCTGCAGGAGGATTAAGTTACGCTCACATATGACCATCGTGGCGTTCAACGTGTTAAAAAATAAGTTTGTATGAATTTTATAGAATGCGTGAAGCACCGGTAAATAAGCGAAAAAAACATGAACGCAATCGAGTTTAATGCATTGAATATTGATGTAAATAGTTAAATAGACAAAATAGATATAATGTATCAAAGTAAGTGACATCTAAAGACAGCGTGTAGAGAACTCGTGAGCGGTCCATAACAGTTGGGACACGAAACACTAGAAAACTTGTGAGCGGTCCTTAAAGTGTTAATGCTACAATCTCGGCATTTAACACTAAACGCACCGGTACTTTATACCTACTTATTCTTACCATGAAAGGTTATTTGACCCCTTAAGAAATAAACGTTGACTTTCAGAAATAAATTCCTAATTTATAAAAGCGAGAAATTGAATAATCAGATAATATAAGAATTTACAGAAAGTCAAATGAGCGAAAGAAATAACAATGAATGTACGATTTTAAAGTAAATCTTGAAAGGGGTCATTTGATCCCATTTGATACGTTTAGTGTTAATTTGTGACTTAACGCGATATGTAAACAGACGCTAAGCTGTTATCACAGAACGTACGCCACGAGTAGTCTATAAAAAATTCTTTCTACACCTTAAAACGATCCGTTTAAGGGAGATTGTTCGTTAACGTAGAGTTAAACGTCGTTAAGTCGGGAGTGAGAACGGCGGACGTTTAATGCGATGAAAATTGGTAATGACGTTTGAGCGCGTCCGCAGCAATTTCTTTTTATGGCGACGTGTATTAACTTGCGACTATGCGCATTAAGGGAACGCAACACGGAGCGTCTAGCGGAAGTGGTAACGATGCTAATGGACGACGATGAGGTATGCTAATTGGAGAACTTCGCAACCGCGGGGCGACTTTATGCACCGCGAGGCTGACCGCGATTATTTTCGGTTCTCCCATTTTTCCGCCGAAGATCGGAAGATCCGCGCGGTCAATATCGAGTAAACTGTTTAATCCGAATCCGCGGCGCTAATGGAATACGCCCACAACGACGAATGTATTTTACGTAATTTCGGGCACTGGTTCTTATCGACACAAAACGACCGACCGCTCCGCGGCTCATGCCAAGTTATTTTCATTTCCATAATATCGAGAAGTATATTGGCCGAATTAGCCATTGAGAGGCGACGATTCGTCGCCTTCTCGAAATAAGGCGGCCAATTGTCTTCGCGCGATATAGTAACATAATATAGTTACGGTGTACACAGAGGATCAGGTACCAGTTGTGATATAAATGTTTTCCCGGAGGAGATGTATACATCTAAGGTACGTGGTTTAGGTGTTGGATTTAATGCTAACTTAATTACGTGTTACGCATTATTTCATTCAAAGTACGTGTCATTTAAACGTGTTCAAATAAGGCGGCCAATTGTCTTCGCGCGATATAGTAACATAATATAGTTACGGTGTACACAGAGGATCAGGTACCAGTTGTGATATAAATGTTTTTCCGGAGGAGATGTATACAGTACGTACAGATGTATAAAGTACGCGGTTTAGGTGTTGGATTTAATGCTAACTTAATTACGTGTTACGCATTATTTCATTCAAAGTACGTGTCATTTGTCGTTGAAGGATAATTTCGTACAGTATTTAAATATGGACCAGGCAAAAGTTATGTTCGATTTAATATTAAGTTATTTACTTGTCACGCATTATTTCATTTGAAATACGTGTCATTTGACGTTGAAGGATAATTTCATACTGTATTCAAATATGGTCCAGGCGAAAGTTGTGTTCGATTTAATATTAAGTTATTTACTTGTCAAGCATTATTTCATTCGAACTACTCTTCATTTGTCGTTGAAGGATAATTTAATACCGTATTCAAATATCGACCAGGCAAAAGTTGTGTTCGATTTAATATTAATTTATGTACTTGCCACGCATTACTTAATTTGAACTATTGGTCGTTTGTCGTTGAAGGATAATTTCGTACCGTATTTAAATATCGACCAGGAAAAGTTGTGTTCGATACCATATTAACTTATTTACTTGGCATACATAATTTCATTCGAATTACTCGTCATTTGTCGCTGAACGATAATTTCGTACCGTATTTAAATATCGACCAGGCAAAAGTTGTGTTCGATTTAATATTAATTTATTTACTTGCCACGCATTCATTTGAAGTACGCGTCATTTGTCGTTGAAGAATAATTTCATACTGTATTCAAATATGGTCCAGGCAAAAGTTGTGTTCGATTTAATATTAATCGATTTACTTGTCACGCATTATTTCTTTCGAACTACTCGTCATTTGTCGTTGAAGAATAATTTCATACTGTATTCAAATATAGACCAGGCAAAAGCCGCGTTTGATTTAATATTAATTTATGTACTTGCCACGCATTACTTAATTTGAACTATTGGTCGTTTGTCGTTGAAGGATAATTTCGTACCGTATTTAAATATCGACCAGGAAAAGTTGTGTTCGATACCATATTAACTTATTTACTTGGCATACATAATTTCATTCGAATTACTCGTCATTTGTCGCTGAACGATAATTTCGTACCGTATTTAAATATCGACCAGGCAAAAGTTGTGTTCGATTTAATATTAATTTATTTACTTGCCACGCATTCATTCGAAGTACGCGTCATTTGTCGTTGAAGAATAATTTCATACTGTATTCAAATATGGTCCAAGCAAAAGTTGTGTTCGATTTAATATTAATCGATTTACTTGCCACGCATTATTTCTTTCGAACTACTCGTCATTTGTCGTTGAAGAATAATTTCATACTGTATTCAAATATAGACCAGGCAAAAGCCGCGTTTGATTTAATATTAACTTATTTACTTTCCACACATTATTTCATTCGGGCTACTCGTCATTTGTCATTGAAGAATACTTTCATACCGTATTAAAATATCGAAAGTTGTGTTAAAAACGCGGTTTTTCTTTACACCGCAAACATGAAACTGTGAAATTACCATCAGATACAAAAATAATGAAATAACCATCACATTCCGTATTGCGGCTAATTTGATCTCCGGCAAATATTATTTATTTCCGGCCGATATTTTCGTACAATACAATATCACGCTCGGATTTGCGCGAATGCCCGCGGTAAGACCATTTCGCCGATACCGGTACACGTTACATTCGGAATTTAGCCCCGTTCTACCGTAAATTCGGCGCCGAAGTTCTGAAAGCGGATTCCGAAAGTGCTTTTGGGAAGAAATCTCGCTCGCACGGCGAAGGCCCGGTAGGTAGAGGTGCGCGCGGGAATTCGACGATATTAAATTTCTCGGTGAACCGATAAAAAGAATCGCCGATATATTCTCCGCCGTGACCACTGCCGACGGCAGAAGCGGTTCCAATGGAAACCAGCAGTATCATAGTCTGGAATGTTTTGAAATAGCATAGTCCCCACTTCATTCCACGCGCCACTGTTTCGCGCTTTGCCTTGCCAATTCAAAAATGAAACACGCAAGCAATTATGCGTGACGTCGACTCGCGCTTCCCGCGACTTCGATCCTCTTCATTCCCGTGCGCCGACAAATTTTTCGGCTTCCCGTATCGTTTTGCGCGGCGCTCCACTTCTTTGTACGCGGGCGCCTCTCGTTATTTTCGACTCCCGGCGCGAGGACCCCTCGCGCGAGATAATTGATGCCTCGCGCTTCAAACTCGCCTGTCAAAGGGAAGTCTCGAACGTCTTAATTCGGCCCGCCGATTTAAAATAAGATACGGCGCCGAATTTAAACCGCCCACAAATCGGCCGGAACAAGTTCGAAGTTGAGACATCGGCGACGAGTTGGCGTCGGGCGAAAATATTCCGTGCTTTTCTCCGCTCTCTCGGCGTCGCGTCTTCGAAGTGAGTCGAAGGCGAGTTCGAGGCGAGTTCGAGGCGAAAAGGGAAAGAGCGAGGCGCGACTAAACGAAGAAGCAACGCATCGGCGCCACTTGAGGGACCGTTCGAACGGCGTCGAGATATTATGTGACCTCTTCCGATTGGTTAAGCGTTTTCACGGGAACTGCAGCATTATAGCTGAGAATCGGGCTAGTCTCAAATAGAGGGTTGCGACGGATCTTTCTCTTTTTCGGCTTCCCTCCCCTTTTTTCTCCGTCTCCTTCGGTCCAGCATTCTCTCTTCTCTCCTTCCCTCTCTCTGCGTGTCTTTCCCTCTCTCTGCCTCTTTCTTCGTCTTTCGCTGAGGTTATAAAAGATTTCCAGCACCGTGGCGACGTTTAGTGCAAGACCCTCGTGTAACGAAGCGAGCCAGCGTTCGGAATTTCACGCAGACACGGAATAATGGTTGGTTCACGATATGATAGTTCATTCCCTGTGCTTGTTAGGCCGCGGTCGTGCGCTTAAGGCAAAAACGGATCAAACGCGCCGGAGGATTTTACGAGGGTGAAGATCCGGTTTAGTGGGACGCCAGTCCGGACGGATCGACGATTATTCGAAAGTTTCTGTTCTACGCGACTCGTATCAGCTGAGAATTAACCCTTTGCGGACGACGACTTTTTCGGTTGGGTAAGGTAGCAGGTCAAGGCAGATGTGTCGAGTGTCTTACAGGGTACAATAAAATGATCTTAAACACAAATTTTCTTACAAAAACGTTATATTTTGATAGTTTCTCTAATTTCCACCTTTCAAAAATATAACTTTGCAAAAATTACGGCCGCCCATGAATTTGATATAATTCGTGATAGCATTGGGTTTTCTAACCACAGTTTGAACATCATGCCGGAGTACTCGTCCCACACATTTCTGCATTGTAATAATTCGTCAACAGTGTGACGATGTTCTTATCTTTCCACACCAAAATCACATTATTATTTCTATGGTAGACTACCATTGTTTTTCCACTTGGAAGTCGTCGTTTTTTTATTGCATCTGGCAATTCTTTTTTATTAGTCAGTATTGTCCCAGTCAAATGACATTTCAAAATATAACCTTGCAAAAATTACGGCCGCCCATGAATTTGATATAATTCGTGATAGCATTGGGTTTTCTAACCACAGTTTGAACATCATGCCGGAGTACTCGTTCCACACATTTCTGCATTGTAATAATTCGTCAACAGTGTGACGATGTTCTTATCTTTCCACGCCAAAATCACATTATTATTTATATGATAGACTAACATTGATTTTCCTCTTGGAAGTGGTCGTTTTTTATTGCATCTGGCAATTCTCTTCTATTAGTCAGTATTGTCCCAGTCAAATGACATTTCAAAATATAACCTTGCAAAAATTACCTCTGCCCATGAATTTGGTATAATTGGTGATAGCATTGGGTTTTCTAATCACAGTTTGAACACCATGTCAGAGTACTCGTTCAACACTACTCATTTCTGCATTGTAATAATTGTAATAATTTGTCATTATTACAGCTTGACAATCTGCTTATCTTTCCACAGTCAAATGACCAAAATATAACATTATTATTTCTATGATAGTTCAATACATTCCTGCTAATTCGTCAACATTGATTTTCCATTATTATTTCTTGGAAGTCTTGAAAGTGGTCGTTTTTTTATTGCATCTGGCAATTCTTTTTTATTAGTCAGTATTGTCTCAGTCAAATGACATTTCAAAATATAACCTTGCGAAAATTACCTCTGCCCATGAATTTGGTATAATTGGTGATAGCATTGGGTTTTCTAATCACAGTTTGAACACCATGTCAGAGTACTCGTTCAACACTACTCATTTCTGCATTGTAATAATTTGTCAACAGCTTGACAATCTGCTTATCTTTCCACACCAAAATCACATTATTATTTCTATGATAGACTAACATTGATTTTCCTCTTGGAAGTGGTCGTTTTTTATTGCATCTGGCAATTCTTTTCTATTAGTCAGTATTGTCCCAGTCAAATGACATTTCAAAATATAACCTTGCAAAAATTACGGCCGCCCATGAATTTGGTATAATTGGTGATAGCATTGGGTTTTCTAATCACAGTTTGAACACCATGTCAGAGTACTCGTTCAACACTACTCATTTCTGCATTGTAATAATTTGTCAACAGCTTGACAATCTGCTTATCTTTCCACGCCAAAATCACATTATTATTTATATGATAGACTAACATTGATTTTCCTCTTGGAAGTGGTCGTTTTTTATTGCATCTGGCAATTCTTTTCTATTAGTCAGTATTGTCTCAGTCAAATGACATTTCAAAATATAACCTTGCGAAAATTACCTCTGCCCATGAATTTGGTATAATTGGTGATAGCATTGGGTTTTCTAATCACAGTTTGAACATCATGCCGGAGTACTCGTTCAATACATTCCTGCATTGTAATAATTCGTCAACAGTGTGACGATCTTCTTATCTTTCCACACCAAAATCACATTATTATTTCTATGGTAGACTACCATTGTTTTCCCTCTTGGAAGTCGTCGTTTTTTTATTGCATCTGGCAATTCTTTTCTATTAGTCAGTATTGTCCCAGTCAAATGACATTTCAAAATATAACCTTGCAAAAATTATCGCCGCCCATGAATTTGGTATAATTGGTGATAGCATTGGGTTTTCTAATCACAGTTTGAATACCATGTCAGAGTACTCGTTCAACACTACTCATTTCTGCATTGTAATAATTTGTCAACAGCTTGACGATCTTCTTATCTTTCCACACCAAAATCACATTATTATTTCTATGATAGACTACCATTGATTTTCCTCTTGGAAGTCGTCGTTTTTTTATTGAATCTGGCAATTCTTTTCTATTAGTCAGTATTGTCCCAGTCAAATGACATTTCCATTTATGTAATTTATTGGCTAAAAAGTAACTGGTGTAATACCACTTTTCTATCAGTTAAAGGTAACGATCTTTCCATACAAAAATCACATTATTATTTCTATGATAGACTACCATTGATTTTCCTCTTGGAAGTCGTCGTTTTTTATTGCATCTGGCAATTCTTTTCTATTAGTTAGTATTGTCCCAGTCAAACGACATTTCAATTTATGTAATTTATTGGCTAAAAAGTAACTGGTGTAATACCACCTTTCTATCAGTTAGAGGTAACGAAATCTAACATAAACATTGTAGCTTCTCACTCGTCATTCGTCTTGCTACACGAAACGCCGTGGCGACCGAGAGTCGCCTCTCGTCCGCAAAGGGTTAAAGATACAATTGACCGTGTTTGTCGCTGGTGACGTACGCTCGACGAAATTGTGAAAAATCGGCGAGTCCGAGCTTACTTGCGGTCTTTATCCACGACGAGGATCGGTTGCGGGATGGTACTTCCGGAGATTAATTTTTTGAATTGACGCACATTGTGAGGCACTTCCAATTCCGCCCGAATCGCAACGATTTTCGTCGCCGAAGAAAGGAGCCGCTTATATCAAGCTTTTTCCTGGCCCATTGTCGGCTATTGTTTCGTGCGTTGCCCGCAGAATGGAACAGAGGAGAGGGTGGAATTATTACGGGGAGAGAGAAAGAGAGACTTCGAGCACCGTACTGAAGATTCACCCATTGTTCCATGCTTGATATACGGGTAACTTGGTCGCCTGCCGCGAAAGGAATTTTTCGCTCTCGCGTACGAATCTAATACCTCGTATTAATCTCTGCGCCTCTCTTCCACGTTACCGACCGAATGATAAACGCTCTCGAAAGGAAGGCTTCGGATTTCGCGGCGCAAAATGTAACATTTATCAGCGGTGCTCATTTTCTTACGGAGAGCTTTCCCATTTATGTAGACTTCTTTAAAAATGTGTTCGCTCGGCTATACTCTATAGTTCTACATCGATTGTCTTTTTACGATTCGATGTCTTTTGCGTCTGGAACGTACCTGAAACGAAATTTCGGCGAGACGATTACAGTAGTGTTAGCCTTATAACGACATAAGTAGCATCGATACGTCGAACCCATTTATGTAGACTTCTTTAACACTAGACTGCCCGAGATTTCTTGTATACCTATATTGCCCAAAAACAGTCAAAATGACTGCATTGTGAAAAAATAACAAATATGTAAAGAAATTTGTTTAAAATTAATTTTTAATATTTTTATGTTATTTACAGTTATATAACAGGTTATTAGTAAATATTAACTGTACATATTGACTGTTTTCAATGAACTTAACCCATATTTCCGAAAGCAAGGCAAATTTATTTGATTGTAGGCGCCTACTGCATTCGGTTCTTTTGTCAAAATTAATAAATCGTAGGATTTGCTTGAACTTTTCTCTGGCCATAGTTTTTCTAAAAGATTCGGGACCCCACTTCGCTGACTATAAATAACTCAATATAAAATTTGTTGCCTCGTAAGCTCCACGAGCATATAGAATCCCAATAAATGTATTTCCGGTAATGATATTGTCCAACCGTTCCGCAAAATTCGGCGACATTCTTCTGTGCACTTTCTTATATGTTTGATAATATAGTTATCTATTATCGACGATAATGCACTGATAAGATTATCTGCCACAATGTTCCTTTTTGCGTAGCCTGTTGGCCCTTTCACACTCTTGAAAATACAAGCAGATGGTATCCTTCTAGGAATACCACCTTCGTCAATTTTTGTCCACACAGTACCATCAGCAGCTGTTTCGACCTCCTGAAACGTATTTTCAGTTTCTTCATCAGAATCTGAAATAGTTAGCACCCTACACCTTTTCCTGGGCATATTGATGACACTTTCATTTTCATCATTGGTGATCGACTCTTCATCGCTATCTTCAGCGTCAGATGTTTCACTTTGAATATAATCCGCTTCATCTTCAGATGATAGTTCAGAATTTGTTGCATTTGATTCTATATCGGAGCACTCTTCACTTATGTTCGTTAGCTTTTCCAAGAACTCATTTCTGTTCGACATTTTTTTCATAAAGTTAGGGCGCAAAAGAAATAAAATAAACAACTTGTTAGAACAACACTTTATAAAGATTCGAATAACTAGTACTACTTTAGCTTATTGAGCAACTGACACTTATCAAGTATACGCCAAAATCGACCATTTATCATGCATCATATTTCAATACAAAGCCGGACAGGTCATATAAGAAATTTACTCAATTCAATAAATAAAAATCTTTTGATTATTTAAAATTTACCAAGCAGTCAAAATGACTGCTTCTGGGCAATATAGGTATAACACATATATATATACGGAAATAAAGGAGGGCGGACTTGTTTATATAACTACAATTATTCATAAACCCATTTATATGTTATAGAAAAAGTCACCAAATTCTAAGAAATTGTTTCATCAATTTCATAATTGTTTTTCTAATTGAAATTAAAAAACAGTCAAAATGACTGCCTTGGGCAATCTAGTGTTAAAAATGTGTTCGCTCGGCTATACTCTATAGTTCTACATCGATTGTCTTTTTACGATTCGATGTCTTTTGCGTCTGGAACGTACTTGAAACGAAATTTCGGCGAGACGATTACAGTAGTGTTAGCCTTATAACGACATAAGTAGCATCGATACGTCGAACATAATTCGCGCTTTCAAGGCTAGGCGAGCCATCGATTTTCGCTTTGACAAACATATAGGCGATCCGGCGTTGTCCACCGCAGAAAGCTGTTCTGTTCAGTAGACTATGTAACACGCTTTATTTTGTTGCAGGACGAGGAACACGTTCAGAGTAAGCAACTACCCAATACGTCCCAGCATTTGAAACAACGATCATAATACACGGAACCGTTATAATTAAAAATACGAAAAAGTCCGGAATGCGAAAACAGAGAAATCGTTTCGGCGGATGCAATTGCTATCGTTTTCGTTTATGATCGATTGATAAAATCGCTTGCCGTGCATCGTCCCCATCTATCGTTTTATACGTCAACAAGTAACCGCGCACACAACGGAGCAAGGTCATGAACAAACAGATTTAGGTCGCTAACTGCGGACGTTTTATGTTACGAGATGCTGAACTGCCGTCTCTTTTTTAAATTGTGGGCTCCACAGCGCCGTCACTCATTAAGATTTGCTGTTATTACAAGCCTGTCTCGGCCGTTACACCTCTCGGCAGTTTCACGGAAGAATTATGTACATAACGACGTTAAAAACGGCAACCGAACAGTCATATGCACGGCAACAAGCTTTCTACGCTTTTATTCAGAGCTCCGCCCCTCGATACACAAAAGCGGCTTAAAAGGTTTCGCGGAATTTTGAAGAAAAATCGCTACAGAACGCAAATGTTTAATTAGAGCCGCGGGGAAAAAACTTTGTTGAACTTCAGCGGTTAATGACGGGGTTTATAAGCGAAACAGTAACGTTACGTAAGAATTTTCCGCGCGGTGCTTCGAAATTTCGCAATTTCGCCAAGAAATGAGGCTTTGTTTTACTTGGCGCCTTCTTTCAGCGCGACGCCATAACGCTAGAATAAATAGAAAATTGCGCGACGCCGCATTCGGAGCGCTGGAATTAGTTTGTAGCCTCACGTTTTTCGATTATAGTGCTCAGGAGAGCTTTCTCCATGTTTGATTCGACCAAGTCCGGCAGCATCGAGAAGGAAAAAGTCAGGACGATCTTGAACACCTTGGGACACACCTTCGACGATCATGAACTCGAAGTCATACTCAAACAAGAGGACATGGACGGTACGTTAATATCTATATCTAGCGTGCGAACATTTTTACTAACCATTCACGTGTAATTTTAATTAACACGATTATATCTGCATTTAACACGTTGGCTGCCGTGGGGGTCACCGGTGACCGGCGCAAGAGATTTTACTGAAAATCTAAAATATTCGCAATGGGCAGTAATGATTATTTTATAAATGCAGTTATTGTTAGAATAATGATGCGATTCTTTGCTCTGCAATACTTGCACATTATTGACATTTTGCATAATTCAGTCAAACGTTGTAGTATTTCGTAGCATCGCCGTTCTAATACGGCAAAATACGCACGGCAGTTAACGTGTTAAATGGGGCGACACGAAGGTCACAAGTTATTTTATATTTTAACGAATTGTTGCACACGTCGCGTGTTTCTGTGTGAACGCACCCGCCGATTATTATCTAAAACGGCATAATTACATTGCACGATACGCAAAGTGCCGGACCTAATGTCTGACGTTTAATCCCTCCGATAGGCAGCGGCATTTCACGGTAATAATTGTCGGTTTTACACTGTGCAATTCAGAGTCGATGGATTCGATTATTGTCTCGCATGCATTATAGCAATTTTCATCCGGCCGGGCGCGCAACGCTCACCGGGGGCGATCGATATTTCTATTGCCGAAGAGGATCAAATAATTCATGGTATAATGTCGAATAGAGAGAGAGAGAGAGAAGGGAACGATTTTATATAGAACCGCCGGAAGTGAATCGACGCGGACGTTGAAACTATTGTAACTTCGGCGACGAGTTACTTAGTTTTTCAACACTTTACACAGAAGGTCGATTTACCGAGTATTACATTCGTCGGGCGCAACTTTCTACGGCGGAAAGCACTCACGGCGCAGTTATATGCAAAAATCGAGTTATTCAGCATATTTCTGACCTCCTCACCAGAAGCCGCTGTCAATAGATTAATTACAGTTTTGTCACTTTCAAGAGGACAGCTCCAACAACAGGAAAATAATGTTTCAGTTAAAAATTTCCCAGGCACGTCGGCTTAATAGCCGTCAGTCGTAATTTTGTCGGCACACACATAATCGGTCGTTTAATTATAACCGCGATTCTATGTAGTGGCTCGCGATATTGATAATTCGCGAGAAATCTTTGACATAATTCTTGGAAAGTGCCGTCGGCTGTTAAATTGTTTATTGTAGCGTTTCTTTCGGCTCTGGTAAATGAATCATCGAGTATGTTCGACTCTTTCGAAGTATTAGTTCTATTACTGCTTTGCAGATGCTCTGATAATCTTATGCTTATTGCGTTATTTCTTTTATACCCTACACGTGGCATATGGTGTAAAATTGATTTTTGATGCATTTGTACAGCGCACATAATACAATTTTGTAGTATACTTATATATAATATATATATATATATATATATATATATATATATATATGCTTATGTATGCTTATATATAATCATATATAATTATAATTTTATAGTAATTTTGTAGTATACATATATATGTACTTATGTATACTCATATATAATCATATATAATATAAATATCTTTATATAATATATAAGTATTGCGTTATACCAAATTGTTAATTCTTACAAAGTTTATCTATTTGTCGTTGCGCTTTCCATCTGCATCAAGTAACACGATTCGCCGCTTATTTACATATAACAGCGGTTCCGTGTAGTGTTCCACGGTATCGACGATTTGCTTTGACAGAATTCTCAGAAAGTAGAAAGGGCGAAGAGAGAATAGTTTTCTCTCCGTTCGCAAGGAACGCCGCGAATATCTTTCAGCGAATTCTCAACAGTTGCAAAAAGAATTGGGTCGCGCCTATGTTCCCTTCCGGTCGTATCGCGTTCCCTCATCTTTTCTGCTCGCACGTACGAAGCTGGCGACCGGAATTCGCGAGAGGAAACTTTAAATGACGCTTCAGAAGTTTCGCGCCGCGACGAATTTTTATGTAAACGTGCGTTCACACGTTTTTCACACCACCCTTCGCTTCTTTGCCCTCGACGAGACACGGGCGGCATAGAATGTCGAGGGTATGGGAGTAAGTGCGACAGTCGTAAAAGGTAAAAGTGACAAATGTGCAAATCGACTTCGGTCGAATTCACGCGAACCGACCTCTAAACCGTTTCAATGCTACATGTTTTCTGAGAAATGTTCGAAAATCACTCACCCTTTAAAAAATTGGCCGGATTTTCAGAATTTTACTCAGGGACGTTAACCCCTTGCGTACTTTGACGACTTTGACTCATGATGAGAATTTCGGGCCGGACGTGAATATCACGAATTTGCTTCGAGATGAAAATTTCGGGCCAGCAGTGAATATCACGAGTCTGACAAGTGAACAAAATGTATATGTTACCGTGAATGAGCGAAATTGGGGAATGTCGACTTTCACCGGTGAATGTCAACAGATACCAAATACGTCGGTGAAAGATCGAACATTTCATTACATTGTTGTACATTCGGATCTTCTCCGGTGTGTGTCGACAATTAGTGCATGGTGAATGTCAACATTTATCGATGTAAGTCAGAAATAAGGGTATTTAGCAATTATTTCGGACATACACCAAGCGACTGTGTGAATGTTCACATTCATCGGTGAAAGTCGACATTCTCCAGATTTCGGTGTTTCACCGTAACATATATATTGTATCAGAAATATATACATAATAAAAGAATTAAATTATTTGTTAAAAGTTTTAATCGTCGATAATTCTCAAGAACCCCTTAAAATAGAAGCGCAATTTTTGGAATTTTACTCGAGGACGTTAACTCCTTGTCGTACTTTTACGAGTTTGACTCGTGATTAGAATTTCGGGCCGAACGTGAATATCACGAGTCTGTTTCGAGATGGGAATTTCGGGCCAAACGTGAATATCACGAGTCTGACAAGTGAACAAAATGTATATGTTATATATATATATATATATATATATATATATATGTCAACAGATACCAAATACGTCGGTGAAAGATCGAATATTTCATTACATTGTTGTACATTCGGATCCTCTCCGGGGTGTGTCGGCAATTAGTGCATGGTGAATGTCAAGATTTACCGGCGTTATATATATATATATATATTTAGCAAATATTTCGGACATATATAAGCGACTATGTGAATGTTGACATTCATCGGTGAAAGTCGACATTCTCCAGATTTCGGTGTTTCACCGTAACATATATATAGTGTCAGAAATACATACATAATAAAAGAATTAAATTATTTGTTAAAAGTTTTAATCGTCGATAATTCTCAAGAACCCCTTAAAATAGAAGCGCAATTTTTGGAATTTTACTCGAGGACGTTAACTCCTTGTCGTACTTTTACGAGTTTGACTCGTGATTAGAATTTCGGGCCGAACGTGAATATCACGAGTGTGACACGTGATCAAAAATGTATATATTGTATCAGAAATATATACATAAAAAGAAAAGATTAAATTATTTTTTAAAAGTTTTTGCTCTACTTTCCTTTGAATTCCACAAGAGCGTCATCGCATGGAATTAATAATCGCAGGGCTACTTGACAGGCAGGCGTAAGATATAATTTCTTTCAAGTTCCGACAATACGTCTCAGCCGCTTTGCTCATTTCGCGAACAGTTCTGCGCATCGCTTGGGCTCGAGTTCTTCCGAGTTAAATTATATATCAGGGGTTTAAAAGCGAGAACCACTATACATTGCTACACGCATATTTCCACTCCAAACCGAGACCATGAATCAACCACGGCTGGAAACAGACAGCGAAAGTTGACGAAGCACGCGACAGTCGAAGCTTTAATCGTCGATAATTCTCAAGAACTCCTCAAAAAATAAATGCAATTTTTGGAATTTTATTCAGGGACATTAACTCCTTGCGTACTTTGATGAGTTTGACTCGTGATAAGAATTTCGGGCCGAACGTGAATATCACGAGTCTGACACGTGATCAAAATGTATATATTGTATCAGAAATATACATATATGAAAGAGAAACAAATGAAATTATTTTTTAAAAGGTTTTGGTTCAAATTCATTTGAATTCCACAAGAGCATCATCGCATGGAATTAATAATCGCAGAGCTACTTGACACGTAGTCGCAAGATATAATTTCTTTCAAATTCCGACAATACGTCTCAGTCGCTTTACTCATTTCGCGAACATTTCTGCGCATCGCTTGGGCCCAAGTTCTTCCGAGTTAAATTGTATACCAAGGGTTTAAAAGTGAGAACATATACATTGCTACACGCGTATTTCCACTCCAAACCGAGACCATGAATCAACCACGGCTGGAAGCAGACAGCGAAAGTTGACAAAGCACGCGACGGGCGAAATTTTAATCGTCGATAATTCTCAAGAACCCCTTAAAAAATAAACGCAATTTTTGGAATTTTACTCAAGGACGTTAACCCCTTGTGGTACTTTGACGACTTTGACTCGTGATAAGAATTTAGGGCCGAACGTGAATATCACGAGTGTGACACGTGATCAAAATGTATATATTGTATCAGAAATATATACATAAAAAGAAAAGATTAAATTATTTTTTAAAAGTTTTTGCTCTACTTTCCTTTGAATTCCACAAGAGCATCATCGCATGGAATTAATAATCGCAGGGCTACTTGACAGGCAGTCGTAAGATATAATTTCTTTCAAATTCCGA
Organism: Cryptocheilus praepositus; assembly: GCA_033815515.1. Lineage (NCBI taxonomy): Eukaryota > Metazoa > Arthropoda > Insecta > Hymenoptera > Pompilidae > Cryptocheilus > Cryptocheilus praepositus. Next base: position 5,860,556 of record JAWWQZ010000285.1, read on the forward strand.
CAATACGTCTCAGTCGCTTTACTCATTTCGCGAACATTTCTGCGCTTCGCTTGGGCCCGAGTTCTTCCGAGTTAAATTGTATATCAGAGGCTTAAAAGCGAGAACATATACATTACTACACGCGTATTTCCACTCCAAACCGAGACCATGAATCAACCACGGCTGGAAGCAGACAGCGAAAGTTGACGAAGCACGCGACGGGCGAAATTTTAATCGTCGATAATTCTCAAGAACCCCTTAAAAAATAAACGCAATTTTTGGAATTTTACTCAGGGACGTTTACCCTTTGCGTACTTTGACGAGTTTGACTCGTGATGAGAAATTCAGGCCGAACGTAAATATCATGAGACTGTTTCGAAATGGAAATGTTGGGCTAAACATGAATATCACGAGTGTGACGCGTGATCAAAATGTCTATATTGTATGAGAAATATAAACATAAAAAAACAATTTAATTATTTTTTTAAAGTTTTTGCTCTAATTTTCTTTGAATTCCTCAAGAGTATTATCGCATGGAATTAATAATTGCACGAGTACTTGACAGGTAGTCACAAGATATAATTTTTTCCAAGTTCCGACAATACATAGTCGCTTTGCTCATTTCGCGAACATTTCTGCGCTTCGCTTGGGCCCGAATTCTTCCGAGTTAAATTGTATATCAGGGGTTTAAAAGCGAGAACCAGTATACATTGCTACACGCGTATTTCCACTCCAACCCGAGACCATGAATCAACCACGGCTGGAAGCAGACAGCGAAAGTTGACGAAGCACGCGACGGGCGAAGTTTTAATCGTCGATAATTCTCAAGAACGCTAATTACGTCTGAGTGGGTAGGTCATAGGCAGCGATAAAAATGTATACGTGTGCCTCTAGATGGTTCGTGCCCTCGGTCGCGGGACGATAATTATCGAGGTCCCAAAACGCTGTTAGCGCTTGCCACCGCAGATTCTTGTTAGCCAATCGACAACGACCAAAGCACGTCCGGCTGCGTTTACCGGACAACGGGGTCGTTTAGTCCCCTGTAATGACCGGTCCTCTAAGCCGAACCCTAAATTAGCCCGAACACCCTGAATTGCTTCGGAAATCGAGACAATGCGCGGGCCCACCATAGACGTTTATCCTCAGGTCGAACGATATTTTGCCGATATCTTGCGTGTATTACTATAGTCCGACGCTATAACGTGAGGAAGCCTGCTATAGAGTATTTAAATTTTAAAGTCCGTATTTAATCAACAGTCGAATTTGAAGGAATGCTGTTCACAGCGTCACTTTTCGTGTTCACCGAAAATTCACTTTCAATTGTACACTTTTAGAGTGCGCGGGCCCACCATAGACGTTTATCCTCAGGTCGAACGATATTTTGCCGATATCTTGCGTGTATTACTATAGTCCGACGCTATAACGTGAGGAAGCCTGCTATAGAGTATTTAAAATTTAAAGTCCGTATTTAATCAACAGTCGAATTTGAGGGAATGCCGTTCCCAGCGTCATTTTTCGCGTTCACCGAAATTCACTTTCAATTCTACACTTTTAGAGTGCAATGCTACGTTAATTGCTTTTTTTAATGCGATCATTGGCCGCATAGGTTTTGGATAGCAAACAGTTTCTTTATTAGATTCTTTGACACCTCGTGCCTTGGGTGCAAACAGTCAATACTATTATTACGAAAATCGGCCAAATTCATGTCTGGCTAAATTCTTAATTGGTTGAATATTTATTCAGTAGCATCATCTACAATTTTACGTGAATAAGGTCATATTCGTTGTTCTAATGTTTTATCTGTTAAATTGTGCCCAATTCTGCGCCCTTTTTCCTCCGACTTGCCGGTCCGAATGTGAGTGTGAATTTATTCAGGCGGATTCCGGGCCGCAATCATGAGTATTAATTTTGGAAGCGTACCAAACGTCGTCTTGAATCACTGGAGTACGTTCCAAACAACATAGCGCAACTGCCTTTAGGTGAGAATTCGTTTCGCGACTTTATGGGTGATATATTTTTAGCTGAGACCTTGTCTGATTATCCGAACGGAGAAGGATATCATGTAATTATTTGGAATATTGATATTTTGTCATTCTAAGAAATTTCATGTTTCGCCAACCGTCTATCAAAGTAACAAAGAAACTTATATCGTAACGTTTATTATTAATATAAACGAAATGTACCAGAATACCTTTATCCAAGAAATAAAATCACTTTTTCAAAATCGAAAAGTTCGATGATCAAACATATACACGATGAGTCACCAAACGTTACATAATAGAGTATCAATGTTATTTCAAGACGCATAAAAAAAACTGTTGGACAACGTTCCAGTATTCAAATTACAAAATATTCAGATGGAAACACATCGCTTTCAAGGTCGCCTATTTACGAGACATTTATTATTCGGCATTTGTCCAGGTATCGCAAATTTTCTGTGGGACATGCCTTTCTGTTACACATAATTCAACAATCGGAACGAGACATTTATTCTTGCCGGAGGTATCTTAGACTCTGATGTCACGTGACTCAATCTCTATATGTTTGTTCGTTTGGGATCTTGCTTTCTAGAAAATAGGAAGCCTCTCGGGAATCCGCCGGTGATAGGGATAGTTCCACCTTTACATAGAGTATCCTACGCGAGTGATTGAATCTTGGCCCGATATCACCTTTCTGGAGCCACACTCGTCTGATTGACCTCTACCTCGGCATACAGTACCCTACTGTATTGTTATTATTGGAAAGCTTGAATTCCTCGTTTCAGGCAGTGGCAAGCTGAACTTCGAATCTTTTTACCGCGTCGCCACCCACTTCCAGGAAGAGGACGATGAAGCGTTGCAGAAGGAACTGAAAGAGGCGTTCCGTCTATACGACAAAGAAGGTAACGGCTACATCCCAACGAGCTCTCTACGAGAAATTCTCGCCGCCTTGGACGATCAAATAACGCCAGATCAAATGGATGGCATGATAGCGGAGATCGATACCGACGGCTCTGGCACAGTAGACTTTGACGGTAAGAATACTTTCAGACACTTCCAGGGCAAGTCCTGGTTCAAATTACGAGGGCCTTCGAAAACAATCATTGGTGCGTTTGCAGATGGTCACCAACGATTTAACACTAAACGTACCAAGAGGAGTCAAATGACCCCTTTCAAAATTTACTTTAAAATCGTACATTCATTGTTATTTCTTTCAATCATTTGACTTTCTGTTTCAACGTTTATTTCATAAGGGATCAAATGACATGGTAAGAATAGGTAGGTGTAAAGTACCGGTAGATTCAGAGTTAAATGATCTTCACTTAAATATTGCTAATTTTGAAGCAGTACGATTAAATCCGATACATTTAAATATTGTCAATTTTTAAACGAGATTTTTATATTTTTGTGAATGTATTTTCATACCTTTAGACATTGTCGATTATCAAGCCACAATTTTAACACTAAACGTACCGAGTGGAGTCAAATGACCCTTTTCAAAATGTACTTTAAAATCGTACATTCATTGTTATTTCTTTCGCTTATTTGACTTTCTGTTTCAACGTTTATTTTATAAGGAATCGAATGACATGGTAAGAATAGGTAGGTGTAAAGTACCGGTATCTTCACTTAAATATTGCTAATTTTCAAGCAGTACGATTAAATCCGATACATTTAAATATTGTCAATTTTTAAACGAGAATTTTGTATTTTTGTGAATGTATTTCCATACCTTTAGACATTGTCGATTATCAAGCCGCAATTTTAACACTAAATGTACCGAGTGAAGTCAAATGATCCTTTTCAAAATTTACTTTAAAATCGTACAATTATTGTTATTTCTTTCGCTCATTTGACTTTCTGTAAATTCTCATATCGCCTGATTATTCAATTTCTCGCTTTAATAAATTAGAAATTTCTTTCTGAAAATCAACATTTATTTTATACCAAGCGGAGTCAAATGAGCCCTTTCAAAATTTACTTTAAAATCGTACATTCATTGTTATTTCTTTCAATCATTTGACTTTCTGTTTCAACGTTTATTTCATAAGGGATCAAATGACATGGTAAGAATAGGTAGGTGTAAAGTACCGGTAGATTCAGAGTTAAATGATCTTCACTTAAATATTGCTAATTTTGAAGCAGTACGATTAAATCCGATAAATTTAAATATTGTCAATTTTTAAACGAGAATTTTATATTTTTGTGAATGTATTTCCATACCTTTAGACATTGTCGATTATCAAGCCGCAATTTTAACACTAAATGTACCGAGTGAAGTCAAATGATCCTTTTCAAAATTTACTTTAAAATCGTACAATTATTGTTATTTCTTTCGCTCATTTGACTTTCTGTAAATTCTCATATCGCCTGATTATTCAATTTCTCGCTTTAATAAATTAGAAATTTCTTTCTGAAAATCAACGTTTATATCATAAGGGGTCAAAGAATAGGAAAGTGTCAAGTACCAAGAGGAGTCAGATGACCCCTTTCAAAATTTACTTTAAAATCGTAGATTCACTGTTATTTCTTTTAATCACTTGACTTTCTGTTTCAACGTTTACTTCATAAGGGCTCAAATGACATGGTAAGAATAGGTAGGTGTAAAGTACTGGTAGATTCAGTTAAATGATCTTCACTTAAATATTGCTAATTTTGAAGCAGTAGGATTAAATCCGATACATTTAAATATTGTCAATTTTTAAACGAGAATTTTATATATTTGTGAATGTATTTCCATACCTTTAGACATTGTCGATTATCAAGCCGCAATTTTAACACTAAATGTACCGAGTGAAGTCAAATGATCCTTTTCAAAATTTACTTTAAAATCGTACAATTATTATTATTTCTTTCGCTCCTTTGACTTTCTGTAAATTCTCATATCGCCTGATTATTCAATTTCTCGCTTTAATAAATTAGAAATTTCTTTCTGAAAATCAACGTTTATATCATAAGGGGTCAAAGAATAGGAAAGTGTCAAGTACCAAGCGGAGTCAAATGAGCCCTTTCAAAATTTACTTTAAAATCGTACATTCATTGTTATTTCTTTCCCTCATTTGACTTTCTGTAAATTCTTATATCACCTGATTATTCAATTTCTCGCTTTAATAAATTCGGAATTTCTTTCTAAGAATCAACGTTTATTTCATAAGGGGCCAAATGACACCTCATGGTAAGAATAGGAAGGTGTAAAGTACCAAGCGGGGTCAAATGAGCCCTTTCAAAATTTACTTTAAAATCGTACATTCATTATTATTTCTTTCGCTCCTTTGACTTTCTGTAAATTCTTATATCACCTGATTATTCAATTTCTCGCTTTAAAAAATTAGGAATTTCTTTCCAAAAATCAACGTTTATTTCATAAGGGATCAAATGCCCCCTCATAGTAAGAATAGGTAGTGTAATGTATCAGTACGTTTAGTGTTAACACGTTGACTGCCAAGAGTATTTTGCTATGTTAGAAACGCGATGCGATGAAATACTGCGGAGTATAATTAAATCGTACAAAATAAAGGTAACGCACAGTTGTTAGAAGCTAAAGTATCGAAGCACCGTTCCAATATCAATTGCTTTTAAAATATTGCAAATAGGCTTTATTGCAAATTTTTTGCATTTTAAATGTTAATTTCTGTTAATTGATACTAAAACGTTGTCGTACCAGTCTTCGCAACGTCGCAAACGGTTCCACCATAATTTTTGCCGGTCCCCATAGTACCTCGAATTCCGCCCCGCAGATTTTACAAGAATACTCTCCAACCTTCTCCATCGACGTCCAAGACCAAGTAATGAGTGCCTTCGGAATCTATCGTCGATCCGCGTATGATTGCCAGTAATTGAAATAAAACTAAAACGTTGACATTCCACGCACCGCAATCCCGCAAAGCATTCCAGATGATTTCTGGCCAGCTTCCGTAATTACTCGAATCCCCCGTGTAGGACAGAAGTCCGCGGATTTCCGGCCGGTCGGGAAATAAAACTGAGAACTAGCCGCTGCGATGTCGCAGACTAGAGTTTTAATTACACGTAATGCTCTGCCGGTAGTCGGGGTCGGCATTTGTGCGGCGAGCACGAATGAAAGAGGCCTCCGTTGAGATTTAATTATGGTCGGCTTTGTCCCGTGTTCTTTACCGTCAGCCCCGCGTCCTGCACTCGTATATTCATATACCGGCGATGGGCGACTGTGCGCGATCTAGAGCTTGATTAAGCCCCAAACATCTTAATATCAGCCGCTCAAAGCTCTTTTCAAAACCGAACGGGGACGGGCGAAAAGTATAGACGGACGCGACCTACTTTTCCACCGCTCGCTTCTCTGCCCTTCAAGATGCGCCTTCTCATTCTACTCTGCCGCGGAATGGAACGAAGACGCTCCTCCGACTTGTCGCTTCCGTGATTACTTTCCCTTTGTCGCTTGCTTGCGCGAATCCCTCGGTGTCCATCTGCGCAGCCGGATTTCGGTGCAGTCGGAGAAAGTTCAATAGGAAAGATCCGAAGGTACCGAACTACGGGGGATTCACAATTTCTAGAAGTAGGGCCGGTTCAATTAGCTTCTGGCACTCTCATTATTCCTGTTTTGGTCGCCCGGCGCTTCCAGCTTGGTACAAATTGTTAACACGTTGACTGTCGTGCGTATTTTACTATATTAAAACCGCAACATGATGAAGTAATAGAAAGTATAATTGAATTGTGCAAAATGAAAATAATGCAAAGGTATCGGAGATCAAAAAATTTAATCACTATTTAATATTAATTGCATTTATGCTGCGCAGCCGGATTTCGGTGCAGTCGGAGAAAGTTCAATAGGAAAGATCCGAAGGTACCGAACTACGGGGGATTCACAATTTCTAGAAGTAGGGGCGGTTCAATTAGCTTCTGGCACTCTCATTATTCCTGTTTTGGTCGCTCGGCGCTTCCAGCTTGGTACAAATTGTTAACACGTTGACTGTCGTGCGTATTTTACTATATTAAAACCGCAACATCATGAAGTACTAGAGAGTATAATTGAATTGTGCAAAATGAAAATAATGCAAAGGTATCGGAGACCAGAGAATTTAATCACTATTTAATATTAATTGCATTTATGCGCAGCCGGATTTCGGTGCAGTCGGAGAAAGTTCAATAGGAAAGATCCGAAGGTACCGAACTACGGGGGATTCACAATTTCTAGAAGTAGGGGCGGTTCAATTAGTTTCTAGCACTCTGATTATTCCTGTTTTGGTCGCCCGGCGCTTCCAGCTTGGTACAAATTGTTAACACGTTGACTGTCGTGCGTATTTTACTATATTAAAACCGCAACATGATGAAGTAATAGAAAGTATAATTGAATTGTGCAAAATGAAAATAATGCAAAGGTATCGGAGACCAAAGAATTGAATCACTATTTAATATTAATTGCATTTATAAAATTGTAATAGCTATCGATTGGGTATTTTTAGAATTTTTGTGAGACCTTTTGTGCCGGACATCGATGACCGCCGAATACTGTATTAAAATCGCAACATCATGAAGTACTAGAAAGTATAATTGACTTGTGCAAAATGAAAATAATGCAAAGGTATCGGAGACCAAAGAATTGAATGACTATTTAATATTGATTGAATTTACAAAATTATAAATGCTACCGATTGGGTACTATTTTAATTTTTTGTGAGAATTTTGTGTGGGACACCGATAAACATCATGGCAGTCAACGTGTTAACATCGTCTCCCTCTGTTTCTGTCTGAAATACATTTTTCTGTAGTGTTAACCGGCGATGTATAAAACCGCGGACAATTCGTAGTTAGCACTTTGTTTATACAGCCGATTTAACTTTATCGCTCGGTACCAGGGGGACGAAAAAAAGGAAGGAACGTTCATTCGTACTCTTCGCTTGTAGTTGTAGAACTTTTTTTTCCGCGGTGAACAAACGTACTTTCCGAGAATACCGCTTTCAACATCGTATACGAAGTTTGCGACTTTCTAAACTTGACTTCTTTTTTGCAGAGTTTATGGAGATGATGACCGGCGATTAAGAGTTAGCTTCGTGGGTGTTATTGAAATGTTACGCCAAGCCTGTACTGCCAAACTGCTGAATTGCGCATATGACTCGCCTTGCCATAGATAATATGCATTTTAAGCATCGCATTTGTACGAGTCTCTGTTTAATTCAATCGACGAGAATCAGCCCACGCTCGAGTCTTCGATCCATTGAACGAAACTCGCGCGTCGCATGTCGTCACACTGTACAGTATTTATTTTGACGAAATACATAAATCATTTTCGCAAGCGTTTGATGGCCTGTTAAATCGTTTCCCAAAATCCCACCTCGCCAGGGCAAACACGACGTCAATATTCATTTCGCCGTTCGGAAAATCTATTCGGCCAATTTTTATCTGCTAGGGAAAATATGCAATCCGAACGATAACACATGACTGGTTTATGTTATGGAGTTTCAGCGCAATTTTAAAAAGAGTGATTTTTCAATCAACGTCTCGCAATTAGTCTTCGATCCTACCGTCCGCCAACATCAATACGTTCATTAAAACTTTGTCTGCCGTGCGTATTTTGCTGTATTTAGAACGGCGATGCTATGAAATACTATAGCGTTAGACTGAATTATGCAAAATGTAAATAATGTGCAGGTATTGAAAACCAAAGCATCGCATCAGTAGTCTAACAATAACTGCATTTATAAAATAATAATTGCTACCCATTGCGAATATTTTGGGTCTTCAGCAAAATCTCTTGCGTTGGTCACCGGTCACCATCACAGCAGTCAAAGTGTTAAAAGGCCTGAGGAGTGTTGGGAATTGTTTATGACGGACTAGTCGGAGTGCTACGGTTAAACAATTGAAGAATTTTAAATTGGATGAGAATGGTTTTTGAACGCAATAGTGGAAATGCAGACAAGCTATGGTAAAAGCTTGAAATTAGGATACTTTGATGGATTGCATTAAACGGACGCTTCGTTAGTAACGGCTACTGTCATTCTGCCTCCGACGTATTCCGTGGCGAAATCATTAACACATTCACTGCCGTGCGTATTTTGCTGTATTTAGAACGGCGATGCTATGAAATACTACAGCGTTTGACTGAATTATGCAAAATGTAAATAATGAGCAGGTATTGAAAACCAAAGGATTGCATCGGTAGTCTAACAATACCTGCATTTATAAAATAATTATTACTATCCATTGCGAATATTTTGGATCTTCAATAAAGTCTCTTGTGACACTTGAGACACACTTATGACACGCCACCGCAATACGTATTCCTGCTACCATAGCTGAACCTTAACACGTTCACTGCCGTGTGTATTTTGCAGTATTTAGAACGGCGATGCTATGAAATATTACAGCGTTTGACTGAATTATGTAAAATGTAAATAATGTGCAGGTATTGCAGATCAAAGAATCTCATCACTAGTCTAACAATAACTGCATTTATAAATTAATTATTGCTAGCCATTGCGAATATTTTGGATCTTCAGTAAAATCTCTTGCGCCGGTCAAAGGTGACCATCACAGCAAAAAGTGTTAACACGTTGACTGCCGTGGTGGTCATCGGTGACCGACGCAAGAGGTCTCACGAAAGATTAAAAAAATAACCAATCGGCAGCATTCATAATTTTATAAATGCAATTAATATTAAATACTGATTCAATTCTTTGGTCTCCGATACCTGCGCATTATTTTCATTTTGCACAATTCAATCATATTCTGTAGTACTTCGTCCCGTTGCGGTTTTAATATAGTAACATATGCACGGCAGCCAACGTGTTAAAACGGCGATGCTATGAAATACTATAGACTTTGACTGAATTATGCAAAAATGAAAATAATGTGTAGATATTGGAGACCAAAGGATCGCATCACTATTTTAACAACAATTGCATTGATAAAATAAATATTGCTAGCCATTGCGAATATTTTGGATCTTCAGTAAAATCTCTTGCGCCGGTCAAAGGTGACCATCACAGCAGTTAAAGTGTTAACACGTTGACACTGCCGTGGTGGTCATCGGTAAACCGGCGCAAAAGGTCTCACGAAATATTAAAAAAATACCCAATCGGCAGCATTCATAATTTTATAAATGCAATTAATATAAAATAGTGATTCAATTCTTTGGTCCCCGATACCTGCGCATTATTTTCATTTTGCACAATTCAATCATATTCTGTAGTACTTCGTCCCGTTGCGGTTTTAATATAGTAACATATGCACGGCAGTCAACGTGTTAAAATGGCGATGCTATGAAATACTATAGACTTTGACTGAATTATGCAAAAATGAAAATAATGTGTAGATATTGGAGACCAAAGGATCGCATCACTATTTTAACAATAATTGCATTTATAAAATAAATATTGCTAGCCATTGCGAATATTTTGGATCTTCAGTAAAATCTCTTGCGCCGGTCAAAGGTGACCATCACAGCAGTCAAAGTGTTAACACGTTGACTGCCGTGGTGGTCATCGGTGACCGACGCAAACGGTCTCACGAAAGATTAAAAAAATAACCAATCGGCAGCATTCATAATTTTATAAATGCAATTAATATTAAATACTGATTCAATTCTTTGGTCTCCGATACCTTCGCATTATTTTCATTTTGCACAATTCAATCATATTCTGTAGTACTTCGTCCCGTTGCCGTTTTAATATAGTAACGTATGCACGGCAGCCAACGTGTTAAAACGGCGATGCTATGAAATACTACAGCATTTGACAGAATTATGGAAAATGTGAATAATGTGCAGGTATTGCAGATCAAAGGATTTCATCACTAGTCTAACAATAACTGCATTTATAAAATAATAATTGCTACCCATTGCGAATACTTTGGATCTTCAGTAAAATCTCTTGCGCCGGTCAAAGGTGACCATCACAGCAGTCAAAGTGTTAACACGTTGACAATGCCGTGGTGGTCATCGGTGACCAGCGCAAAAGGTCTCACGGAATATTAAAAAAATACCCAATCGGCAGCATTTATAATTTCATAAATGCAATTAATATTAAATAGTGATTCAATTCTTTAGTCTCCGATACCTTCGCATTATTTTCATTTTGCACAATTCAATCATATTCTGTAGTACTTCGTCCTGTTGCGGTTTTAATATAGTAACATATGCACGGAAGTCAACGTGTTAAAACGGCGATGCTATGAAATACTACAGCGTTAGATTGAATTATGCAAAATGTAAATAATGTGTACGTATTGCAGACCAAAGGATTTCATCACTAGTCTAACAATAACTGCATTTATAAAATAATTATTGCTGCCCATTGCGAATATTTTGGATCTTCAGTAAAATCTCTTGCGCCGGTCAGCGGTGACCATCACGGCAGTCAAAATGTTAATACCATAATCTTCATCATGCCAAATTTGACCAACCGCCTATCCGCGAAACATAAAAATCCTTACGAATCAGTACACTTGTTTTTCCAGCCGCTCGCACTGAGCGTATCCATCGAACTGTGCGGACGATGTTGATTACAATTTGTCTTCCGTTGGGAGATGCGATCCGCGCACGATGATAACGTTCGAATACGTAGGTGTACATAGATACGCTGGCGCTATCTTCCCAACGGCAGCGAATGTTTTCGTCTGCGCGCCAAATTCCGATGACGCAGCAACGTATGCCGTGCAACTCTCTTCGCCTCTCGTACACACATAGATCTTTCTCTCTCTCTCTCTCTTTCGGATTAATCGTTCAAGCGCCGTTCGCCTGCAGATTAATGGCGCCGCGTTAGTCACTTGCCATGATAGAGCAAGTAACGGCGGAGCGATGCACGATCATCATAAGTTATGGAGCACGGCCACGAATCGATACTGGACATTACTCAGCCCCCCTCGCTGGGTGATGGATCGACAGCACGATCGCGCACGCTCTCCTGTTATCGGGAGGCAAAGTTGACCGATACCCCACGATCGCCTGCACCTGAGCTCGGACGAGTAAGACGCAGATAACAAACTCGTTATGGCATTCGAGCCCGAGTCCATTGACAGTGACACTCCACTGTGGGCTGGATTAGAAGCATTGCCGGGCGTGTTTACCCGGGACCGTAATCGATTTTGAGATTGCCGGAGATTCGGCTGGCCCGGACCGCGTTTGATTGGTGTGCTCAAATTTGTCCTTCGCATGACAATCGAGCGTGAGGACAAGCGCGGATTGGTGATCGATGTTTGCTCGCGGTAGCCGAAGTCCGATGCAATTATAGCTGCAGAGATGGCGACTCGGAAATTGAACAGATACTATAGTTGTCGAGTGTATCGGTATTTTTAGACAAATTCAAAATTAATTCGACGTTGTCCGACTGGCCCGAACGAATGTTTGTTCGTCGGCAATAATGAAACTCTGTTTTTTTTTTTTTTTTTTTTTTGGAAAATGGTGACGAGTGGAATGTAAAACTTGTCGGCGGCTCTTTTCGGAGCGGCTCCAATGAAACAGTTCTCGTCAACGCTATTGAAAGTTTGTGTATGTGAAGTGCCAAGTATTAAGTGCAGTCGCGTGCTTGATATGCGCACTTGTACCATGAATGCGTTTCAGCGTATGGTAGAGTATATGAATGCTGCGAGTTGCGGCGTGTTTACAGCCATGCCTGAGAGGATGCTGCGAGGAGAACCACTTGTGTCGTGTCATTTACAAAATGGGAATTAATAGTCAGTAACACCTAGACGTATTTATTATAATTTCATAAATCATAGTGCGTATTCAGATTCAACCAAAAACAATGTTTTCATCACGCACACTAATTATAAAAAATCCTTTATAAGTGGTCTTAGAAAGAGAAACATCGTAAAGATGTTAATAAGGTATAATGTCAAAGTTAACATGTTAACACACGCAGTAGAAGTTGGGCTGCCCACCATAGGTAAGATGCACTATCAGTTTGAACACTGGACTCTCTGCATAGTCCTTAATAGTCAAGAGGGCTTTGCCAAGGTAACCAGAAAACATTACTGCGCCTTGGCTCCAGTTTAATAATCAGTTCTCATCACGCACACAAATTATAGAAAATTCTTTATAACTGGTCTTGGAAAGAGAAACATCGAAAGGTATTAACAAGGTATAATGTCAAAGTTAAAATGTCAACACACGCAGTAGAAGTTAGACTGCCGACTTTTGGTAAGATGCACTATCAGTTTGAACACTGGACTTTCTGCATAGTCCTTAATGGTCGTTAACCCTTTGACTGCTGAATCCTCTCGGTAGAAGCGCTCGCTGAGGACGAAATACTTTTCGATAGTTTGAACTCTATTGATTGATTATGTAAGGCGCAACAAAGTTCTAATGATAATTCTTCATTTGCGCCAAATTAAATAATGCAAGAAAATTATCTCATAAAGAACGCATCTGTATTCACCTCGTACATTGATAATTGTGGGTGTAATAGGTAAGAAATCGAAACGATTGGCAAACGCATATATGCGCCAATAGTTGGCATTTATAGATTTCGGCGGACGCATATATGCGTCCATAGCAATCAAAGGGTTAAAATGGACTTTACCAAGCTGGCCAGGAAACATTACTGCGCCTTGACTCCAGTTTAATAATCAGCTCTCATCATGCACACAAATAATAGAAAATTCTTTCTAACTGGTCTCGGAAAGAGAAAAATTGTAAAGGAGTTAACAAGATATAATGTCGAAGTTAACATGTTAACACACGCAGTAGAAGTTGGACTGCCCACCATTGGTAAGTTGCAATATCAGTTTGAACACTGGACTTTTAGCATAGTCCTTAATGGTCGTTAAAGTGGACTTTACTAAGCTGGCCAGGAAAGATTACTGCGCCTTGGCTCCAGTTTAATAATCAATTTAACATTAAACTCGCCGCGACGTTAGTCCCTGCTCGGACTGTATACGTTCAGCGATTCTTATAGGTCAGTTCCCGGCGCGTAACGTCTCGAACGATTTCCGGTATGACTCGTCATAAGTAAACTGAGGGTACCAATTTCGTCGTGTGATCTTTACGAGCGCATTTGGTGTCGGCGTGCCGGCAATAAACGGCGGCTAGTAACCGAGGCCTAACTTCCGCGGCCGAGTTTCGCCGGTGATTAGAATTCTCGTCATCCTCCGAGCGCCGTTTGAGGTTTCGGGCCGAGCGTCTCCGTCGGGACAGTTTATGAAAGTCGTTACGTATCGTTTTAGCCGCTGCCGCGGAACACGTAGCTGCGCGGAGAATTGCATCTGTCCTGCCGTTGATGCACACTATCAAAGGGAGTCCGTTACTTCGTCGTTCTGTAAACGGCCGTAATTCTACGGCGTATCGCCCCACGCTGGGGCACCGTGGAAATTCCACGCCGAGTTATTTACGCGACCCGGAAGCAACATTTTCCCCACTCGTTCTCCGCCGCGGCGATATATTTATTTTTGTGAAGAAAAACAGGTGCCCGCTAACCCAGTTTGCGCTTCGAGCGGAATTTCTTCCGTACACTTAAAGTAGCGCAACTAGGGCTTGCTTTGCCGTCTTATCATAATGGCTCGTTCATGCCAGGCAAGTCCGACGTCTACCTACTTAGGCAGTTGGACACTCGCGCGAGCCCGCACATGCAACATTTGAGGGAAAGACCTGCGGCACCTTCCTTCTCGCTTTGTTGCTGACGCTGCCCAGACTCGGAGCCGCGGAAGAGGAGTTCTGGCCAGTTCCGTTGCTTCCTCAAAGCCGCCGCGTTTACTCGCGGCTGGGCGAGCGTGAAACGAGAGCAAGAAAGGGAAGAGGCGAGGAACAAGGGAGGAAGAGTGGAACGGTATATAACGAGGGAGACAAGAGAGATGAAAGAAACGAGAAAGACGGGGGAGAGAAGACACCGCACCGTCCGCCGGCAGAACCCAGAAACACCCACCCCAGTTTTCCTCTCGGCATCTCCACCCCCGCCGAGAACCCGGCCATTTCACCGACTCAAGTTTTGTCCGAGTGTTTGCGAGCGAGACCCGGAAGCTGCTTCTAAAGGATCAATAATTGGGGCCGACTGCAACCGCCCTTGAAAGGCTATATCCCATGACGAGAAGACAGGAAACTGTGCACTGACAACCGCTGCAGCAAAAGTGCAAGTCGCTGGAGTAAGTTTAAACATTAACACGTTGACTGCCGAGCGGATTTTGCTGTATTAGAATGGTAATGCTATGAAATACTACAGCGACTCAACTATGCAAAATGTAAATAATGTGCAGGCATTGGAGACCAAAGAATTCCATCACTAGTCTACCAATAACTGCATTTATAAAATAATTATTGATACCCATTGCGAATATTTTGGATCTTCAGTAAAATCTCTTGTGCCGGTCAGCGGTGACCATTACGGCAGTGAAAGTGTTAAGTTATACCGACTTCTCTGACGTTCATAAGAATGAAGGTAAGGTAGAGTAATGTACGACGTATTATACAGTATGTCGGAAAAATAACGGAACTTTTTAAATTTACGGAAAATTACTAACGCTATCTCTTAAAACAATATACATATAGTATGAAAGCTGTATGTTTCCGTTACAGAACGCGCCCGCGATCATTGTTATCGATCGGCGGGTTGTTAGGTTATAGCGCTTAAAGTCAGAGTACCTTTTGTCACCTCGTCACAAAAACACGATGGAGCAAAGAGCTGATATTAAATTTTGTTTCAAACTCGGTAAACGTTTTACAGAAACATTTGAAATGATGAAAAAAGTTTATGGTGATGATTGCTTATCCTCGACACGTGTGTTCGAGTAGTATAAGCGATTTTAGGACGGACGTGGTGCTTTGGAAGATAACCCAAAACCAGGCCGACCAAAAAACAAAAATCGCGGTGAGTTGGTAGAAAAAGTGACGAAAGATTTTGACGAAGGATTTAAACAAACGGAAAGTCTGTGCTCGATTTGTGATGCACATCTCACAGGATCGTCGCTGTTCAAGAGTTTTTGGCGAAAAAACAAGTCTGTGTTCTTCAACATCCTCCGTATTCCCCTGATTTGTTACACTGTGACTATTTCCTGTTTCCGAAACTCAAATTGGCTATAAAAGCAACGTTTTATGACGATGTTACACAAGTCCAAAACGCCGCCACGAGGGTCATTGAGGCGATTTCGAAAAATGACCTATAAAAATCTATGCAAGCATTGGTTGAACGTGTCCAGCGGTGTATCGATGCGGAAGGAATGTATTTTGAATAAAAATAAACAAAATTGCCAAAATAACTAATCCTTTTTTTTTAAATTTAAAAAGTTCCGTTATTTTCCCGACATACTGTGTACTTTTCAGCTTTCGTTTCATGCGGAAAGCATAACGCATCCCGTTGGACATAGACGATGCTTCGTACTAGACTATTTGCGCAGACTTATTTATGGCTGGAAAGACAGTAAATGATATGCCGACGCATTGAAATGACCGACCAATAGTCAATTTTGAATAAAAATAAACAAAATTGACAAAATAACTAATCCTTTTTTATTAATTTAAAAAGTTCCGTTATTTTCCCGATATACTGTGTACATTTCGGCTTTTGTTTCATGCGGAAAGCATAACGCATCCTATTGGACATAGACGATGCTTCGTAGTAGACTATTTGCGCAGACTTATTTATGGCTGGAAAGACAGTAAATGATATGCCGACGCATTGAAATGGCCGACCAATCGTCCTCAGCCTATAGAATTGTGTGTTCGGTAATGACGAGCGGCATGAAAGGCATCTCCAAAGACATCGCAAGCCTGGCAGATGCGACAACCATTCTTTCGCGGAAAACGCCGCCAGCAGAAGCATCGAAGTCTCACTTTGTTCAAAAGCACAATTATACCCGTGACCCGCTTCTATGCCGCTATACCCGCTTACCCGCACACAGCTCTCGCGACCATACTACCAGCCAGAACAAATGAAAGTGTGCATTTATTTTTATCGCCCGTCGACGTAGGTCCGCGAACGATTTCCCCCGAAAGCGCATTTTCCATTAGCGCGTGTCAACCCCGCCGACAACGTGACGAATGTCGGGGTGGAAAATTACAAATTCATAGCCGAGGGCGGGCGAAAGAGGTGGGACACGTCGATTATATCGAACAAAATCGGCCGACTGCGAACGATTAAATCCCATCGAGGGATTGGAGAACGCGCACGCCCGAGTGACGGATATCGGATATATTCCCCCGACGGGAGACAGTCTGGGCACTCAGAGCGGGGGCGTGCGAGCAGGTGCCAGCACACAACGCCCGGCCAAGCTCCTTACTCATTTGGCTGAATCCACTGAAATCACTCAGCGGGAAAAAGAAGACGGATTCGTCGGTTTCGGGGACTGCAAGCTAAGTCGAACGGAATCTGGCAAATCCGGGAAATGAGCAAAAACTCGGCCGCTTAAGCCGGAAGGCGGAAAGCCGAGGGTATGTGTTCGTAGCTCACCTTTAACGTCCCACGTGTGTTGGGAGCTCCATTGAAACGTGGACATATCAGGTATCAAGGACGCGAGCTAGAGGAAAACAGTTTTCCGCTCTATAGGTAAGTAGTATTTGCAAGTTTGTGCCCCGGAGTTACGTAGCCTGATGCACGGTTATATAATCATATCGGAGAATGCATTAAAAAACAGTTATAAGGCCGTGCTGTTGGCATGAAAAATGACATGGAAACGGGCACGTCGCTGACACGTGAGGGATCGCCACTACCCTGGCGAAAATGTTATCAAGAGCGTCCGAGCGTACTCCGAATTCGAGTGCTTTGATTAGACGTAACTGTACTCTGGGAATTCAGTATTTCTGCTGCAATCACGGTGCCACGGTACGTGCCTGTACATGAGAGCTGTGTTGCGACAAGAATGCAAATGCTCGGTGTAATCCCCCGTGGGACGGTCGTTGATGTAAGCCATATTCGAAGCGTATGTTCGCTTGTCAGTCGTGAAAGGCGATGAGACAGAAAGCGCATAGAACAACACGGGGTGTTAGTGGACAAAGAGTGGGAGGCAGACAGACGGATATGAGCTGTTCGATTTGCGAGCGAGTAAATCCTGACCTTGAAACGTGTCACTGCACTTATGGGGCATGGTCTGGAAACAGTTGGCTACGCTTAATAATGGAAGAAACGACGACGATAACGCTGACAACGGCCCAGGGTGCACCCAGCGGCATCGATCGCATCGTTCTCGAGCCGAACCATTCTCCAGCCCCAGCGACTACTGCCTTTTGCCTACCACCTCGGGAGCCACTCACCGGCTCTCTCTTATTGCTTTTATATCCGACAACTACTCGTCAGAAGGGTGCTCTGAACGAGGGCCTAAGACGTCGTCCCTTTCCTCTCGCCTTTCACCGGGCTCGTTTCTTTTAACCCACGATCGACGTGTCAACCTGTCGTTTCGGCACTTCCCCTTGCCAGACCTTTTAAGACAGGCGGAGGGGCCTTTCAGATGAGGAGATGCGCGTCAACGGAGATTCATATATGGGTCTTATACACATACAATGTTCACGGAGTAGTATATTTTTCTTGAATGAAACAATGACGCAGATGGTGCGTCATAAAAGTGTTATAGTCTTCGATCGGTGAAATGGTGGAATTTTTCACTCTGACGTAGAATAATATTCAAGAACTTACTGATGGAGTATATTAACATTAAACGTATCGGTACTTTACATTTACCTATTTTTGAAGGGTGGTTTGAGCTCTTATGAAATACACGTTAATTTTCAGAAAGAAATGTCTAATTTTTTAAAGCGAGAAATTGAATAATAATGTGATATAAGTGTAGGATTTAGATAAATAAAACTAGAAAGTATAATACTTATGAGGAGATGCGCGTCAACGGAGATTCATATATGGGTCTTATGCAGGGTGGACACATACAATGTTCACGGAGTAGTATATTTTTCTTGAATGAAACAATGACGCAGATGGTGCGTCATAAAAGTGGTATAGTCCTCGATCGATGAAATGGTGGAATTTTTCACTGTGACGTCAAATAATGTTCAAGAGCTTGCTGATGTGGTATATTAACAGTACACGTACCTGTATTTTACATCTACCTATTTTTCAGGGGTAATTTGAGCTTCAATAAAATAAACGTTGATTTTCAGAAAGAAATTCCTAATTTTTTAAAGCGAGAAATTGAATAATCATATGATGTAAGTGTAGGATTTAGATACATGAAATCATCATGTGATATAAGTGTAGGATTTAGATTCATATATGGGTCTTATGCAGGGTGGACACTCATACAATGTTCACGGAGTAGTATATTTTTCTTGAATGAAACAATGACGCAGATGGTGCGTCATAAAAATGGTATAGTCTCCGATCGATGAAATGGTGGAATTTTTCACTTTGACGTCAAATAATATTCAAGAGCTTGCTGATGGGGTATATTAACAGTACACGTAACGGTACTTTACATCTACCTATTTTTGAGAGATGATTTGAGCTCTTATGAAATAAACGTTGATTTTCAGAAAGGAATTCTTTGTTTTTTAAAGCGAGAAATTGAATAATCATGTAATATAAGTGTAGGATTTAGATACATGAAATCATCATGTGATATAAGTGTAGGATTTAGATTCATATATGGGTCTTATGCAGGGTGGACATATACAATGTTCACGGAGTAGTATATTTTTCTTGAATGAAACAATGACGCAGATGGTGCGTCATAAAAGTGGTATAGTCCTCGATCGATGAAATGGTGGAATTTTTCACTGTGACGTCAAATAATATTCAAGAGCTTGCTGATGGGGTATATTAACAGTACAGGTACTTGTATTTTACATCTACCTATTTTTCAAGGGTAATTTGAGCTTTAATGAAATAAACGTTGGTTTTTAGAAAGAAATTCCTAATTTTTTAAAGCGAGAAATTGAATAATCATGTGACATAAGTGTAGGATTTAGATGGATGAAACTAGAAAGCATAATATTTATAAACAATAATAACACAGTCGAGACCCTTTAGTCTTGTGTCCTAATCTTTTGTTGTTTTATCGTTTCGTCTTTTCGTTTTTACGTCTTCTCGTCTTTACGTTTCGTCGTCACCTAACTAGTACGCAATCAAACAACACAATTCAACAAACTCATCACCTATGATACCGCAATATAATAATTGAGGATCCTAGGTGACCTTTGTGCACCAATTAGAGGACCCTGTACCTGAGATCCTACATAAGAATTTGCAGAAAGTCAAACAAGCGACATAAATAAAAAATAATGTACGACTTTAAAGTAAATTTTGAAAGTAAAGCTTCGTACGTTTAGTGTTAAGTTTGTCTACCTCTCAACATTTGTTCACAAGAAATAGAGTGTATGATTGAAATACACCCAGGTCTAAATGTGTTAGGAATATATTTGTTTTTGTGTTGCGTTCACAATTATTTAAGATTGTCTGTGCATATGGCACGCCCTGAATGTCTAAATGGAAAAGTAACGAGTCCCGAAGTGTAATTCTATTAACGAAGAAACCGGGTACATCTGTTTCCAGTAACTTATGCATGAGTCCTACTCCAGACTCGCGCAGAGGAAACTCGAAGTTTCTTACGCGCGGTGAAGCGAGTCAGAGCACATCTGCGGAATTTATAAACGGTGAAAAGTATCGTAGCAACGAGTCTCGTTGCGGCTGCGACTTAAATCTCCTCGGACGTGTCGCCCGATCGTGTATCCGCAGTTATTTCCTCATCGCGGTAAATTTGAATTCCCCGGCACGTATTGTTCATCGATAGACCCATCATGCGAAAATGCGCGCATGTTTCACGTAGAAGAGGGCAAGCACATAAAATATGTTTCGTTAAGTACACGAAGAAATAACATCGGAATATTTCATTTCAGTTCCTGAATTCAACGGCGGAGATTTTTCAGCTATCTTACAATATGTATAAAGTTAAATAACATCGGAATTATTTCATTTTTCAGTATCTTACAATATGCATAATATTCAATCGGGTTCCTTAGTTCAACGGAGATTTTTCTGCTATCTTACAATATGTATAATATGTTTCGTTAAATACCCAAAGAACTGACATTCCAAAAGTTCATTCCAGTTCCTGAATTCAACGGCAAAGACTTTTCAGCTATCTTACAATATGTATAATATGTTTCGTTAAATACACAAAGAACTGTCATTCGAAAATTTCATTCCAGTTCCACAATTCAACGGCAAAGATTTTTCAGCTATCTTACAATATGTATAATATGTTTGGTTAAATACACAAAGAACTGACATTCGAAAATTTCATTCCAGTTCCTTAGTTCAACGGCAAAGATTTTTCTGCTATCTTACAATATGTATAATGTGTTTGGTTAAATACACAAAGAACTGACAATCGAAAATTTCATTCCAGTTCCTTAGTTCAACAGCAAAGATTTTTCTGCTATCTTACAATATGTATAATATGTTTCGTTAAATACACAAAGAACTGACAATCGGAATATTCCATTTCAGTTCCTGAATTCAACGGCGAAGATTTTTCAGCTATCTTACAATATGTATAATACGTAGTGCGCAATCTGTTTGTCAGAACTATTTGTGCTTATGAAATTGGGGGAATCAAAGTTTTCCAGGACATATCACTAACTAACGATTCATCTATGTCGTCCAGAGCAGTCTCGCAAGTATGGCGCCGTGCGACTAATGTTTTGCATCTGCTCATTTCAGAATCATACGTGTAATACGAGAAGTTACGCTCGCATACTTAACGACGCTTCTCTGTTTCATTGCCGTGCACGTAACTAATTTATTCAGTGCGAACCACGTGCGACTATCTACCACTTGACACGGCGAATGTACCAACAGAACGAAATTCACGTGTCAAGCGCTGGCCCCAATTCCTGACGCATAATTCCCACTAAATGCGCCGCGGCCTCGTAAAACTGCGGCGCAAATCAGTTTGTCCGCACATGCTTCGAAAAACCGTACCAATTATTTCCGCAAACATAATTTTCGACGCTCAAGCCAGTTGGCTTGAAACTTTCAGCACCGAAGGCGCGTGGCGCTTTTTCGAAGGTGCGCTTCGGCGGATTATGCAAGTTTGAATAGGATAAGCGAGATTCAACGTAAATATCCCGCGGCACGGTAAGCATAAACTCGAGGACACAGTAAACCGTGGTGGCGATACTCTCTTTAACCCTTTGCACTCCTATGTCGAGTGTGACTCGACATCAGTTTTTATGGCAGGAGCTCCTTTGTCGAGCTCCACTCGACATTTTTTCATGTCTAAATAAATATATATCGTGCACACGTTATCGACGCTCTCGCAATGTCACTAGAAGGGTTAGATATTCAGGTAATCGAAGAGAAATAAAAGAACTGGATCTGATCACAGATTATAATAAAAATATAGATGGTGTCGATATGGCGAACCAATACGCGACATCTTACTGTTTTTTACGTCGAGCACTCAAGTGGTGGAGGGAATATTTCTTTTGGGGATTAGAAATCTCCATGGTAAATGCGTATATTTTATACAAAGAAAAAACAAAAAACCAAGGAACAGAACCTATAGCCCACAAAAAATTTCGCGAAAAGATTTTGTCAATGCTAATTCGTGATTGTCGTCATCCAAATATGAAATTGGGGAGGCCTGGAACACATGATAAACACGATCGCGTAGATGGAAAGCCGCATTTAATCTTCCTACATCCCGAAGGAAAACACAAAGACTGTGCAGTTTACTCAAATAGAAAAACATCTGGAGGAAAAAGAGAAACCACCCATTTTTGTGAAACGTGTGAAAGAAAATCAGGGTTACATCTTGCAAGTTCTTTCAAAAGATATCATACCCTTGAAAATTTCAATATACGACAATACTGTAAATAAAATTGGTATTTAAGTGAATTTGTTTCTTCATTTATTTATTTAAATTGCTTTATATTTTTAGTTAAAGTAAATTTCAAATAAAACACTTAAAAGCGTTGGGAGCTGCTGGTAACGAAATTGAAATAAAATTCGGAGTGCAAAGGGTTAACTCCAGTTAACACGTTGGCTGCCGTGGGGGTCACCGGTGACCGGCGCAAGAAATTTGACTGAAGATCGAAAATATTCGCAATGGGTAGTAATAATTATTTTATAAATGCAGTTATTGTTAGAATAGTGATGCGATTCTTTGGTCTCCAATACTTGCACATTATTTACATTTTGCATAATTCAGTCAAACGCTGTAGTATTTCATAGCATCGCCGTTCTACTACAGCAAAATACGCACGGCAGTCAACGTGTTAAGACGGCATCCCGTGTTCAAATTGTGACGTGCATTCGCCCGGTGGCAAAAAGGAAGCCGAAGCTCATTCGGCTACGTAAACGTGTAAAAGTACACGTTGCCTGACTGTGATTTTCCTGCCGCGCTATTTGGGTCACACATCAAAACAACCCGACGCGATGGTCGATCATTAAACTACGCTGCGACGTGATTTATCGCAATCTTCTTTCGACCGACGTCGGCACGTGCTCGAAACTCGGCAACTGAGGAAGAAGCGGAATGTAAGTGCGAAATCGTCGAAGTCGTTGAAAGCCAGCGTCGACGCGTTTTACGTGTCGAGGACTCCGAGTTCAGGCGTGAAATTTCGGGAACGCGAATAAACTAGACATAATGAGGCATTCGAGTGTTCTGCTGTTACAGATAAAAATAGAAAATCGTAGCAAATGCGAACAGTTCTGACAAAAGTATTTCCTCAGTCGAATATAATGGAAGGAAAAAAATTACTGAGAAATTTCGTTACATTTTCGTGTCGTTATCGCTGCCTCAACTGACGAAAATGAATGTACATAATACTTTTCGTGCGGTATTTTATTACGTATATTATTATTACGAATACGAATTTTATGTTTTTATAGGAATATTTCTCCGGATTTCCTTAACACGTTGACTGCCGTGCGTATTTTGCCGTATTAGAACGGCGATGCTACGAAATACTACAGCGTTTGACTGAATTATGCAAAATGTAAATAATGAGCAGGTATTGAAAACCAAAGGATCGCATCGGTAGTCTAACAATACCTGTATTTATAAAATAATTATTACTATCCATTGCGAATATTTTGGATCTTCAATAAAGTCTCTTGTGACCGGTCATCGAGATACCTTATGACACGCCATCCGTTAATGTTACAAATTTTGCTACCATAGCTGAACCTTAACACGTCCATTAGAATGTACATTTACAAATTATAGTATAATATATTATATATATTATAGTATAGTATATTATAGTGTAAATAATGTGCAAAAAACGAGCCGTAGATGGATCGCATCACTATTCTAACAAGTGTGTGTGTGTGTGTATTATTGCGACCGATTGTTGCGAATAAGGATCTTCAATAAAGTCTGGTTTTGTTTGAAGACACACTTATGACGCCATGCAACACGTATTTGCCACCATGTCGACTGTAACGCATTTAGAGTGAGCGAGAGAGAATGTATTAAGAATGAGAGGATGCTATGTTTTTACAATGATTGATGCCTGAATTGGGGAAGGAATGTAAATAATGTGCCCGGCGAGGAGATAGAGTTTTCGCAGAGATATTCTAACAATAAGGTCAGAGAGTAAAATAAGTTGTCGTTCAGTCAAGTTCAGAGATATAGTTCAGTCCAGTATAGATCGTTTTCTTGCCGTTTATCGAATAGTAGTCGGATTGCCATAGTTCTATTTTTATTTTGTATTTATATGTATAATTACGTCCATTTATTTATCATTTCAATAAATTATAGTATAATATATTATATATATTATAGTATACTATATTATAGTATATTATATATATAATATATTATATGTAATATATTATATATAATATGATACTAGTAAATAAATAAATATTTCTGTAAAAAGTATATTGTTGCCTTCATTCAGACGAATTAAGTTAATTTTAGTATAAAGTATTATTTTTCTTACACGAAAAAAACTTCGGGTCTGAAGGGGTTAATATTTGCGATACGAACGCGCTAAACACAATTCTCACATCCTGCACCTAATTGTGCAGCGAAAAGACTTTAGAATATCCGTACTCCTACGCAAAACGCTGAGAGTAAATTTAGTCTGACAGCATGTATTCATAATTAATATCCCAAGTTGCTAGTCCTGCGAAAGGCTGTTTAACACATTAACTGCCACATAAAATCCTAATTTTTAATCCTTGTTGGCCGCATTTCCCCGTGTGAAAGTATGATTTCCTGTATCATCGGGTGGTGTTGAAAATATCAGCTCAGGACTGAGTCAGAAGTACAAAAAATGGCGCACATTTTTGGAATGCGGCCAAAAATATATATATTTCGACATAGCTCGGTGAGACGGTCATAACAGCAGTCATCTGTGACTGACACGTCTGTCAGTGAGGGATAAATTATCGAATAGAGAAACACGGACGACTGTGTCGCCGGCGAAAACATGTAGGAGGAATTAACCCTTATCGGTCGCTAGCTTTTCATACGTGATTCTCACTAGGTTGTAGCTGGTTTCAGTAAATATGCGAAAAATCTTCAGTATTATAAGAATAACATTTTTATTAGAAATTACTTCTTTTTTGAAGGTGTATTACAAATATATGAGTTTAAAATAATTATTTATAAGCATTTAACGTATGATATTTTTTGAAGCAATCTCCAATATGAAGGAATAGTTTTCTGTTGCACGTTTCACAAAAGTATACTTTTCCTTTTCTTCCTCTAGTCAATTTACGATTAGAACATACTAAGTAATCGTTATGTTTTCCTTCAGTATCAGGTTGCAAGATATGTAGTTTTCCATCTAATCTCTCCTCATTGTCTGTTGTTAATGGCGTTCCATACAGCGGAGTCTTACCTTCACGGAAATTCCCAATTAGGGACATAACTAATTCCCGAATAAATTTTATGTGACATTGATTTACTGTTGTTATGCTTACAATCAGCTTTATACAGAGTATAAGACTTAATTCACAAGTCAATCCTGCCCGCATTTCATAAAACGCGAATTTTGACTGTTTCACCCGTTGTCACCTACCACGTGACGTACGACCGCAGCGATAAAGTACTGTTGTCACGTGAGAGGTGACTTACGACCGTTAAGGGTTAATTACAATTTTGGAAACGAGGGAAGCACGTAAAAATGTGAAATAATGCGAGACACACTTCCGCGGGCTTTTTCTTCAATGAGTCTGTTTTCTTTTCTGGCGTATGCTATATAGAAAAAAAAATCTATCGTGTAGTACATTTCGTAAACACTGTCAAAATTTCAGCCATATTGGATTTGTAGTTTTGTTTTGATCGCGTGTGAAAGACGGCGTGTCCGCGGATTTTGCAAAATAATTATCCGTCGATTCTTGTACATCGCGCAGCAGTCACCTATCGGTTGGACTGTGTCTGATTAATGGCAATTGTCAAACCCGTTATTTCAAATAATTAATTCGTTAATTAATTTTGATGATTGCCATGCCCAGGTTGATCGGTAAAACGTCCAGTATTAATGGCTGACATAAGTCCACGATCTCGTATTGGCAGACCGCCGACTGAAGGTGCGCGAGATAGCTGAGACAGTAGGCATTTCAAAAGACCGCGTGGGTTATATCAATGAAATATTGTAATCGCAGTAGGGTCGATGGGGACATTTTTTAACAATGATGTGAAGCGCATCCGTGAGATTTTTGACAATTGTTTGATTGTTTGGCAAGGATTTGGTTTCTACGTCGTTTTGTAAAGGAAGATCGGTGTGAAATTGACAAGTGGATCCACTAACAGTACACACCAGAGACCAAGGTCGCGCGTGCGACATAACAGTGGTCTGTTATGTTTTCGTAATCGTTATGTTTTCCGAAGAAGGCGAAGATATCTATTTTCCAGGTAATCTCTCCGTTTGTCTGTTGTTAATGGCGTGATCTACGTAGACTTACCTTCACGGAAAACAGTCACAGGGCATAACTATGCTGAATAAATTTTATTGACATTGATTTCGACGTTGAATTAAGCTTAAAAACGGCCCCATTTGGCAGAGTATAAGTGCTTTTCACCACGATAAGCACCGGCCCACATTTCTACAGCCAAACGTTGAATTTTGACTGCCCCATCCACCGTATTCTCATTTACCACGTGACGTACTTTTTCTTCCCAAACTTGAAAAAGTCACTCGCTGGGCAGTTGTGAGTCGAATGAGGTGACTTATCGCCGCCACGGAGGGTTAATCTCCAGAAAAATTTTTGGAGACGGGTTGAAGCACGTAAAGCTGGATCAAGTGTATGCGAAAGACACATGTTGAAAAATAAATCGCCAATTTTCCAAAATTTTCGTTTTTCTTTTGTAGGCGTATACTTATCGGACTGCGTCTAGCAAAAGTTTCTAAACACGAACTGCGTCGGTATCGTGCGATTACCTCAAAATAATTACCGTCGCGTACACCCGCAGTCACCTATCAGACTCTGATTAATGGCAATTGTCGACCCGTTATTTCAAATAATTAATTCGTTAATTAATCGCGCACAGATTGCCATGAACCCGTCGTTGATCGGTAATGCGTCCAGTATTAATGGCTGGTATAATTATACTAATTAGACGCCGCGAGTATTAATTTTTTTTCCGTGTTCAATGAAATGTGTAATCGCAGTAGGGTTAATGGACATTTTTTAACAATGATGTGAAGAATGGTTCCTGCTAGATTTTTGACAATTGCGGTGATTGTGGCAAGGATTTGGTTTCAGCTTCGGTACTGTAAAGGGAGATTGGTGTGAAATTGACAAGATATTAGAGGAACATAGCAAAAATTCATTCGGTAACAGTATTAATTAGTCAAGCTTACTGTTATCGTCTACGTCGCGCGCAGCAGACATAATCCCACGCATGAAAACATGTTAAATATCTTTCGACACGCCTGACTAAGCGTCCTAATCAACTACCCTATAAGTACTTACTTCGCTCTTCGCCTACGAATAATCGACGAACTGTGTCGTGGGGTGTGAAGAAGAGAGACAGGTTAGAAGAGACGTGTGCGAAAAAGTAGAAGGTATCTAGGTACAAGACAGTCTAAAGTGTGTCATGCAGTTCTACGATATAATATAGGTATAAATTGCTAAGTTCGTAATAAAAGGAAGTGCCTATTTGGATGGCATGCCTCATTCAGCGTGTTTTGTATTTTGATAAAGTCAGAGAGCCGTTATGTAACATGCATGTCTCACACTCGACAGTGTGTGGGTAGTCGGTAAAATACTCTCGTGAGGGTTAATGTCTGGAAACGTTGTGGAAAATTGTTGTCTACTAAAGACAATTGTCCCGTCGGAACAACAAACGCACGAGTTCACATTGACATTGCGTAAAAGAACGTCTTGTGTTTTTCCTTTTATGGAGGCACTGAGATTCGTAATATAATTGAAAATGTGGGAAAAAATCGCGGCCGATCTACACTTCTATGCGCGAGCAACGGTGTCTATGGTCTAAGTGTCTAGGCTATGTCCGGCTAAGTAAAATTGGCTATTTCTAATTCTTTAGCTATATGTGGATTATGTCATTTTGGTATGTACCTGGCTCAGGCTTCTAAAGCTACTTGTACTGGCGCTGCGGGCCTGCAAACACAAGTACAGTACAGGTCACCAATCACCACAACATTGCAGTTGGAAAATGTACAAATAGAGATATGGTATAGATACGTAGAGTAGAGATAAGTACCAAGTAACACGTAATAGTAGAGAGATAGAAAGAGAGAGTGAGCACACAGTGGTAAGGCATGGAAGTAGACAGATGTGGCAAACTGTGGTAGAAGGATTAAGGATGTGACGTATGTACGTATCTTACATGTGCTTCGTGGGAGTTGTCATTAAAGTGACAGTCAGAGGGGATAAGATCTGTGCTATAAAACTCTGACCGATGTGGCAGCGCGAAAGGTCTTCACTGGTGTGCTTTTAACCACGTAATTGGAGAATCGTCAGAAATAAAGTGCAAAATACAAGGCAAGTCCAACTATTGCAAAACGTTTAAAAGTTCGACGTTACATAAGTACGTTTTCCAAGAAACGAACGTAAGAGTGCGTTATACACTGCTGGCAGATGTGCTTGTGCAGGAATATGTAACGCCGATCGTAAACCAAAGACCTTTCGAACTAACACGGAAAGAACGTAAACTGAACTCGTGGTATCTGCTGTATTCACGGTATTACATTATGTAGACATACGCACATTTATAGCACTGCACATCGAGCATATATACGGCAGCGTAGTGTGAGCTTCCCAGAGTGTTGAATAGTTACGAGCCCAGTTTTCGTGTCTCCTATATTATATGTAAGTCTATCGATGTATTGCAAGCATTTACCACAAGCGCGTAAGGTACTGTCATCGCTGTGCTGCACTATGTAAATATATTTATCGTCTTAATTCCTTCGTGAGCTGGTACATGTGCGATATACCACTTTGATCAAAAAGTTTTAGGACCAATCGCCGTATGGCGCTCTCTAGTCACTCGACTGAAATTGTTTTTTTTTGTTAGGTTGCTACATCTGTCATTAGCGTTCCCACCAAATTTCAGCGTCATAGCTTGATATTTGTAAAAGTTATACCGTGTTGAGTACATCTACCTTTGTGTGTGTTTTCGATTTTTTACATATTGGAAAATAGCATCAACTTTGGATCAACGAATTTGCATACAATTTTGCGTGAGAAACGGATTTAACGGTCCGCGGACCTTGGAAATGTTGGAGAAGTGTTTCGGCAACGGTACTCTTTCGAGATCAAACGTTTTTTGGTGGCACGAACGCTTCCGAAGAAACCACGTTGTTTTCAGTCGAAAAAGAAGGTGATGCTGACGGTTTTCATGCATTACAACGGTGTTGTGCATCATGAATTCTTGCCAGAGCAACAGACAGTCAACAAAATGTATTATTTGGGCGTTATGAGACGTTTGCGTGAAGCAATTCGCCAAAAGACCGAATTTGTGGACAAACAACTCGTGGATTTTGCACCACGATAACGCACCGTCGCACAATGTGATCCTTATTCGCGAGTTTTTGACCAAAAATAATACGAATACTGTTCACCAGCCTCCGAATTCACTTGATTTAGCTCCCTGCAACTTTTTTCTGTTTAACCGACTTAAAAAACCGCTTTGTGGAACGCGTTACAGCACTCTAAAGGATCTTATGGAAAAATCGAAGACGGCTCTGATGGACATACCAAAAATTGAATACCGGCGATGTTTCGATGATTGGATCAAGCGCTGGTATAAGTGCGTTACAGTCGATGGGGAGTACTTTGAAGGGGACGATATCAATTATAATGGATAAACTTGTATTTTCGATTTTATGAATAAAGTCCTAAAACTTTTTGATCAAGGTGGTATATTTATCGTCTTAATTCCCTTGTGAGCTGGTACATTTGCGATATACCACCTTGATCAAAAAGTTTTGGGACCGGCCTCTGTATGGTGCTCTCAGTAACTCGATTGAAATTGTTTTTTTTTGTTAAGTTCATCTGTCATTTTTTTGTTAGCTACATCTGTCATTAACGTTCCCACCAAATTTCAGCGTCATAGCTTGATATTTGTAAAAGTTATACCATGTTGAGTACATCTACCTTTGTGTGTGTTTTCGATTTTTTACATATTTGAAAATGACATCAACTTTGGATCAACGAATTTGCATAAAATTTTGCGTGAAAAACGGATTTAACGGCCCGCGGACCTTGGAAATGTTGGAGAAGTGTTTCGGCAACGGTACTCTTTCGAGATCAAACGTTTTTTGGTGGCACGAACGCTTCCGAAGAAACCACGTTGTTTTCAGTCGAAAAAGAAGGTGATGCTCACGGTTTTCATGCATTACAACGGTGTTGTGCATCATGAATTCTTGCCAGAGCAACAGACAGTCAACAAAATGTATTATTTGGGCGTTATGAGACGTTTGCGTGAAGCAATTCGCCAAAAAGACCGAATTTGTGGACAAACAACTCCTGGATTTTGCACCACGATAACGCACCGTCGCACAATGCGATCCTTATTCGTGAGTTTTTGACCAAAAATAATACGAATACTATTCACCAGCCTCCGAATTCACCTGATTTAGCTCCCTGCAACTTTTTTCTGTTTAACCGACTTAAAAAACCGCTTCGCGGAACGCGTTACAGCACTCGGAAGGATCTTATGGAAAAATCGAAGACGACTCTGATGGACATACCAAAAATTGAAGACCAGCGATGTTTCGATGATTGGATCAAGTAACTCGATTGAAATTGTTTTTTTTTGTTAAGTTCATCTGTCATTTTTTTGTTAGCTACATCTGTATAAGTGCGATGCTTGGGATATTACAGTCGATGGGGAGATACGAATTTGCATACAATTTTGGAGACGATATCGATTGGAAATGGACAAACTTGTATTTTCGATTTTATGAATAAAGTCCAACAGACAGCCAACAAAAAACTTTTTGATCAAGGTGGTATATTTATCGTCTTAATTCCTTATTCGTGAGTTTTTGGTACATGTGCGATATACCACCTTGATCTTAAAAAACCGCTTCGCGGAACGCGTTACAAAAGTGGAAAAATTTGATGGACATACCAAAAATTGACGCCGATACCGGCGGTGTTTCGATGCTCTCTAGAATGGGACCGTATCAATTATAATGGATAAACTCGTCCTAAAACTTTTTGAAATTGTGAGCTTTTTTTGTTGGGACCGGCCTCTGTATGGTGCTCTCAGTAACTCGTTTGAAATTGTTTCTTTTTGTTAAGTTCATCTGTCATTTTTTTGTTAGCTACATCTGTCATTAACGTTCCCACTAAACTTCAGCGTCATAGCTTGATATTTGTAAAAATTATACCGTGTTGAGTACATCTACCTTTGTGTGTGTTTTCGATTTTTTACATATTTGAAAATGACATCAACTTTGGATCAACGAATTTGCATAAAATTTTGCGTGAAAAACGGATTTAACGGCCCGCGGACCTTGGAAATGTTGGAGAAGTGTTTCGGCAACGGTACTCTTTCGAGATCAAACGTTTTTTGGTGGCACGAACGCTTCCGAAGAAACCACGTTGTTTTCAATCGAAAAAGAAGGTGATGCTGACGGTTTTCATGCATTACAACGGTGTTGTGCATCATGAATTCTTGCCAGAGCAACAGACAGTCAACAAAATGTATTATTTGGGCGTTATGAGACGTTTGCGTGAAGCAATTCGCCAAAAAAGACCGAATTTGTGGACAAACAACTCGTGAATTTTGCACCACGATAATACACCTGGCACAATGCGATCCTTATTCGTGAGTTTTTGATCAAAAATAATACGAATACTATTCACCAGCCTCCGAATTCACCTGATTTAGCTCCTTGCAACTATTTTCTGTTTAACCGACTTAAAAAACCGCTTCGCGGAACGCGTTACAGCACTTGGAAGGATCTTATGGAAAAATCGAAGACGACTCTGATGGACATACCAAAAATTGAATACCGGCGATGTTTCGATGATTGGATCAAGCGCTGGTATAAGTGCGTTACAGTCGATGGGGAGTAGTACTTTGAAGGGAAGATATCGATTTTGATGGATAAACTTGTATTTTCGATTTTATGAATAAAGTCCTAAAACTTTTTGATCAAGGTGGTATATTTATCGTCTTAATTCCCTCGTGAGCTGGTACATGTGCGATATATGTATATTGGGACGATAACGCGATGCACGTCCACGCGATCGCGTAAAACATCAGTGCGTTATCCCGTATTTACGGCAAAAAGTATCCCACTTCCCGTTCCCACCTGCTCTTTCCTCATTTTGCGCTCTGTAAATTTGCATCGTTCACGTTTTCCGCGTTTACGCTGTCCGCACGAATGTCGACGCATCGTAAAATCATGCTTCGCTCGCCTCGTTTTTCCTCGCCAACGCTGCGCGCGGCTACGTAATGTTCAACGAATTTCGCGGCATTACGGGATGTCTGTATTAAATAAGCGCCTGGGGTAACGCGACAAGAAACTCGCGCGAATGCAAATGTAACTCGATCAAGATTACTCCTGCGAAGTTTCTTTGCGGCGGACCGCGGTCTGCAACAGCGCAATTCATGGCAAAAACTCGTTCTTAAGTTCCGAACTCGAATGCTACACGGAATTTAACGGGCGCTCAATCGTGCGGAGGCCAACTTTTGCCCCGCCCGTATGACGCATAATAAGTCACAGAACATCGAATGATATACGGTTGTTTTAAATGTCCCGAACTATGATATGTAGCTACACTGGAGTGTATCGTATTCGAATTAACAAGGATTTAACTGTTCCGATACTAAACTTCGTTGATGCGAGTGGAAATAAAAATATTTTTTCAATTGGCACATCATATAAGTTTTCCAATATCGACAGCTGCGAGTTAAACAAAGCTAGCTGACCTGTATAAAACACAAGGAAATAAAACATTGCACGAAACGCAACCTTAAACTATTCCGCAAAAACCGCGGAAATCGAATATCTGCGCGTTCAGTAACTCAGTAGATAACACTTACAACGCACGTGGATCGAATTGACCAGTGCTCCATCTCACAGTGCATAAACACTCTTAGACGAGTTATACCAGATCGCCCTCGCTACAAAGGGAGTCTGTTCAAACAAGCCAACTATCAGTAAAACGCTCAGATGTTCGGTACTGAAATGGCGCGCGTTATTTGATTGTATGACGAAAAGAAGAAAACATTCACTAATTCACTCTGAAACCAGCAATTAACACTTTAAGGACTGCTCACGAGTTTTCTCGTGTTTTCTACACGCTGTCTTTAGATGTCACTTATTTTGATGCATTGTATCTATTTTGTCTATTTAAGTATTTACATCAATGTTCAATGCATTAAACTTGATTGCCTTCATGTTTTTCTCGTATTTTAATTTGTTAGTAAAAAAGTTATAATAATTATTAACACTTTGACTGCCATGATGGTCACCACTGATCGGCGCAAGAGATTTTACTGAAGATCCAAAATATTCGCAATGGGTAGCAATAATTATTTTATAACTGCAGTTGTTATTAGAATAGTAACGCGATCTTTTGGTCTTCAATACCTGCACATTATTTACATTTTGCATAATTCAGTCAAACGCTGTAGTATTTTATAGCATCACCGTTCTAATACAGCAAAATACGCATGGCAGTCAACGTGTTAAAGAACATAATTTTTTTAATAATCCCTAAAATACTTCCAATTATACAATTTCTGAAAGTTTCACAAAAATTGCTTCATAAATAACAAAGCTATGATTTTTTGTATCGTAAAAGTTTACCGAAAACGTGCGATCCAAGGCGTATTCCTTACAAATTTCTTAGTGGTCCTTAAAGGGTTAATAAGCATTACGCTTTCGGCTGCACTCAGGGGCTGAACTTCGTTGCAAAGACTATCGATTACGTAACGTCTTATACGTGAGCGCTCTCCTTCTGGTATTAGTTTCTTGTTTCGCGATCGCATGACCGCAGGTATTATATTATTTCGGCCGCCTGCCACAGATTACGCCAATTATACCGGGATCGCAAGTGGGTACGCCTAATTCGCGCTGTCAATTGACCCGGGACTCGCTTCGTAACGATGCAGGGAATGGCACGAGGGCGGTGTGTTCTGTTAAGGGAAATGTGGGTCAGTGCCGATATACACGCAGTCGCCGCATTTCTTTGACGACCTTAGAGATGGGCGGCGAGTGAGTTTTCGGTGCTGCACTTAGCGGCGTGCTTCGTGTTACTACCAGGAAGGCGGAGCAGTTGCATTGTCATTTTAATTGGCACCGTTGCTTCATTTGCAAATGTAACGAGCCGCGATGCTGAAGTTTACACAGGGTTTGCGAGCACGAGGATTAAAGGGCGTGCCCACGGCACTTCACGGGCATTTGCGTATAATGAGGGCGCGTTTAGTGAGCTCTGAAGTATGGCAATGGCGTTGTGCGAATTGTGATAGCGAAATTGCTGTTATGTGCGGAGATGATTTGCTTGAGACTGAGCCCGATCGCCAGGGAACTCATGTTGTGGCATGCGTTAGGCATAGCGCGAAGTATTGGCGAAGTAGTCGAGACATGCTTATGGCGTGTGGAGTAGAGATTATTGGGGTTAGATCACCACGTTAACTAAAAACCTGTTAACACGTTGATTGCCAAGCGTATTTTGCTATGTTAGTACTGCGATGCGATGAAATACTGAAGAGTATAATTAAATGGGGCAAAATAAAGGTAACGCAGTTCAATCAATTGCAAATATCAATTGCAATCAATTGCAAATATCACTTGCAATCAATTGCAAATATTACTTGTAATCAATTGCAAATATCAATTGCAATCCATTGCAAATATCATTTGCAATCAATTGTAAATATCACTTGCAATCAATTGCAAATATCAATTGCAATCAATCGCAAATATCAATTGCAAGTATCAATTGCAAGTATCAATTGCAATCAATTGCAAATATCGATTCCAATCAACTGCAAATATCGATTGCAATCAATTGCAATCAATTGCAAATATCACTTGCAATCAATTGCAAATATCACTTGCAATCAATTGCAAATATCACTTGCAATCAACTGCAAATACCGATTGCAATCAATTGCAAATATGAATTGTAATCAATTGCAAATATCATTTGCAATCAATTGCAAATATCATTTGCAATCAATTGCAAATATCACTTGCAATCAATTGCAAATATCGATTGCAATCAACTGCAAATATCGATTGCAATCAATTGCAAATATCACTTGCAATCAATTGCAAATATCAATTGCAATCAATTGCAAATATCATTTGCAATCAATTGCAAATATCACTTGCAATCAATTGCAAATATCAATTGCAATCAATTGCAAATATCATTTGCAATCAATTGCAAATATCAGTTGCAATCAATTGCAAATATGAATTGCAATCAACTGCAAATATCGATTGCAATCAATTGCAAATATGAATTGCAATCAATTGCAAATATCAATTGCAATCAATCGCAAATATCAATTGCAATCAATTGGAATCAATTGCAAATATCGATTGCAATCAATTGCAAATATCGATTGCAATCAACTGCAAATATCGATTGCAATCAATCGCAAATATCAATTGCCATCAATTGCAAGTATCAATTGCAATCAATTGCAAATATCGATTGCAATCAACTGCAAATATCGATTGCAATCAATTGCAAATATCAATTGCAATCAATTGCAAATATCAATTGCAATCAATTGCAAATATCAATTGCAATCAATTGCAAATATCATTTGCAATCAATTGCAAATATCATTTGCAATCAATTGCAAATATCACTTGCAATCAATTGCAAAGATCGATTGCAATCAATTGCAAATATGAATTGCAATCAATTGCAAATATCAATTGCAATCAATCGCAAATATCAATTGCAATCAATTGCAAGTATCAATTGCAATCAATTGCAAATATCGATTGCAATCAATTGCAAATATCGATTGCAATCAATTGCAAATATCGATTGCAATCAATTGCAAATATCAATTGCAACCAATTGCAAATATCAATTGCATTTTTAGTAAAACCATGTGCACCGGTGACCACCGTGGTAATCAACGTGTTAACACTAAAAACGTCGTTTCGTCTTTTCGTCTTTTCGTTTTTACATCTTCTCGTCTTTACGTTTTGTCGTCAACTAACTACTACGCAAGCAAACAACACAATTCAACAAACTCGTCACCTATGATACTGCTATATAGGGGTATATAATTAGAGAACGCTGTACCTGAGATCCTACATAATAATTTGCAAAAAGTGAAATGAGCGAAAGAAATTAAATGACAATGAATATACGATTTTAAAGAACAAATAAATTTTGCAAGAGGTCATTTGACCCCGCTTGGTACGTTTAGTGACAAAATATCGCAACAAATAAAATGAACAAATTTGACGAATTTCGTCACGTATGTCCAATTTACGTCGGCAACATTCTTTTTCATCAAATCCGTCGATGCCACTTCGTGATCAAGCAGCGTTCGCCATTGTGCCGGCTTTCGTTGTTTGAAGTTTTAAGCACGTCGGAATGGGACAGTTACGAAGCCCTTTAACGTTCGATCCAATTCAACGTCATTATTCATCGCTTAATGAGCGTTCGTATAACGAGCAAACACCAGCATCAGAGACGAAGTGTCAGCGCGGAATTTAGCGTGCAGATTATTAAATCGGGCAGAAATTTCGCAACCTTTGCTTCGCGCCAGAGACGCGCGGGACTCGTTCGTGGTTTGAATGTGCGAGAACCTAAGAT
Organism: Cryptocheilus praepositus; assembly: GCA_033815515.1. Lineage (NCBI taxonomy): Eukaryota > Metazoa > Arthropoda > Insecta > Hymenoptera > Pompilidae > Cryptocheilus > Cryptocheilus praepositus. The sequence goes on from JAWWQZ010000285.1 coordinate 5,897,598, forward strand.
CTCATTGTACACGAGAGACCGCAAGAAACGTCTCACAAAGCCTCGCGCAGAACGCGTCATGCATCTTTCATGACGAGTTTAGAACGATTTAAGCTAATTTCGGAATATGTCGCTCGAGAGACGCGAAACTGCGGAATTTTGTTTGCCGCCATATTTTACATGCACCACCCCATTCCGCAGCCGTGATTTTGCACCAGACATCCCACGGCATTGGACGGAATTATCCGCTAAACGAATGACACGACGTAGCGATTGAATTTTTTCTAATCACGTTTTGTGTTAACGCGATCTGCTTCACGACCTTTTACGGAGGTGAAGGGTGTAAATTGTACGAAGAAGTGTTCAACGGAATAACAAATATATATTTCAAATAAACTTAATAAGGTTCACAAATTAACCCTTTCGCTACGCGAGCCCTGTCCGCCGAAGTACCGTCACTGAACGGAAACTCGCGCCAAATATGCACAGTAAAGAACGCGTGGTTTCTTATATGTGTTGTTTTAAGTGCTAAATAGGAACTGTGCTGAATAAAACAATCATTGCTCTAATGTAATAATATATTTACATTTTTAATATGACAACACTTCCAAAAAAAAATGCAAAATACAAAACGCTAACCTGAAAAGTGATAATTTTTAAAGTTAAAAAATATACATTAAGCAGATCTATTCCTAATTCTTGTAAAAACCAAATATGTAAGAATTGGACGCCGAATGGATTTTTTATATTGATAGAATATAATTGATAGAATTTATAATTTATATTATTATATGAAGAATTTATAATTATATATTATTTATAATTTAATTGATAGAATTTGGTATAAAACAGTAAACGATCGCTCTGATGTTTGTAGTTTATTGCGTAATACGTTTGGATGTGGTTTCAACAAAGAGCAGTTATAATATAAGCAATAAAATCAACATTTAATGTTTGTAACGAAAATTGCCATCGGAAAAACTTGTAGATGATTTTCGTGCATATAGGAGCATCTTCAAAACTACATATGGTTACTTAATGGTAAACTATAATATTGCTGCACTCGGTCGCGAAAGGGTTAATAAGATTGTTCTGTATAAAAACAGAAAATGTGCTGTACGCGTGGTGATTATTTTTGCAACACAGTAATTTGTGCTGCGTTGTTGGATACTACTTTGAAAGATACCACATGATGGTGAATTATAAAATATAATTTTCACATAAAAACATTACATTAAAACATATTATTGTGTAAACGTTGCTGTGGATTTTCCGAAAGATCACAAAAGAATTAATAAATCTTGTTTATCCTTGTAATCTTGGATGATATATATCACTCCTCGTTCAAACAAAGAACTGCAATACGACATCCATGTGTAAATTTAATACGACCGCAAATTAATAAGAATCGCAAAAAACAGAAAATGTTCTGTACGCGTGGTGAATTTATCGAAAGAGTTTGTGCTGCGTTGTTGTAACTTTGGTGACAGTGTTCGAGCAAGTGAAGTCCAAGATCCTTGCTTCAGTATATGTAAATGTCTTTCTCCCCTCCAGCTCATCTTTTTCCTCGTGCGTTCGGCTGTGGATTTTCCGAAATTCGGAGAGGAAGTGGGGATATGCGGAGATTGGTGCCGTGTGTATGGGATCGGAAGGTATCACGATCGAAACAAAGAACTGCAGGTTCGGCATGTGTGAAGAAAGAGGGGTACGACCAGAAAGGACAGGAAGGATTAGCCCTTTGCGGACGAAGCCGCTCGACAGACGAGCGTCGCTGTGGACGACAGATATTGGAGCGCGCTGTAAATCTATTGAAATAGGACAATTTGCTTCCGCCGTTTTTTGCTGGACGGTGGGAAAAACGGAGGGAGCAAAGTTGCGTCCGGTTTTATTCTGTCGCGCGTTTGCGTTATAAAAACTAAATCTTAATTTAACTTTTTTATATTACCTTTCCTGTGATGTTCTTGATGTAATAATAGATAGGAATTTATTAACAGCAAAAAAAAATAATTTTCGCCACCATTTTTACAACAGACGTACGCCAGCCGCAGCGCTGGAGTTGGGCGGATATATCCGACACTCGTCCGCAACGGTAAAAAGGCTTAGGCGGATATATTCGACACTCGTCCGCAAAGGGTTAGGCGATATTTGGTTGAGCGATAAAATTGAACGTGGACGTTGATTACTTTTTCGGGATCTATTGAAATGCGGAGGACAATGGGAGACTAAACGGTGTTGTCTAACGGTGGTCGATGAGCTGGAGGTGAAGCGTCCGGTTTTCGTTCGTCTTGCGAACGAACAGCGATGTCGTTGCCGGGATCATTAACTTTCACGATTATGCGGGGACGTCTTTACTGCCGATTGGAAATTTGGCACTAGAGCTAGTTCGGAGCTGAATATCGGGACACTGGGCGGAGTGCTGCGTACTTTCGAAATCACGTAGAGCTTGGCCACGCATCGAGCGGAACAGTTTCGATAAATTTCACACCGTGCCACGAGCGAACTCGCTACCATTTCAAATTTCGTACTTGCATACCGATGGCGAGAACTTTCGTCGACAGAATTTATTCGGTGAATGTATTTTTTTTTCTGCGGTAGGTTGGTTGTATTTGCGATTGGAAACTGTGCGGATTAAGGGAAAAGGAAGAATTCGCGCGGTAAAGGTGCAAAGTGTTTTGAAACAGAATTCTAGTCTGCTACCCCGTCATGAAAGTGATAAATTACATCGTGTTAGCCGCGTTATTAGGCTTTCACACCTTGCCACGAGCGAACTCGCTACCATTTCAAATTTCGTACTTGCATACCGATGGCGAGAACTTTCGTCGACAGAATTTATTCGGTGAATGTATTTTTTTTCTGCGGTAGGTTGGTTGTATTTGCGATTGGAAACAGTGCGGATTAAGGGAAAAGGAAGAATTCGCGCGGTAAAGGTGCGAGGTGTTTTGAAACAGAATTCTAGTCTGCTACCCACGTCATGGAAGTGATAAATTACATCGTGTTAGCCGCGTTATTAGGCTTTCGCGCGTGGAATATTTAAAGTTAATTATCCTAATACACTCGAACTTCGGAAGTAACTCGCGCAAGACTGTCTTCTCTGACGGAACTCCGTGGAATGCGGTTTGTGCGTTTACTAGTGTGTAGCAATTTTAGGATCGGTATGTATGTTTCAACGGAAATATTCGTATTTTGACAGCTAAGCAAAATTTCGAAGCATGTCGAGTAGATTTCGGCATCATTCGTTCGTACACCCGCCGTATATAAACGTAAATAATTTATATCTGCGGTAAATTACCGTGAACTATATTATTCTGCACCCGTTATCATCTTAATTGACATTTTTCAAACACCTGAGTAGCCGCCCGAACTTTTATATTTAACGGAAATATACGTATTTTGACAGCTAAGCAAAATTTCGAAGGGTGTCGAGTAGATCTTGGCATTTTTAATTCATACACCCGCCGTATATCAGCATAAATAATTTATACTTGCGGTAAATTACCGTGAACTATATTATTCTACACTCGTTATAATCTTAACACTTTACCGACCGCTATTGACTGAAGATGCCACTCACAAACGATCGACTCCGTTTTGCATATCGCGCAGGAATTGTGTATGTGCCTATTTGTAAAACTTTATAACTGAAAAATACTGAATGTGTTGTTGAGAATCCTTTGGTTTCAAAGCAGTGTAATTTTATCGTCATTTGGAATTGTTATAATATCATCTGATATTTATTTTGTCGTAATATAACCGTCGACCACTGAAAAGCCGATTAATCGGCGAAAACGTTTGAAAATAATTAATTTAAACTGCGAAAAGCCGATTAATCGGCTAGCGGTCGTTAAAGTGTTAATTGACATTTTTCAAATACCTGAGTAGATGCCCGAACTTTTATTGCGTAAAGATTTCGTACACGCACGTGTTTTATATCCTGCGACTTTATCGGACGTAAAGTTCGTCGGTCCCGTTCGAAATTGGCCACTTCGTCATTCATACACTATGTTTCAACGAAAATATTCGTATTTTGACAGATAAGTAAAATTTCGAAGCGCGTCGAGTAGATCTTGGCATCATTCATTCGTACACCTACCGTATATCAACATAAAAAATGTATACTGCGATAAATTACCATGAACTATATTATTCTACACCCGTTCTCATCTTATTTAACATTTTTCCACCGGCTGAGTAGCTGCCCGAACGTTTATCGCGTAAAGATTTCGTACACGCACGTGTTTTATATCCTGCGACTTTATCGGACGTAAAGTTCGTCGGTCACGTTCGAAATTGGCCACTTCGTCATTCGTCATCCTTATAAGCGTCACGATTCAGTTTCCGGCCCGCGCTCTTTTTGACATCTCACACATTTCCCGTCACGTACTAGCCTCGCGCAATTGAATTCCGTCAATCACAGCCGGCACCGAAACGGTCGAATCGATGCGGCCGCGCACAGAGTACGCAGATAGAGGGATATTAAAAGTCAGCGCAACGGACGGTTAATCCTCTCAAAACGACGACCATACGATCGCGCACTAACAAACGTTCCGAATCTTTCGGCGCAGTTCAAACGAAAAATTAGCGCGTCATTTCGCAAGACGTCCAAAATATTGGCATCAGGGGTCCCAAGCGAAAAGTCGGTTCTCTCAAAACGACGACCATACGATCGCGCACTAACAAACGTTCCGAATCTTTCGGCGCAGTTCAAACGAAAAATTAGCGCGTCATTTCGCAAGACGTCCAAAATATTGGCATCAGGGGTCCCAAGCGAAAAGTCGGTTCTCTCAAAACGACGACCATACGATCGCGCACTAACAAACGTTCCGAATCTTTCGGCGCAGTTCAAACGAAAAATTAGCGCGTCATTTCGCAAGACGTCCAAAATATTGGCATCAGGGGTCCCAAGCGAAAAGTCGGTTCTCTCAAAACGACGACCATACGATCGCGCACTAACAAACGTTCCGAATCTTTCGGCGCAGTTCAAACGAAAAATTAGCGCGTCATTTCGCAAGACGTCCAAAATATCGGCATCAGGGGTCCCAAGCGAAAAGTCGGTTCTCTCAAAACGACGACCATACGATCGCGCACTAACAAACGTTCCGAATCTTTCAGCGCAGTTCAAACGAAAAATTAGCGCGTCATTTCGCAAGACGTCCAAAATATCGGCATCAGGGGTCCCAAACGAAAAGTCGGTTCTCTCAAAACGACGACCATACGATCGCGCACTAACAAACGTTCCGAATCTTTCGGCACAGTTCAAACGAAAAATTAGCGCGTCATTTCGCAAGATGTCCAAAATATTGGCATCAGGGGTCCCAAGCGAAAAGTCGGTTCTCTCAAAACGACGACCATACGATCGCGCACTAACAAACGTTCCGAATCTTTTCGCACGGTTCAAACGAAAAATTAGCGCGTCATTTCGCAAGACGTCCAAAATATCGGCATCAGGGGTCCCAAGCGAAAAGTCGGTTGTCGAGAGAATTAGCTCGGACAATTTGAGCGGGGAGGCAAAACTAACGGGGATGAAAGGAGGCGCGCTACGGGGCAGGGAGAGGAAAAAATCTACGGCGCCATTGTCACTATTGATTTCCGATAGTGCTTACTCGTTTCGGCAGAATTCTCATTCGCGGATTTTGCACGGTCGAGCCTTTTACCTCGCTCTTCCCTTGGCCAACCCCACCCAGCTTCCCATCGTACGATTACTCGCCTATTAACCCATTCGGGACGGTGATCTTTTTCGACCACAGTCCCCGGGAGCAAATTTTTTTGTTTATATTGTTAATTTTTTAATAAAGAAACTTGTTTACTATGGATATCACCCAATTCCTAAGTAAATTTGCATAAATAAAAGTAAGTAAATTTGCAAAAATAAAATGATTGCACGCCGTGTGTGCAATGTAAGGTAAAATAAAAATACATCATCAACAATGCCAATACCAAATTTTGTTTTTTTTGTACTTTACAGATACTATTAATACAAAAAAATTGTAGCTCGACGACTACTTTACTCAGAATAACTGCTAATTGCTCATTACTACTATTGCACACTTGGTGTGCACCTCGCTCCTCAGAATATTTTTTTTACGAGGAGCGGATTAAACACCATGTGTGCAATGTAAGGTAAAATAAACATACATCATTAACAATGCCTATGCCAAATTTTGTTTTTCTGTACTTTACAGATACTATTAATACAAAAAACAATGCCAATGTCAAATTTTGTTTTTCTGTAGTTCACAGATACTATTAATACAAAAAAAAATGTACCTCGACGACTAATTTACTCAGAATAACTGATAATTGCTCATTACTACTATTGCACACCTGGTGTGCACCTCGCTCCTCAGAATATTTTTATTACGAGGAGCGGATTAAACACCATGTGTGCAATGTAAGGTAAAATAAAAATACATCATTAACAATGCCAATGCCAAATTTTGTTTTTCTGTACTTTACAGATACTATTAATACAAAAAACAATGCCAATGCCAAATTTTGTTTTTCTGTAGTTCACAGATACTATTAATACAAAAAAAAATTTACCTCGACGACTAATTTACTCAAAATAATTGGTAATTGCGCATTACTACTATTGCACACCTGATGTGCAAACCGGTTTTATAGCCTCGGAAATAAATTGCGCACAATGTCTGTAATCGGTCCCGAATGGGTTAAATCGGTTGGGTTTTCCATGGACTGCCATCGAAAGGAATGTACACACTGAGCGGAAACGAGTGAAAAAGGAGGAAAATGTCAAAAGACACCGCGATTCTTTTACGCCGTAGCAGCTTTGTCGTGACGATAAAATAGGCTGTCGCGGGAGTTTGTATTTAACGCGCTCATAGAAGGGTCCACATCGCGTTCTTCGATAACGGCCGTTGCGAGGAACGCGGAGTTTTATCGTGACTAGAATGGAAGCTGCGGCATTTTATCACACGCTGTTAAATATGAAACATCGTCCGTATGCGCGGTTGGATTTTGCGAATTTGAAATTGCGACTTTAGGGAATATGTTAAGGTGAATTATCCGGCGTTCATCGCGCACCATCGACCTCAACCCGCGCGAGTGCGGAATAGAGGTAAAATTGAGGAGACAGCTTAAAAAAGGCCTTTTTCACAGCGGCTTATCCGAACACTAGAGCAGAATGGGCTGTCATAAAAATTTGCGCTTAACACGCTCATCTCGCACGTTACTTGACGTTTCTCGGTCATAGTCTTTTATGGAACACACGGCTTTTATCGCCGGCCCGACGCGCCGCGCGAAAACGTTACGTTCCGACGGCAAACATACGCGGAACATGGACTTTATGAATTTTACACCGGGGTGTGTATAAATATCAGCGCTTTGCAATTTACCGCGCGCGTGCCTCACTGATCCATTACGCCCACGTATTTGCAACATATTTCACGGCCAATTCCGCTGTCGACGCGACGAGATAGTCTCGGAAATTCGATCGTCATCCGCCAACGTGCTATGAGAGAAACAAATATTAACAGCACTCAAATGCGCTCCGCTTAACATCTAAGCACGGCAGAACTCGTGACTTTCGGGCGTCATTAACCCTTTGACTGCCATAGTGGTCACCGGTGACCGGCGCAAAAGATTATACTAAAGATGCAAAACATTCACGGTGAAGCCTATTTGCAATTTTGTAAAAGCAATTGATATTGGAGTAGTGCTTCAATACTTTGGCTTCTAACAAATCTGCGTTACCATTATTTTGCACGATTTAATTATACTCTGCAGCATTTTATCCGCAATACATTTCCAAATGTACCACACCGTATTCTTTAACGTATTGACTGCCACAGTGGTCACCGGTGACCGGCGCAAAAGATTATACTAACAATGCAAAAAGTTCACAATGAAGCCCATTTGCAATCTTGTAAAAGAAATTAATATTGGAACGGTGCTTCAACACTTTGGCGTCTAAAAACTATGAATTGCCTATATTTTGCACGATTTAATTATACTCTGCAGTATTTAATCCCATCGCGGTTCTAACATAGCAAAATATGCGGTGACCGGCATAAAAGATTTGACTAAAAATGCAAAAAATTCGCAATGAAGCCTATTTCCAATCTTGTAAAAGCAATTGATATTGGAACGGTGCTTCAATAGTTTGGCGTGTAAATACTTTGAACTGTCTTTATTTTGCACGATATAATTATACTCTGCAGTATTTAATCGCATCGCGGTTGTAACATAGCAAAATATGCGGTGACCGGCACAAAAATTTTATTAAAAATGAAAAAAATTCACAATGAAGCCTATTTACAATCTTGTAAAAGCAATTGATATTGGAACAGTGCTTCAATACTTTGGCGTCTAACAACTTTGAGTTGCCTTTATTTTGCACGATTTAATTATACTCTGCAGTATTTAATCGCATCGCGGTTCTAACATAGCAAAATATGCGGTGACCGACACAAAAGATTCGACTAAAAATGCAAAAAATTCGCAAAAAAGCCTATTTGCAATCTTGTAAAAGCAATTGATATTGGAACGGTACTTCAATAGTTTGGCGTCTAAATACTTTGAATTGTCTTTATTTTGCACGATATAATTATACTCTGCAGTATTTAATCGCATGGCGGTTGTAACATAGCAAAATATGCGGTGACCGGCACAAAAGATTTGACTACAAATGTAAAAAAATTATTTTGCACAATTTAATTATACCCTGTGGTAATTCATCGCATCGCGGTTCTAACATAGCAAAATATGCGATGACCAGCACAAAAGATTTGACTGAAAATGCAAAAAATTCGCATGTAATTATACTCTGCAGTATTTAATCGCATCGCGGTTCTAACATAGAAAAATATGCGGTGACCGGCACAAAAGATTTTACTAAAAATGCAAAAAATTCACAGTGAAGCCTATTTTCAATCTTGTAAAAGCAATTGATATTGGAACGGTACTTCAATAGTTTGGCGTCTAAAAACTATGAATTGCCTATATTTTGCACGATTTAATTATACTCTGCAGTATTTAATCTCATCGCGGTTCAAACACAGCAAAATATGCGGTGACCGGCACAAAAGGTTTTACTAAAAATTCAAAAAAATTCCCAATGAAGCCTATTTGCAATCTTGTAAAAGCAATTGATATTGGAACGGTGCTTCAATACTTTGGCGTCTAACAATTTTGAGTTGCCTTTATTTTGCACGATTTAATTATACTCTGCAGTATTTAATCGCATCGCGGTTCTAACATAGCAAAATATGCGGTGACCGACACAAAAGATTCGACTAAAAATGCAAAAAATTCGCAAAAAAGCCTATTTGCAATCTTGTAAAAGCAATTGATATTGGAACGGTGCTTCAATACTTCGGCGTCTAACAATTTTGAGTTGCCTTTATTTTGCACGATTTAATTATACTCTGCAGTATTTAATCGCATCGCGGTTCTAACATAGCAAAATATGCGGTGACCGGCACAAAAGATTTGACTACAAATGTAAAAAAATTATTTTGCACAATTTAATTATACCCTGTGGTAATTCATCGCATCGCGGTTCTAACATAGCAAAATATGCGATGACCAGCACAGAAGATTTGACTGAAAATGCAAAAAATTCGCATGTAATTATACTGTGCAGTATTTAATCGCGCCGCGGTTCTAACATAGCAAAATATGCGGTGACCGGCACAAAAGATTTTACTAAAAATGCAAAAAATTCACAATGAAGCCTATTTGCAATCTTGTAAAAGCAATTGATATTGGAACGGTACTTCAATATTTTGGCTTCTAATAACTCTGCGTTACTTTCATTTTGCACAATTTAATTATACCCTGCAGTAATTCATCGCATCGTGGTTCTAACATAAACATAAACTATGAAGTGACCGACACAAAAGATTCGCCTAAAAATGCAAAAAATTCCCAATGAAGCCTATTTGCAATCTTGTAAAAGCAATTAATATTGGAACGGTGCTGCAATACTTTGGCGTCTAACAACTCTGCATTACCTTCATTTTGCGCAATTTGATCATACTCTGCAATATTTGATCGCATCGCGATTGTAACATAGCAAAATACGTTTGGCAGTTAACGTGTTAATCCAATGCTTTCGCGACCTTTCGCTAATTGCACGCTTCCCAGCAATTAAATTCGCGAGTAAGCGAACGTGAAGAAGCCTGTCATGCCGATTCGAACGTCAAGAAGAACGCTCGCAAAATTCCAATTTCACTGTCCAATTTCTTCCAATACGGTAGCTGACTCTTGTTCGCGATGCCATAAAATCTGCAATCGATTAGCGCCCACGAAAATGTCCAAGCAACGATTCCGTCTCATTACCATACCGACTGCCGTCGTCGAATTAATACGAAGTCGGGTTCCGTCCTTCATTTTGCTACCGCCGCGAAAAGCATTCGGCAAAGAGCGCCCTATCGCCTCGAGGTGAAAGTGCTAATGGAACTTAAATTTCTGCGGTGTCACTCGGCTATGGAAAATACCCGCTCGAAAGTTTACCCACTCGACCGATCAATGATTTTTCTTTCCGTCCGTGCTTTCTTTTTCTCTACTTACGTTCTCTGTAGAAATCTTACTTTCGTGAACAAACAAAATCTTGGACTTGAAGAAACTTTCTCGGCAATGAGGAAATAGCTTTTTTGTTTAATGTGTTCAAGTGGAACATTGGCCGAATAATACTCAGCTGTCACTAGAATTGTTTACTAAGATAGGTACCAAAATCGCTTGTGAATTAAGTTTAAACTATGGAAAACGTGTTTTGTACTTTTGACAATTGGGTCATCAACGTTACTCATAAAAGAATTCAATGCGAAACCATGAAATAACGATTTGTAGTAAAATCCTGCTAATGGATGGCAATAACGAAAATAACATTTGGTTGTTGCGTACCTTGTAAAATTATAACGTAAATTGCTATTCAGCCGAACCTTTTAATTATCGCACGGAATAATAAAATAACATGCGCGTCAAATTTTTTGTTACAGAATTCTTTAATTCTAGAGGGGGTGGCATGGCGAAGGTAACAAATCGTACGATTCCCGGCAGGAAGTGAAAAGAAAAATTATGTCGAGGCAACTGCGAGGATTCACTACGTTCCATAATGTGTCCAGAGAATTATTTAGAACCGATACAGCGCAGGTGTCGATGACTGGTTCTCAATATATTCAGAAGCTTCGTTACGGCAAGAAGGTTGAAGATTCCTGAAACACGTAGCGAAACCGATAACACGAGTGACAGTAACTTACAGGAAGTACAGCGATCAGGTTAACGTAAACGAGAAGCAGTAAACCGTTAGATTCTGATCGTTGAAGTACAGATAAACTAGGCCGAAGGTAATTTCACTTCGCGTTCAATCTACTTCCTTGACATCGTTATAACTTTGGATATCAACGAATTATTTTACATACGGACTGATAATAGTTTTATGATTAGTCAAAAATAAGTATAAATATGACTTTTGTATATTTGCAACAAGGATATTGTTAATCTTTCGTACACACAATGACAGCCATACTAAGTTGCACGAATTTTCCAAGTGAATTTAGGTGTAGTCAAAAAATATAGTGTCCTGTTTTCTTACCGAATAGCAATCCTGCGTATTTCATGACAAATCATATTTATAAGAATCGAGCCTGTAGAATGCTGCACTAAGGAATTCCTTGAAAGCAAAGGATGAATCGCCTTCTGAACATTTAAAGTTCGTAGGTCCTTTTCGTGGAATGTACTACTTTTATTGTATTCTGATCAAAGGAGAAATCCCAGGATAATTGCTCGCCAGCTAATTTCCAGCGCTTCTGATAGGATGACCAAGCGGAAAAAGATTGAACGTGCGCGCAACGACAAAAGTTCAATTGAACGGCGGAACGGATCTTCGGGAAAAGAGTTCGTCGTCCGGCCGCTGCGAACTTAATTTCCGGTCTTACGGGTCACGACAGAGGCAACATCTTCGGTCAGGCTAGAAAGAGATTCCTTGATCGGCGATTCCGTCCAACTGGCCACTCTTTCCCGTCAATCCTACGAACCCCGCGTCAAGCTGAGATTGATGAATTACGAATGCCAACTTCGATTTTCAGGCATGTCAGGTGATTCGTGGCTGAGACGAGATAGAAAAAATCAATTCTTGGCTTATGATGATAATTTTGGTAGTGCACAATGGTATTCATTTGATGAATTAGAAATTCCGACTTCGATTTTCAGACATGTCGGGTGATACCTGGCTAAGCCGAGATAGAGAAAATCAATTCTTGGCTTATGATGATAATTTTGGTAGTATACGATGTTATTCTTTTGATGAATTACAAATGCCAACTTCGATTTTCAGACATGTCGGTTGATACGTGGCTAAGCAGAGATAGAAAAAATTAATTCTTGGCTTATGATGATAATTTTGGTATTATACGATGTTATTTATTTGATGAATTGCAAATGCCAACTTCGATTTTCAGACATGTCAGGTGATACGTGGCTCAGCTGAGATAGAAAAAATCCATTTTTGGCTTATGATGACAATTTTGCTAGTATACGATGTTATTCATTTTATGAATTACAAGTGCCAACTTCGATTTTCAGACATGTCGGGTGATACCTGGCTAAGCCGAGATAGAGAAAACGAATTCTTGGCTTATGATGATAATTTTTGTAGTGCAGAATGTTATTCATTTGATGAATTACAAATGCCAACTTCAATTTTCAGACATGTCAGGTGATACGTGGCTCAGCTGAGATAGAAAAAATCCATTTTTGGCTTATGATGATAATTTTGGTATTATACGATGTTATTTATTTGATGAATTGCAAATGCCAACTTCGATTTTCAGACATGTCGGTTGATACGTGGCTAAGCCGAAATAGAAAAAATTAATTCTTGGCTTATGATGATAATTTTTGTAGTGCAGAATGTTATTCATTTGATGAATTACAAATGCCAACTTCGATTTTCAGACATGTCGGGTGATATGTGGCTAAGCTGAGATAGAGAAAATTAATTCTTGGTTTATGATGATGATTTTGATTGGGTACGATGTTATTCGTTTCGTGACCTACTAGAGAAATGGAGGAAATCGATGCTTCGGATAAATTCCATTGAGAGCACATGAGACAATAATACAGTCCCTGTGAGACAGACGCATCTATAGTTGTTGAATAAGTGACAATTGAAGAACTTTTTGTTTCTGGGCGGCTAGTCCAAATGCGATAATGAGGTGACGAAGTCACACTTCGTTGCAATCGATTGATAACACGTTGACTAGCTGCGTATTTTACTATATTAACACGTTGACTGCCGTCTCACGAAAAATTAAAAAAATGCACAATCGGTAGCATTTGTAATTTTGTAAATGCAATTAATATTAAATAGTAATTCAATTCTTTGGCCTCCGATACCTTCGCATTATTTTCATTTTACACAATTCAAACATATTCTGTAGTACTTCATCACGTTACGGTTTTCATATAGTAAAATACGCACGACAGTCAATGTGTTAAAACCGCAACGTGATGAAGTACTATAGAATATGATTGAATTGGGCAAAATGAAAATAATGCGAAGGTATCGGAGATCAAAAAATTGAATCACTATTTTTCTTCATCATGATGCGGTTTTAAAATAGTAAAATACGCACGGCAATCAACGCGTTAAAACCGCAACGCGATGAAGTACTATATAATATGATTGAATTGTGCAAAATGAAAATAATACGAAGGTATCGGAGACCGAAGAATTGAATCACTATTCTTCTTCATCACGTTGTTGTTTTAATATAGTAAAATATGCACGGCAATCAACGCGTTAAAACCACAACGCGATGAAGTACTGTAGAATATGATTGAATTGTGCAAAATGAAAATAATGTGAAGGTATCGGAGATCAAAAAATTGAATCATTATTTTTCTTCATCACATCGCGGTTTTAATATAGTAAAATACGCACGGCAGTCAACGCGTTAAAACCGCAACGCGATGAAGTACTATAGAATATGATTGAATTGTGCAAAATGAAAATAATGCGAAGGTATCGGAGACCAAAGAATTTAATCACTATTCTTCTTCATCATGTTGCGGTTTTAATATAGTAAAATACGCACGGCAATCAACGCGTTAAAACCGCAACGCGATGAAGTACTATAGAATATGATTGAATTGTGCAAAATGAAAATAATACGAAGGTATCGGAGACCGAAGAATTGAATCACTATTCTTCTTCATCACGTTGTTGTTTTAATATAGTAAAATATGCACGGCAATCAACGCGTTAAAACCGCAACGCGATGAAGTACTATATAATATGATTGAATTGGGCAAAATGAAAATAATGCGAGGGTATCGGAGACCAAAGAATTGAATCACTATTCTTCTTCAGCATGATGCGGTTTTAAAATAGTAAAATACGCACGGCAATCAACGCGTTAAAACCGCAACGCGATGAAGTCCTATAGAATATGATTGAATTGAGCAAAATGAAAATAATGCGAAGATATCGGAGACCAAAGAATTGAATCACTATTCTTCTTCATCATGATGCGGTTTTAAAATAGGAAAATACGCACGGCGGTCAACGCGTTAAAACCGCAACGTGATGAAGTACTATAGAATATGATTGAATCGGACAAAATGAAAATAATGCGAAGGCATCGCAGATCAAAAAATTGAATCACTATTTTTCTTCATCACATCGCGGTTTTAATATAATAAAATACGCACGGCGGTCAACGTGTTAAAACCACAACGTGATGAAGTACTATAGAATATGATTGAATCGGGCAAAATGAAAATAATACGAAGGTATCGGAGACCGAAGAATTGAATCACTATTCTTCTTCATCACGTTGTTGTTTTCATATAGTAAAATACGCACGACAGTCAATGTGTTAAAACCGCAACGTGATGAAGTACTATAGAATATGATTGAATTGTGCAAAATGAAAATAATACGAAGGTATCGGAGACCGAAGAATTGAATCACTATTCTTCTTCATCACGTTGTTGTTTTAATATAGCAAAATATGCACGGCAATCAACGCGTTAAAACCGCAACGTGATAAAGTCCTATAGAATATGATTGAATTGTGCAAAATGAAAATAATGCGAAGGTATCGGAGACCGAAGAATTGAATCACTATTCTTCTTCATCACGTTGTTGTTTTAATATAGTAAAATATGCACGGCAATCAACGCGTTAAAACCGCAACGTGATAAAGTCCTATAGAATATGATTGAATTGAGCAAAATGAAAATAATGCGAAGATATCGGAGACCAAAGAATTATATCACTATTCTTCTTCATCACGCTGTTGTTTTAATATAGTAAAATATGCACAGCAGTCAACGCTTCAAAACTGCAACGCAATGAAGTACTGTAGAATATGACTGAATTGGGCAAAATGAAAATAATGTGAAGGTATCGGAGACCAAAGAATTGAATTACTATTTAATATTAATTACATTTACAAAATTATAAATGCTATCGATTGGGAATTTTTTCAATTTCTCGTAAGACCTTGTCACCAATGACCACCATGGCAGTCAATGTGATAACCATTCATTCGCAGACGGCGAGTGTGGTGCATGAAACAAGTAACCGCGGCAGGGCGAGCGATGGGAAAGCAAATGAAAGTTACCTTCGGGAAAGTTTATCGCACCGCCGAAGCAGACTTCATTTCCGGCCGCGCGGTTAAAGTTCGGCAGAGTAATCGAGCCCTTGAATCGATTGTGCTTTTGTGCGGCGTTCATGTTTGAACGTTACAAACTCTAATTAAATGTCGATTAATTCCAAGTATTCGACATAATGACAAATCATCGTTATGTCGAGTTTCAACAAGCGCCTTCACTTTCTGCGTCGGCAAATATCGAATTTCGCTACGTGCATCGTTTCTCAGTTACCGTTCGAGGATTTAATAAAGTAGGACATAGGCGTCTCTCTCGCCGTGCGAAAGAATTATCGCCGAAGGCGTCGGCGAAGTTCGATGCTCCACGAGTGGAGCGAGATTAATTTCCGGATGGGGTTGGATTCTGGTCTGGTAATCGGGCCCTTTATCAGACTCAATTCTCACTATCAGAACTCGCCGTGACGTTGCATCGAACGTCCCCGATTAATTTGAAGTACGATCTGGCACGGCGTCAACTTTTCATCCATTGAAAGTTTCTCGCTTCGATGCTGAGGGCGACTGATTTTTCCGGGCGATCGTCTCATTCTGCTTTTTCCGAATTTCGCGGAAACTCGGATGGAACTGTCGCAGGCAATCAAAGAATAATCGACGCGGTGAACGAAAAAATCAGCAAAGTTCGTCGTCCGCCTGAGCCAACTTCAATTTCCGAGCATGCAGTATGTGTTATTTCAAGCTATGTAACATAACTGCCAATTTTAATAGCTGGATCTGGCAGAGTAACAAACTCGCAAGACTTTATACGTATCGAACAATTATTCTGGGGAACTCTCGGAAATTTTGACGATAGCTTCCGAAGGAATTCACGATACTTCAATAATCTCATTCACGAAGCGCCTAAAGCTCTCTCAATTAATGCGAGCCGAAACTTGGAACATTGACAATTCTCAAGACTGCAAAAACTCGGTTACAATTTCCATCTCCCGCCAATTTGACTCGCTGAGGTATATAACGAAAGTTTGGTTAATTCGGTGACAAGTCTAATTTCGTCTCTCATAAATTCGTACCAATTTGAAGCGGACTTATTTGGACAATATATTTACAAAGCAGACAAACGCTTTATCTCTTTTTAAATTATTTCGATACATCTGATTTCTTAGAACCACAGCATTAACACGTTGATTGCCAAGCATAGTTTGCTATGTTAGAACTGCGATGCAATGAAATACTGCAAAATATAATTAAATCGTGGAAAATTAAGACAACGGAAAGTTGTTAGAAGCCAAAGTATTAAAGCACCGTTCCCATATTAATTGCTTTTAAAGATTGTAAATAGGTTTCATCGCAAATTTTTTGCATATTTTGTCAAATCTTTTACACCGGTCACCACCATGACAGTCAATGTGTTAAAGAATACGGTGTGGTATATTTGGAAATGTAATGCGATGAAATACTGCAGAGTATAATTAAACCGTGCAAAATGAAGTTAACGCAGAACTGTTAGAAACCAAAGTATTGAAGCACCGTTCCAATATCAATTACTTTTACAAGATTGCAAATAGGCTTCATTGCAAATTTTGTGCATTTTTAGTATAATCTTTTGCGCCAGTCACCGGTCACCACCATGACAGTCAATGTGTTAAAGAATACGGTGTGGTTCGTTTGGAAATGTTATGCGATGGAATACTGCACAGAATAATTAAATCGTGGAAAATGAAGATAACGCAAAGTTGTTAGAAGCCAAAGTATTAAAACACTTTTTCAATATTAATTGCTTTTACAAGATTGTAAATAGGCTTCATTGCGAATTTTTTGCATTTTTTGTTAAACTTCTCTGCATTTTCGAGAGCCGCCAATACCGTCGATCCTTAATGTTTTCATTTCGTTCAATGGTCGAAGGTGAATGCGCATTTGTGATGAAAGAAGAATTGGCCCGACGAGCGTGGAAGTCCGGGAAGTTCGGCGTCCGGCTAAGGCGAACTTAATTTCCGGTTTCTGCGATGGCACCGGTTCGCCACTGACGAATTTCCTTATCGGCACCGTACCGTTTGCCTCAGGAAAGCCGGGCTTTGCATTAAACTTCCCCGATGCTCCGCAAACACGCCTTCAATGATAACACTCGAAGTTTTCCTCTTTCGGCGAGGAACGTAAATACACCCAGCTTTCGTTCGGCCCGTCGTTGTCGAGATGCAACGAGCGATATCCATTTCACGACAACGCGCTCGTCAAACACAGCTACCCACATAGAACCGATAATAGATTGCTTTAAGTAGAATCGGCAGCTCCTGCTGTTGCTTGACTGCAAGTGAGAAAACAGGGAGAGGAGAGAAAGGTGGAAACAGATGCGAACGTATGTGCCGTATTTACTGGTCTAGTACTGCGTGTCTGCCCGTTCACGCCGATTGACGAATTTAGAAACCATTAACGGACGACGTTTATTAATACTGCCAATAGACGAATCATGTACCGTTTGCACGCGGTCCGTTACATTTGCTTACGGCATTCTGCGGTTTCGGAAATGGATCTGCATTTCCATAAAAATGTTTCTTCCCTGACGTGGTGCTGCGTGTTTGCTTTCTTACGCTACAGACAAATTTGGAAACCATTCACGCGTTACGTTCGTCGGTATCGACAGAAGATGAAACCACTATATTGCGCACATTACCGAGATTTTAAGTTTTAAGAAATGGACATACGTATTGTAACGAAAGACCTTCGAAATGCGTACGCGACATGAATTGTTTTGCGCCTTCGTAAAGTGGGTGTACAAGTGCGAACTTTGATGCGCGTGGTTCGTTACATTTGCTTACGGTATTCTACAGTTTCGGAAATGGATCTGCATTTCCATAAAAACGTTTGTTCTTTGACGCGATGCTGCATGTTTGCTTGCTTACGCTAGTGACAAATTTGGAAACCATTAATGCATTACTTTCGTTGGTGTCGATATAAAATGAAACCACTATATTGCGCACGTTACCGAGATTTAACGTTTTAACAAACGGACATACGTATTATAACGAAAGACCTTCGAAATGCGTATGGGACGTGAATTGTTTTGCGCCTTCGTAAAATGGGTGTAAATGTGACGAACTCTGATGCGCGGTTCGTTACATTTGCTTACGGCATTCTGCGGTTTCGGAAATGGATCTGCATTTCCATAAAAATGTTTCTTCTCTGACACGGTGCTGTGTGTTTGCTTGTTTACGCTACTGACAAATTTGGAAACCATTCACGCGTTACGTTCGTCGGTATCGACAGAAGATGAAACCACTATATTGCGCACGTTACCAATATTTAACGTTTTAAGAAATGGATATACGTACTGTAACAAAAGACCTTCGAAATGCGTATGCGACATGAATTGTTTTGCGCCTTCATAAAGTGGGTGTACAAGTGCGAACTTTGATGCGCGTGGTTTTTACATTTGCTTATGGCATTCTGCGGTTTCGGAAATGGATCTGCAATTCCATAAAAACGTTTCTTCTCTGACGCGGTGCTGCGTGTTTGCTTGCTTACGCTACTGACAAATTTGGAAACCATTAACACGTTACGTTCGTTGCTATCGACAGAAAATGAAACCACTATATTGCGCACGTTACCGAGATTTGACGTTTTAAGAAATGGTCATACGTATTATAATGAAAGACCTTCGAAATGCGTATGCGACATGAATTGTTTTGCGCCTTCGTAAAGTGGGTGTAGATGTGGCAAATTCTGATGCGCAGTTCGTTACATTTGCTTACGGCATTCTGCGGTTTCGGAAATGGATCTGCATTTCCATAAAAATGTTTCTTCCCTGACGCGGTGCTGCGTGTTTGCTTGCTTACGCTACTGACAAATTTGGAAACCATTAACACGTTGCGTTTGTTGGTATCGACAGAAGATGAAACCACTATATTACTCACGTTACCGAGATTTAACGTTTTAAGAAATGGTCATACGTATTATAATTAAAGACCTTCGAAATGCGTATGCGACGTGAATTGTTTTGCGCCTTCGTAAAGTAGGTGTAGATATGGCGAACTTTGATGCGCGGTTCGTTACATTTGCTTACGGCATTCTGCGGTTTCGGAAATGGATTTGCATTTCCATAAAAACGTTTGTTCTTTGACGCGATGCTGCATGTTTGCTTGCTTACGCTACAGACAAATTTGGAAACCATTAACGCATTACATTTATTAGTATCGACAGAAGATGATATTACTATATTGCGCACATTACCGAGATTTTCAGTTTTAACAAACGGACATACGTATTATACCGAAAGACCTTCGAAATGCGTAAATGCGTATGGGGACATGATGCGCAGTTCGTTACATTTTGCATTCTGCGGTTTCGGAAATTCGTTTCCATAAAAATGTTTCTTCTGACACGGTGCTGTGTGTTTGCTTGTTTATGCTACTGACAAATTTGAAACCATTAAACGGTATTAGAAGATGATGCGCGTTACCAATATTTAACGTTTTAGATTTACTGTAATAAAAGACCTTTGAAATGCGTATGTGACATGAACTGTTTTGCGCCTTCGTAAAGTGGGTGCCTAAGTGGCGAATGATGTATCTGCATTTCCATTCTGTGGTTTCAAAAACGCATTTTAAAAACGTTGTTTGACGCGATGCTGCGTGTTTGTGTTTGACAAATTTGTTTACGCGTTGGTACAATATGACAAATTTAAGAAATGGACATCATTGACGACATGAATTGTTTTGCGTTTGTTGGTATCGACAGAAGATGAAATGTTTCTTCTCCATTATGTTTATGCTACCGACAAATTTGGAAACCATTAACTTGTTACGTTCGTTGGTACCGACAGAAGATGCAACCACTATATTACCCATATTACCGAGATTTAACCTTTTAACAAACGGACATACGTATTATAACGAAGGACCTTCGAAATGCGTATGTGACATGAACTGTTTTGCGCCTTCGTAAAGTGGATGTAGATCTGGCAAACTTTGATGCGCGGTTCGTTACATTTGCTTACGGCATTCTGCGGTTTCGGAAATGGATCTGCAATTCCATAAAAACGTTTCTTCTATGACGCGGTGCTGCGTGTTTGCTTGCTTACGCTACTGAAAAATTTGGAAACCATTAACGTGTTACGTTCGTTAGTACCGACAGAAGATGCAACCACTATATTGCGCACATTACCGAGATTTAACCTTTTAACAAACGGACATACGTATTATAACGAAGGACCTTCGAAATGCGTATGGGACATGAATTGTTTTGCGCCTCCGTAAAGTGGGTGTAGATGTGGCGAACTCTAATGTAACAGATTCTCCTCCTACTGCCGTTAATGAACTAAGGAAGGGTGCGTTTAGCATGCTCGCCACTTTCATTAGGTTCCTACCCCGCCCTTGGCACCTTCCGACAATCCTACCCCGCCTTTCGATCGTCGCGCGATGTCTTTCACATGAATTATGTGTGCATATGTACGTAAACTGTTTGTCGGCACGAAGTGAGTTTACGAGCATACCTATTCGTGCGGGCAGCGACTAACTGTGCATGTTAGGCGAACGTGAACTAGAAATTCAAGTGCTTCAAGTTTCCGAACTTGTACCGATCTTATCTGTGTTGATTGATAAACTTTCTTCGGCGTGGAGTTAAGAAAAGGCAGTTTTCACCCTTTCGTCGCCTTTACTGGTATCAATCCAACGCAAATGCAACACGTTCAGCACATCAGTTCGACACAGGTTAGAGTGGGCTGTTTTATTTTCTACGTTTCGAGCCGCTGGTCTGGTTGATGCGCCCGTGGCCGAGAACTTAATCTAGAAGTGCATAAAGTTGCGCGGTGTATCACGGTGGGCGGCTCATACTTGATAAGTTTAGTTTGCATCCCCTTGTTCGCATAGCTTGTTTGAGCTTCGTCCTAGCCTACATTGCCGTACGCTTAGAATGGTCGAGCCTTAGCTTGTAAAGCGGCACTGTCGTCAATCTTGTGGCCTCGATCAAACCTAAGTTTAAGTGTCTACAAATAGAATATTGTTGTATCTGTACACATAGTATAGGTAGCGGGCACATAGATTTCGTATAAGTAGCGGAATGTTGTACAGGAATTGGATATTTCGGCGTTTGGTTTTTGGTCTCTGGCAATGTATATCGTCAAGCGACATGCATAGTTTGAGTGCTTTTGTCGTATAGCGATCTGTCAGGTACTTCACTGTACATCATCAATACTTTTTCTTTACCGTCCAATAAAATCGATTTACTGTAAAATAACGCGGATCCCAAGTCACATACAGGACTATTTTCAATATTCCTATGTTCATAGTCCAGCACAAAAATTCTTGAACGTTACTTAAAGTACCGTTACTAACAAAATATAACCGTATCTGCACACATTACCTGTCCTTCCCAAATCTGTAATAATGAAATCATTATATACGCACATTACACGTCATATTATTTTCAACCTTTCAATACTCAACCACAGTTCACATTTTTCAACTAGCCGCGCATGAAAACGTAAATATCCGTTTCACCGCAGCGACACACCTAAGTCCAACTAAATCATGTATAGTAACCTCCTTATCATCGCGTAGGAATCGATTATACGAGCAATCGTTAGAGTCTACGCACGCATACTCGCTGACTAAAAAATGACTCTCGTCAGCTTTACCTTGCTCCTGTTTCGCGGTGCGAAGTCCTCTTTGCTCGCCTTCCGCCGCTTGTCCTTGAGGATCATCCTCGCCGCAGCGAACGCCATCCTGTCTGCTCACTTCCGGTTCTCTTCGCAGCACAAGAAGAAGATCGAGATAGTCAGGAGTCGACGATGGAATCGCTGTGAGCACCGAACAGGGAACACACACGCCGGGGGCTTCCGTAAAACGCGGCGTAACTAACGAAAAAACTAGAGTTTTATTGCTTCTTGATCACACGGCGTCGTGCTCTTATTGCTGTGCGCGCTATATATACGACTTGCTCCGGGCCTCGCGCGATAACGCGTAATAGAACTTTTATTACCGGGTTATAACTTGTATTTCGCCGTCTATCGCCTCTGTCTTCCCGCTTCTCTCGTTCTATTTTTCCACCGCGCCACTATAATATTGCGTTCAGCCTCTTTACCTTCCTATTTGCTCGGCTTCTCTATCTTCGTCACTTCTTTTTCGGCTTTCGGGTAGACAGTTCTCTTCGCCAGATTCGCGCTGTTTACACGCTAGATGAGCAGAGACACGGACGCTGAACACTATCGATTACGGTTTAAAGATAAACACAGCCAGGGGTTGCTAGAGGATTGACTAGATATAGACTCTCTCCAATCTTCGCACGTTTCCGTCTTTGTCACGGACTCGGGCTCTTAATTCTGCTAATGCTTTTAACGTGAAAATTGACGCGCGTTGCGGCGGTCGACTCTCGACATCGACTCAGCCTGTTTTATTCTTCTCGTCTGCTTCTGATGTGAGGCACGTTGAGACGGGGTCTCGGTGTTTCGCGACGAGGACATTTGCTCGTCTCGCTTCTCTTCTCTCACGCTTCCGTTCTCGTCAAACGGATACGACTTCCGCTCGTCGCTTCGATTCGGCCCGTTTTCGATGAGGAACGGTGTGCTGTCTGTCGAGTTTCCCTCGCCTGCTTTTCCGCTCGTCGATCGGCTACATTCCAGGCGACACGAGTCGCGGCTGATGCGTCCTCATGGCTGGATCGATTAATCGACGGCTACTGGAACTATGGCCATTGATCTGAGGAAAGAAAACGTCGGAATGGTCTCGTATGCTCTCGAAAACTCGAGTCTCGTTTCGGTCGAATCGAACCGCGTAACCTCAGGCAATAGTGTTTCTGGTTTCGATACTTAATCTTACTCCGACGATACTTTTTACCGTCATTAATCGACGGCTACTGGAACTATGGCCATTGATCTGAGGAAAGAAAACGTCGGAATGGTCTCGTATGCTCTCGAAAACTCGAGTCTCGTTTCAGTCGAATCGAACCGCGTAACCTCAGGCAATAGTGTTTCTGGTTTCGATACTTAATCTTACTCCGACGATACTTTTTACCGTCATTAGCGCTACGCAGGTCTACTTCTTTCCGCTGGAATACAAAAAACTTCGACTACATATGCAAGAAAGATCTAGAACAGTCCTGTACCTCGCAGGCTGAAACATCGTTTCCTCTGTTCTCAAACCCGCTAAGAGTGAGACGGCTATTAACTGGGCGCAGACAAATGATGTTAATGCACCGTCGGCCATTACTTCGCAACCGTTGCGCGAAGCAAATGCGAAGTGAGGGCGAGGATACAAAATCACCGCACGGATGTTCCGCGCTAACGAAATTTGTCTCGCTTTACAAACGGATGATGGTTCGCCGGTGGGATAATCACGCGATACACATTTTCCACAGCCAATCAACGGGAAGTGTCCTATTTCGGCGAACAATTCGCAGGAGACGAGGTAATGACAGAGTTCACAGTACCCGTTGTTGCGGAAGACAGAGACTTTCGCCGGGATATCTCGGGGAAGACCTTGGCAAAGCGGAGACGTTTCAAGAGATTCCTCGATACCATCTACTTCGGTCTCTCTTATCTGCTCGTCCCTCAACCTCTTCCACGTATTCCTTCGCTCAAGAGACGCAGAGCTCCGAGCTTAAGAAAACCCCCAACGTATGCGGAGAGCCCCTTTTACGAATATTTGACGTTTAAAGTCATGCCCATTTGTTGATTAAACGCGGTCCTCGAGAAACTCGGAACTTTGTGACAATGCGCCCACGGATCGTGTGGATGTTTGGGAGCGGAGGTTGCTTTGATATCTTAATGATCTACGAATGTCAAGGGCAGCTTGCTACACGCTTGCGACTGTAGGAAGAAACCAGTTTGCGTATTTAGACCAAACCGACGAGACGGGTTTCGTTAACCCCTTGAGACCCGATTTTTTTTTTATTTCAGAAAAATTATTTTTTGTACTAAAATTAATTTAATTCATGTGAATGAAGGCAACAATATACTTTTTGCAGAAATATTTACTTATTTATAATTTGTAAATGTACATTTTAACACGTTAAACGTAAGACTTGTTTCATTAACCCCTTCAGATCCGAATTTTTTTTGGTTTAAGGAAAATTATTTTTTATACTAAAATTAATTTAATTCATGTGAATGAAGGCAACAATATACTTTTTACAGAAATATTTACTTATTTATAATTTGTAAATGTATATTTTAACACGTTAAACGTAAGACTTGTTTTATTAACCCCTTCAGATCCGATTTTTTTTTTGATTTAAGAAAAATTATTTTTTATACTAAAATTAATTTAATTCATGTGAATGAAGGCAACAATATACTTTTTACAGAAATATTTACTTATTTATAATTTGTAAATGTACATTTTAACACGTTAAACGTAAGACTTGTTTCATTAACCCCTTCAGATCCGAATTTTTTTTGGTTTAAGAAAAATTATTTTTTATACTAAAATTAATTTAATTCATGTGAATGAAGGCAACAATATACTTTTTACAGAAATATTTACTTATTTATAATTTGTAAATGTATATTTTAACACGTTAAACGTAAGACTTGTTTCATTAACCCCTTCAGATCCGATTTTTTTTTTGATTTAAGAAAAATTATTTTTTATACTAAAATTAATTTAATTCATGTGAATGAAGGCAACAATATACTTTTTACAGAAATATTTACTTATTTATAATTTGTAAATGTATATTTTAACACGTTAAACGTAAGACTTGTTTCATTAACCCCTTCAGATCCGATTTTTTTTTTGATTTAAGAAAAATTATTTTTTATACTACAATTAATTTAATTCATGTGAATGAAGGCAACAATATACTTTTTACAGAAATATTTACTTATTTATAATTTGTAAATGTACATTTTAATACGTTAAACGTAAGACTTGTTTCATTAACCCCTTCAGACCCGATTTTTTTTGATTTAAGAAAAATTATTTTTTATGCTAAAATTAATTTAATTCATGTGAATGAAGGCAACAATATACTTTTTACAGAAATATTTACTTATTTATAATTTGTAAATGTACATTTTAACACGTTAAACTTAAGACTTGTTTCATTAACCCCTTCAGACCCGAATTTTTTGTGGTTTAAAAAAAATTATTTTTTATACTAAAATTAACTTAATTAATGTGAATGAAGGCAACAATATACTTTTTACAGAAATATTTACTTATTTATAATTTGTAAATGTACATTTTAACACGTTAAACGTAAGACTTGTTTCATTAACCCCTTCAGATCCGAATTTTTTTTCGTTTAAGAAAAATTATTTTTTGTACTAAAATTAATTTAATTCATATGAATGAAGGCAACAATATACTTTTTTACAGAAATATTTACTTATTTATAATTTGTAAATGTACATTTTAATACGTTAAACGTAAGACTTGTTTCATTAACCCCTTCAGACCGGAATTTTTTTGGTTTAAGAAAAATTATTTTTTATACTAAAATTAATTTAATTCATGTGAATGAAGGCAACAATATACTTTTTACAGAAATATTTACTTATTTATAATTTGTAAATGTACATTTTAATACGTTAAACGTAAGACTTGTTTCATTAACCCCTTCAGATCCGAATTTTTTTTGGTTTAAGAAAAATTATTTTTTATACTAAAATTAATTTAATTCATGTGAATGAAGGCAACAATATACTTTTTACAGAAATATTTACTTATTTATAATTTGTAAATGTACATTTTAACACGTTAAACGTAAGACTTGTTTCATTAACCCCTTGAGACCCGATTTTTTTTTATTTAAGAAAAATTATTTTTTATGCTAAAATTAATTTAATTCGTGTGAATGGAGGCAACAATATACTTTTTACAGAAATATTTACTTATTTATAATTTGTAAATGTATATTTTAAACGTTAAACGATAAGACTTGTTTCATTAACCCCTTCAGACCCGATTTTTTTTGATTTAAGAAAAATTATTTTTTATGCTAAAATTAATTTAATTCATGTGAATGAAGGCAACAATATACTTTTTACAGAAATATTTACTTATTTATAATTTGTAAATGTACATTTTAATACGTTAAACGTAAGACTTGTTTCATTAACCCCTTCAGATCCGAATTTTTTTTGGTTTAAGAAAAATTATTTTTTATACTAAAATTAATTTAATTCATGTGAATCAAGGCAACAATACACTTTTTACAGAAATATTTATGTGGGATCTCAAATACAGGGTCCTCTAGTTGGTGAGGAAAGGTCACCTATGATCCTTAATTATTATATTGATGTATCATAGGTGACGAGTTTGTTGAATTGTGTTATTTGGTTGCTTAGGAGTCAGTTGACGATAAGACGTAAAGACGAAACGGCGTAAAGGCGACGCGACGAAAGATTAGGAAATAAGAGGACAGTGTTTTGATTGTGTTGTTATTATTTATAAATATTATACTCTCTAGTTTCACGTAATAAATTCCTACATTTATTCATTTATAATTTGTAAATGTACATTTTAATGGACATATGGTCCTTACGCAAAATTTGTAACATTAAGGAGATCCTGAGAAATATTTCTATAAAAAAAATAAAATTCGTATCCGTAAAAATAATATACGTAATAAAATACAGCAAGAGTAGTATTATGTACATTATAATACAGTGTAAGTACATTACAATGTGCACAGGGTCCAAAGGGGTTAACACGTTTGAATTCGCTGTTGATTCATAAGTCATTATATTAGTTAATATGACTGCACATTTAACTGACTAAATATCATCCGCAGCGCACATATTTGTTTTCTCCCGATTCCCAAGACGTGCAAATGGCCAGCAGTGCTCTATTGTGAAGGCTAAATATCGAAGTGCAAGCCGAGGTAACGTTTAATTACAGAAAATGTGCAACTTGCGTCGCCAACGATATTGAATGTTTGACGTCCATTTTCTACCCGAACCGGAACAAACGCCACGAGCGCGTGCGTGTGCACGGGGATCACCGGAATTGGAAATAAATGGAATCGGCGATAAACTGTCAACGCGTCAACGTCACCTAAATATCACCGATCGGCATTAGCTGTTCAAATAAGCTCTCGAAGCGGATAATTTTAATGATATGCAAATGTCACCGATGATACGCGACGCATACGCGAATGGAATTATCAACGGCGTTAGAGCTTTGGTCTTGCCGTTCTCGAATGGGCGATGGCCGACGAAACACGGGGAAGAAAAATTGCGAACTGTGAGCCCGGAAACGATTCGGGCAAAAGGGTTGATGAGAGTTGTTGGGGCTGGGTGCGAACGAAGGTATAATGGGGCTGGTTTGTAGAGGCCGAGCACTCGAAGCGAGTACGGCAACGCGGAACTTCCCTAATTGAATTCGTCCGCCTAACACCTCCATGTATTTTCCGGAAATTTGCGGAAAAAGCCGACAGTGGCCCATATTACCCTACACCTGCTATATGTCTACCTTGCGGCTGTCCAACACCGACGAAATCCATTGTTGTTTCGTGATTCGCGCTCAACTTGTAGGCGGATGCTTCAACATTCGTCGGACCCGTTTAGTTTCTCTACGCAAATGACTTTGGTGGGATTGTCGATGGTAGAAAAGAAAATAGTTTCATTCCTCTTTGTTCTGATCATACGTAGGGTAATGAATAACAGACATTTTTAACGGAATTTGTCAAACGATTTGTCTTTAAACCGTGGAAAGTTCAAGATGTGTCAGTAATCATTGATATTGAGAATATAGTCTGGTAGCTTATGTTAATACTAAAAGTACCGGTACTGTACATCTACCTATTCTTAGCATGAAGGGTCATTTGACCCGTTATGAAATAAACGTTGATTTTCAGAAAGAAATTCCTAATTTCTTAAAGCGAGAAATTGAATAATTAGATGATATAAATGTAGGATTTAGATACATGGAACTAGAAACTATAATATTTATGAACAATAATAACACAATCAAAACACTTCCATCGTTTCGTCTTCAACTAACTACTACGCAATCAAACCACACAATTCAACAAACTCGTCGCCTATAATCATATAATACCTTTGCAATTAGCCAATTTTTAATTGGACGAAAAAACCGGGAGCAAAGTTGTGTACCTATTAATAATTGAGATGTCATAGATCGAAGTTTCTTCATAATTAATAAACGTTGTCCTACATAAAACAGAAAGTCAAATGAGCGAAAGAAATAACAATGAATGTACGATTTTAAAGTAAATTTTGAAAAGGGTCATTTGACTCCACTTGGTACGTTTAGTGTTAAAATTGCGGCTTGATAATCGACAATGTCTAAAGGTATGAAAATATATTCACAAAAATATAAAATTTTCGTTTAAAAATTGACAATATTTAAATGTATGGGATTTAATCATACTGCTTGAAAATTAGCAATATTTAAGTGAAGATACCGGTACTTTACACCTACCTATTCTTACCATGTCATTCGATTCCTTATGAAATAAACGTTGAAACAGAAAGTCAAATAAGCGAAAGAAATAACAAGGAATATACGATTTTAAAGTACATGTTAAAAAGGGTAATTTGATTCCACTTGGTACGTTTAGTGTTAAAATTGCGGCTTGTTAATCGACAATGTCTAAAGGTATG
Source organism: Cryptocheilus praepositus (assembly GCA_033815515.1). Taxonomy (NCBI): domain Eukaryota; kingdom Metazoa; phylum Arthropoda; class Insecta; order Hymenoptera; family Pompilidae; genus Cryptocheilus; species Cryptocheilus praepositus. Next base: position 5,926,710 of record JAWWQZ010000285.1, read on the forward strand.
AAAGTATATTCACAAAAATATAATATTTTCGTTTAAAAATTGACAATATTTAAATGTATGGGATTTAATCATACTGCTTGAAAATTAGCAATATTTAAGTGAAGATACCGGTACTTTACACCTACCTATTCTTACCATGTCATTCGATTCCTTATAAAATAAACGTTGAAACAGAAAGTCAAATAAGCGAAAGAAATAACAAGGAATGTACGATTTTAAAGTACATTTTGAAAAGGGTCATTTGACTCCACTCGGTACGTTTAGTGTTAAAATTGCGGCTTGATAATCGACAATGTCTAAAGGTATGAAAATATATTCACAAAAATATAAAATTTTCGTTTAAAAATTGACAATATTTAAATGTATCAGATTTAATCATACTGCTTGAAAATTAGCAATATTTAAGTGAAGATACCGGAACATTACGCCTACCTATTCTTACCATGTCATTCGATTCCTTATGAAATAAACATTGAAACAGAAAGTCAAATAAGCGAAAGAAATAACAAGGAATGTACGATTTTAAAGTAAATTTTGAAAAGGGTCATTTGACTCCACTCGGTACGTTTAGTGTTAAAATTGCGGCTTGATAATCGACAATGTCTAAAGGTATGAAAATATATTCACAAAAATATAAAATTTTCGTTTAAAAATTGACAATATTTAAATGTATCGGATTTAATCGTACTGCTTGAAAATTAGCAATATTTAAGTGAAGATACCGGTACTTTACACCTACCTATTCTTACCATGTCATTCGATTCCTTATGAAATAAACGTTGAAACAGAAAGTCAAATAAGCGAAAGAAATAACAAGGAATGTACGATTTTAAAGTAAATTTTGAAAAGGGTCATTTGACTCCACTCGGTACGTTTAGTGTTAAAATTGCGGCTTGATAATCGACAATGTCTAAAGGTATGAAAATATATTCACAAAAATATAAAATTTTCGTTTAAAAATTGACAATTTTGAAATTTATGGGATTTAATCATACTGCTTGAAAATTAGCAATATTTAAGTGAAGATACCGGTACTTTACACCTACCTATTCTTACCATGTCATTCGATTCCTTATGAAATAAACGTTGAAACAGAAAGTCAAATAAGCGAAAGAAATAACAAGGAATGTACGATTTTAAAGTACATTTTAAAAAGGGTCATTTGACTCCACTCGGTACGTTTAGTGTTAAAATTGCGGCTTGTTAATCGACAATGTCTAAAGGTATGAAAGTATATTCACAATGATATAAAATTTTCGTTTAAAAATTGACAATATTTAAATGTATCAGATTTAATCGTACTGCTTGAAAAGTAGCAATATTCAAGTGAAGATAACGGTACTTTACACCTACCTATTCTTACCATGTCATTCGATTCCTTATGAAATAAACGTTGAAACAGAAAGTCAAATAAGCGAAAGAAATAACAAGAAATGTACGATTTTAAAGTAAATTTTGAAAAGGGTCATTTGACTCCACTCAGTGCGTTTAGTGTTAAACACACAGACAATGTCTAAAGGTATGAAAATATATTCACGAAAATATAAAATTTTCGTTTAAAAATTGACAATATTTAAATGTATCGGATTTAATCGTACTGCTTGAAAATTAGCAATATTTAAGTGAAGATACCGGTACATTACACGTACCTATTTTTACCATGTCATTCGATTCCTTATAAAATAAACGTTGAAACAGAAAGTCAAATAAGCGAAAGAAATAACAATGAATGTATGATTTTAAAGTAAATTTTGAAAGGGGCCATTTGATTTGGTACGTTTAGTGTTAAACGGCCGAATCGCTTACAGTTTATATTACAGACAGTAGATGGCAAGAAATGTTTAATGGAACATTAATATTTCACAGAACTGATCGAATATATGAATGATTAAGTGAATCATGGTATTCCTGCCACACACAATATGCACTAAATTAGTGTCCGAATGTATAATAGCCAGAGTAGTAGTGATTCATAAATAGAAGCCCATGACTTCATCTTTGACAACGGGACTCAGCGAAGGAAAGGTTCTAAAGGTCAGACTGTCACGTCAGCCATCAGATGTTTCGGATAATTTGTCGAGACAGCCAGAATCCTCTAAATTTCCAAATTCCACGGAGGACACCCTCGTAACCCGGAAACTTTCGTCATGGCCTCCTGCCCCGACACGCTCCACGTCTTCTCGTCGCACGGGGCATACAATAATTTAATTTGCACAGTAATTGCTAGGTGCCCAGCTACGTTTAATTTAGGAGTGTCTTAAATCTGTCAGGATTATATAATGGGGTAGTGCGGAAAAATTGCTCTCATCCTTCCTCAGCTGTTTTCTGTCTTAACACGCGAACGGTTTCCGGAGAAAAATTAGAACCCGCTACATCCTTAGGCTGCATTTACAATAAAAAAAGGTCGACGATTAATTTTTAACGTATACGAAGAAGAGTTTTCACAATAAAATATATAAGCATACATATGTAGTGGATAAGATGTTGGGTGTCGTCGAAGCGGGATGCGGAATATATATATATATATATATATATATATATATATATATATATATATATATATAAAATGAAAGTAAAACTATGGCAATTCGACTACGATTCGGTAAACGGCAGGGAAACGCATCTATACTGAACTGAACTAAAAACTGATCTAAGACTGAACTCGCGCCGCAACTTTACACGGACCTCTACCGCATTATCTTAATCCGGTAGGGCCCGATGGTCCTGCGACAGTTTTATACGACGCATCTACGGCCGTTTTACGGATACTACACATATATAAGTATATGTATGTATATATAGTTATATATAAGCATACATATATAAGTATATATGTATATATAAGTAATGAAAGAAATTCAAATAAAATACTGAATTATCATTTTCGTAGGAAGATAAATAGTAATCGCAACAGCGTCAAGTTTTAACCCTTTGACTGCTATGGACGCATATAGATATTTATAATTTTTCGGTGTCGGTTCGTTCGGTCGCCAAAATTTATCGATGTCAACTATGGCCGCGTACCTGGGTTTCGTAGTCGTTTCAATTTCTTATGTACTGCACCCACAATAGCCAACATATGAGATGTAAACACATACGTTTTTTATCAAATAGCTGTCTTGCATCATTTAATTTGGTGTAACTGGAAAATTGTAAATATAACTTAGTTCCGCCTTCCATAATCAAACAATATATGTAGTTCGCACTAGCGAAAATTATTTCATCCCCAGCGGGCACTTCGGCTTGGACTATTCAGCAGTCAAAGTCTTAATAACGAAAATGACTAAAATTGCTATTTGTAGTGACGATTCCGGCAATCAGAGTGGTTTTGAATACCAACCGTCGCGACGGTACGAAACTTCGTCAATCGGCACAGTTCGAAATTCTAATAATATATATATATATAAGTATATATGTAAGTAATAAAAGAAATTCAAATAATACATACATATCTATATAATATATCAGTCATATATCAGTATAACATCTCGTAGGAAGATAAATAGTAATCGCAATAGCATCAAGCTTCAACCCTTCGACTGCTATGGACGCATATATGCGTCCGCCGAAATTTATCGGTGTCGACTATGGACGCATATATGCGTCAGCCGAAATTTATCGGTGTCGACTATGGACGCATATATGCGTTTCACAGTCGTTTCAATTTCTTATGTACTGCACCCACAATAGCCAACATATGAGATGTAAACACATGCGTTCTTTATCAAATAGCTTTGCAATTATGCAACTAGACTTGCATAATTTAATTTGGTATAGCTGGAGAATAGTAAATATAACTTAGTTCCGCCTTCCATAATCAAACAATGTAGTTCACACTAGCGAAAATGATTTCATCCCCAGCGGGCACTTCGGCTTGGACTATTCAGCAGTCAAAGACTTAATAACGAAAATGACTAAAATTGCTACTTGTAGTGACGATTCCGGCAATCAGAGTGGTTTTGAATACCAACCGCCGCGACGGTACGAAACTTCGTCAATCGGCACAGTTCGAAATTCTAATAATATATATATATAAGTATATATGTAAGTAATAAAAGAAATTCAAATAATACATACATATCTATATAATATATCAGTCATATATCAGTATAACATCTCGTAGGAAGATAAATAGTAATCGCAATAGCATCAAGCTTCAACCCTTTGACTGCTATGGACGCATATATGCGTCCGCCGAAATTTATCGGTGTCGACTATGGACGCATATATGCGTCGGCCGAAATTTATCGGTGTCGACTATGGACGCATATATGCGTTTCACAGTCGTTTCAATTTCTTATGTACTGCACCCACAATAGCCAACATATGAGATGTAAACACATGCGTTCTTTATCAAATAGCTTTGCAATTATGCAACTAGACTTGCATAATTTAATTTGGTATAGCTGGAGAATAGTAAATATAACTTAGTTCCGCCTTCCATAATCAAACAATGTAGTTCACACTAGCGAAAATGATTTCATCCCCAGCGGGCACTTCGGCTTGGACTCAGCAGTCAAAGACTTAATAACGAAAATGACTAAAATTGCTATTTGTAGTGACGATTCCGGCAATCAGAGTGGTTTTGAATACCAACCGTCGCGACGGTACGAAACTTCGTCAATCGGCACAGTTCGAAATTCTAATGACTGCGCCGAAATGCGAATGTGCGCCTACGATGTACCATCTCTTCCGATCGTAAGGCACGGCATGTCAAGGCGGATTCAATTCGACCCGGTAACTTCATTTAAATATGCAATTGAGTCGAATCGCTTGCTTCGTGTAGCTTCGAAGTTTCGGATCGTACTTCTTGGCTGCCGACGGACGCCGTCTACCTCCGCTCAATCGGTCTGAATATTTAAACGCGTTGCAAAACGAGCAGGACACGGAAATCCTCTTGGCGGCCCGGAAAATCGTTCTCGCGCATACGCATCCTCGAAGTAATCCTCGCCTTCTCACTGGTTAACCCATTCGACGCGACGATTTTTTTCGAACACGGTCCCCAGGAGCGAAATTTTTTTTTTCTTTATATTGTTCATTTTTAATAAAAAAACATGTTTACTATGGAAATCACCCAATTCGTAAGTGAATTTACATAAATAAGATCATTGCACATCGGGTGTGCAGCTCGCTCCTCGGAAAATTTTTATTGCGAGGAGCGGATTGAACACCATGTGTGCAATGTAAGGTAAAATGAAAATACATCATTAAAAAATTTAGAAACGTTTATTTCAAAAATAGTTAGATAATATAAACTCGTTATTTTGCTTTCAATAGTAAAGAACAGAATATAACGCAAAGAAAATTTTTAAAAAATAGTAAAAAGTTAAAAAAAAATAAGTTGAATAATGAAAAAAATAACATAAAGGTGGGATCTCAAATAACGATTGTTAGAAAAATGTCTAAAGATAATATTATATTGATGTATCATAGTAATAAAGAAGAAAATATAATTGTGTTACATTTTTGGAAATAGTAGTGGACGATAAGACGTAAAGACGAATCGGCGTAAAGGCAACGACAAAACGATTGTGTGTGTGTGAAATAAGACGAAAGTAATCATTCATTGTGTTGTTATTGTTTATAAATATTTATATCTAGTTTCACGTATTAAATTCCTACATAAACGAGAAATAAATTTTTACAAAAATGTCTAAAGGTAATAAAGAAGGTAACTCAGTAATAAAGAAGAAAGTATAATTTGTAAATACATTTTTGCGAAAAATCTTATATTGTATTCTTGTTCATTTCATTTTAATAAACATCTATTATATCACCAAATTCCCACAATTATACATTAGTTGGTTGATGGTAGCGCTTGAAATATTCTCCCAAACATAATCCAGGATTACCGACACAAGCAGGACAAGTAATTACTACGTTTATATTTTCCTTCTTTGTAGCACTGTCGGCAATTCATACTATTTTACATGTAAGAAAGGCTTCAGATAATTTTTAGATTTTTTGGTACACAGTAAAACCAATGCCAAATTTTGTTTTCCTGTACTTTACAGATTTCATTAATTCAAGAAAAATCTTATTTCGACGACTAGTTTACTCAGAATAACTGATAATTGCACATTACTGTTATGTGGGATTTTGTATGAACGAGCAATGAGAAAGTGTGCGTATGGGAAAGAGAAAGCGAGAGTGAGAGAGAATGCATGAGTCTACATTTGTTATGAGGAATGTTCTGGGAAGAATTTACTATCAATGAAACCAAACAGTATAAAAGGGTTGAGCGCGATATTAAAATAAGTGAGTCTTTGCGAATCTTTCAAGAGTAACAGTCTTAACGAATCCTTAGAGAATATCAGCGAATGTGTTTAGCGAGTTTTGGCGAATCTTTGTCAGCGTTTAATACAGAGTGCAGTGCGAGTAACATTATAACCATTACTTTTGTGACTAAAACCGTTTAATATATCATTCCAATCTATATCCTACATAAATGTTTAGAAAAATGTATAAAGATAATAAAGTAATGTAACTCAGTAATAAAGAAGAAAATATAATTTGTAAATACATTTTTAGGAAATAGTACACTGATCGTAAAGTAATTATATGTTAGTTGGTTGATGGTAATGAAACATACTCCCAAACGCGGATTACCGACACAAGACGCGGCAAGAATAATGACTACGTTTATGTTTTCCTGCTTTGTAGAAAAAAATCGGCAATTCATAGTATTTTAGATGTAAGAAAGGCGAAAGATAATTTTTATTTTTTCCGCAAACACAGTAAAACCAATGCCAAATTTTGTTTTCCTGTACTTTACAGATTTCATTAGTTCAAGAAAAATCTTATTTCAACGACTAGTTTACTCAGAATAACTGATAATTGCACATTACTGTTATGTGGGATGTGTGATTTTGTATGAACGAGCAATGAGAAAGTGTGCGTATGGGAGAGAGAAAGCGAGAGTGAGAGAGTGAGAGATAATGCATGAATCTATATTTGTTATTAGCGCGTTCTACAAAGAATTGATATCATGGAAACCAAACAGTATAAAAGGGTTGAGCGCGATATTCAAATAGGTAAACCGTCGCTTCGTAAACCGCTTTCTCATTGGGAACCTGGAGCGGCTTGAAATTTATCGGCAACCGTGGCAAAGCGCGGCCGCGATAATCGACCGCAAATTCGAGTCGTGCAAAGCTCCGCTTATTAAAAACGCAACGCGCTCCCGGTTTCTGCGAAACAGATATCGCGTGGTTCGGATGTAATATGCAAGTAACCGTGTAACTGCGCCGACCTAACTTTGTAAATACAAATGTTTACCGTGCAGTCGCGTTAATTCTATACATTAGTTGGTTGGGTAGCGTTAAACATAAAACAAATCCAGGACCGTGGCAGGTCGTTAAGCGCAAGAATAATGTACGTTTATATTTCAATCTTTGAAATAGTCACGGCCTGGAATCGAAAGCTTACGGAGAAAAACAGCAGTATCAAAGTTTCCAGATGTAACAATGCAAGTTTTGCGCCGTACTTTAAGATTTTATTAGTTCAAGAAAAATCTAGTTTACTCGAATAACGTTAATGTGTACACAAATTTTGCACACACGTGGCAGATCGTTAAGCGCAGGATTTCTATTCGATTTCAATCGGAAAATAGTTACTGCACGTAATCAAAAGCTTACGGAGAAAAACAGCGGTTTCAAAGTTTCCAGATGTAGCAATGCAAGTAACTGTACCGACCTAACTTTATATATAGGTTACACGAATTTTTGTCATCCAGTCGCGTTGATTCTTTGTCTACGTGACTAGACGTTAAGACGTAAGACAAATTTTCACTGTGGCAGATCGTTAAGCGCAGGATTTCTATTCGATTTCAATCGGAAAATAGTTATGGTGCAAGAATTATATTTGATTTAAATCGGAAAATAGTTACGGCCTGTAATCGAAGGCTTACGAAGAAAAACAGGGGTTTCAAAGTTTCCATATGTAACAATGCAAGTAACTGCACCGACCTAACTTCGTATATAGGTTACACGAATGTTTGTCATACAATCGCATTAATTCTATGCTTACGGGGGTAGAAGTTAAGACGTAAGACAAATCCTTATCGCGGCAGATCGTTAAGCGCAGGAATTCTATTCGATTTCAATCGCAAAATAGTTACGACCCGTAGTCGGAAGCTTACGGAGAAAAACAGCGGTTTCAAAGTTTCCAGATGTAACATCGCAAGTAACTGCGCCGATCTAACTTCTTATATAGGATGAATTCTATGTCTAGATGACTAGACGTTAAGGGGTAAAACAAATCCTTATCGCGGCAGATTGTTAAGCGCAGGAATTCTATTCTATTTCAATCGGAAAGTAGTCACGGCCTGTAATCGAAAGCTTACGGAGAAAAACAGTGGTTTCAAAGTTTCCAGATGTAACAATGCAACTAACTGCACCAACCTAACTTCGTATATAGGTTACACGAATTTTTGTGATGCAGTCGCGTTGATTCTTTGTCTACGTGACTAGACGTTAAGACATAAGACAAATTTTCACTGTGGCAGATCGTTAAGCGCAGGATTTCTATTCGATTTCAATCGGAAAATAGTTACGGCCCGTAATCGAAAGCTTACGGAGAAAAACAGCGGTTTCAAAGTTTTCAGTTGTAACAACGCAAGTAACTGCACCGACCTAACTTCGTATATAGGTTACACGAATTTTTATCCTGCAGCCCCATTGATTCTTTGTCTACGCGACTAGACGTTAAGGCGTAAGACAAATCCTTATCACGACAGATCGTTAAGCGCAGAAACTCTATTCGATTCCAATCGGAAAATAGTCACGGCCTGTAATCGAAAGTTTACGGTGAAAAACAGTGGTTTCAAAGTTTCCAGATGTAACAACGCAAGTAACTGCGCCGACCTAATTTCGTACATAGGTTACACGAATTTTTATCATGCAGCCTCGTTGATTCTATGCCAAAGTGGGTAGAAGTTAATACGCAAGAACTCTCGTCGATTTGAATCGGAAAATAGTTACGCCCTGTAATCGAAAGCTTACGGAGAAAAACGGCGGTTTCAAAGTTTCCAGCTGTAAGAACGCAAGTAACTGTGCCGACATAACTTCGTATATACGAATTTTTGCCATGCAATCGCGTTAATTCTATTCTTACGTGGATAGACATTAAGACGTAAGACAAATCCTCACCGTGGCAGATCGTTAAGCGCAGGAATTCTATTCGATTTCAACTGGAAAATAGTTACGGCCTACAATCGAAAGCTTACGGAGAAAAACAGGGATTTCAAAGTTTCCAGATGTAACAACGTAAGTAACTGCGCCGACATAACTTCGTATATAGGTTACACGAATTTTTGTGAAGCAGTCGCGTTGATTCTATGTCTACACAGGTAGACGTTAATGCGTAAGACAAATTTTCACCGCGACAGATTGTTAAGCGCGGGAATTCTGTTCGATTTCAATCGGAAAATAGTTACGACCTGTAATCGAAAGCTTGCGGAGAAAGACAAACAGCGGTTTCAAAGTTTCCAGATAACAACGAGCGACGACTAAGTGGACATCTCGCCACGGTACATTTACGTCGTGCAAATGATGACAAGCACCTGCTGGGAGAACAGGCAATAAAAGTCGGCTGCCGGTTGATTAATCGGCGAACGGATTTGCTCGGCGCCCGCTGGAATAAAACAAACCGCGATACAGCGAAACTCTCTCATTGAACGGTGTATCACGGATCGTATCGCGGCGGAGGTTACTTTTCGTCTTGACAGAGGCTCTCCATTACAAGCGGATCGCCGGCGTCTTAACGGATACGTTCCATTATCCTTCGAGGGAAACACCACACCTGCGCTGATTCGTTCGCCGCTCACTGTTCTTGTTCCAAAAATTCCCAGTAACTAAAGGTGAAACTTGGCTAATTCCGTGATGCGTCCAATTCCATCCCTCGACCAAATCTGATCTCATAACCTACACCTGTCGTAAATTCTTAGAAATATTTTCGTTTCAGATATACTACCTTGATCAAAAAGTTTTAGGACCAGCCGCCGTATATAAATTTTTTTTTTTGTTAGGTTGCTACATTTGTCATTAACACTTTGACTGCCATGGTTGTCATCGGTGACCGGCGCAAAAGGTCTCACGAAATATTCACAAAATAGCCAATCGGTTGCATTTATAATTTTGAAAATGCAATTAATATTAAATAGTGATTCAATTCTTTGGTCTCTGATACCTTCGCATTATTTTCATTTTGCACAATTCAATCATATTCTGTAGTACTTCGTCCCGTTGCGATTGTAATATAATAAAATACGCGTGACAGTCAACGTTCCCACCAAATTTCACCGTCATAGCTTGACATTTGTAAAAGTTATACCGTGTTGAATCCATCTACCTTTGTACCTGTTTTCGATTTTTGACATATTTGAAAATGGCATCAACTTTGGATCAACGAATTTGCATAAAATTTTGCGTAAAAAACGGATTTAACGGCGCTCAGACCTTGGAAATGTTGGAGAGATGTTTCGGCAACGATGCTCTTTCGAGATCAAACGTTTTTCGATGGCACAAATGCTTCCGAAGAAACTACGTTGTTTTCAGTCGAAAAAGAAAGTGATGCTCACGGTTTTCATGCATTACAACGATGTTGTGCATCATGAATTCTTGCCAGAGCAACATACAGTCAAGAAAATGTATTATTTGGGCGTTATGAGACGTTTGCCTGAAGCAATTCGCCAAAAAAGACCGAATTTGTGGGCAAACAACTCGTGGATTTTGCACCACGATAACGCACCGTCGCACAATGCGATCCTTATTCGCGAGTTTTTGACCAAAAATAATACGAATACAATTCACCAGCCTCCGAATTCACCTGACTTAGCTCCCTGCAACTTTTTTCTGTTTAACCGACTTAAAAAACCGCTTCGCGGAACGCGTTACAGCACTTGGAAGGATCTTATGGAAAAATCAAAGACGGCTCTGATCGACATACCAAAAATTGAATACCAGCAGTGTTTCGATGATTGGATCAAGCGCTGGTATAAGTGCATTACAGTCGATGGGGAGTACTTTGAAGGGGACGATATCAATTATAATGGATAAACTTGTATTTTCGATTTTATGAATAAAGTCCTACAACTTTTTGATCAAGGTACTACACCAAATTCTGTTCATCAGCATCGTGGAAATAACGGAGTTTCTGCACCTGTCAACAGGATGTCCTGTTGTCAGAAGGGGGTACAGTGCTTTTGCACAGTTGACGGCAGATGAGACGGAAGTCCACTATCGCCCTTGCGGTTTCAAAAGGAACGCGAGTTTTTGACCAAAAATAATACGAATACTATTCAGCAGCCTCCGAATTCACCTGACTTAGCTCCCTGCAACTTTTTTCTGTTTAACCGACTTAAAAAACCGCTTCGCGGAACGCGTTACAGCACTTGGAAGGATCTTATGGAAAAATCGAAGACGGCTCTGATGGACATACCAAAAATTGAATACCAGCAGTGTTTCGATGATTGGATCAAGCGCTGGTATAAGTGCGTTACAGTCGATGGGGAGTACTTTGAAGGGGACGATATCAATTATAATGGATGAACTGGTGTAGCATCAGGAAAACGGCCGTAGATGCGTCGCATAAAACTGTCGTTGGGCCATCGGGCCCTACCGGATTAAGATAAGGCGGTAGAAGTCCGTACAAAAGGCGGCCCGGTTTGCGACGCGAGTTTAAGTTCAGTTACAGTTGTCAGTCAATTTAAGTTGAGTCTCAGTTATAGTTTAGATCAGTCAAGTTCAGAGTGTAGTTCAGTCCAGTATAGATACGTTTTCTTGCCGTTTACCGAATCGAAGTCGAATTGCCATAGCTTCACCTTTATTTTGTATTTATATTTATATATTAGTGCTTCTATTTATCTTTAAATAAACTTTATTCAACTTAATATAATTCCGCATCCCGCTTCGACGACACCTAACATCTTATATCCCTACACTTGTATTTTCGATTTTATGAATAAAGTCCTAAAACTTTTTGATCAAGGTAGTACACCGAATTCTATTCATCAGCATCGTGGAAATAACGGAGTTTCTGCACCTGTCAACAGGATGTCCTGTTGTCAGAAGCGTGTACAGTGCTTTTGCACAGTTGACGGCAGATGAGACGGAAGTCCACTATCGCCCTTGCGGTTTCAAAAGGAACGCGAGTTTTACGCATCATTTCTGCGAAAAGCGTGTGAAATCTACGCACATTTGAAAAGCAACGTGTATGGACAAAAGTTTACACGTTTTTTACCGTACGGCAGCTTTAGATTCTGCTGTGTATATCGCAAACATTACGGAATCCTCCTAAAAAACATTCACATACCATTCCGCGGACGCGGAAATGGGGGAGAGAATATTATCCCGCGAACGCTCGCAGATGAGCGAAAATCTCTTTACGGGGGAAGACTCTTGCGAAAAGAGGACAAAGAAAGTCGCGCGACGCTTGTAAACGGTTACGGCCTGTAACGGCGCGAATGGACAGAAAAACACTCTGGAGACGCGATATCGCACATTTTCACTATACGATCCTTAAACAATGTCTCTGTGACTGAAACGAACCGAGCGTTGCCACGGATTCGTCGGATTTCCACGTGAAATCTCGAAAAGCCCATTGGTGCCGCCCGAATGAGAACGAAGTTAAGTCGACAAAGGAACAAACACGTAGACATCCGACGAAAAATTCTCCCCGTTTTAGTCGTGCTCAAGTGAGGCGTCGTGCGCGCTATTTTCCGTCGGTACAAAACGAAACAAAATTCCCGTGCGGCTGATAACGGCCGCCAGCGATGTCAATCTAAATCGCAGCGGTAAAATGCGTTCCGAGGTTCGTGTGGGTTGAAATTGTTCTGTACCAGCGGTGTGTCGTTCATTAGCGGTCTATGGCCAGTGCCGATGCGTGTATACTAGGTTGTTCAATAAGTTTTGTTTTGTTTTGTTGAGGGCGTTGCTACTAGTCTAAATTTGTTTTTGTTTTGTTGATTCACTCTTCTTATCAACGTATGTGAAGGTTCATTTCAATCAGTCAATTCATTCTTTGTTTACAAGCCATTTAGTGTCGCCGTGCCACAGTATTTTCGATAATGGAAAAAATTGAATATCGTGCAGTGATAAAATTCTTATTTTTGGAAGGTGTAGCACCAAAAGAAATTCACGAACGAATGTTAAGAGTGTATAATGAACGTTAACCTTCAATTAGAACAGTAGAAAGATGGGTTGCTGAATTTAAACGTGGTCGTACAAGCCTTGAAGACGATCCACGTGAAGGACGTCCAAAAACCGCATCAACACCAGAAATCGTAGCCAAAGTACAGGATATGGTTTCGGAAGATCGTCGATTGACTGAGAGGGATTTAGTAGAGGCTCTACACATCTCATTAGGCAGTGTGAGTCATATTTTAAATGAAATTTGGAGTTTTAAAAAGCTGTGTGCACAATGGGTGCCGCATTCGCTAACAATTGAACAAAAACACATTCGAATGCGACTTTCTCAACAACATTTGGAGCGTTTTAAAAAGGATAAAGTGGATTTTGTGCGTCGATTCATCACTATGGATGAGACTTGGGCCTATCACCATGATCCTAAATCAAAACAAGAGGCTAAAGAGCGGTGTGAACCTGGTTGTTCGGCTTCGAAACGAGTTCGTGTCCAGAAATCGGCCAAGAAGGTTTTGGCATCAGTTTTTTGGGATGCGAAAGGAATTTTATTTGTGGATTACTTGCAAACTGGTAAAACAATTAATTCTGAATATTATTGCAACCTTTTGGACCAGTTGAAGGAAAAAATTCGTGAAAAAAGACCCGGTTTGCAGAAGAAAAAAATCCTTTTTCATCAGGACAACGCACCGTGTCACAAGAGCATTTTGACAATGGCTAAAATCCATGAATTAAAGTTCGAATTGTTGGAGCATCCGCCGTATTCACCAGATTTGGCCCCCAGCGACTTCCATTTGTTTCCAGAACTCAAAAAATTTATGCGTGGCAAGCGTTTTTCGTCAAATGAAGAGGTCATAACGGCTGTTGAAGCGTATTTTGCAGACCTTCCGGAATCTCACTTCAGGGATGGGATCCACAGATTGGAGGATCGTTGGAGCAAGTGCATTAATGTTCAGGGAGATTATACTGAATAATAAAGTGTATTTTGAACCATAAAATTGTGTTTTTCTTATCGAACGACAAAACTTATTGAGCAACCTGGTAACTGCACATATGCCGATGAATGAAACGGAAACCGATCGATTCGGACGTCAGTTTGCGTGCATACATATAAAAACTCGGGCTCGTAACAAGGGAAAAGCGACCGTGAAGATAATCTCAAAGCCGTTTCGAATCCGACGTGCAGCTTCTAACGCAGAACGTAATCGACACGACACACATAGACGCGTATGCATTAGTTATTACGGCTGACGATCGTTAAGCCGGCCAAAGATATACGTACGTAAGTGACAATCTTTCATTATCTTTATATGGGTCATCATCGTCAGCGCCGTTGAAACCTTGTTTTCGTTATCACTCAACGAACGGCCCGATTGGCAGCGATACCTTTTTTAAAACCGCGTAAACCGCACACGCGCACTTCGAGTCTTGCAACTCACCCTCCATGCCGTTCCCACGGCCTGCGGCCGTTAATATTTCATCGCGTCTCTGCGGCATTCGACGTGCGCTGCACACGACTCAATAACGCGTATGATCGTGCGTTCCGTCGGTGAAACAGTTTTCGGGTCATTGTAAGGACGAAACGATTCTTGGTCGTCAGGAATCTGCTTCAGTTTGACAGAAGGAAACGGCGCACCGCGTAGTTTGGGTCAATTCGACAAGAATCGAAGTACGGTTCGATGTAAGACTGTTAACAGGAAATTTCTACCGAGTGGAAGAAAGGTCTTGAAACAAGAACTTGTTATATTAATACGTTGACTGCCAAGCGTATTTTGCTATGTTAGAACCGCGACGCGATGAAATACTGCAGAGTATAATTAAATCGTACAAAATAAACGCAGAGTTGTTAGAAGCGAAAATATTGAAGCACCGTTCCAATATCAATTGCTTTTACAAGATTGCAAATAGAATTTGTATTCAATTATTAATTGTTTGCAAATATTTGTATTTTTAGTAAAATCTTTTGCACCGGTCACCAAGCGTATTTCGCTATGTTAGAATCGCGATGCGATGAAATACTACAGAGTCTAATTAAATTGTGTAAAATTGTGTGTTCCAATATCAATTGTTTTTACAAGATTGCAAACAGGCTGCATTGTGAATTTTTTGCATTTTTAGTAAAATCTTTTGCACAGGTCACCACCGTGGCAGTCAATGTATTAAAAGGTGTTATAGATGCTCTAACTTATAAATTTGCATCCTGGAAAAGTTCTCGTCCCTTGAAAATACTGTAGTTTGGAACTGTATTTAATGTGTACAGACGTAATTGAACGAACATTGTATTTTAGTTTAGCCTATGTTAAACTCTAAACAAAATAGTCTGATACAAACCCTATGTTATAATACAGATATAATGTTGCGAAGGGATCGTACGGTTTGTCGCCAGGAGAAGCAAAATTTGAAGTACAGTTTCTACCAAATGGATGTTGCCATGAAAAAACCCGTTTGTTTGCGCAAGTCTACGCAGATGCGTTACTTGCTAATGAAATGGTTAAAACAACAGAAAATGTGTAAAGTAACCACTACCGATCGATTGAGCAGAAAAAAGTGTACCTACTCAAATCAAACGTAATGCTGAACTATCCGAGTAAGTTTATATTATTGGATTCCGGATGGTTGCCGCGTCTCTTCTCAGCATTTTGCCGACGTTTCGCAGGCGTTCCAATCTGGGTGCAGGGAATACAGTCCAGTATCGGAGAACCTCCTGCCCTGATGATGCAAACTAGAACGCCTGCGAAACGTCGGCAAAATGCCGAGAAGAGACGCGGCAACCATCTGGAATCCAATAATATAAACAATCATGGCCGCGAAAGCCTCAAATTTAACACTAAACGTACCAAGCGGGGTCAAATGACCCCTTTCAAAATTTACTTCAAAATCGTACGTTCATTGTTACTTCTTTCGCTGATTTGATTTTTTTCTAAACTCTTATATCATCTGATTATTCAATTTCTCGCTTTAATAAATTAAGAATTTCTATCTGAAAACCAACGTTTACTTCATAAGGGGTTAAATGATCCCTTTCAAAATTTACTTTAAAATCATACATTCATTGTTACTTCTTTCGTTCATTTGACTTTCTATAAATTCTTATATCATCCGATTATTCAATTTCTCGCTTTAATAAATTAAGAATTTCTATCTGAAAACCAACGTTTACTTCATAAGGGGTTAAATGATCCCTTTCAAAATTTACTTTAAAATCATACATTCATTGTTACTTCTTTCGCCCGTTTAATTTTCTATAAATTCTTATATCATCCGATTATTCAATTTCTCGCTTTAATAAATTAAGAATTTCAATCTAAAAATCAACGTTTATTTCATAAGGGGTCAAATGACTAAGGTAAGAATAGGTGAGTGTAAAGTACCGCTACGTTTAGTGTTAATTTCGACCAAGTGTCACAAGGATGCAAACTATCGCATTACAACTTATAACCAATATCTGCACTGTAATACCCGTTTGCCGCAATACTGAGAATATGCACTCTCGAAAATAAGACAATTTCTTTCGACGAAATGTGATTTTACCTTTATCATCTGATCATTCAACTTTCAAAGTTTACTTTAAAATCGTACATTCATTGTTACTTCTTTCGCTCATTTGATTTTCTGTAAATTCTTATATCATCCGATTATTCAATTTCCCGTTTTAATAAATTAAAAATTTCTATCTGAAAATCAACATTTATTTCATAAGGGCTCAAATGACGCCTTTCAAAATTTAGTTTGAAATCGTACATTCATTGTTACTTCTTTCGCTCATTTGATTTTCTCTAAATTCTTATATCATCTGATCATTCAATTTCTCGCTTTAATAAATTAAGTTCAATCTGTGTCATTCGGATGCTAAAAGTATCGCAGTGTTAAGTTTAGTTTCAAAACTTGCAAATTAACCAATAACTGCACTGTAATACCCGTTTGCCGCAATACTGAGAATATGCACTCTCGAAAATAAGACAATTTGAGGGCAACGGACAAGGACTTTCGACGAAATGTGATTTTGCCCGCACCTTTAGGCGGTCAGCTGTCTTGCATGCCTATTGGCCACACTTTAACACTCGCGCAACACACGAGTAATTTACGTTGCGCGAGCGATTAAGATCGCCGCTATCTTCCGGCGAGGGTCAGTCGCGAACGCACACACGTGAACCGTATGATCGATCGCAAGGCCGCAATCTAACATCGGTGGGTCTGCATGAACGGTCGCCTTCCCGGGAATTGTCGTATCAGATGTAACTTCTGTCATAGATGACGCTTCTGCGCCCGATAATGGTAGTACAGTAAAGCCTGTTTTTGTGCGGTCTTTTTTTATGCGATTTTGTTTTTGTGCGATTTTATTTTTGTGTAATTTCTTTTGTGCGATTTATTTTTATGCGGTATATGAATCTTAGCGGCGTTAGCACCAGTTTAACGTTTCCTATCATGTACATATACATGTTGTGGACGAAATATGTGCCCATAATTATGAAAGTGGTCTAAGTCATATATTTCTTGTTTCGAGATATTTAATGAATTGCATTTGAATAAATTAAAAAATATTTTTACATTATGCGACATTTTAATTTATAATTTTATTAGTCTTAATTAATGGAAATTTACTATGAATATGAAATTTTGTGTGAATTTTATACGATAATATTATTTTTAAAGATTGAATTGACTTAAACCATTTTCAAAATTATCTGAATGTCCTATAAATGACTTAAAGCAATAAAGAACTTTGAGTTTTATTTGAAACAATAATTTGATTGAAATAATTCGTGAACATTTATTACATTTATTAATTATTTTTAAACAGTAATCCATTTTTATCATTATTTCGAGTATTTAAGATTCTTAAAATGTTCCTGAAAAACTGGAGGGATGTACGGTAGTAAACTCATAATATCTTTATGTTTTTCTTCCGATACTGGTCTAATGGTGGTGTATAATGGAAGTAATTTAATATTTCCGTATATTTTTGGTCTTCCTTTTTTAGGTGAAAGATCCAAAACGTGAAATTTAGAATCATCTAAAGATGTTTTATAGAACATTTTATAAGGTTCATTTTTCAAGAATCTCATCCATTGAATTTGTAGCCAAGAGACAGATTCACCCGCGGTATTTTTTACTCTTCTTGTTATTGATTCTTCTAGAATGAAGTTGTCGTTATTATTAAAATTTGATTGTCATTTATTTTATTATGTAGTTCAGAAACGCGTCAAAGAAGGCCACGTGCCATTTTCAAGTTGTTTATATAATTTATTAAATTTTTGACTTAGACCACTTTCATAATTAAAACTAAATGAATTCCATATAATGTTGAAATTACAACCACTATCTAATGGTTCATTTTTGACAATTTCGTAAAAATTACATTGAATAAATTTAGTTAAAAATAATGTGGTATGAAATAACTGATAAACTCATTTTTTTTAAATTTTGACTTAGACCACTTTCATAATTATGGGCACATATATGAATGTGTAATTAATCGAAACGTTACCGAAAACACGTCAACGTTATTATCTGAAATTAGTGCGCTTACACATAACATTGGCGGAGAAAGCTTTGATTCTTTCGGCGATAATGACCTAGACGAGATGATTGAGGACCAAACTGTCGATGATAGTGACATTATCAATAGTTTGATAGATAATGAAAATGGACAAGAAGAACCAGAATCTATTACAGCAGATGAAATATATGCAGGGATCCAAATTTCGAAAAAATTGGAAACGCATTTTCTTAAAGTAGATACCAAAGCGGAAAGACGCTTAAAATTCAGAAAAGAGCTGAGATCATGCATGTCTCACTATCATTACGTTTACAAGCAATTGACCAGTCGACCATCGTCACAAAAACTGATCACTGAGTTTATGGTACCAAAAAACCAGTTTAACGTTTCCTATCATGTACATATACATGTTGTGGACAAAATATATGAATGTGTAATTAATCGAAACGTTACCGAAAACACGTCAACGTTATTATCTGAAATTAGTGCGCTTACACATAACATTGGCGGAGAAAGCTTTGATTCTATATAATTTTTAGATGATTGAGGACCAAACTGTCGATGATAGTGACATTATTAGTTTGATAGATTATGAAAATGGACAAGAAAACCGGAATCTATTACAGCAGATGAAATATAAGATCAAATTTTTAAAAATTGGAAACGCATTTTCTTAAAGTAGATACCAAAGCGGAAAGACACTTAAAATTCAGTAAAAACTGAGATCATGCATGTCTACTATCATTACGTTTACAAGCAATTGATTTTTTCGACCATTCACAAAAATGATACTGAGTTTATGGTACCAAAAAACCATTTAATTTTCCTATCATGTACATATACATGTTGTGGATTATATATATATGAATGTGTAATTAATCGAAACGTTACCGAAAACACGTCAACGTTATTATCTGAAATTAGTGCGTACACATAACATTGGCGGAGAAAGCTTTGATTCTTTCGGCGATAATGACCAGGAGAGATGATTAACCAAACTGTCGATGATACTGACATTATCAATAGTTTGATAGATTATGAAAATGGACAAGAAGAACCGGAATCTATTACAGCAGATGAAATATATGCAGGGATCCAAATTTCGAAAAAATTGGAAACGCATTTTCTTAAAGTAGATACCAAAGCGGAAAGACGCTTAAAATACGAAAAAGAGCTGAGATCATGCATGTCTCACTATCATTACGTTTACAAGCAATTGACCAGTCGACCATCGTCACAAAAACTGATCACTGAGTTTATGGTACCAAAAAACAAATCAATTGAAATCCTATCTTCAAGCGACGGAAGCGATTTTCAACCAATTCGTCACAAGAAGATGCGCGTTTTGGATTACGACGAGTAGCAGCAAACTATTTAACGTACAATGTAAAAACTTCTCCATGTACATGTACAATGAAGAATTAAATATTTTTACCATTTCTATAGGTCTAATTTAATTATTTAATTTAATTGAAAGCATTCTCTCATCTATTTCATAAATCATTGATGTATTTTCTTAGTCCGACTTTTTTTATGCGGTCCTTATCCACCGCATAAAAAAAATTTTAGGTAGTATATCGCACAAAATTGTTTATCGTATGTAAGAATTTATAAAATTTTCGAATATTTTTTTGTACGATTTCTTTTATGCAGTCCATATCCACCGCACAAAAACAGGTTTTACTGTACAAGATCAAAGATTACGTTGCTGCGTGTGTTTTCGTTCTTTCGTTTTTTGTATACGCTTTTTTACGTTGTCGAAAGAACGCGAGCATCGCGGATGTTTATAGGGCGGGACAGAGAAAACTGCTATACCAGGTGGAAGACCGGCATCGCTAATGATTGGCGTTATAAATGGACTGTCGCGTAAATGATGCTGAACGGATAACGGATATTAATATTTCACGCTTGGATAAACGGAAAAACGGATGACCGTGCTTGGAAATTATATCAGCGGAATATGCAAGCGCGCATGTGAACGTTTGTGTGGCGTGTGCGCAAAATAGTTGTGAGGGCGAACAATCGGCGTTAAGTGTTATTGTCGTTAAAGACACAACGCGTGTTACGGATGATTGTTAATACATTGCATACAGGTCATGAGATATCTCGTTTTAATGTTGATCGGTATGTCGCTAAAGTAATGAAGCCTTGCGAAAAATGTTAATAGTATAATCGCGAAGTAAATGAGTGTTAGAATGTCGAAAAAGTGTAAACGTATCAGTCAGTATTAACACTTTGACCGCCGTGATGGTCATCGGTAACCGGCGCAAGAGATTTTACTGAAGACCCAAAATATTTGCAATGGGTAGCAATAATAATTTTATAAATGCAGTTATTGTTGGAATAGTGATGCGATCCTTTGGTCTCCAATACCTGCACACTATTTACATTTTGCATAATTCAATCAGACGCTGTAGTATTTCATAGCATCGCCGTTCTAATACAGCAAAATACGCACGGCATTCAACGTGTTAAAAAAAAGCTTGTACGTATTGTACTCAACTTTTTAACCCTTTGCACTCCGAAATATTCTGAACGTTAGCTACCAGCTACTCAGCGCTACTTTGTGGTATAAACGTTCATTCACGGACCCTCATATTATTTAGTATAGTTTTGGAACCAAGTAACGTATTATAA
This sequence comes from Cryptocheilus praepositus, assembly GCA_033815515.1. NCBI lineage: Eukaryota > Metazoa > Arthropoda > Insecta > Hymenoptera > Pompilidae > Cryptocheilus > Cryptocheilus praepositus. The sequence goes on from JAWWQZ010000285.1 coordinate 5,947,983, forward strand.
TGATATTGGACTTATATGAATTTGTTGACATCAAAAAGTATATATTTGCAAAAACATCAATATTTTATTTTTTATTATTTTGTACAGTGTGATAAACTTTAGAACACCCTCCAATATGCATTGTAAGCTAATTTATTCACGGTTGATAATAATGAGCCGTTTGGCGCTTGCCACCAGGTATTTTCTATCAGAACAAACAATGCAATCCCGTTTTCTTTGTCCCACATCGGTTTTATGGCCTATGGAGATTAAAATTTTCAAGGGCCGGCGGTTTGTGCGTCGTAACAAAACCTGCTGATATTTGTTTTATATATCTTAGTAATTTTACTATATTTTTATTTGATTTCTTGTGCCACTTCAAGGGAAAACTTCAGGCAACACGCACGTCTCAAAAAGCTACGCTGGAATAGGTTAATTTCCTGTAATCTATACTAAACTTTATTGTCTCCAGTTTCAATATTATCGGGCTGGTCATATTCATTACTATCTATTAGAGCTATAGCACATTTACGCTCATGGGATATTTGCATTTCTATGCTTGAATCCGAATTCGGACTGTAATTCATTATGGTAACCTAATTGTGTTAAATTTTATTATCTATTATTTTTTTTTATTATTTTATTATTTTGAACTTGCAACTAGAAAAGTAAGAAAAATAATATTGTACACAAAATTCTTTATTGTTTGTGTATCGTAAAGACTCTTTAACAATTACTGATAAGCTGAAAACAAAAATTATTGTGTGCGGATTTATTCGCTCCCGGTGATAATGATCAGTTTTTGTTTGCGGATTATTCCGCCAAATGATGCAAATGGGTTAAGACGTTTAACACGATGACTGCCAAGCGTATTTTACTATATTAGAGCGGCAATGCTATAAAATACTACAGCATTTGACCGAATTATGCAAAATGTAAATAACGCGCAGGTATTGGAGACCAAAGGATCGCATCACTATTCTAATAATAACTGCATTTATAAAATAATCATTGCTACCCATTGCGAATATTTTGGACCTTCAGTAAAATCTTTTGCGCCGGTCACCGGTGACCATCACGGTAGTCAAAGTGTTAAATATGACCCGATTAGTTTCTTTAGAGAAACATACGTGGCCCATACATACTAAGAAAAATCGAAACTGCCCCTAAAAATCCAGTGCCTTCCAAGATGCCGCTGAAAACACCTTCATAACATACATTACACGTAAGAAATATATATATCTCGTATAAAACAGGGCTGCAAAGAACATGTTTGCGTTAAATCGGCACCTTCAAAGTAACATGCACCAAATTCCGCGTAATGTTCAATTGCGGCTTTTGAGATCTGATCAAAAATATGTCAAGAAACGACGAAAAATTGGTTTTGAGCATCTTACAAAATTAACACGTTGACTGCCCTGCGTATTTTGCCACATTAGAACGGCGATGCTATGAAATAGTACAGCGTTTAACTGAAATATGCAAAATGTAAATAATGCGCAGGTATTGGAGACCAAAGGATCGCATCACTATTCTAATAATAACTGCATTTATAAAATAATCATTGCTACCCATTGCGAATATTTTGGACCTTCAGTAAAATCTTTTGCGCCGGTCACCGGTGACCATCATGGCAGTCAAAGTGTTAAAAATGTGCGGGGTCTTGATGAGCAAGAATGCTGTACGCAACGTATTAACCCTTTGCACTCGGCACCGTTTCGGACGTTACCTACCAGCAACTCGACGCCACTTTTTCCCGAAAACATACACCCTTGGAAACGTGATATTATAGAGTATAATTTTAGAACCAAGTAAGGAATTGTAATGAAATTTGGTTTATATGAATTTGTGGACATTGAAGAACACATATTGGTCAACTGCTTTACAAGACTTTTCACAAACTTGTGGTGTGTCATTGGTTTTTGCTGTTTCTTCTTTCTTCTGAGATTCGAATTGCGAACTGCGAACTGAGATCTTGTAAATTTCTTCTCTCAGTTTTCGGATTTCTTTATTATCTTATCAAGTTTCCCGCATCATTGAGCCACACCCGTGTTCCTTTGTATGCCTAATCCAGTAAATCTACAAATTGTTCAACGGATTAGAGAAGTGTACAGTCCGTCGTGAATGCGCTTCGCACGTTCTTTTTCGACGTGTAAAACGGTTGATTTATTTATCATGCATCTTCTTAATTTTATCATATTTCGACAGAAAACTACAGGAGAACACGGTGGAATAAGTTCATTCTCCGTAATCGCTAATAAACTTTCATGCCCCTGGCAGGGTTAATACTGCTCGGACCCTGGCATTTTCTATACCCACTAATTGCAAAACTCTCATAACTCGATACGCATTACGGCGAAATACAGAATGACCGGTTAAGAATCTCTGCCGGCAGAACGGTAGAACGAAGGAAGGATTACGGCAATCGGGGAGAAAGGACGAGCAGAATAAAGTAATAACGTCGATAAGAGCGCTCTCTATTGAAAACTTCGATAAGATTTCTTGAGGAGCTGCGGCCCAATTGAAAAATTGCAATTCGTGCCGTTTGCTTGTCTGGCCAGAGTGCAGACCATATCGAAGACGCACAGCGAAACTCAATTGAACGTCTACAGATACCAGTACTCCGGCTCCCCGTCGAATCGCGATAAATCTTCGTCCTTTAAATCACCCCGGGATCCATTAGCCCATCCTTTGATTAACCTACCGCGCTTATTCGAACCTTTTTGCCCCGCACTAATAGCTCCTCTATGTTTACGTTACCGCTATCGGTCTCAAAATTAAAAAACTGTTGATTTAATCAACTCGCGATAAGCATACGCGAACCCCTGCATGCATTTTTTACGCGAATGTTTATTAACCCTTTCGCTACGGGAGCCCTGTCCGCCGAAGTACCGTCACTGAACGGAAACTCGCGCCGGAAATATGCACAGTGCGCGTGGTTTCTGCATATGTGTTGTTTTAAGTGCTAAATAGGAACTGTGCTGAATAAAACAATCATTGCTCTAATGTAATAAGTATATTTACATTTTTAATATGAAAACACTTCCAAAATTTTTAAAATGCAAAATACAAAACCCTAACCTGAAAAGTCTAATTTTTAAGAGTTAAAAATTATACATTAAGCCGATCTATTCCTAATTCTTGTAAAAACCAAATATGTAAAATTGTTTACTGCCGAATGGTTTTTTTATATTGATAGAATATAATTGATAGAATTTATAATTTATATTATTATATGAAGAATTTATAATTATATATTATTTATAATTTAATTGATAGAATATTCGGTATAAAACAGTAAACGATCGCTCTGATGTTTGTAGTTTATTGCGTAATACGTTTGGATGTGGTTTCAACAAAGAGCAGTTATAATATAAGCAATAAAATCAACGGAAAATGCTCTGCCGATAACAAAAAATGTTGCCATCGACTATAAATGGCACTTGTACAGATTATTTCGATGCCGCATATATGCGGCGCTCGTACCCAGAAGTCGTGGCGTGGATGCCGCGTATATGCGGCGCTCGTACACACAGCTCGTCGAGTGGATGCCGCATATATGCGGCGCTCGGCGCGAAAGGGTTAATTGATAATGTGTACATTCGAAATCGCACTTTATGCCTAATAGAGCGATTTTATAAAAAATCATTGTACCCATTGCGAATATTTTGGTATATCAGTAAAATCTTTTGCGCCGCTTGGTGACCATCACGGTAGAGTGTTAAATATGACGCGATTAGCAGTTTAATGAAACGTGTCGTTCTATTAAGAAAAATCCACACTCCGTTAAAAATCGCAGGTGCGTATAATTTGTTCCGATAAAACTTCATAACATACTCGTAAGAAATATATATATCTCATAAAGCGCGCGCGTACATTCCGAACGCGGAATTTTTAAAAACCAAATATGTAAAATTGTTAACTGCCGAATGGATTTTTTATATTGATAGAATATAATTGATAGAATTTATAATTTATATTATTATATGAAGAATTTATAATTATATATTATTTATAATTTAATTGATAGAATATTAAATTAAAACAGTAAACGATCGCTCTGATGTTCGAACAAGTTTAGGCGATACGCTGGATGTGGTTTCAACAAGGAGCAGTTATAATACGAATCTCCGATAACGAAGCCGGAAAGAAGGATTTTGCGATGTGGTTCGGCGAGATTACGCGAGGATTTTGAGGCGTCTATAACGTGAAAAGTCTCGCACCAACGGGAGATCTGTAAGTTGTTGTTGAGAAATTGATGCCGAGAGTGTTGGGGATAATTATATCCTATGATACCGATGGTGTGATTGCAAAAGAGCAGAGAAAATGGAAACAACAGAAAAGTAAAAAATGAAAGATTGATCAGATCACATAGAAACGCCTAACAAGACGGATGTATTAAGAACAAAAAATTGTGAATTAGTTATCGCGAAAAGGCAGAGAAAAAGGAAACAACAGAAGAGTTAAAATAAAAGATTGATCAGATCGCATAGAAATGCCTAACAAGACGGATGTATCAAGAAGAGAAAATTGTGAATTAGTTATCGCGAAAAGGCAGAAAAAGGAAACAATAGAAAAGTTAAAAATAAAAGATTGATCAGATCACATAGAAACGCCTAACAAGACGGATATATCAAGAGAACAAAATTGTGGATTAGTTGTTGCGAAAAGACAGAAAAAGGGAGACAACAGAATAGTTAAAATAAACAACTGATCAGATCGCAAGGAAACGCCTAACAAGACGGATGTATCAAGAAGAGAAAATTGTGAATTAGTTATCGCGAAAAGACAGAAAAAGGGATACAACAGAAGAGTTAAAATAAAAGATTGGTCAGATCGCAAGGAAACGCCTATAAAGACGGATGTATCAAGAAGAGAAAATTGTGAATTAGTTATCGCGAAAAGGCAGAAAAAGGAAACAATAGAAAAGTTAAAAATGAAAGATTGATCAGATCGCAAGGAAACGCCTAACAAGACGGATGTATCAAGAAGAGAAAATTGTGAATTAGTTATCGCGAAAAGACAGAAAAAGGGAGGTAACGAAAGAATTAAAATAAAAGATTGATCAGATCACATAGAAACGCCTAACAAGACGGATGTATCAAAAAGAGGAAATTGTGAATTAGATATCGCGAAAAGACCAAAAAAGGGAGACAACAGAAGAGTTAAAATAAACGATTGATCAGATCGCAAGGAAACGCCTAATAAGACGGATATATCAAGAGAACAAAATTGTGAATTAGTTGTCGCGAAAAGACAGAAAAAGGGAGGCAACAGAAGAGTTAAAATAAAAGATTGATCAGATCGCATAGAAACGACTAACAAGACGGATGTATCAAGAAGAGAAAATTGTGAATTAGTTATCGCGAAAAGACAGAAAAAGGGAGGCAACAGAAGAGTTCAAATAAACGATTGATCAGATCGCAAAGAAACGCCTATAAAGACGGATGTATCAAGAAAATAAAATTATGAATTAGTTACCGCGAAAAGACAGAAAAAGGGAGACAACAGAAGAGTTAAAATAAAAGATTGATCAGATCGCATAGAAACGCCTAACAAGACGGATATGCTAAGAAGAGAAAATTGTGAATTAGTGATCGCGAAAAGACAGAAAAAAAAGGAGGCAACAGAAGAGTTAAAATGAAAGATTGATCAGATCGCATAGAAACGCCTAACAAGACGGATGTATCAAAGAGAGAAAATTGTGAATTAGTTATCGCGAAAAGACAGAAAAAGGGATACAACAGAAGAGTTAAAATAAAAGATTGATCAGATCGCATAGAGACGTCTAATAAGACGGATGTGTCAAGAAGAGAAAATCGTGAATTAGTCATTATAAATTCGATATGTTTATTAAAACTTTATTCGTTTCAACTGTATTTTAATATGTTTAATGCGACGGTGGCCATCGGTGACCGGTGCAAAGATTTTACTAAAAATGCAAAGAAGTCACAATGAAGCCTATTTGGAATCTTGTAAAAGCAATTGATGATGGAACGGAACTTCAATACTTTGGCTTCTAACAACTCTGCGTTACCTTCATTTTGCACGATTTAATTATGCTCTGCAGTATTTTATCGCATCGCGGTTCTAACACAGCAAAATACGCTTGGCAGTCAACGTGTTAAATTTCATTTTATTCAATAATTAAACTTGGTTTAAAGAAACTACAACAGATAAAACGCAGCGCGAATTCTGTCGAACGTGGAAAACTATTTTATACCTCCTTCCGCTACAACAATTTATTGTTAGTTACAATTAGTTCACTTTTCATTGGAACGACGAATTAAACGCATATGCATATTTTTCAGCCGATAGAGTTGATAATCGTGAAAATACATCAGTGTTCTGTACGTTTTTTTTTTGTATAAACGTATTGTTTGCAGTTCGCAACACAGATTTATTGAAAAACTGTCTCGAAATTGGCCAAGTTCCTCCTACCCTTCCGTATAACGAGTTGGTAAAATCGATTCTTAACAAAGCTCTTGGTATTGGCCGTGTTCGCGTGGATCCTTTCATTACAGCCCTTCATCCCGCATGTAAGCCGAAAGACGTTCTCCGATCCTCAAACGGGTCACGACTCGCCCATTTTAGCCTATGAAATTCGTGACGCGTATCGGTTTAATTAAACGAGTGCTGATTTGTCGAGGGGATGCGATATGAGTGTTACATAGGTACAACAGTGGTTATTAGCCACGTCAAAAAGTTCCATCACTTTTTTACGCTTTAAACCTCTGACTGATATGAAACGTTCACCCTAAAGCTAATACAAGTTTTATATTCGCATCAAACTTTTTTGCAATATCCGCTGATGTCGAATTTGAATTTTCTGCAAGCATACTATTAGGTGTACAACTTTGCTCCCGCCGTTTTTTGCATTGTCACATGTCTATACTCGTAAGTATGAGTAGTCTTCCAGAATACTTATGAGTTTTCAAACTATCTACATGCCCTCCCTATTTAACCCCTTAACACATTGCGGACGGATGACGAGATATCTCGTCATTGCTATTTCGTCGTTCGGGGCCATTGACGAGATATATCGTCTTGCGTATTTCGTCATTCTGGGCCACTGATGAGATATATCGTCTTGCATATTCTGTCGTTTGAGGCAGGTGACGAGACATCACACAGTTGCTACGTGATTGTCAGCCGCAGGTTTTCGTAATTTGTGTTGCGAATTAATTATTTGAAGCTCTGAAATATGGATAGCGACAAAACGATTAGCAATATTACAGAAATATTTGTGGACAGTTTAACACTTTGACTGCCAAGCGTTTCTTGCTATGTTTGAACCGCGATGCGATAAAATACTGCAGAGTATGATTAAATCGTGCAAAATGAAAGTAATGCACAGTTGTTAGAAGCCAAAGTATTGAAGCATCGTTCCAATATCAATTGCTTTTACAAAATTGCAAATAGGATTCATTGCGAATTTTTTGCATTTTTAGTCAAATGTTTTGCACCGGTCACCGGTGACCACCGTGGCAGTCAACGTGTTAACTACTAACAAATCGCCACTAATTTAAAAATATTTGACGCAAAAAAATACCCGGCCACTGGGTACAATTAGCAATAGAATGCCCGGTCCGCAAAGTGTTACCTACGATTCACGTTTGAGAATTTTGGGCCGAAAACGTAAACAAGCTCGCGCAGCCTTCGAGCCATTCGCACAATTTGTTTAGTACGGTGACGAATTGTATCACGCCATTGCAGATTATTAATTTTGTATTACTGATTTTTGTATAAATAAACTTTTCGTAGTACTTGCATCTACCACAATTATTACATCAGGGGGTAATTACTTATCACATTATCCACAAATATTTATAACTGTAAGAATCGAACGCGTCATCAATGAGTCACAGTCTGCCGAAAGGGCAGCTGCGCTATGTTATGCATTCCGAAAGATAAGAGGCAGTTCAGGGCACACCGCGATAGACTAAAGACGTGCGCAGTGTCGCTCGTGGTCCCTTTCATTCTACGACGTAATTCTTATTCCAAGCTATTTGTAACACTGGTAGAATATATTTTATTAATTTAGTAAGTCCGATTTAACTTTCCCTTTGTCTTCCCTCCCTACATAACTTTAGGAAGGCGCCGCCGCTAATATTTATATTTGTCCTGATCATCGTATTACGGGCATAGCCCGTAATATTCACTTTTGGCCCGATCATCTACTACGGGCTATGTCCGTAATATTCACTTTTGGCCCGATCATCTACTGCGGGCTATGCCCGTAGTTATAGGTTAAGGGGTTAAAGTGTTCTACCCGAAAACGACGCACGAATTTTCAATCACAAAGAATACTACACTTTCCTTTCGCAACTTATAAAGTGCGCAACGTTGTAAACGTACTTTACATCAAAACGTTCGCTGTTGAACATTCAGTAGCCAATAAAAAAACAAAAATACTATGACAACCACAGAAATAGGCTCATTCCAAATTCTCTATCCTCGCAAAATCCACCGCAGAGACGTGACAGGAAAAACCGACGAATCTTTGCGTTAGCCCGAAAATGTTACGTAAACAAGCAGCGTCGATTACAATCGCGCCTGCGATTTATCGGGAAACTCTCACATTCTTCCACCCTATCGCGTCACGAGTGCGTAAACTGGCAGTGAACAAAGGGACATGAAACGAGAGCGACACAGAGAGCCCACGACAAGGCACGCGATATGTTCAGCGTTCGTCAGTGAACGCCATCAGTGTAAAATGTCGGAATTCGTCCGGGGGAGAGAATTGAATGGATGTAAATGGTAGAAAAGCGCCGACAATGACAGTGCGAAGAGAAAGAGCGCGCCATATTGAGATAGCCAAACGCCAGCACGCAGGGTGGAAGAAAGATAAGCAACCCGAACACAGCGGAGCGGATAATGAGAGGGCAAAAGAGAGCTCTGGCCAGGGACAGTGTGAAAAGGACAATTGCAGGGGGTGGAAGAGAGAAAGGCATGTGGAGAAAGAGCGTGGGCTACCGACGTTGTTTAGGTTAACAGCCCCCAGGCACGCACGAACGAACGAAAGCGACCGTCGCTCGGTGGACACGATTCTATAGTCCGGAGCCCTACCTTTGACCCCCTTTTTCATTGGAACAGCGTCGAGTTTCCGCGGGCGTAGCCTCATCGCGGTTCGATCGGCGGTGGACTTAACGCACTGCTAAATGCAATCGCTGAATGTGGAGCAACATTACGCGCACCGGATGCAAATTCGGCGATATGAACCAAACCGCGGGCGACTGTTTCGAACTGTTCGACACCGCTGAATGCTCTCTTCGTCGATCGCCCTTTTTTGAAAAAAAAAATGTAAACGCTGCGTTAGAAAGGCCCCGTCGCGTAATGTGGACGTATTCTGTTATAGGTCGTTTATTATATAGGCTCTGCGTTCGGTTATGCCGCTATATAATATTTACGAGTGTGACTTGTTCAGCGTTGACGTACGACGTGTTATGTCAGCTAACATTTTATGCTCTCATGTGCGCCGTATCGGGGAAGAAGGGAAATTATTACCTGATTACGGGCACCGGATGCAAATTCGGCGATATGAACCAAACCGCGGGCGACTGTTTCGAACTGTTCGACACCGCTGAATGCTCTCTTCGTCGATCGCCCTTTTCTTGAAAAAAAAAGGTAAACGCTGCGTTAGAAAGGCCTCCGTCGCGTAATGTGGACGTATTCTGTTATAGGTCGTTTATTATATAGGCTCTGCGTTCGGTTATGCCGCTATATAATATTTACGAGTGTGACTTGTTCAGCGTTGACGTACGACGTGTTATGTCAGCTAACATTTTATGCTCTCATGTGCGCCGTATTGGGGAAGAAGGGAAATTATTACCTGATTACGGGCACCGGATGCAAATTCGGCGATATGAACCAAACCGCGGGCGACTGTTTCGAACTGTTCGACACCGCTGAATGCTCTCTTCGTCGATCGCCCTTTTTTGAAAAAAAAAGGTGAACGCTGCGTTAGAAAGGCCCCCGTCGCGTAATGTGGACGTATTCTGTTATAGGTCGTTTATTATATAGGCTCTGCGTTCGGTTATGCCGGTATATAATATTTACGAGTGTGACTTGTTCAGCGTTGACGTACGACGTGTTATGTCAGCTAACATTTTATGCTCTCATGTGCGCCGTATCGGGGAAGAAGGGAAATTATTACCTGATTACGGGCACTGGATGCAAATTCGGCGATATGAACCAAACCGCGGACGACTGTTTCGAACTGTTCGACACCGCTGAATGCTCTCTTCGTCGATCGCCCTTTTTTGAAAAAAAAGGTAAACGCTGCGTTAGAAAGGCCCCCGTCGCGTAATGTGGACGTATTCTGTTATAGGTCGTTTATTATATAGGCTCTGCGTTTGGTTATGCCGCTATATAATATTTACGAGTGTGACTTGTTCAGGGTTGACGTACGACGTGTTATGTCAGCTAACATTTTATGCTCTCATGTGCGCCGTATCGGGGAAAAAGGGAAATTATTACCTGATTACGGGCACCGGATGCAAATTCGGCGATATGAACCAAACCGCGGGCGACTGTTTCGAACTGTTCGACACCGCTGAATGCTCTCTTCGTCGATCGCCCTTTTTTGAAAAAAAGGTAAACGCTGCGTTAGAAAGGCCCCCGTCGCGTAATGTGGACGTATTCTGTTATAGGTCGTTTATTATATAGGCTCTGCGTTCGGTTATGCCGCTATATAATATTCACGAGTGTGACTTGTTCAGCGTTGACGTACGACGTGTTATGTCAGCTAACATGTTATGCTCTCATGTGCGCCGTATCGGGGAAGAAGGGAAATTATTACCTGATTACGGGCACCGGATGCAAATTCGGCGATATGAACCAAACCGCGGGCGACTGTTTCGAACTGTTCGACACCGCTAAATGCTCTCTTCGTCGATCGCCCTTTTGCAAAAAAAAAGGTAAACGCTGCGTTAGAAAGGCCCCCGTCGCGTAATGTGGACGTATTCTGTTATAAGTCGTTTATTATATAGGCTCTGCGTTCGGTTATGCCGCTATATAATATTTACGAGTGTGACTTGTTCAGCGTTGACGTACGACGTGTTATGTCAGCTAACATGTTATGCTCTCATGTGCGCCGTATTGGGGAAGAAGGGAAATTATTACCTGATTACGGGCACCGGATGCAAATTCGGCGATATGAACCAAACCGCGGGCGACTGTTTCGAACTGTTCGACACCGCTGAATGCTCTCTTCGTCGATCGCCCTTTTTTGAAAAAAAAAGGTAAACGCTGCGTTAGAAAGGCCCCCGTCGCGTAATGTGGACGTATTCTGTTATAGGTCGTTTATTATATAGGCTCTGCGTTCGGTTATGCCGCTATATAATATTTACGAGTGTGACTTGTTCAGCGTTGACGTACGACGTGTTATGTCAGCTAACATTTTATGCTCTCATGTGCGCCGTATCGGGGAAAAAGGGAAATTATTACCTGATTACGGGCACCGGATGCAAATTCGGCGATATGAACCAAACCGCGGGCGACTGTTTCGAACTGTTCGACACCGCTGAATGCTCTCTTCGTCGATCGCCCTTTTTTGAAAAAAAAAAGGTAAACGCTGCGTTAGAAAGGCCCCCGTCGCGTAATGTGGACGTATTCTGTTATAGGTCGTTTATTATATAGGCTCTGCGTTCGGTTATGCCGCTATATAATATTTACGAGTGTGACTTGTTCAGCGTTGACGTACGACGTGTTATGTCAGCTAACATGTTATGCTCTCATGTGCGCCGTATCGGGGAAAAAGGGAAATTATTACCTGATTACGGGCACCGGATGCAAATTCGGCGATATGAACCAAACCGCGGGCGACTGTTTCGAACTGTTCGACACCGCTGAATGCTCTCTTCGTCGATCGCCCTTTTTTGAAAAAAAAAGGTAAACGCTGCGTTAGAAAGGCCCCCGTCGCGTAATGTGGACGTATTCTGTTATAGGTCGTTTATTATATAGGCTCTGCGTTCGGTTATGCCGCTATATAATATTTACGAGTGTGACTTGTTCAGCGTTGACGTACGACGTGTTATGTCAGCTAACATTTTATGCTCTCATGTGCGCCGTATCGGAGAAAAAGGGAAATTATTACCTGATTACGGGCACCGGATGCAAATTCGGCGATATGAACCAAACCGCGGGCGACTGTTTCGAACTGTTCGACACCGCTGAATGCTCTCTTCGTCGATCGCCCTTTTTCGAAAAAAAAAGATAAACGCTGCGTTAGAAAGGCCCCCGTCGCGTAATGTGGACGTATTCTGTTATAGGTCGTTTATTATATAGGCTCTGCGTTCGGTTATGCCGCTATATAATATTTACGAGTGTGACTTGTTCAGCGTTGACGTACGACGTGTTATGTCAGCTAACATTTTATGCTCTCATGTGCGCCGTATCGGGGAAAAAGGGAAATTATTACCTGATGGGGAAGGACATGCTATGTTTCTCTGTTTATTACGCTCCCCGCTCGCAACGCCCATATGTGCAGAGAGATAACTAAGCAGAGAAGATAATTGCAGGGAAGACAGCGAAGGTGGAAGGTGAGGAAGGAGGTCATCGCTAACACAGACGATGTTCAGGCCTGAACTTTGCATTCAAGTCCGACATTGTGCGCGAGTCTGCGAGCGTGTCCCGCAGCATTACTCGCGATTGTGACGATCCCGTGACACTTTACAACTGCGACATACACGCCCAGCGGTAGACTCCTCTCTGCTGTCGTTTTTTTCCCCTCGCAACACACCCGCTTAATTGTGCAACCCTCATCCCGGGCGATTAAAAGTAGCGATCAACTGAATTTCCTCGGCGCTTCATGGTCGAACTATAATAATGAGGAAACTTGCGAGGTCCTAGGTCAGTCGATTGAAATTATAAGGAATTGATTAGAAAAGATAATGTGCACGTATGTCTATGGCTGCGAACTTGAAGGCGACTAACAGCTTTTGCGTACACTGTTAACGGTTCGCTTTCAATAGAGTAGAGAATGCAAAATTTATTCGTACTTATATTGATATATATGAGTATATATAAGTTACTATTGATAAGTATATATACTTTGCATTTTCTACTCTATTGAAAGTGAAACGATTCTCACACTTTCATAGATATTTATAGTTATACATAAATTATATATATCGTAAGTATATATAAGTTACTATAGATAGATATATATGCTTTGCATTTTCTACTCTATTGAAAGTGAAACGATTTTCATACCTTCATAGATATTTATAGTTATGCACGACTTATATATAAGTATATATAAGTTACTATAGATAAGTATATATACTTTGCATTCTTTATTCTATTGAAAGTGAAACGATTTTCACACCTTCATAGAAACTTATAGTTATGCATGACTTATATATAAGTATATATAAGTTACTATAGATAAGTATATATACTTTGCATTCTCTACTCTATTGAAAGTGAAATGATATTGACACTTTCATAGATATTTATAGTTATGCATAACTTATATATAAGTACACATAAGTTACTATAGATAAGTATATATACTTTGCATTCTTTACTCTATTGAAAGTGAAACGATTTTCACACTTTCATAGATATTCATAGTTATGCATAACTTATATATACTTATATATATCTTTATAAGTATGAATAAACTTTGCATTCCCTACTCTATTGAATACATGTATATAAAATTTGGAACATCTTTCCGGTTTTCCATCATTTAAATTTATTAACACATATATATATATATATATATATATATATACATATATTAAATACATTTATTTATTTTTCATATATATAATTTTATGTAATTAATTATTATAGTTTATAATTATATTTAATTCAATATTTAAATTTTAAATTAATTTATAAATTTAAGTTAAGGAAAACCGGAAAGATGCTCCAAATTTTTTTAATAAAATTGCAAGTGCCCTTGGTATATGAAGTGGGAGTATGATGTTTTAATAAATGTGCGTCATATTCCTTCGCGGAATTCAGTGGCTCACACGGTTAATGCGATAGAAACGAGGACTGACGTTCGATAGCCATTTACACGGAAGGGAAATGAGCGCACGGAAACATCTAACCCCGATCTACCGTTTCGCGTTTTTTTACAAACCCACACGAACCGAACCGTCCACACAGCGCACAGTCAACTATCTCTCGATTTTATGTAGGCGTGTACATAAAGCATCACTGTTTATGAGCGATATCACACGAGCGGAGGTGCGGAACAATAAAAGACATCCAGTCGCGAGGAATTTACTGTTTGCCAGTACGTCGGCGTAACAACTTTGCTCGCGTTTCCACGTCCTTAACGTATCAATTCCCATGCATCTCGATTGCGTAATAGTTATGTGCGTGCCCATTTCAGTCCGCCGTCCTCTCGATAATTGCACGATAAATCTTAACGCCGAAGTGGAAAAACTCGGCTAATTCTCTGAAAGTTCGGTTCCGTGGTACTTTTAAATAAAACTCTTGATATACGACATTATGCTTGTTGTAAAAGAGTTCACATGAATAGTATATTTGTGCCCATAATTATGAAAGTGGTCTAAGTCATATATTTCTTGTTTTGAGATATTTAATGAATTGCATTTGAATAAATTAAAAAATATTTTTACATTATGCGACATTTTAATTTATAATTTTATTAGTCTTAATTAATGGAAATTTACTATGAATATGAAATTTTGTGTGAATTTTATACGATAATATTATTTTTAAAGATTGAATTGACTTAGACCATTTTCAAAATTAACTGAATGTCCTATAAATGACTTAAAGCAATAAAGAACTTTGAGTTTTATTTGAAACAATAATTTGATTGAAATAATTCGTGAACATTTATTACATTTATTAATTATTTTTAAACAGTAATCCATTTTTATCATTATTTCGAGTATTTAAGATTCTTAAAATGTTCCTGAAAAACTGGAGGGATGTACGGTAGTAAACTCATAATATCTTTATGTTTTTCTTCCGATACTGGTCTAATGGTGGTGTATAATGGAAGTAATTTAACATTTCCGTATATTTTTGGTCTTCCTTTTTTAGGTGAAAGATCCAAAACGTGAAATTTAGAATCATCTAAAGATGTTTTATAGAACATTTTATAAGGTTCATTTTTCAAGAATCTCATCCATTGAATTTGTAGCCAAGAGACAGATTCACCCGCGGTATTTTTTACTCTTTTTGTTATTGATTATTCTAGTAATGAAGTTGTCGTTATTATTAAAATTTGATTGTCATTTATTTTATTATGTAGTTCAGAAACGCGTCAAAAAAGGCCACGTGCCATTTTCAAGTTGTTTATATAATTTATTTAAATTTTTGACTTAGACCACTTTCATAATTAAAACTAAACGAATTCCATATAATGTTGAAATTACAACCACTATCTAATGGTTCATTTTTGACAATTTCGTAAAAATTACATTGAATAAATTTAGTTAAAATTAAAGTGGTATGAAATAACTGATAAACTCATTTTTTTTAAATTTTGACTTAGACCACTTTCATAATTATGGGCACAATTGCACGATAAATCTTAACGCCGAAGTGGAAAAACTCGGCTAATTCTCTGAAAGTTCCGTTCCGTGGTACTTTTAAATAAAACTCTTGATATACGACATTATGCTTGTTGTAAAAGAGTTGACATGAATAGTATATTTGTAGGCCACAGGTATCACGACATACTGATTTAATTTTGTCGAGATCAACCGTGTCAGATGTGAAATATTGGGTTGGAGGGAAAGTTCTGTCGTATTTTAAAGAAAATATTTGAATTAATTTACAAAAATATGTGTTTAATATTAATCATAATACATTTAATGTGTTGTTCGATGAATGCCAAACTTTTCTGCAATTTCTCGACTTATTAAATGTGGATTATTTTCCAACATGGATCGTAAAACATCATTATCGATCTTGGATGGTCGTCCAGATCGATCACTTTCTTGGAGGCTCAGATCTCCGGAACGAAATTTGCTAAACCATCTTTGACAAGTACGAACATTTACAATATCTTTTCCAAATACCGCACATACATTTTTACATGCAACCGATGCGTTGCTTCCTTTTTGGAATTCGTACAAAATGCAGTGTCGTAAATGCACTTTATCTACTGACATGTTTTTCACTTTAAATATCACAAGTAAATGATGAACGGTAAAAAGGACTCCTTTTATATTATACAGCAGCTATAAAAAACAAACAAAAATCCGAATGACTCACTAGCCAGATGTTTTTTTTATTTACAAGAAAAAATACCTGCCTATTAAAAATACGACAGAACTTTCCCTCCAACCTAATACATTTAATCTTAATTCATCGTTACTTTTCGTGTTACGGATTCGTCTTATTCAGTTTGTATGTATTTCTTATTGTAGATTTACCTAAGTTTATCCTATAGATATATCTTCTCCCTCGTTGATATTGTATTGCTCGGAAGAAGCCAGCTTTCGTCGTATATGTATACAGTATTTTCCGATGCCGTTAATATTCGCGTTTGTCGATTTACGTTGTATATTGTTCACATGAATAGAATATTTGTAGGCCACGCGTATCACGACATACTGATTTAATTTTGTCGAGATCAACCGTGTCAGATGTGAAATACATTTAATCTTAGTTCATCGTTACTTTTCGTGTTACGGATTCGTCTTATTCAGTTTGTATGTATTTCTTATTGTAGATTTACCTAAGTTTATCCTATAGATAAATCTTCTCCCTCGTTGATAGCTTGCTCAGCCAGCTTTCGTCGTACTGTGTACAGTATTTTCCGATGCCGTTAATATTCGCGTTTGTCGATTTACGTTGTATATTAAATGAACCGCAACGAAGACGTATCGTGATAGCTTTCGTAAACCCAATCCTTCGACCTTTCATGAAAATTCATGGCAAGCGTCGCGAGACGAATGCGAGATGACGCTCAATCTTTCAAAGGATCTTTCCTTGACAAAGAACAGGCAGAAAGAGCCGTCAGGAGGGCCAATTTAAATTTTTCACCGTTACTACGATTTTTCTCGTCGGCCCGAAAAGAGAAAGTCTGACGAGTCATACTTATTCAATGACTCGTCCGCGGATTATTCGCAGTCTTCCCTCCTGGAATAATTTGGCATTTCAGTCACCGGAATGTTCGGAAAAATTATTACAGAGAACCGGATTTAATTATTAGCGCTGCAATACTGACTTCTTAGAATAAACTGCTTTGTTAAATGATTAGGAAGTATTCTTGGCTGTGTGTTCACAGTCCGATTTACACCGAATATTCACGAGCTTTGAAAGAGTAATGGAGTACAAAATCTAGCGGAAGGATCGGTAATGAAATCTTCAATATTGAACGTTAGACGTCATGTAAAAGACGTCAAGCGCAATAAAAAGATAGTCCTGAAAATTTAAATTTCCTGCGCATTCCATTTTTCACGAGACATGCTCCGCAATTTGGAAAACAAGGGGTCCTTTGAAATATTCAATTATCTGACTCGACAATTAACTCGTCAAGAGTTTTAATTATACAAGAGCACTTTGTCGGGATGTTGTTTGTAAGTAAGACCGTACAATGCGTTTTTTTTTAGAAGCATTAAACTAATCAAATTTTCTGTGAGGTCACAATGCAGGAAATTTGCCCTTTCAGATTTTTCTCCCCTAGTTTCCCGTCGTACAGTTGAAACGTTTCGTGCATTCTTTCCTTTGACTCATTTAACGCAAAGCGCGAATCGTTGGTTGAACGGGATGGCAATTATGGGGTCTCTCGAATCAGTGCAAGACTCCTCTCGACCGCCCCGAAGTAGAGTACAATAAATTTTACGATGAAAGTCCGATTATGATTACGCCGAAAGTTTCGCGATAAAGGCGCTTCCAGCTCTAGCGATAATAAACGCGCGCGACGATATGGAAGAAAACGCAGGCTCGGCAGACAATTTTAAATATTGGATAAGTTACGGCTAAATTGGCTTCGAACTCCCCGTATTTTTAGAGCGGGCAAAAGAAAAAACGTACAAAAGTTCGCCGCTGCCGCTTATCGCATTTACGATAAGCCCTGACGTGTACCCAGGAAGTAATTTCGTCCTTTCGCACGACATCCATTTAGCTACTTCCACGATACGAAGGAATGTAATGCGCCAAAAAAGTGCCAAATATAAACATTTTAATCTGACCCAACCGATTATATACCAGTGCCTTGTGGTTTTAATGTTACCATAACTCCATAAATTAACTTTGCACAAAAGCATTGTGAAATTAGAGGTTTCCGGGTTTACCCGACTTTTCCCACGTTTCTTCCGTTTGTTTTATTGTCCGTTGCAATGAGATTGTACCGTCGACGCGCCCTACAAGGAGAAATATTCGACTCCTGGGCAGTTCGAATTTAAACGTCTGCCAAAAAGTGCCAAATATGAACATTTTAATTTGACTCAAACGATTACATACCAGTGCTTTGTGGTTTTAATGTTACGATAACTCTATGAATTAACTGTGTTCAAAAGCATTGCGAAATTAGAGGTTCCCCGGGTTGAACCGACTTTTCGCCACGTTTCTTCCTACACCCTTTGTTTTATTATCCGTTGCAATGAGGTTGCACCATCGACGCGGCCCACAGCGAGAGATATTTGATTCCTGAACAGTTCGAATTTAAACTTCCGCCAAAAAAGTGTAAAATATAAACATTTTAATTTGACACAACCGATTATATACCAGTTTCTTGTGGTTTTAATGTTACCACAAGTCCATAAATTAACTTTGCACAAAAGCATTGTGAAATTAGAGGTTTCCGGGTTTACCCGACTTTTCCCACGTTTCTTCCGTTTGTTTTATTGTCCGTTGCAATGAGATTGCACCGTCGACGCGCCCCACAATGAGAAATATTCGACTCCTGGGCAGTTCGAATTTAAACGTCTGCCGAAAAGTGCCAAATATAAACATTTTAATTTGACTCAAACGATTACATACCAGTGTTTTGTGGTTTTAATGTTACCATAACTCTATGAATTAACTTTGTTCAAAAACATTGCGAAATTAGAGGTTCCCCGGGTTGAACCGACTTTTCGCCAGGTTTCTTCCTACACCCTTTGTTTTATTATCCGTTGCAATGAGGTTGCACCATCGACGCGGCCCACAGCGAGAGATATTTGACTCCTGAACAGTTCGAATTTAAACTTCTGCCAAAAAGAGTGTAAAATATATACATTTTAATCCGACCCAACCGATTATATACCAGTGCCTTGTGGTTTTAATGTTACCACAAGTCCATAAATTAACTTTGCACAAAAGCATTGTGAAATTAGAGGTTTCCGGGTTTACCCGACTTTTCCCACGTTTCTTCCGTTTGTTTTATTGTCCGTTGCAATGAGATTGCACCGTCGACGCGCCCCACAATGAGAAATATTCGACTTCTGGGCAGTTCGAATTTAAACGTCTGCCAAAAAGTGCCAAATATGAACATTTTAATTTGACTCAAACGATTACATACCAGTGCCTTACGGTTTTAATGTTACCATAACTACATGAACTAACTTTGCTTAAAATCATTGCGAAATTAGAGGTTTCCGGGTTTACCCGACTTTTCCCATGTTTCTTCCGTTTGTTTTATCGCCCGTTGAAATAAGATTGCACCGTCGACGTGCTTTACAGAGATATTCAACGACAAAAAAAGTGCTAAATATAGACATTTTAATTTGTTTCAAACGATTAGATACCAGTGCCTTACGGTTTTAATGTTACCATAACTACATGAACTCACTTTGCTCAAAAGCATTGCAAAATTAGAGGTTTTCGGGTTTACCCGACTTTTCGCCAGGTTTTTTTCCTACACCCTTTGTTTTATTATTTGTTGCAATGAGATTGCACTATTGACGCGCCCCACAGCGAGAGATATTCGACTCCTGGGCAGTTCGAATTTAAACGTCCGCCAAAAAAGTGCCAAATATAAACATTTTAATCTGACCCAACCGATTATATACCAGTGTCTTGTGGTTTTAATGTTACCATAACTTCATGAATTAACTTTGCTCAAAAGCATCGCGAAATTAAAGGTTTCCCGGGTTGAACCGACTTTTCGCCAGGTTTCTTCCGATGCCGTTTGTTTTATCGTCCGTTGCAATGAGATTGCACCGTCGACGCGCCCCACAGCGAGAGATATTCGACTCCTGGGCAGTTCGAATTTAAACCTCCGATCGGCCGTGTAGTATCTTTTCGAAAATCCTGCCTTCTGCGAGTCTCAGTCCGTCTTTGTTACTCCCGCGGGAAGTTGGTATAGGGGTAGTATTGATCACTCCCACGCTGCGCCCTCCGCCACCCTCTACATCCACCGAGCTCTGTTCTCCATCCTGCATCCTCCCGGCCTGTATCCTCGATCCTCCGTCCTTCCAGCCTCCTCCCGTTTCCATCCATCCACGGGCACATCGCGAAATGATGTCTTACCGGATTACTACGTGCAGGAAACGTTCCCGGCGGAAATTGACGTGCAACCGATGCCCGGGCGTGCATCACATTCGAATGCACCCCGGCACGACCGACGAAACGGATTTTGCACGGCCGAGAAGTTGCCCAAAAGCGTCCGATAATTTTTTCAACATCGTTTCCCAGCGAAAATCGTTATAAACGTTTAGCTTCTCTTGACGATGAATTTTAACACGTTGACTGCCACGGTGGTATCTTGTGGTGGTATCAAATCTTGTAAAAGCAATTTATATTGGAACGGTGCTTCAATACTTTGGTTTCTAACAACTCTGCGTTACCTTGGTTTTGCACGATTCAATTATATTCTGCCGTATTTCATCGCATTACATTTCCAAATGTACCACACCGTATTTTTTAACACAATGACTGCCACGGTGGTCACCGGTGACCGGTGCAAAATATTTTACTAAAAATGCAAAAAATTCACAATGCAATCTTGTAAAGGCAATTGATAATTTTTCGCAATTTACAATATTGTAAACGCAATTGACATTGGAATGATGCTTCAATACTTTGGCTTCAAACAACTCAGCGTTACTTTCTTTAACACATTGATGTTAATTACCGGTGACCGGCGCAAAAGATTTTCTAAAAATGCAACATTTCACAATGTAGCCTACATCGTAATCTTTAAAACACATTGATATTGTAACAGTGGTCATTCAATACTTTGACTGCGTTACCTTAATTCTGCATTATTTAATTATACTCTGCTGTATTTCATGGCATTACATTTCCAAATGTACCACACCGTATTCTTTAACACATTGACTGCCACGGTGGTCACCGGTGCAAAAGATTTGATTAAGAATGCAAAAAATTCACAATGCAGCCTATTTGCAATCTTGTTAAAGCTAATGAATATTGGAACGGTGTTCCAATACTGTGCCTTCTAAGAACTCTATGTTACCTTGATTTTGCATGATTTAATTATACTCTTCAGTATTTCATCGCATTACATTTCCAAATGTACCACACCGTATTCTTTAACACATTGACTGCCACGGTGGTCACCGGTGACCGATGCAAAAGATTTTACTAAAAATGCAAAAAATTCACAATGCCGCCTATTTGCAATCTTGTAAAAGCAGATTGATATTCAATACTTCGGCTTCTAACAACTCTGCGTTACCTTGATTTTGCACGATTTAATTATACTCTGCAGTACTTCATCGCATTACATTTACAAATGTACCATATTGTATTCTTTAGCACATTGGCTGCCTCGGTAGTCACCGGTGACCGGTACAAAAGATTTTACTAAAAATGCAAAAAATTCATAATGCAATCTTATAAAAGCAATTGATAATTTTTCGCTATTTGCAATCTTGTAAAGGCAATTGATATTGGAACGGTGCCTCCAATACTTTGGCTTCTAGCAACTGTGCGTTACCTTTATTTTGCACGGTTTAATCATACTCTGCAGTATTTCATCGCATCGGGGTTCTAATATAGCAAAATACGATTGGCAGTCAACGTGTTAAACGTTAAAAGCCATTGCTGTCGGAGCGATTATTGCGTGGTTCAACGTTTTTACAGTTGTCAACTATGCTCGCCGTGAATGGAAGGCGTTAGGCGTTTAACGCGCGGTGTTCAATTTTCAGTAGCGTCGGATTATTAGAGGAAATATGGTTATGAGACGCATTTGACCGTTTACTTCCACCTCCCCGTCGTTCGTTTAATTTATGTACGGCAATAAAAGTGAATTTGCTTCTGAGTCTCTGAGTGGGCAGGATGTATGTCACTCCCCGGGAAAAAGCTTGCCAACACTTAAGCGCAGGCTGTTTTTTACGCTTGCATTCTCGTCTAGCGGTATTCCTACGCACTACTGACTCATAATCTTCCACTTTGTGCGAGATATGCCGAGGCGTATGTCTTCGCTAGTTTTAAAGTCGTGTTATCTTCGCGGACACCATTCGACTCTCCATCGTTTGCTCTTATTTAAACGTCCGATCGTTACGCCGAGATTTTCAGTGAAAGATCATATTTCGCAGTCAAAGAGAGAATGAGCGACGCTTTAACCCTTTCGAGGAGGATTTTTTTAAAGAAAATAAAAGAGGCAGGTTACGTTTCTAATACTCGAGGTAAAGAATTCATTCATTCACTGTTTGACAGCAAAAAATGGTGGTACCAGATTTTAAGGAATATAACCATAGAGGCCTATTCACAATGAAGCAATGTGCAAGACATTTTAGTAGATTAATAGTTAGAATCTACGATTAAACTTGACTGGGACATATGTGTCCCAACAGTCTCGAAAGACAGCTTTTATCTATTTCAGACGAACAATGTCGATTGAATTGAAAGCTGGAATAAAAAGTTCATAATTGTACCCGCCCACATGGCATTTCCTTTTGCCCTCTCCTCGTAAGTTTATACCGCGGGCCTAGTTGATACGATCGAGAAACGTTACGGCAGATAATCGCAAGAAAGAAAACTCCGAGAAATCTACTCCCACTGAGAGAAGGTCTTGAAGTATTACAGTTGCTCCGATTCTCAACTTTCGACTTTTACTACATGACAAAGCCCTGCGCAGTTGTATTTAGGTATGTATATTAAATCCGTTCACAGAAGTTATTCGCGGTCGGCCGTAAATAAAGCCAGGAAAGCATAATAGAAGTTACCCGTTACTTTCATGAACGAAAGTCGTAAACCGAAAGAGGCAAGGCGGCTAAAAAGATTCTCTTTATAAAAATTAAACTTGATATCTAGCGGCGATTTGACTTAATGATGCTTCTTTTCCGCGCAGATGAGAAAAATCTGTTTTACGTTACATATACGTATCCGAGCGGATCGTTAGGCGGAATATCTTTTTTTACCGACTGTGTAATCTTGCAGCGCATGTTCGCGTTTTATTACGTTGTCCCTTCAATGTTGTAGCGGCGCAAATTTGTTGAACCGCCCACGTACCATGAACCGGTTCACGGCTTGAAGACTTGGAGAGTGGACGGTACAGCAATTTTCGGCAACGCACTGCAATTTCCACTTCAAACAGCATCTCGACATTTTCCGATGATGTGCTATTTTTAATGTAAAATATTCGAGGAAACTCTCTGCGATGACTGCAGTTTTCAGCTGAATCGTTAAGTATTTAATCGCCTGCGTCTGCCAACACACAAAATTGCCTCAAGAGAAGCAATAACCGCTGATGAGAATTATTGTGAAACCTCATATTGTGACGCACTCGACATTTCACCAATTTCCCTGTAGGTTTTCGAGGAAACGGTCGAAATATCGAACAATGCGTTCTCGGAACAACGTTCGTATGTCGAGGAACGTAATCTTCGGTGTTACATTCTGGCCCTTGAACAAGCGGCGGAAGACTTGCTCGATTTTTGCTTCCGGCACCGTAAAAATCGTTAACACCTGCCTTCTCGCGCGCAGACTAAAGGGCGAAGCGCTATTGTTTTAGGGAAAATACCAACGCAGCAGTAAATATCCTGCCTTCAACCTGATCCAATTATGAACACGCACTGGCGTAAAGTAAACGCAGATAAACTCCTCGCATAAAACTGCATCGTGTACTTTCGTATATAAACATTCAAGCAATAGGGTTTGTCGAATTCCTGCGATCAAGTTTACAGAATGTATGAAACGTAATGCTCAGGTTCATCCAGCATGTATTGAAAAAGGATAAGCACCTAAAAAAATGAACACATCTTTTGATCCAAATTATTGAATCGTGCATGTATGTGCGTCCAAGTATATGAATTTTGTTATTGTTTTAGCTTACTTGAAAATTTGTATAAAGTACATTGAGCACTGGGAAGTGCGTAGGTTAATTCAGCGTGTATTGAAAAAGGATAAACGCCTAAAAAACATGGACACGTCTTTTGTTCCAAATGTATGAATTGTGCATGTATATGCGTTCAGTATATGAATTTTGTTATAATTTACTTGAAAATGTATATAAAGTACATTAAGCACTTGTGGCGTGCAAGGAATCTGAATACTTTGATTTATACCTTCTTTCCAAAATAACATTATTCAATTGTCTTCTTGTTCTTGCATCGAATAATCTTGCATCTTGCAAGGAATCTGAGTACATTAATTTATACTCTTTTTTCCAAAATAACATTATTCAATTATCTTCTTGTTCTTCCATCGAATAAACTTGTATCTTGCAAAGAATCTGAATACGTTAATTTATACTTTTCTTTCCAAAATAACGTTATTCAATTGTCTTCTTGTTCTTGCATCGAATAATGTTGCATCTTTCAAGGAATCTGAATACGTTAATTTATACTCTTCTTTCCAAAATAACATTATTCAATTGTCTTCTTGTTCTTGCATCGAATAATCTTGCATCTTGCAAGGAATTTGAATACGTTAATTTATACTCTTCTTTCAAACATAACATTATTCAATTGTCTTCTTGTTCTTGCATCGAATAATCTTGCATCTTGCAAAGAATCTGAATACTTTGATTTATACCTTCTTTCCAAAATAACATTATTCAATTGTCTTCTTGTTCTTGCATCGAATAATCTTGCATCTTGCAAGGAATCTGAATACGTTAATTTATACTCTTCTTTCCAAAATAACATTATTCAATTGTCTTCTTGTTCTTGCATCGAATAATCTTGCATCTTGCAAGGAATCTGAATACGTTAATTTATACTCTTCTTTCAAAATAACATTATTCAATTGTCTTCTTGTTCTTGCATCGAATAATCTTGTATCTTGCAAAGAATCTGAATACGTTAATTTATACTTTTCTTTCCAAAATAACGTTATTCAATTGTCTTCTTGTTCTTGCATCGAATAATACTGCATCTTTCAAGGAATCTGAATACGTTAATTTATACTTTTCTTTCCAAAATAACATTATTCAATTGTGTTCTTGTTCTTGCGTTGAATAATCTTGCATCTTGCAAGAAATCTGAATACGTTAATTTATCTTCTTTCCAAAATAACATTATTCAATTGTCTTCTTGTTCTTGCATCGAATATTCTTGCATCCTGCAAGGAATCTGAATACTTTGATTTATACCTTCTTTCCAAAATAACATTATTCAATTGTCTTTTTGTTCTTGCATCGAATAATCTTGCATCTTGCAAGGAATCTGAATACGTTAATTTATACTCTTCTTTCCAAAACAACATTATTCAACTGTCTTTTCGTTCTTGCATCGAATAATCTTACATCTTGCAAGTAATCTTGCGGCGAATAATTTTGCATCTTGTCAGGAATCTGAATACGTTAATTTATACTCTTCTTTCCAAAATAACATTATTCAATTGTCTTCTTGTTCTTGCATCGAATAATCTTGCATCTTGCAAATAATCTAGCATCGAATAATCTATGGACACCGAAAATCCCGCAGGACTAAAGCGCCGCGTGGCCCTTTTCAATTTTGCCCTTCCGCTCTTTCAACCCCGCTTCCTAATCGACGGTTTCCTGCGAATTGCTTGCGCAAGCGACGTTATCGTCGCTGAAGAATCGATTGTCTGTCATATACGAGGGCCTCTGCCACGCAACGCCCTCCGGTTGATTAGTAAATTGATATTAACGAGATGCGGAACGGAAAACAGTTTAGCATAATAACGTAATGACGAATAATTTAGCGCTGCGCGCACGTCGAAGGATAGGCCTCTGTCGATGGGATTGGATCGACGCCAGGGATGTTGTCGATCCGTAGATGCGGGCGCTTCGTTATATCGCTTATTAACGCGTGCGCGCCCAAATTGTTCTACTCCCTAGCTTTGATAATCGTCCGCCGGGTTTACGGCAGAGAATTTGCTCCGGCCGAATGAGCAACAATGGCAACTGCTTTGGCAACCGGCTTCGGCCTAATGAAGTTCGTCTATGGACTGCTCGCACCGGAAAGAGATTCCTTGAAAAACTTGCGCCAAAGTGCCAGATGTCACGGTATGTTCATCTACCGAAGCCTGCACCTGTTGCGACTGACAATTGGTTCTGTGCAAAGCTATGCTCAATCCGCAGTTCATGGGTATAATGCGTTCGGCGTGCCATCGGAGATTTCTCAGGGGTAATTGTGTACACGACAGTTTACCGGTTTATGCAATTACATTGCTAGCAGTGGCCGTTAACACTAGAAGACTGAAACTTAGTATGTACGTACGAGGGTAGTCCGATAAGTACTTAGCCTACAAAAGAAAAACGAAAATTTTGGAAAATTAACGATTTATTTTTCAACATAGTCTCCTTTTAACTCGATACACTTGATCCAGCGATGAAATCTGGGCATATCCTGCATGAAATATTGGGCATGAAAAATCGCTTTCTGCTCGACGGGTGCCGCGTTTGCTCACTTCGGATAACAAGCGCATCCGTGAGGCCACTTCAGAGCAGCGTTTGACACTGTTCAAGCGCAATCCGAAAGAGTTTCTACGTCGTTTTGTGACTGTCGACGAAACGTGGATCTGCGTACACACCAGAGACGAAGGAACAGTCGAAACAGTGGTCTGCGCCCGGGAATGTGCTCCGAAGAAGGCGAAGACTGTCCTATCGGCCGGAAATGATGGCCACCGTTTTCTGAGATTCACAAGGTGCGTGATCTACATAGACTACCTGGAAAAGGGCAAAACGTCACAGGGCTGTACTATGAGAATTATTGAGCCGATTCGATGCTGAATCAATGGAAAATACGGCCCCATTTGGCGAAGAAAAAGTGCTCTTTCACCACGATAACGGAAAGGCTCACACCTCTGAAAAGCTACGCCAAATTCGTTGAATTCAGGCTACGAAAGCCTGCCCCATCCACCGTACATTTGGCCCCGTGTGACTTCTTTTTCTTCCCAAACTTGAAAAGGTCACTCGCTGGGCAGAAATTTGAGTCTGAGGAGGTTATCGCCGCCACGGAGGCGTACTTTGCAGACCTCCAGAAAACGTATTTTTCAAACGGGTTGAAAAAGTTGAAGCATCGCTGGATCAAGTGTATCGAGTTAAAAGGAGACTATATTGAAAAATAAATCGTCAATTTTCCAAAATTTTCGTTTTTCTTTTGTAGGCTAAGTACTTATCGGACTGCCCTCGTATATATATATGCTGGAAATGAGGAAGGGGGGAGGAAACTACAATTATTAATGAACGCATTTATATGCTGTACAAAAAATCACGAAATTCTAAGACATTGTATCATTATATACATAATTTTTTTCTAATTGAAATTAAAAAGCAGTCAAAATGACTTCCTTGGGCAATCTAATGTTAAAGTTGAGTACGTCTTCGATATCGTCCCGTGTTTCCGGAAGCATAGTATGTCTCGTATAGCACAGGTGTGGGCGAAATGTGAGATTTTTGTTGGAAACAGTTCGGCGCGGGTGTGTATATGGACTTTTTACAGTACAAATGGAGATCATAGATCGGAATGGCCCGACGTAGATGGATATGACGCAGCTTTAAAGTAAATGATGTTCCAGCGGCACATTTGGGGTGCGCGTATTACGAGGAAAAGATCGGTTCGAATGTAGGACATCCAAGAAGCGTTATGGCAGGAGGGAATGTCGTTCTCCGCCATGTACGTACGCTCGAAGATTATTCACTGACGAAGTTTACACGCGCGTGCATGTGTGCATGTATGGGAATCTATAGATAGCCGATGAACGTGGGTGTACGAGAAACGTATAGGTGTCATTAGGAGCGACACATGCATTCTTCTGCGTCATAATGCGCAACGTTCTCGATCACGCGTTCATACAATTTTCAACGGAACACAAATATCGCAATGTTTACAAACAATGTCTGTATTACTTACGGAATATGAAGTTCTCACCCTACGTCTAATACACCGAGCCATTGTAACCGACGAATGTACGGTAAACTAAGATCTGAATTCTTTAGTACTTTGGCGTCGAAAATCCTCGTCTGTTTACTACTTATAATTGGCAACAAAAGCTTTCACAAAATACCATAATAAGAGGTCACAGAATACCAAAGTATACGAGCAACCGTCAATTAAAACTGTAAAAGTATAAATATATTTATATTTCAAATCAAATGCGCAACGTTCTCGATCACGCGTTCATAAAATTTTCAACGGAACACAAATATCGCAATGTTTACAAACAAATGTGTGTATTGCTTACGGAATATGAACTTCTCACCCTTCATCTAATACACTCGGCAATTGTAACCGACGAATGTACGGTAAACTAAGATCTGAATTCTTTAGTGCTTTGGTGTCGAAAATCCACGTTTGTTTACTACTTATAATTTCATGGCAACAAAAGCTTTCACAAAATACCATAACAGCAGGTCACAGAATACCAAAGTATACGAGCAACCATCAATTAAAACTGTAAAAGTATAAATATATTTATATTTCAAATCAAATGCGCAACGTTCTCGATCACGCGTTCATAAAATTTTCAACGGAACCCAAATATCGCAATGTTTACAAACAAATGTGTGTATGGCACGGAATATGAACGTTCTCCCCTTCATCTAATACGTACGCAATCGAAGATTATTCACTGACGAATTCTTTAGTGCTTTACACGCGCGTGAAAATGTGTGCATGTTTAACTTATAATTTCATGCCGATGAAAAGGTTACGAGAAATACCATAACAGCAGGTCACAGTCACCAAAGTATACGACAACTGTCAATTAAAACTTAAAAGTATGCGTCATCAAATGCGCAACGTTCTCCATCACGCGTTCATAAAATTTTCAACGGAACACGAATATCGCAATGTTTACAAACAAATGTGTGTATTGCTTACGGAATATGAACTTCTCACCCTTCATCTAATACACCCGGCAATTGTAATCGACGAATGTACGGTAAACTAAGATCTGAAATCTTTAGTGCTTTGGTGTCGAAAATCCACGTCTGTTTACTACTTATAATTTCATGGCAACAAAAGCTTTCACAAAATACCATAACAGCAGGTCACAGAATACCAAAGTATACGAGCAACCGTCAATTGAAACTGTAAAAGTATAAATATATTTATATTTCAAATCAAATGCGCAACGTTCTCGATCACGCGTTCATAAAATTTTCAACGGAACACAAATATCGCAATGTTTACAAACAAATGTCTGTATTGCTTACGGAATATGAACCTTTTCTGATTCTCACCCTTCATCTAATACACTCGGCAATTGTAACCGACGAATGTACGGTAAACTAAGATCTGAATTCTTTAGTGCTTGGGCGTCGAAAATCCTCGGCTGTTTACTGCCTATAATTTCATGGCAACAAAAGCTTTCACAAAATACCATTATAGCAGATCATGGAATACCAAAGTATACGAGCAACCGTCAATTGAACCTGTAAACTTATAAATATATTTACATTTCAAATCAAACCAATTCCGTTGGTGTTTGTAATTTCATGGCAACAAAAGCTTTCACAAAATACCATAATAACAGGTCACAGAATACCAAAGTATACGAGCAACTGTCAATTGAAACTGTAAACTTATAAATATATTTATATTTCAAATCAAACCAATTGCGTTGGTGTTTATATGAAATATATATAAACCCGGAAGCTCAACATTGAGCTAAATCGATGGAAGATGTCAGTAACTGTCTGCTCACCCTACATTGCTTAACGAAAATGGTGCGTCTTATGGTCGTGTCGAAGGAATTTCTCTACGCAAATGACGGATGCTCGAGGATAGACGAAAATTACTTCGTCCTATATTAATGTCGGCACACGTATTACGGGTGCACGAGATTGACATGTCGAATTTGGGCCATCTAGAGAACGTCACGACTGACGTGACAACGGAGAAGGAACCCGCTTCCTCGCGATGCTTGCCCGTTCATGGGTGTTTACCCACGAAGTTTGCACAGATGCCTTTGTGTGCGTTCACGCGCGCACGCGCGCACACATTTTGTGCATACACCTAAATTGCCGGCCATCATTTCGAAGCCGTCTGATGCAGTCTTTTATCTTATGCCGTAATAAAGTGGTGGTCGTTAGACCAATTTATTTCTAGCGGCAGTCAGGAAAATATTATATTTATTGTTTTATGGTAGTAGTACCTCTAGTATATTCCCGCGTGCTTAGACATGTTTCGCGTTAACACGTTGACTGCCGTGCGTATTTTGCTGTATTAGAACGGTGATATTATGAAATACTAGAGCATTTGACTGAATTATGCAAAATGTAAATAATGTGATGGTATTGGAGACCAAAGGATCGCATCACTATTCTAACAATAGCTGCATTTATAAAATAATTATTGCTACCCATTGCGAATAATTTGGATCCTTAGTAAAATCTTTGGCGGTGGTCACCGGTGACCATCATTCCAATATGGATTCAATATTAAATATGGATTCAATTCTTTGGTCCCTGATACCTTCGCATTATCTTCATTTTGCAACAATTCAATCATATTCTGTAGTATTTTACTGTATTAGTACGGCAATGCTATGAAATACTTCAGCGTTTGACTGAATTATACAAAATGTCAATAATGTGCAGGTATTGGAGCAAAGGATCGCATCACTATTCTAACAATGACTGCATTTATACAATAATTATTGCTACCGACTGCGAATCTTTTGGATCTTCAGTAAAATCTCTTGCGATACTTCAGACACACTTATGACACGCCACTGCAACACGTATTCTTGCTACTACAGCTGAACCTTAACACGTTTACTGCTGTGCGTATTTTGCTGTATTAGAACGGTGATACTATGAAATACTACAGTGTTTGACTGAATTATGCAAAATGTAAATAATGTACAGGTATTTGAGATCAAAGGATCACATCACTATTTTAACAATAACTGCATTTATACAATATTTACTGCTACCCATTGCGAATATTTTGGATCTTCAGTAAAATCTCTTGCGATACTTCAAACACACTTATGACACGCCACTGCAACACGTATTCTTGCTACTATAGCTGAACCTTAACACGTTGACTGCCACGCATATATTAAAACCGCAACGGGATGAAATACTACAGAATATGATTGAATTGTGCGAAATGTAAGTAATGTGCAGGTATTGGAGACAAAAGGATCGCATCACTATTCTAACAATAACTGCATTTATAAAATAATTATTGCTGCCCACTGCGAATATTTTGAATCTTCAGTAAAATTTTGCGCCGGTTGCAAGTGACCATGACGGCAGTCAAAATGTTAACCCGTTGACTGCCACACGTATTTTACTATATTAAAACCGCAACGGGATGAAATACTACAGAATATGATTGTATTGTGCCAAATGAAAATAATGCGAAGGTATGGAGAAAAAAGAATTGAATCACTATTTAATATTAATTGCATTTCAAAATTATGAATACGACCGATTGGGTATTTTTTGGATTTCAGTGAGATTTTTTGCGCCGGTCCAATGACCACCATGGCAGTCAATGTTAACACGTTGACTGTTAAAGAATTTTAAACAATGACCATGGATTACACAGAAATGAGAACCCGTCCGCTTGAAAATAATGCGAACATGGGAAACCAACGAATTGAATCATTATTTAATATTAATTCCATTTTCAAAATTATAAATGCGACCGATTGGGTATTTTTTGAATTTTTCGTGAGATCTTTTGCACCGGTACCGATGACCACCATGGCAGTCAACGTGTTAAAGAATTAAACAATGACCATGGTTACACTGTAAAAGAACCCGTCCGCTTAAAGTTGCACATGGGAAACCAACGAATTGAATCATTATTTAATATTAATTCCATTTTCAAAATTATAAATGCGACCGATTGGGTATTTTTTTAATTTTTCGTGAGATCTTTTGCACCGGTACCGATGACCACCATGGCAGTCAACGTGTTAAAGAATTAAACAATGACCATGGTTACACTGTAACAGAACCCGTCTACTTAAAGTTGCACATGGGAAACCAACGAATTGAATCATTATTTAATATTAATTCCATTTTCAAAATTATAAACGCGACCGATTGGGTATTTTTTTAATTTTTCGTGAGATCTTTTGCACCGGTACCGATGACCACCATGGCAGTCAACGTGTTAAAGAATTAAACAATGACCATGGTTACACTGTAACAGAACCCGTCTACTTAAAGTTGCACATGGGAAACCACAGAATTGAATCATTATTTCATATTAATTGCATTTTCAAAATTATAAATGCGACCAATTGGGAATTTTTGAATTTTCCCTGAGACCTTTTGCGCCGGACACCCATGACCACCGTGGCAGTCAATGTGTAAATCATCAGTTTTCTTCTTGGAAGATAGTGCTGAATTTACATGGGAGGTATGTATGGTAGGTACGTAATATGTGAGTTTCCTTACGGTAGGCGGTGGTTAGGATTTTCGTGGAAAGAATTTTCTGCATACACGCGTAGGACGACCTTTCCGCGGTTATATTCTTACGATCGTGCGTCGGTGTGTACTCTGTAGCGCGGAATATTACGGATGGGAAATTGACAGATCGAATTTGGGACATCCCTGACGCGTCACGACGTCGGAATGGAATCTCGCGACGGTTGCACGTTCGGGAGTATTTACCGACGAAGTTTGCACTGCGATCTGAAAGTGAGCACGTATGTGTGCGTGCATACGTGTATGGGCATATGCGATGTGTTACTGCGGCCCTACGTACTTTCGTGCAGCTCTTTTAAATCCTGCCACGCCCAAGAAAGAACTTCCTCTTAACACATTGCTGACCGGCAATTTTAGGCAAAAGCTGTCTGAAGCCACCGGGTATTATTTCGCAATTGAACGTGGAAGTGAAACGATATAAATAATCTTCAATAAAGTTTGTTCGTGCATAATCAATTAAAATTGAACTTTGGACATAAATTTGATGTAACTTTTAACATTTCTTGGTATGATTAACTGTACGGCAGTCATTTACGCGTAGATGTAGACAAGAGGTTTTGCACATATGTCTTGTTTCGTTGCGCTTTCTTTTTAAAAAGCTAGATTATGCCCTTGTCATTTCATCTTCAATAATCATTTTCCAAATGACTACAACTTATTTAAAAATCACTTGGGCAGCCAGATAAAGCATTCACGTATAATCAATTGAAAAATGCTTCACCGTCACGTTCCGTCGTTCTTGACACTTTCTAATGCTAAACTTGTAATAAAAGCCTCAATACCAAGAAAAGTATATTTTTTTATAACAAAGCGGACGCGATTGAATACAGTGAACAAAATTTTGCAATATTCTATATTGCCCTCCGTTTCAAAAATTAAAATAGTCAACGCAAGTGCAAACACGAATTTGTGACCGGTCAGCAATGTGTTAAAAGAGCACTCAGCCAGGGCATATAATACACTTTTATGTCAAACCCTGATTTAATAAAATCCCCATAAGGTCCTGCACCTCAAACAGCCGTAGTATTATCTTGATACTCAGATTACAAAATAGATATTTGTGGTCGGCGTTCTATACAGAAACATGTACTTTTAGCTTTGGTTCATTTTATCGCGAAAATTTCTGTTTCTCGACTGTGCAACGATTTTTGGGCCACCCTATACGTTTGTGCGAGTGTGTATGCGGGCGCGTGAGTATCCAGGTTCATGTCCTACTTACGATATCGAACTGTGCACGAGGGTAGGGCACACCACGCAAACCGTCCCTGCCATTGACTGTTTATCTTCGGATATTCCAACACCTGCACCTCCGAAGCAAACCAGCGCATACGACGCAGTCATTACGCGGGAATGGTGGATGCCGGAGGGGTGCATAAGTCAATTGCACTCGTTAGTTGAGCGTATTGCCAGATCTGAAGTACCGAAACCGCGGCTGATTCGTGTGGAAGAAAGCACTCGCGAAAAGTGGATCGTCGAAAATGACTCCGCGTCGTGAATGAAATGTTAACGCGATGTCTGTAATTCGTCGTAATTGACCAAAATGTTGCGCCTTGTGTTACATAACGTAAGGCGTGTCAACGAGCAGAAAATTTAATTTTAGACGGCATACGTACG
Source organism: Cryptocheilus praepositus (assembly GCA_033815515.1). Taxonomy (NCBI): domain Eukaryota; kingdom Metazoa; phylum Arthropoda; class Insecta; order Hymenoptera; family Pompilidae; genus Cryptocheilus; species Cryptocheilus praepositus. The sequence continues at coordinate 5,982,277 of JAWWQZ010000285.1, forward strand.
AATGACGCTTTGTTTTACTGTCGTGTTGCAAGGACGCCGTTTGTTAATTATAAACGAAACGATAACATTCTTGATAAAAAGAATTATGAATGCCCCTGTGTCGAAAAAATGATTTCAATACAGAACGACGATTTTCTGTAAGCAAAATGCCTTCGTTGGCTGCGATAAATTTAAGGAAAATAGATACATAATTTCCTATTTCCAAAGTGTGAGATACAGCCCCATTAAAAATTGAAAGAAAATAGTACCTCCGATTATAAACAATACCCTGTTTACCTATGATATACGATTAAAATCAAGCAGAATTATTGACGTATAGAAGCGAATCGTCGGCTACAATTCGTATAGAAAACTTTTTATGCTTTGTTCGTCTGTTCTTTGTGTATTACGCAGCAACCGTTATTGTCAAAAAATTCCTAGTTTTCCGAAAAATACAGTATTAGATGATTAACGACCGTTCGTATTCCCGCGCTAAAATTTGCTGAATAACTGTCAGGTGCTTGAATCTTTTGATCAGAGGTGTACTTGCTCTCGTCCAATTAGCAATGATTTTGACTGCGTTCGCGTCACGACGGGTATCAGCTTCTTTTCTGACGGAGATACGACGTGCGATTAGAAAGGAAAAGCCAGAGTGGCGCGAGGGTGAGGAAAAAATTATACCAATCTCCAGTGTCAAAGGGACGTGCCGGATGAATAATCAAAGGAGTCGGCGAGGATAACGGTGAGCACACTCTTAGCAGCACCAACTCTGATCTCTTCGGACCTCGGTAGAATCGTCGGAATGAGGAGAAATGGGACGGGAAGAAGAAGTAAGACATTTCATGGCGAATGACACCTCGGCCTCGCGAGAATTTGTCATCGCAGAGGCGAGAAAGGAAGACAATTGAAAGTCAGCCAACTGAAGCTACACGACTAATCTTTTTACTGAAGGTCTACGTAGACGGATAACAATGCGACGATGAAAAGTTCACGTCCGACTTGAAGACTGTGAAGTGAACTGTTAAGATGCGGAAATTAATCTGATGGCAGTTTGAAGAATTTCGACAACTAAAATATCGAATGTATCAAGATGGCTAATTAAGCGAATTTGTTCATGACTGGTATAAATTGAATAAATTCAATGCATCCCTGGAATAGATATGTGACAGGATTATTCAAGATTTCTGTAATAATTCAAGGTACCATATCTTGAGGTTTTTACAAATAACAATGCGACAATGAAAAGTCCACGTGCGACTCGAAGACTGTGAAGTGAACTGTTAAGATGTGGAAATTAATCTGATGGCAGTTTGAAGAATTTCGAGAACTAAAATATCGAATGTATCAAGATAGCTAACTAAACGAATTTGTTCATAACTGGTGTAAATTGAATAATTAATATTATTTCAATGCATCGCTGGAATAGATATGTCACAGGATTATTCGAAATTTCTGTAATAATTGCAGGTACCATACCTTGACATTTTTACAAAAACGATTTACAAATAACAAACGATGGAAACTTCACGTCCGAGACTGTTAAGATGTGGAAATTAATCTGATGGCAGTTTGAAGAATTTTGACATCTAAAATATCGAATGTGTCAAGATCGCTAACTAAGCGAATTGGTTCATAACTGGTGTAAATTTTTTATTTCAATACATCACTCAATATGTCACAGGATTATCCGAGATTTCTATAATAATTCAAGGTACCATATCTTGATATTTTTACAAAATATCATTTGCGACGATTTACGAATAACAATGCGACCATGAAAAATTCACGTCCGACTCGAAGACTGTGAAGTGAACTGTTAAGATGTGGAAATTAATTTGATGGCAGTTTAAAGAATTTCGACAACTAAAATATCGAATGTATCAAGATGGCTAACTATGCGAATTTATTCATAACTGGTGTAAATTGAATAATTAATATTATTCCCATGCATCACTGCAATAAATATGACACCGGAATATCCGAGATTTATGTAATAATTGAAGGTACCATATCTTGAGATTTTTACAAAATATCAATTGCGACGATTTACGAATAACAATGTGACGATGGAAAGTCCGCGTCCGACTCGAAGACTGTGAAGTGAACTGTTAAGATGTGGAAATTAATCTGGTGGCAGTTTGAAGAATTTCGACAACTAAAATATCGAATGTATCAAGATGGCTAACTAAGCGGATTGGTTCATAACTGGTGTAAATTGAGTAGTCAATACTATTTCAATGCATCACTGGAATAGATATGTCACAGGATTATCCGGGATTTCTGTAATAATTGAAGGTACCATATCTTGAGATTTTTAAAAAATATCAATTGCGACAATTTACAAATAACAATGCGACGATGGAAACTTCACGTCCGACTTAAAGACTGTGAAGTGAACTGTTAAGATGTGGAAATTAATCTGATGGAACTTCGAAGAATTTTGGAATACTAAAATATCAAATGTATCAAGATGGATAACTAATCGAATTGGTTCATAACTGGCGTGAATTGAGTAGTCAATACTATTTCAATGCATCACTGGAATAGATATGTGACAGGATTATTCGAGATTTCTGTAATAATTCAAGGTACCATATCTTGAGATTTTTACAAAATATCAATTTCGACGATTTACAAATAACAATGCGACGATGAAAAGTCCACGTCCGACGAAGACTGTGAAGTGAACTGTTAAGATGTGGAAATTAATCTGATGGCAGTTTGAAGAATTTTGGCAACAAAAATATCGAATGTATCAAGATAGCTAACTAAACCAATTGAATAATTAATATTATTTCAATGCATCGCTGGAATAGATATGTCACAGGATTATTCGAAATTTCTGTAATAATTGCAGGTACCATACCTTGACATTTTTACAAAATATCAATTGCGACGATTTACAAATAACAATGCGACGATGGAAACTTCACGACTTAAAGACTGTTGAACTGTTAAGATGTGGAAGTTAATCTGATGGAACGTCGAAGAATTTTGGAATACTAAAATATCAAATGTATCAAGATGGATAACTAATCGAATTTGGTCATACCTGGTGTAAATTGAATAATTGATATTATTTCAGTGCATCACTGCAATAAATATGACACAGGAATATCCGAGATTTATGTAATAATTGAAGGTACCATATCTTGAGATTTTTACAAAATATCAATTGCGACGATGAAAAGTCCACGTGCGACTCGAAGACTGTGAAGTGAACTGTTAAGATGTGGAAATTAATTTGATGGCAGTTTGAAGAATTTTGGCAACAAAAATATCGAATGTATTAAGATGGCTAACTAAGCGAATTTGTTCATAACTGGTGTAAATTGAGTAATTAATATTATTTCAATGCATCGCTGGAATAGATATGTCACAGGATTATTCGAAATTTCGACAGGGGCCAGAAAGTGAAGAGACAAAAAACAGACCACGATGGTTCTTCCGAAACTTACGACAATTCGCAACTGAGCTGCGATCCGTGGAGGGTGAGTAGTCTTGCCGTAACTTCAGCGCGACAAAACGAAAAGTTATGAATCTATTCGCATTTATCAAGGTCTCGCAAATCTCCGAAAACAAGCTACGAGAGACAATGCATCACTGGAATAGATATGTCTCCGAGATATCTGTTATTCGCTACTTTGAGAATTATTTTCGACGAACATTAAGGGAAGATACCGAAGACTGGAGTAAACTGTTAAGATGTGGAAATGAATCTTTCCAGCTTATTCTCCCGTATAAAACCATTAAAAGCGGTCTTTATTTCTCACCTGACTCTTTTGCAAATGGTAAGGAATTTTATATAGGTATATCTTATGTATATATATCGTATATATATTTATATTATACTTAATGTTTTGAAGTACAGTCCAGACATACGACCAATGATTCTACTTTGATCCTGACCCTCTAAATGTATCTTCAAATTATTTTACTTTTATCAACATTTGTGCTTATGCGTAGTAATACTGGAAATCCTGTTAATATTCAATATTTTCCATATATGTATATATATCCTATATATATATATTATACAATGTTTTGTACTCAGACATACGACCAATGATTCCTTTCGTCCTAAAATCTTCAAAAACTTTTATCAACATTTGTGCTTATGCGTAGTAATACTGGAAATCCTGTTAATATTCAATATTTTCCATATAATAAAATACCTACATAATATTCTCAAAAACATTCTGTACTACGTACACAAAAAATGAACGGCCTGTAATCGAGTTTGTCCATCTGATTAAAGATTCTACCCTCAACCGGGTTTTCGTACGATATTCCGAAATTGTTCTACGTTCTGAATAAGAAACGGTAACGTACGCGAATGGAATTTGGGTCTCTGATTAAAGATTCTACTCTGAGCCCGCCTTTCTCATCATGTCCCCAAATGATTCTACCCTTATCAACGACAATTGTGCGTGTAGACGCTATCATTTGCTGTCCGACCGACGAAAGATGCGTGTGCCGGAAGGAGTAAGGGTAAACGCAGGAAAACCCGAGGTTGGGATACGGATGACGGAAAGGCGCGATCGTCCCGGGTTATCGCCTGAATAAATCAGCCCTGTTTAAGGCGAGCCTTCCTCTTTCGGCGACCCGGGTGCTCGGCAAACGAAATTGCCACTAACGCGAACGAGGCGACTAGCGGAGTCGTTTGTCCTCCGACAATTTCGATACACGTACAGCGAAAGACGAGAGGCCACTCACGGTAATCGTAAAATACCGAAAAGTTCTGGTGTCCCGGAAATCTGTGTCCTCCGCGTACATTTCTCGAGAAATTTTGCACGCAGCGAGGACGGAGTCTTTTAAAGCAAAAAATACCACCTTGATTAAAAAGTTAAAAAATTTTACGGTCCCGTAATAAATTAAAAATCGTGGCAATAGGATTAGGATTTGAATATAATAAAGTGAAATGTCAATTTTGTCATTACCCGTTTTTGAATGATGTTACATATTATTATTCTTTACTTTCGCTGTCGCAGCATAGTTATGAGAATAACTGAACGCGAGCGATGTTCGCATATGATCTGTATATTCTACGGTCCTCTTAATCTCCAAGCTAAACGACATGTAATTTCTAATAGACAATGAAGAATTTGTATAGCACTCAGGTGTGGCAGCGGAAGTACTAAAGTATAGATGAAATACTTTTTATTTACTAGATTCGTCTGCGATAGCAAATCTGTTGGATGTAATAGAAACGTCACAGAATAACGCCATGTATGAAAAATTTAAAATACAATAAAACAAAAATTTTTAAAAAATCGAAAATACAAGTTTACCCATTATAATTGATATCGTATGATTTTACGATGCGTCGACATTCGTGCGGACGGCGTAAACGTGGAGAACGTGAACGATGCAAATTTACAAAGCGCAAAATGAGGAAAGAGCAGGTGGAAATGGGGAGTGGGATTCTTTTTGCCGTAAATACGGGATAACGCACTGATTTTTTACGCGATCGCGTGGACGTGCATCGCGTTATCGTCCCAATATACATACCACCTTAATCAAAAAGTTTTAGGACTTTATTCATAAAATCGAAAATACAAGTTGATTCATTATAATTGATATCGTATGATTTTACGATGCGTCGACATTCGTGCGGACGGCTAAGCGTGGAGAACGTGAACGATGCAAATTTACAGAGCGCAAAATGAGGAAAGAGCAGGTGGAAACGGGGAGTGGGATACTTTTTGCCGTAAATACGGGATAACGCACTGATGTTCTACGCGATCGCGTGGACGTGCATCGCGTTATCGTCCCAATATACATACCACCTTGATCAAAAAGTTTTAGGACTTTATACATAAAATCGAAAATACAAGTTGATCCATTACCTATAATTGATATCGTCCCCTTCAAAGTACTCCCCATCGACTGTAACGCACTTATACCAGCGCTTAATCCAATCATCGAAACATCGCTGGTATTCAATTTTTGGTATGTCCATCGGAGCCGTCTTCGATTTTTCCATAAGATCCACAAACTCGGTCTTTTTTCGCGAATTACTTCACGCAAACGTCTCATAACGCCCAAATAATACATTTTGTTAACTGTCTGTTGCTCTGGCAAGAATTCATGATGCACAACACCGTTGTAATGCATGAAAACCGTGAGCATCACCTTCTTTTTCGACTGAAAACAACGTGGTTTCTTCGGAAGCGTTCGTGCCACCGAAAAACGATTGATCTCGAAAAAGCATCGTTGCCGAAACACTTCTCCAAGATTTCCAAGGTCTGCAGACCGTTAAATCCGTTTTTCACGCAACATTTTATGCAAATTCGTTGATCCAAAGTTGATGCCGTTTTCAAATATATAAAAAATCGAAAACACGCACAAAGGTAGATGTACTCAACACGGTATAACTTTTACAAATGTCAAGCTATGACGCTGAAATTTGGTGGGAACATTAATGACAGATATAGCAACCTAACAAAAAAAAAAAAAAAAAAAAAAAAAAAAAAAAAAAAAAAAATCAATCCAGTGACTGAGAGCACCATACGGCCGCCGGTCCTAAAACTTTTTGATCAAGGTGGTATGTCGACCGACGTTGGATGGTTCAAAGAAACTGACGCCACTGGATATTTCATATTGATTCTTGGAACGGTGAAGAATACGCGAAATTGACGTGCGTTATAGAAAACAAAGGCGGTTGACTGGATTGCTAAGATATTATTCAAAGCGAAAGGCAAAATGGCCGAAACAACGGGGGAATGATTTAGTGCTTCGCCTCGCTTATCGAATTCGATAATTTACAGAAGCGGTCGAGGCGGGCTTCGTTACATTAATCGAATCAAAAGTTCTCGAACTTGCGCGAGCGAATCCGAACTTACCAAGCGGTGCCCTTGAGCATTTTTAGGCGGGGCTCTAGCATAGGAGATTGTTTACAAGAATCTCTAAGATACGGCAAAAAGTTCCGCCGACGGGTGGAGTCGCGGAAGCGGCAAAGTGGAAACTTTTCCGCGGCGTAGTTCCACGGATCACGAATATCAGCGAGGAAACTCGTGCGAGCAGATATCCACATAGGTAATACTCGTATATACATAGGCATATGTACGTAGGCACCTAAATCTTGTCTTAGGACTGGATACGTGGAGTATAATGCCTGTATACTGCACAATGTACAATATTTTCGGAAATAAAACTGCCTATGGAAACGTACGCTGGACTTAAATGCATTTTTCTGGTATATCAATAAATTCTCATACACACCGAGAAATTCAAGTAACTGTGAAACAAGTTTCGTTTGATGACACTACACCAAATCACTGATTTACGAAGTTTTCAAGTGTAAATAAATCCACACAAGCAGCACGCTTGTAGAACAGACATATTATTGTTTGTCCAATGAATACTTTCGGTGCATTCGATTTTGCAATTGACCATTTACCTAAGTTTCCTGCCAATATTATATACCACAATATGCTATACTTCCAATCCAGCCGACTATATTTATCACACCGGACCCATCAAAGTTTGCACCCTTCCCATAGATATTGTCATAGAGTATCCCATGAAATACCATAGCCACTTGGCAAGTTTCACGTTTTTACGCGTCGTTTGCTTGACTCAGAACGTAACGGCCACCTTAGGGATTCTTCGCTAAGACTAATTTGTGCGTAGCCTGCCGCAATTCAGTGCAGCATTCTAAGGCTAATTCACCCTGCGCTTACTCGCGAAAATTCGACGAGCAGGTGCATTGAACTGCGTTCAGTTAAGAACTCTTGACGATGCGTGTCGATTCGGCTCGACGCGAATAGAACGCGACGGAATCCGAAATTAGATTTGTCAAGCGAGCGAGTCCTGAAATATGCCTCGCGTGACTGGAATGACATACGAGGAAAAGAGCGCGCGTATTGATATTTATATCACTCGACATCCGCGGCTGATTACTCATTAGCCAGTTGCACCGGTACTTCGAAACGTGTATTTTCTACGATCGGCCCGACGAAACGAGCGCGCGGTAATATTTTTCCGATCGCGCGACACGCCGAACCGTAGCTAATTGAATTCGCAACGTGGAAACTTCAATTAACGTTGACATACGCGACGACGTTGATGCGGGCAGAATTTCGCGGAATATTTTAGTCAGAGGTAACAGGACGCGGAATGTCACAATTTGCGAATACACTTAAGTGCTAACATTGCGTACGTTGCGCGCGTGCTTAGAATTTGGGGAATGTTAATTCCGGGCGAAGTAGAAATTTCGCGTGCGCACTCGTGCGCGGCTAATAGTTTTTGACCGGAACAGGTGTCGGGGGCGAAGGGTGAAGAAGCTAACGTGCCAGTCGAAGCAGCTAATTCGTCGTTTGGCGACTATCTAAACGACGCAACGAGATCGTGAAAGTTGCGGTAAAACGTGCCGGAACGCGCAGCCGAACGTATTCGCTAATACTTTTGCGTGTGTAACGGGAATTTCGCCCAGCGTTTACGAGCCGGTTTTATGTGAATCTCGTTACTCGCAATGACGACGACCACTCTTTCACTTTCCGCGCGAATTTACATAAACGGGGATATAAAAATGCATGCCGCTCGCCTGGTCACGTCGCTGCGAATGCGAGCGTTTCGCGAAAGACAACTGCGACGTCGACGGAAGACGCAGATGTTCGATAACGTTTGCGCTGCCGATCAAACGGACGGATGACAGACATTGGGCGCGATCGTATTGGTGGGTTCAGGGCGAGGTTATTTTTGCGAACTTTACTGATGCACCGGTTACAGGTGTTGCAGCAAATGTCATGGAAGTGAAGCAGTCGGAAATGGGAGATATATATATTTTTTTACGTGTGATGTACGTTATGAAAGTGTTTTCAGCGGCGTCTTTGAAGGCACTGTGAATTTTTAGGGGCAGTTCCGATTTTTCTTGGTACGTATATTTCTTTAAAGAAACTAATCGGGCCACATTTAATTTTGTATGACGCTCAAAACCAATTTTTCTTCGTTTCTTGACATATTTTTGATCAGATCTCAAAGGCCGCATTTGGCCATTACGCGGAATTTTATGCATGTTATTTTGAAGGTTCCGATTTAACGCAAACATGTTCTTTGCATCCCTGTTTTACACGAGATATATATTTTTTTTACGTGTGATGTATATTTTGAAGGTGTTTTCAGCGGCGTCTTTGAAGGCACTGGATTTTTAGGGGCAGTTCCGATTTTTCTTAGTATGTGCGGACCACATATGTTTCTCTAAAGAAGATCCAAAATATTCACAATCGGTAGCAATAATTATCTTATAAATGCAGTTATTGTTAGAATAGTGATGCGATCCTTTGGTCTCCAATACCTGCACATTATTTACATTTTGCATATTTCAGTTAAACGCTGTACTATTTCATAGCATCGCCGTTCTAATATGGCAAAATACGCACGGCAGTCAACGTGTTAGTTTTGTAAGATGCTCAAAACCAATTTTTCGTCGTTTCTTGACATATTTTTGATCAGATCTCAAAGGCCGCACTTGATCATTACGCAGAATTTTGTGGATGTTACTTTGAAGATGCCGATTTAACGCAAACATGTTCTTTGCAGCCCTGTTTTATACGAGATATATATATTTCTTACGTGTGATGTATGTTATGAAGGTGTTTTCAGCGGCATCTTGGAAGGCACTGAATTTTAGGGGCAGTTTCGATTTTCTTAGTATGTATGGGCCACGTATGTTTCTCTAAAGAAACTAATCGGGTCATATTTAACACTTTGACCACCGTGATGGTCAGCAGTGACCGGCGCGAGAAATTTTACTGAAGATCCAAAATATTCGCAGTCGGTAGCAATAATTATTTTATAAATGCAGTTATTGTTAGAATAGTGATGCGATCCTTTGGTTTCTAATACCTGCACATTATTTACATTTTGCATAATTCAGTCAAACGCTGTACTATTTCATAACACCGCCGTTCTAATACGGCAAAATACGCACGGCAGTCAGCATTTCCCTAAAGAATCTAATCGAGTCGCATTTACTTTTGTATGATGCTCAAAACCAATTTCTCTTCGTTTGTTGACATATTTTTGATCAGATGTCAAAGGCCGCACATGACCATTATGCGGAATTTTGTGGATGTTATTTTGAAGGTGCTGATTTAACGCAAACATGTTCTTTACGGCCCTGTTTTACAAGAGACATATATTTTTTTATGCGTGATCTATGTTTCGAAGGTATTTTCAAAGGCATCTTTGAGGACACTGAATTTTTAGGGGCAGTTCCGATTTTTCTTCGTATTTATGGACCATGTATATTACTCTAAAGAAACTAATCGGGCCACATTTATTTTTGTATGATACTCAAATCCAATTTTTCTTCGTTTCTTGAAGTATTTTTAATCAGATCTCAAAGGCCGCACTTGATCATTATGCGGAATTTTGTGGATACTATTTTGAAGGTGTCGATTCAACGCAAACATGTTCTTTGCAGCCATGTTTGACACGAGATATATATTTTCGTAGTGTGATGTATGTTTTAGAGGTGTTTTCAGAGGAATCTTTGAGACCACTGCATTTTTAGGGGCAGTTCCGATTTTTCTTGGTAAATATGAACCACATCTATTTCTCTAAAGAAACTAATCGGACCACATTTATTTTTGTATGATTCATAAGACCAATTTTTCTTCGTTTCTTGACAGACTTTAATGTTATTTTGAAGGTGCCGACTCAACGCAAACGTGTTCTTTGCATCCTTGTTTTACGCGTCACCCTAAATTACATATAGGCTTGAACAATTCCGTAAAGAAAAGAATCTGACGTAGTAGTTGATACGTTAAAAAGAACGAGCACCCAAACAAAGAATTTGTCCCGAGATTATCCGATGACTAGGTAACAATGATAAAAACGTCAACCTAATGACATCTTAAATCACGATCTCCTGTGCTAGTCTGCTCTGTAGCGCCTGGAGGCCTTCTATCACATTGTTGCGTGGGTGGACAAAGCAACATTCGGTCGTCCCGTCACGCAGGTAAGAAATTAATTTTTCTCGGACACGCGAGATAGCGGCCAGCAAAACAGACGCCAAAATTCGTGATTGCCACCTTGTCATCTTATATGTCCATATAAACTCAAAGCTCACGTAACTGCAGATAATAGACACCTAAAACCTAGTCCAGCGACTTCTATCTGCCCATTCACTCTGTATTTGCCTCTCGTATCTTACAAATCGTTCTCCGTGATATCTTTTAATACTTCTGCTGAAGTCGGGAAGAATTCAAAGAGCGTTCAAAAAAGATTTCATGAAAATCTCCTTTTTCGCGCCTCTGCCCCGTTCCTTTTACGTTCCGCCAGCTCTGAATGGTATGAAAGGAACATTTAAGAAGACGCAGCCTCGTAATTGCGGTGCGCAGGAATGGAAAGGTTAAGACAATGAGAATAATTAACGGCGGCGACCGTTTACGGCTGAGGATAATAGCCCCGGGACGGACAGAGCTTGAAATCATACACGATGTAAAGAAAATCTGAAGTGAATTTGTTTGTATAGCTATGTCATTCACCGCGATTATTCTTTCACCGACACGTCACCGGTTTATTTAACGCGAACTTAATGTAACGGACGTTGCGACGGCGGTAATAATATGCAATTTCTTTTTTTTCACGTAATCGTTGACACGAAGGGCCTGGATAAAGCTATCAGAGAAGGTAAATAGGAGATGGGAGAAGTGCTGGGCTAAAAACAACTTATCGCTCACCTGTGCGCGGGTAGATTAGACAGTCACGTGGGAGAAAAAAATTAACTCGAGGACTCACGCGACTATCGCGTGTGTGTAACAATTTTACCGTTCTCGAGACGTTTACCTCGTATGTTTAGGAAAGGTCAAAAACTTGTGCGCGCAATTGATAGTCCTTCTCGCTGCCGTAGGTAATGTTTTTCAAAATATTTGTCCCCAAAAACAAATAGGCAACAATTAAATGAAACAAGTATACAATTAAATGGAACTGTTTTTAAAAATGTTTGATCTACTTGTGACAGAATAGAGGATAATAGAAGAAACTAAATTGATTGTATATTACGCTTTTTGTGGTATTTTCAAATAAATACGTGTTCAAAAATATTTCCGGGGTTTATAGTCTGTTATTTCGACGCTTTAATATTTTTGTATCGTGGAATTAGAAAATTAAATGGAACTGCTTTTAAATAATCTACTTGTGACAGAATCGAGGGTAATAGAATAAACTAAATTGATTGTATATTACGCTTTTTGCGGTATTTTCAAATAAATACGTGGTCAAACATATTTCCGAGGTTTATATTCTGTTATTTCGGCGCTTTCATATTTTAGTATCGTGGAATTAGATGAATTTCTCCTACGGTTTGAAATAATCGACCCTACAACTAATTGTTTAAACTAGCAACAACTTGTTGAAGCACTTTGACAGTATTCCCCAATCCCTGAACGAAACTGAATTATTGATTATACGATGATCAACAAGCCTCAGAAGTAGTACATCGCAATGAATGCATTCACAACAATTTTACCGTTCTCGAGACGATTACCTCGTATGTCTAGGAAAGGTCAAAAACTTGTGTGCGCAATTGATCGTTTTTCTCGCTGCCGTAAGTAATGTTTTTCAAAATATTTGTCCCCGAAAACAAATAGGCAACAATTAAATAAAACAGGTATAAAATTAAATGGAACTGTTTTTAAAAATGTTTGATCTACTTGTGACAGAATGAAGAATAATAGAGGAAACTGAATTGTTTGTATATTACGCTTTTTGTGGTATTTTCAAATAAATACGTGTTTAAAAATATTTACTTATTATACTATATATGTTATTTCGGCAAAAATAATAATACTAACACCAAAATAAATACGTTACTTTGGCGCTTTAATTTTTTAGTATCGTAGAAGCAGATGAATTTCTCCTACGGTTTTCTAATAATCGACCCTACAACTAATTGTTTAAACTAGCAGCAACTTGTTGAAGCACTTTGACAGTATTCCCCAATCCGTGAACGAAATTGAATTATTGATTATACGATGATCAACAAGCCTCAGAAGTAGTACATCGCGATGAATGCATTCCGATATTGGCGTTTGCGCAATCGTAAATATAATCAACACAGCCCCGCGAAACGTAAATACGTGCAGCACAGAACGTCTTACATTGAATCAAGTGGCAGAGAAGCAAATCAAACCTGTCTCTCTTTAATCGACAATAAGTATCGCGTATTCTTCGACCACAATCAGTATGCTTTGCATAAAAGGGGCAAAGGAAAAAAAAATAAATAAAACAGGTATAAATTTAAACTGGCTTTGTTTTAAAAATGTTAGCACGCAACGTTGCGACAATAATGAAGAATAATGTGGTGAAACAATTATTCCAATGGGTCTTTATGGTCTGGAAAGTTCAAGCGACGGTACCTCAATTAATCTACAATTCACCATGACTTCAGATAACACGCGAACGAATTTCGTTACGTTACTTTCTAAGACGTAATATATACTAAAAGAACGGACGAATGTCAAATAATTTTAATACTAACACGCAGTAATATCAGAAATCGATTTAACCACGCGCGGGCTTCTACGATCTCGTTATGAAATTGGCGTGCGAATGACAGCAGATGACCGTTTATACGGTTTTGTAATAATGACCGTTTATTTTGACAACTAATTATCTTCAAATCTAGCAATAACATGAATTTGTACATTTAACCATATTCCCGGAAAATATTGAAAAATCCGTGAACAAAATTGAATCAAATATTTGATCAACGTTAATATTTGAACAAAAGCAACCGTGCACGAAAATTTACGGTTTGAGATCTTTGTTTATGGCAAAATACATAGCGTTATTATTAAAAATATTGATCACTAGGCATATTTTGTGCAAAAACCAAATTTAATATGACATTCAGACGATCGTCGATATGAAATAGAAATCCTAGTGATTGAAGAATAATGGGGTTTGCTGGCGGTTTTTGAAGTCTAAAACTAGCAAATTAAATTAAACGTTGCTTCTGGCGAAACAATCAATGACTTCGTTATTAACGTCCGTTGCCTTGAACGGTCCTTGTTATGAAGTGCATCAAAAATTTCATACAACTTTTTTTTAAATAAACTAAGATTAAAGAAAAAGATTTAACAGCTGGGGGCTGTAGTTAAATAGCCTGTCAAACAGTGTACAGCTTCAAAATAGTAACATTTTCGGCTTATACACCCGACGTACAGCGTCGTTAATTAAAATGTATTTATAGAATGTGTAACATGTGTAACAATCGTCCCATTCTAGTAACACATTCTTCGCTACACGCAGTTGCCGCAAATTAATTACAGTTACATGATTTAAGAGGTCCCACGACTTGGAAACACTATTGCCTGGTTTTGCTATATTCTCGTGTGCTATTTTGAACACAACTAGTTCGTATGATGTAATTGGTTAGGTACGTTGACGGTACAAACGTCACGCACCTGATGAATCGTCATTTTTTATCACTATATATACGTACAACGAAAGAACTTCATAGAATGTGTAGCATGTGTAACAATCGTCCCATTCTAGTAACACACGCGCGCAGTTGCCGCAAATTAATTACAGTTATATGATTTGGGTGCGAACTTGAAACTATTGCCTGGTTTTGCTATATTCTCGTGTGCTATTTTGAACACAACTTGTTCGTATGATGTAATTGGTTAGGTACGTTGACGATACAAACGTCACGCACCGGATGAATCGTCATTTTTTATCACTATATATACGTACAACGAAAGAACTTCATAGAATGTGTAACATGTGTAACAATCGTCCCATTCTAGTAACACATTCTTCGCTACACGCAGTTGCCGCAAATTAATTATAGTTATATGATTTAAGAGGTCCCACGACTTGGAAACACTATTGCCTGGTTTTGCTCTATTCTCGTGTGCTATTTTGAACACAACTTGTTCGTATGAAACCAGTACGTTGACGATTAAACGTCGCACCGGATGAATCAATCATTTTTTATCGTTATATATACGTCAACGTTGCCTAGAACGTGTAACATGTGTAACAATCGTCCCATTCTAGTAAAATTCTTCGCTACACGTAGTTTTTTTAAATAATTAAGTTATATGATTTAAAGAAAAAGATTTAACACTATTGCCTGGTTTTAAATATTCTCGTGTCAAACAGTGTACAACTCAAAATAGTTAACACGTTTACAAACGTCACACCCGATGAATCGTCATTTTTTATCACTATATATTAAAATGTATTTATAGAATGTGTAACATGTGTAACAATCGTCCCGTTCTAGTAACACATTCTTCGCTACACGCAGTTGCCACAAATTAATTACAGTTACATGATTTAAGAGGTCCCACGACTTGGAAACACTATTGCCTGCTTTGCTCTATTCTCGTGTGCTACTTTGAACACAACTTGTTCGTATGATGTAATTGGTTGGGTATGTAATTTTTATCACTATATATACGTACAACGAAAGAACTTCATAGAATGTGTAGCATGTGTAACAATCGTCCCATTCTAGTAACACATTCTTCGCTACACGTAGTTGCCGCAAATTAATTACAGTTATATGATTTAAGAGGTCCCACGACTTGGAAACACTATTGCCTGGTTTTGCTCTATTCTCGTGTGCTACTTTGAACACAACTTGTTCGTATGATGTAATTGGTTAGGTACGTTGACGATACAAACGTCACGCGCCTGATGAATCGTCATTTTTTATCGTCATATGTACATACAACGAAATAACTTAGCAAATAACGATGTGTGTCTTTGTGATTATAGATTAATCGCTCAAACACTACTGAAACTTGAAATACAATAAATTCCTAGCTTTTCCGTCTCCTACATGCCACTCTACCTTGCCTGGATTAAGAAAACGTCCATCATAACTTCTGCTCGGAAAACCGCGACTGCATATTACATTATCAAACAAGCGCAATTCGAATATTGTTATAGAAAACGAAGATGAAATTGGGTCCAATATATTTGTGCTCGGTTACTCGGGTATTTTGACTATATCGAATATATTGGCCTCGATAGGTTCGCCAGTCGAAATTGGCCAATATCGGTTACACACGTCATGTGCATTGGCGATATACGGTATAATCATCTACCTCTCAATAAACGAATACTTCTATCGGACATTCCCTTAGTCCAGGATATGGTTTGCGGTTGCCAATATTTATCGGTGATCGTGAGACACGTGGTCATGCTCACTGTCTCTCAACATACTGCCCGACCTTGCACAACATGGCAATTGTGCGTAAGGTCTTGTTTCCAGCTCAATATCGATCGGCACCGACGCACGCTGAGATTGACGAGTGGAGACATTTTTGGGAAATATGTACGATAAACTTGATAACAGCGGTTCGCGGGTGGAAAAGAGTAATCACCGTCTCAAACACATTCTACCCACACGAAGATTGCGGTGGTAACCCGTAATCACGATCCGGTGTTAAAATACGGCGCTTGATGAAATTGTAAATTTGCCGTAATCGCTGTTCGGTCTAATGCGGTGATAAGAAAAATGGTCGGTCGTCGCATCCGACAATGTGACGGATTTCATCGCGTCAAGGGATCGGAGGGAGGAAAGCAGAAAGTAATAACGTGACAAATTACGACCCTTTAACGAGACGTTTGCGTTACTCCTTATCGCACTCGGCTTTCTTAATCCCTGACGACAATTGGGATTCCTTATCTCTCATCGTTTCGCGAGATTCGTGCGACGCTTTTAATTAGGACATTGTACCCTCGTTGCGAATACCTCGACGTTGCGCGGGCACAAAAGCGTGCATACACTCGAGGGAAATTTTGACTCAACCTGGAAGAAAACATCAGCGACGAGGTATCTCCGTATACTTCATTTTGAAGATAGGAGTGGAAGACAAAACGTACGATAGTGCGAGCAAGAAAGAAGAACTGGGATCTGGTGCAGCGGGTTTAATTTAGCGACGCTGTCAACGGTGTTTCGCAACAATTTATCGTGTCGTTTTAACGCACGGCGAGTAGTTACGAATCATAGCGAATTCCCATGCAAAAATTAAAACGATGTCCGGTCGTTTTGTCTGCTGATGGCTGATACGCATTCCGAATATCAATTGCCTCGGAATTACGCGTGCATCATGTGTCACATTCGCACGGGCTGATCCGTGACACGAAGCCTAGATTGTCGAGTTAGAATTAACGCAATTAATTCGCTCCGACACACCCCAGTTACGATTCTCTCACCTATCGTGTACAGAGCGACCTGGACGAAATTCCAATCCTACTGATGAATGCGTCGGTCACTGTACCTCAATTAAACAGGTTATTAGGACTACCTGGTTTATCTCAAATACGCGCATATACATCATTTTGACAATATACGAAATTACCATCGCACAAAATAACACAATTACCCTAACGATTAACACGAACATACTAAAAGCGACAGCACCTAAAATAGACAATTTACCACTATACTCCAAAGATATCCATCAAAACACGCTGCGAAAATATTAGAAACGTCAAAGAACGTGTAGAATGCAAATTCGCGACTGGAGGAAGGGAAAATAGTAACGATTACCAGTCATTACATTTGCCGACATACGGAAATGAACGGGAAAACCATTTACCACCACACTCCAAAGATACCCATCAAAACACCCTGCAAAATATTAGAAACGTCAAAAAACGTGTCAAATGCACATTCGCAACTAGAGGAAGAGGAAACAGTAACGATTCCCAATCATTACACTTGCCAACGTACCAAAACGAACGGGAAGACCATTTACCACCACACTCCAA